>OZ025291.1:25286016-26536016 GCA_964019185.1 Maratus speculifer
CTTTACTAAATTCAACTGTAATTACCAATACTGGATAAAATTTTGTTTTAGTATTGGTAAGAAGTTGCCAAGTTTTAATTTTGTTTTACAGATTAAGTGCATTTTTCTATTAATTTCTAAATATAATTAGAAAAACTTTACACCAGTTTTACAGTTGTTTCCATAATTATAATCTTGGAGATTAATTTCTATACTCTTTAAATAAAAATAAGTATTTGTGCTTTTCTTAAAAGTAGTATCAAGTTCAAGGATGATTATGGTCAGAATTTTCTGATAAATTAAGGTAATAATTTCCGAAAATTACAAAAAATCAGTCATAAATTCAAAAATTTGAACATAAAATATATCGCAAATTTCAAGAAATTATTGCCGAAAAAATCAATTTAGTCAATCGTTCTATGAAAAATTGCCATTTTTTTTCAAGAAATCTGGAAAATATCCGAATTTTGACAGAGGATCGCCAAAGAAAAAAAAAATCATGTAAAAATGGTAAATTTCATCAACCAATTGTGAAAAATGACAAATTTCACCAAAAGATTGCGAAAAAACACGGCCAATTTCATCAAGAAATCGCAAAAAATCGCAAAGATAATGGCAAGTTTCTTCAAAAAATACGACAAAGTTTGTCAAAAGGTCACAAAAAATGGCAAGTTTTTTCAAAAAATCATGAAAAAAAAACCGGAAAGTTTTGTCAAAAGATAGCAAAAAACGCAAATTTCGTAAAAGGGACACCCCCCCTCCCCCTCCCCCCCCCCCCGGCAAAAAACAACAAAAAAAAAAAAAAAACAGTACTTAGAGCGGATTTTTCTTCCATATCTGTTGTAACCTTTCAATTTTTTTTTACTCAGAATCATTCCTAAATTATATACAGTATTACAGTAATATTAATATGAATTTTAGAAACTGCAACTAAAAATCTTAATTTGATGAGTAATATCTTTAAAGTAGTCGTCATTTGAAGCCTGTCTTTTGTCTCCCAATTTCTATCACTGGTGCACTACAAAAAAATTCATATTTAATTCCTTAATTCACATACAGCTTTAATCTTAGTATTGTTAGAAAGGGTCTGCTGTGGGTTTTCTTATGATATATCACACACATATTTTTCTTTAATTTTTAATTTCAAGGTCAAACATTTTGTATAAATGAAAATATTTAAGGAAATTTAGTCTGTTGGAGAAATCATACATTTAAATCAAGTTGAATGTGAAATACATTATAAAAATATTTCAACCTAATTTTAATAGCATAAAAAATTGTATATCCTTCAGAAGCTTACATGTTGAAACTACTGCCCACTATCCCTTCCGGAGCAACTGAGAGCAAAGAAGAAATGTTAATTTTTGAAACTGACTTTCGAGCCAATTTAATATAAAATGAAAGGTATTTCTTAAACTAATAGAATTTTCTTATTAGGATTGTGATCTTTTCCATCAAGTTTCTTTTTTATATTTTGTTTTTGTGCATGCAAAATTGTGTATAGAAAAAAGTTTCATTGTACCCAATCTTCTTGTACAATAAAATAAAGCAACAAAAAGTTTCTTTAAAATAAGAATTCACCAAATTCATATATATATCAGAGTTTCCCCCAGAGGGTTTCAGGAGGGCGCTCCGCCCCTTTAGTTTAAAAACTAACGCCCCTCATCCAAAGACTAGCGCCCTTCTTGTCACTCATTTAAAAAAATAGCATCCTTCTTGCAGCACATTTGAAAAAAAGCAGCCCTTCCTTGATGATGCGAACGTGCTACAGCGTGTAAATTACACAAAAAATCGGCGACAGAATGGAAAAGATAGCTATTACGCGTCCCACGGGGTGCATACTTTCGTCAAAAAATCGCGAAATAACGACTAATTTCGGGCAGGATTCGCGAAAAAATGTCTAATTTCATAAGAAAATCCCGAAAAGGCCTTAGATTTCCTAAAAAGATCGTGAAAACGACAAATTTCATCCAAAAACCGCGATGCGATAAAAAGGAAAATTTTGCCAAAAAATTCGCGAAAACGGAAAAATTTTGCCAAAGATCACGAAAAACAGCAGTTTTCGTCAAAAGATTTGCGAAAAATACAATTTTTTTTTAAAGGGGCACAAAAAAAGTTAATGCCAGATGGTAATTTTTCTGTTGTGAAAACTAATTTTCCAGCTTCAAATTTTTTTTTTTTTTTTTTCTCCATAAGTGGAGTTTTGTGGAGCCCCACCCAGTTCTGTTCACAATCTTTTTTTCCGCTTGTTTTTTAATTTTTTGTTTTTCCGTGTTTAAACGTGACAAAATTGGCAGTTTTTTGAGATCTTTTGAAGAAATTTGCCATTTTTTGTCATCTTTTAACAAAATCTGCTGTTTTTTCACGATCTCTTAACAAAACCTGCTGTTTTTTGTAATCTTTTAACAATATTTGCCATTTTTTTACGATCTTTTAACAAAAGTTACCTTTTTTAAATTTTTGGATTTTTTTTCTGGATTCATAGATGAAATTTTTGGATTTCTGCTATTTTTTGAACTGCTAGATTCATCTCTATAAAAGTGCTCTGAAGAATGTAAAAAGTGCCCTTTTCAGAACAGTAGCGCCCTGCCCCTTTTTAAACCTGGGGGAAACTCTGTATATATATATATATATATATATATTTTTTTTTTTTTTTCAGATTATAATTTAATATTTAACAATTGTATGTGTTCTGAATCTGATCAGATTAAAAAAAAAAAAAAAAAAAAAAAGAAAAGAAAACTATGAGTGTTGTCAACAATAAAATATAAAATTATGCAAATAATACTTTAGGATTATGACTAAACAAAATGTAGCAGCATAAAAATATCTATTTGCAACAGGTTTGTTTTCTCTTTTCAGCTAATGAAAAATAAAGTTTACCAAAGTCTGTCAAAAATATACAAGAATTAATGTTCATTTAGGCATTAGTGGAAATTATAAACATTTTTAAAAAATGTTCAAAGTAGTTTCTAATATCAAAAGATGTCAAACATTAAGAAAACTAGTTATTAACTTTGAAAATATAAATATTAATACAGAATAAGTAAGACTTGAGTGAACTCTTTATTATTATTTGGAAACATAAAATGCAATCTATTGTAATCCTGTAAAAGAAAGGTAACTTCTTTGAGATGGCAGCAAATAGTAATTTAATACAAAAATATTATTATAGTCAAAATATGTAATAACTTTACATATGTGGAAAAATAACTTCTAACACTTATATGAAAAACTATAAATTCTTTTAAACATTAACAAAGTTACAATCATGATATCAAAAATAGAAAACCTAAAGGTCATTTCTGAACCTAATTTTAATATTAAAAGACAAACAACATTTTCTTTTATGACTGGTTATCTACAAAAATAACTTAAGTGCTGCTAGCATTATTAGCTACTTTGTTTTGATAATAAGCCACAGTCAAAAGTACTTCTCCAGCTGAATGTGGATCACTTCTCATGAGATCATTCCACTGCTGTGTTTTTGTTACTTCTTCACGATGCTCAGCAATAAACTTCAGAGCACTATTCTTCAAACTCTCTATTTTCAATTCTTTGGCCATTAAAAATACATTGGTTACATTGTTTGTTCTGATACGAGAACAAAGGAAAGTTTCTGTTGTCATATTTTCTAGACAAGGAAGTTCCAAAACTTTAGAAGCTTTCAAAAGATCTAAAGCAGAATTTTCAGTCATCTGCTTCAGCTTTCCAGTGTATAAATAATATAAAACAGCATCAAGTGTTTCTACATTTATGCCAGGGATATTTAATTCTTTATTTCTTTCTGACATCAAGGCTTTTTTGAAGTAGTCAGAGCGAGAAGTTAAAATAATTTCATGGGCAGTATGCTTGCCATCATCAACATAAATTACAACATCATGTTGACTTGTATTGTAATAAAGATGCTTCATATCATCCGATAAAATCTCCAGTCCTTGAATTCTACAATTTGGAACATCGAATTCACTAGAATTATTTTCCAATAAGCTGTCTTTTCCTACCAATGCATTCACATCTTTTTCACTGTCAGATGGTTTTTTATAGGATTCCGAATAAGATAAATCATTCATGCTATGAACCCTGAATGGAACATTAATTTTCTCTTGATTTGTACCATTTGGCAATTTACTTGATCTGTTGATTGAACCGTCTAAATTTTCCCTTGCTATATTAAATACACTGACTAAATTTCCACATGACATGACGGCTGAACTGTCTATATTTCTACAAGGTTCACAAGCAATATCATCCAGATTTCCGCATTCTAGTAAATCAAACTCGCATTTAATAACCAAAGATTTACCTGAAAGCAAATCTTTATTCTTTAGACTAATATTACTAATGACAGGGCATTCATCAAAATCAAAGCTGTGGCGAAAAACTTTTTCTCTGGTTTTCAGCATATGATGTTTACCACTTTTATCAATAAACGAAATAGTATACATTACCGAATAGCTTTTTTCTACCTCTGATAATACGAGAAGCCGTAAGGCAACATGAGCTCCTTCAGGATATATATTATGTGGATATAGTACCATTCTCCATTTTGATGTACCGGATGATAAACTTTCAGAATAAATAGGACTTGTAAATTCATATTTCCTATCCATAAATTCTACAAAATTGGTAATAGTCCAAAGAAATGAAAATTTTTTACTTTCAATAGTTGTAAACTGCTCGGTAGGTATAGTGTTAAAACTTTTTGTTTGTGTAATTTCTTCCGATTTATCTGAACGTTTTTCAAAATGAAACTGGTTGGTCATCGCTGAATCTTGAAAGGAAGAATCAAAATAATTTTCACGATAATGATTCATTTCTAATTTACTTCATATAAAAAGAAAGAAGCTAAGAATACGCAGCAATTTCGCCGCTAATCAGTTTAGGCGTGAAAGCAGTTTCGTTTTTGTTTTGATAAAATTGATGCCAAGTGAAGTTGTAAAATTTTCGCATTTCATGAGAGAACAGCCATGGAACTTTGGTTCAATGAGAACAGCGAGAGGAGAACAGGATGCGTTCTTTCGTGACTACAGTGCGAGCTACAGTGCCTCAATCCCTCAACGATCGGCTAGATAGATTTTTCCTTGAAGCTAGCGAAATGATATTGACCGAGGGGTTCGACAAACTAATTTTTGGTGTACCAGATTTATAAATCAAGTTGATTTACCTGATTTCTAATTGATTTATTGATTTACTTGAGATTTACTGATTTATTCGCGATTTATTGATTTACTTGAGATTTACTGATTTACTTGTGATTTACTGGCGGTTAGCATTGCTCTGATTGGCTCTTCAGATCATGTGACGTGACGATGTTTATTCGTCACGTCACGGATGTTTGCTCGACTCGTAAAATTAATGACAAAAGAAATAGCATAATTTTTTCTCCGAGCACCTTCGTCGTTCCAAGCCCAAGCTCGCACTCTGATTGGTTGTTGCTCTCGGCACTGTTTTCATGTAACTTGGCGATAATCATACTTGGCGTAGCGATAGATGCTTCCGTCGAGTTTTATTTCCTTCCGAACCGAGTACAAAGTAACTTTTCTCTTGCAGCACTGGATTGGATGGAACGTGTCTTACTGAAAGCTGTACTCTTTAAAAGTTTTTACACACAGGAGCACAAGACCACGAGCAGTAGCGTAGCTCTGTTTTTGGCGCCCGGGGCAAGCAAGAGATTTTGCGCCCCCACCCCAATATAGATATATAACAATTTCTCTCAATTTGGCGCCCCTAGGCCTCGGCGCCCGGGACGGACGCCCCCCTTGCCCCCCCTTAGCTACGCCACTGGGATAAGAATGAAGGAAGAATAAGAATGAGTAGGTTAGGTTTTAGGTTTACTCGTTCACTTACGAGCGAAGTATTTTTCGCCAAGTATGGTTAAGGCTCCTATATAACGGGCTGAATCAAGACTCCATTAAGTTTCCAAAACGGTTGTCTGATTTGGCGTCTTATAGCGTAGATGGCGAGGCGAGTAGTTTTAGTTTCTCAATCTCTCACGGGAAAATATAAGAATAAAAACCGGTTTGTTGTATACAAGTGATTAGGTTGGCGGGATATTTGGCGAAGTTCTCCAATCCAGATCTATTCTTTTAAATATTTATACACAAATTATTCCCCTTTTTTCTATTTAAAATGAATTTAAATACTCTAAACCCATTCCTGAACAGGTCAGAATAATTTTCTGCTAAACAACCGTCCATTTTCAACGATTTTGTAGCTAAAGTCATTCAAACGTTTCTCGCCCCATAGGAATCAATGGGAAACAAATGGTAACTGGGAAACAAGATGCTTGACGATTCAGCCTGAGTTATAGGAGTCCTAGTATGGTTATCGCCAAGTTACGTGAAAACAGTTCCGAGAGCAACAACCAATCAGAGTGCGAGCTTGGTCTTGGAACGACGAAGGTACTCGGAAAAAAAAATTTCGCAAAGAAATATCCATATGATATCGTTATTTTCGGATTCTCTACACGTTAGAAAGTATTCCTTATTCGTTCCTTTCTTTACAGTTCAGAAATCAAGTATATTAACAATCATCATACAAAACGTACTTCAAAAGTGTACTGTTTCTTTCGAAGAAAGAATTCGCTTATGACATGTGCTGCCATCTCTATGTGAAATTAGCATTTAAATGTGTGTCTAAATCGAGGTCTAAATGCGAATTCGTTTCAAAATGATATAATTATTTTTATAAGCAAGTTTAGTTATTAATTTTACACTAAAATTAATTGTGTATTGTTTTATTTATATTTAAAAATACTTTTTTTTAATATGAAATTGAAAAACATAACTTTTTTTTACAAGCAATAAAAAATAAGTGAATAAATAAAATTTATCATAAAAACATTCTTACAAGCAATCTAAAAAATTCGTTTTTATCAAAAAATTATGCATTCAAAGCAAAACTGTAAACATTTAATTGTATGAAAATTCTCGGAACGTTTAAAAGAAAAAAATTAAATTACTAAAAATTACATTAAAATTTAAATATACCTTAAATCCTTACTCTCCCTCCCCCCCCCCCCCCACACACACACACCACCAACTGTTCAATAATGCGAATTTTTCTTATTTTGTAAAGATCTACTCAAATCAAAATTCGATAATTTCTGACACATTTGTTGAAGCATTTTTAATCTCGAAAAATTTGCAAGTGTACTCATTCTGAAACTATGTGATTAAAAAGTGTTTTCCATTTTTAAATAAAATCGAATTTTTAAATAAAACTTTCAAAAAATCTCATGAAATTCAGCATTTTAAACTAAATTTCCGGACGTGACTGCTAATTGCTCCCTAATGACGACATTTCTGAAGTCCTAAAAATTATCATAAAATGCTAACTTAAGAACATTTCAAAATCATTTTTTACATTTATGAGAAAATAAGAAACATTTCCTCATATCTAAATGAAATCTGTGTAAATTATTTATTTTTAAAAATACTAACGCATTTTTTTTAAATAAATGAAAGTAAATTAGCGGAAGTATCACAAAAAACCGTCACTTTTAATTTAAGAATAACTTTCAATATAATAACTGATCATGAAGTGATGTAATCCCCCCTTCCCAAAGAAAACATGTTATGGCCCCCTCCCCTCGAAATTGAGGATTGAATCTGCCTTTGCATATTATGGGCAATGCTTTAACAATATATGTTTTCTTTAAATTCGTTGTTGAACCTTCTTTAATTGAATACTTCGCTTGGCATAAATATAAATCACAGTTTGCTTTATCATTTAATGCTTCAGAAAAATATGTCCACAGTTTACTTCTTTTTCTTTCCATAATAAAAAAAATAAATGAATCAACAAGCCTAGTTCATGAAGTAAAACTATTGTGATAATTATGAATAATGCCGCATAGCAGCGCTACCTGTCGGGGGATTTATGCCAAAATGTAATCAGAACCATATTATATCAAAGATCAACGGAATCTGAAGTTTTATGAAAATCCGTAAATTAATTCTTGAGATATAGATATAGTAGAAGTCGTGAAAAAGGCAGCATAGCAGCACCACCCGTAGGTGATATGCACCAAAAGCTAATCAGATCTATTTTATATAGAGGTCTAACTGAATATAAAATTTTGTGAAATTCCGTGCTTTAGTTTTTGAGATAGAGCACCCACAAGATTTATGTCGCATAGAGACAGACGTTTTGAAAAAACATAGTTTTTGAAATCTAATTCTAAAACGAATAAATCCGTCGAAAACCGGAATTCGACAATTTTCCCGAATCCAATACTTTCATTCGAATACAGTGAGATTTATTAATTTTATACTGATTTATCGATTTATTACATGATTTACAATTTAAATTTTTATTTAATGATTTTAATTTGATTTTGATTTATTACAGGATTTATTGATTTGTTAGGATATATTGATTTACTATAAGATTTACAATTTACATCTTGTTTTCCTGATTGTAACTTGATATATTAAATGATATACTGATTTATTATTGTATTTATTGATTGTAACTTGATTTATTAAAGGATTTACTGATTTACTATCAGATTTATTGATTTACTACCGGATTTACTGATTTACTAATGGATCTAATGATTTATTACAGGATTTACTATTTAAATCTTGATTTACTGATTTCAACTTGATTTACATAGCGGTAAATCTGCTGTGTACCAGATTTACAGTGTTGTCGGACCCCTCGTATGAATGCTTGTTTTTATTATTATTATACATTTTTTTTTTTTTTTTTTTTTTTTTTTTTTTGTAAATCGTGTTTTTATAACGTAATCATGCAATAAGTGTTTCTTTTTCACAAAAAGAATAGTGTTTCTTAGGTTATAAAGTTCAACTTTTCTGATTATTATGTTTTTTACTGTTTTGTTATGTTTGTTGCTGTGTACCAGATTTATAGCGTTGTCGGACCCCTCGATATTGACCAATCAGAAGTCTGTATTTTTGCAAACAGTTAAAAGATCGCAAAAATGGAGGCTTCTCATTGGTCAGTATACTCACTGAATTCGACTGTGAACGTAATAAATGTTGTGCTGGGAAATAAAGTTACAAGGGGTGGAACCTTAGATCAGAAATGACTAGATAACGGATTCCTTTGTTCTCTTCGGGAATGCTTGAAGCCGGAATAGCCGAGATTTGGCGAGAGTTTTCCTCGCCAAAAGGGTGTCTTTTTTGGCGATGATCCCTTCTTGGCAATTTTCTGCTTTCCTTCTCATAATAAAAGAACTAACGCAGTCGAAAAAGGTCTTGGTGGCAGTTAGGATCGGCGGGAGAAACCGGTTTGGCGCCCATTCTTCCCACCATCACGTGCTGATAGGGAGGTTGATGATGGATTCAAGAAAGGTTGCTATTTCTTAGTCGAGTTATATTAGAAGTCAATGGGTGGAACGTATTTTAGAATAAGGAATGGGTACGTTTACAAACAAGCATTTCTGTTATTGCTAATCGGTTCTCTCATCTCTTTAACGGGAATTTAAATGGCGTTGTCTTTCGCCCTTTCAACCGGAAATAAAAAGGCGTTTGCTTTGTTTATATTTGTCGTAAAAAAGTTGTTATTCGGATCGGTGTGATAGATAAAACTTCGTCGCAAAAATTATTTAATAAAATTTCTCCTTATTTAATTTTTTATAATTGCATAGACATGTATTTATAATGCTAATGTTTAAGTAATGCATTGGCTCACAAATGAAGTCTAAAAAATGTGCATTCAGTATAATTTTGCACAAATAAGAAATGGTTGCACGAATCACAAAATATTATAGTCATCCAAAAAGGAATAGTTAAAATTACTTTATCTAAGAAGAAAACATAATATTTCTTGAAGATAGCAGAATGACTGCATTTATGATTAAAATGTCTATTTTCATTTAAAATTGGATATTGTAACCTCTGAACTAGCAAGCATGCATTTGGAGACTGAAATGAACTTTGCAGCCTTCGAGAACAATAAAGCTGAATTTTTTTTTACATAGTATTAAAATTGAATAAACTTAGTTTTGTAAAACAATAATTCCATATTGTTACAGCTATGTCGTAAAAATGCAGATAAAAATTTTTAAATGTTCATCTAACTAACGTTTGATTTCTGGAGATCATTCCATTTTGAATCATTTAATCAGGCGATATTACGGTGAACAAAAATGAATAATCGTCCGAAAAATAGATATTTTTTCTTTGAAATTTCTCATTTGTATAAATAAAAATCTTGTGACTAGAAGTCTATGGTACTGGACATCATAAAGCTACATCGGTTTGCTGTTCTCTCTCCCCTGCACTACGACGAGTAACGCGTTTGTGACGCACGACATTGCTCCATAGCATAAGCCAATCACAGCACAGGATTTTTTCCCATGTCCGTATCCATGTAAAGGTTGCTTATATGCCATCGGGTGGCGTGGGAGGACGGAATGTATCAGCCCATGTAGTAGCCGCCTAGCGGTTTGCAAAAGGGCCCGTTCCGCGATCCTCAGTCGAAAGAGCTGTAAGAGCTTGAAAGAGCCTAAGACCGGGGTCGGTGTACCGATCATTAACATGCAATTAAGATTTTTTTAATGAATACCGATGCATGTTTATGGGATAAATTTACAGTATATTTTAAAATTACGATGTGTTCGTAAGATAGAAGATACACAATGGCAATATTAACGATTACTAAGATTTTTAGGCGTTTCAACATTCAAATAAGAATTCATTAAAAAATTAATGCAGTTTAGAGTAAAAAAAAAAAAAAAAAAAAAAAAAAAAAAAAAAGAAACTTTAATAACATGAAATTTTTGAAGCTATTTTATAAAAAGTAGATTTGCGAAATATTTCTCTTTCATTTATAAAGGCTTTTTTCAAATCCAAAAGAGCTACACTCTGACACATTTCTGAATACACTTCTTTTCAGAAACGCATAAGACTGACAGCCGTTTTTATTCAGAAATTATGTAATTAAATGGCGCAATCTATTTTTTAATAAAGGTAATATATATTTTAGAAAATACTGTAAGATAGCGTTTTGAATAGAATTTCCGGTAGCGACATTACGAGAAAAGAGAAAAACCTGAAGCCACTGTAAGATTATCTTACATGTCGATAAGTAATTTATTTATCAAAAATGGAAAACACTATTCGATTTCAAATCTCTTCAATAGTGAGGCTTGTCAATTTTAAGCCTTTACAGTTAAAAGTTAGTCAGAAAATGTGCAAATTTTTACATTGTTGAACAGTTAATTTGAGAACCACCTTAAGGTATATTTCCAAAGATTCTGTTAACAGAAGTTTACAATCACTATTAATATTTCTACAAAACTACTGTTTGCCCTACATTTCCAGGAAACACTTTTTTTTTTTTTTTTTTTTTTTTTTGAAAAGTTTGATATTTTATCAAACATATGCTAAAATAGCGAATAAAATTATGAACACATTTAATTTTTTAGTGGAATTTTAATTAACATTTTAAATTTAAGCAATATTTAATTAAATTTTAGTGAAGAATTGTGTTTATGCCAAACCTTCTATAACGAAATCCATTCAATATATTTCTTTTTCTTTTTCAACAATATATTAGCAAACCACTTGTTTGGGTTATGAAGCAAAAAATTTGCAATACCTCGTAAATTTACTAACATATACCAAACAAATTATATACAACAATTTGTACACAAAACATGATTTTTTATTGAAAAAAATTGTATTTTTCAATAAAAATAACTTTTAAATTAATGTGTACAATTTTACAAGCTATATTTTGCTTCATAATATACCAATAAATGAGACGAATTTTATGAAAAAATTTTCGTTCAATATACTAAAAACTTTTTAAGAAATGTTTCTTGAAAACGTTCACAACGGAAAACGCAATTTCTCAGAAAATGCAGATTAAGATTTTGATATATCACAAAAAATTATGTATAAATTTTAAAACCAGCTAATGATTGCGAAATTCAATCTTTACATATAAAAACTAGGTAGACTTAAATAACAAACTGCAAAATTATAATTACAGATAAAAAACAAAACAAAGAAACAAACAATAAATAAATAAAAACAGGCAATTGTTCAAATAAGAAGTCATGAAAGAGTGAGAATTTACCGTAGCGAAATGCGGGTATCAAGCTAATATATTATACCGGGTGACCCAAAAAATGACTGATGGATTTTAAAATTTAATAACTTGCAAATGGTAACAGCTAAAAAAAAAAAAAAAAAAAAAAAAAAAAAAAAAAATGTAGGAGGGTTACGTATGATGTCAGGAGTTTTTTTTACCGTGATTCTTGATTTTAGTTCTAATTTCAAACAATAGATGGCGCTGATGGCGATTGGCGCTCAGTGACGAAACAGATGTCACTCAGCATTGATGCAAAGGAAGGAGATTAAGCATATGGAGTGCGTCTCATTCGCCAGTACAATTTTGCTCTCAGGCCCCGATTCTGAACTCATTCGATATGATTTCAATAGAATTCGTTGTTGCCATGGAAATAACAGATTCTTCGATAGTGGAATTCAGCGTTCAGAAGTGGGCATAAATTTCGCAAGCTGTACTCGAGTTTGCAGGAGATTTTACATTTATGAAGTTTTATTTTCCCTGATTAAATTACTTTCTATGGTATGATTTAAAGAATATTTTATGCATCGTATTTTAAAACTACACTGTTAAAAATTTGAAACCTTTGCTGCATCGTCACACCTCCGCTTGTATAGAAAACGATTATTTCACTGTATTATTGATAAAAATAGAGATATTCTATGATAACAGTGGAGTGGCGATGCAGCAAAAGTTTGAAAATTTTAACAATGTAGGTGACGATATCTTGCTATAATCTTGCTCTTAGGTCCCGATTATGAACTCACTAGCAGTTACCCGTGACTTCGTTCACATAACATATAAAGAAGAAATAATTGATCAATCAAGCAAAAAATTTCGATGATGAAAAGCATGTGTAATTAACTTTTTATCGCGAATTTATGGTAAAAAAACTTTTGATAACCCCTATTTGCTAATTTCTTTGCTGGTCAAAATTTTCCTTTCTGCGATTAATACTAATAGATAGAAACATTCTTGAATTCTTTTGTTCAGCCCTGTAGTTTTCCAAGTGCCTTTAATACACGAAAATATCTTTTTAAAATTTATTTCAAACAAAAATATTTCTTATTACTACCTAAATTACATTTTCAGAAATTATCATCCGAAGACAACCTTGTATCCAGTTCTTTGCAGGACCCTGTATATCATTTTATATATATACTACAAACATTTCTTAGTTTACTGAATGCAGTTCAAAATGAAAATGCATATTTTATTTAAAAACCACCTTTAAATAAATTACGCTCATATTCAGTAACCTTTCCGAGATCTTTTGTGTAACCCTGTATATCTAAATTTAACTATTTATACTATTACCATTTATATTCTCCATTTAATATGCATAGATTTAGCAAAATTTAAAAGCACATATCATAATTCAAAATGCATTTCATCCATGCAACAGTCATCATCCATGATATACAGTACTTCGGATAGAATGTATAATATTTGAAATCTTTTGTGTGTCCCTGTAAATGCTATGCACTTCGTATTATGCATGAAATAACTTACATTAAGCCTCAGCAACATATATTAATTTGATTATACATGAAATCGTTTACCATAATTAAAATATGTCGGAAACTGTTCCTCCCTTTACTCCTATGCAATGGAATTCTTCTGTCTGACCCTGTAAATGAATAGTAAGTGCCCTTTTCACTACATACTTTACAAAATGCATATTTTAGTGCACTTTGTAAATGCATATAAATTTGAATATGTTCTACAGGCTGTAACATCGTTAAATTTAATTAAAACGATTTTTCCCCATAAAGCCGTAATATAAGGAAATTTTTTGACTATCCCTGTAAATAAACTAATCATGGTAGAAACTTTATTTTCAATAGATATTCGTGCTAGGTAAACGTTAAGAACGTCCAAAAATTTCATGGAAATCGGAGTATATTTACGAAAGTTAGAAAGCGACCAGGCAGACAGACAAACCGAAAGCATAATAACTTTTCAACTTTGTTCGAAAGTGTTAAAAAATCGAGCCAAAAATATATTAATCAGTGATTTTATTTTCCAACTTTTCCCTACAAAAAATTTCTTCCATTGATAATTATGAGTTTTGAATAAAAATATTCATTTGTATGTAACTTATAACTTATTAATTAGTATAAGTAAAAAATATTTCTCATTCATTTTAATTATGACGTTATTATTTATCTCGCTCCATTAGCTACTGATATTCATACCCCTTGTATTTTTAACGACTGCTATAAAGTACCTGTTTTATTTCAACTATGACGTCACATTTTCATGAGTGAACCATTTTATTAAAAATATAATTCTTTTTCATTCTTTTTACTTTTAATTTATGTCACCATATTTTACACAAAAATTCCCATTAACTAAACAAATATCCTTGTTAAATGTATTATAAAAATACACCTTTTATTTTTATTTCAAACATGACGTCATATTTATTTTCTTTTAAATTATTTTATTATAGTTTTTCGCGTGGAAGTTTTCTATTAAAAATTCATTGCCGCTGAAAAATTATTATTCCAATTTTTTATTTTCTTGGCAACAGGAAAGGAAAATGGTTAAATTTTATCTGAAAAATGCCTATTGATTTTGTATAAAAAATAATTAAATTTTGAATTATTAAGGAAAATATTTGAATAAAATAAATAAAAATTACCCTATTATTTAATCCGGACGTCTAACTTTACGTCTGCAAAATTTCAAAGCAATCGGTTCAGTAGTTACGGCGTGAAAGCGGAACAAACAAACAAACAAACAAACTCACTTTCCGATTTATAATATTAGTAATGATTTCATATAATTTCAATGGAAAGTGTCGTTGCCATAAAAATAACTAATTCTTCAATAGAAAAATACAGTGTTCGGAATTGGGCATGAATATGACAAGTTGAATTCGAGTTTGAAGGCTATTTTAGATTTATGAGTATTTATGGGAATTTTATCAAACCATTTTAGGAATTTAGTTAAAATTTCCAAAATTTTAGTTTGGAATAAAATTTTATAAACTAAATTATAAAATTCCTAACTTTTCTATTGGAATTTTCAAAAGTTTAATTAAAAGATCTAAAATTTCTTAGAATATAACAAAAGTTATAAAATAAAATAAAAAAGAATTCTTCACCTAGTTTTTAAATACGATGCATAAAATATTCTTTAAATCATGCCATAAAAAGTAATTTAATCCGGTAAAATAAAACTTCTTAAATGCAAATTTCCTGCAAACTCGAATATTGCTTGCGAAATTTCTGCCCACTTCTGAACTCTGTATTCCATTATCGAAGAATCTGTTATTTCCATGGCAACAACGTATTCCATTGAAATCATATCGAATGAGTTCAGAATCGGGGCCTGAGAGCAATATTGTACTAACGAATGTAACGCACCCCATAGCCTTAATCTCCTTCCATTGCATCAATGCTGAGTGACGTCAGCTTTGGCGTCGATTTAGCGCCAATCACCGTCAGCGCCATCTGTTTGAAATCCGAACTAAAATAAAGAATCACGGTAAAAAAAAAAAAAAATAAAAAAAAAAAAACTCCTGACATTATACATAACCCTCCTGCAAAATTTTTTTTTAAATAGCTGTCACCGTTTGCAAGCTATTGAATTTTAAAATCCATCAGTCATTTTTGAGACATCCGGTATATTTGTGTATTAAAATTGATTACCTTTCTGTGGCTCTCTAAGCAGCCACTTCCGTTTTAAAGTAACTTCATTTCCGGTTTATGTTTTGAGCTATAAATTTTCTAGTACTAATTATCCCTGAACCAAAAAAAGACATTTTTGGAATCCTAAATGCTTGAATTTTAATTTTAAAAAAATCCACAGAAACAGCGATTTAAAGGTAGGTAAATAATAAAAAAAATCCCTGTCGGCTCGACCTACAGGCGCAGGACGATATCAAAGTTAAGTTCTCATTTCACCAACAAAAGTAAAATATGATTAGAGATTTACTTAGTTCAACAACTTTATTTGGCTCTTCAACCTTTTTTTTTGAAGAGTTTTTAATTTCATTTTTCTGTATGCTCTGGTTTTATCAGAATCATCTTATGAGAAATTTGGTTCAAAATGCCCGCTTTGACATCATTTTTTTGAAATATATTTTGCCTTTATGAAAAAATTTAACAATACGGCACGTTATATATTTCCTAAATAAGAGAAACTGCCAATTGCATGCGTTTGAGAGCAAAAATGAAATTAAAAATGAGTCAAAAAATAAGCAATTTGTTATTTAAATGCATCGTCAATTCTTCAACCAGGACCACTTCAGTAAATTCTGTTCAAAATAGTCATTTTGATAGCATTTTTTGAAATATATTCTGTCTTTATCAAAAAAACTGACCAATACGGCACATTATATAGTTTCAAAATAAGAGAACATGCCAATTGGATTCGTTTGATAGCAAAAATGAATTTAAAATCAAGTCAGAATATAGGCATTCGGATTTGAGTACATTCTTAATACGATATTTTCTTCAACTCCTGTTTTTTTTTAATTTTTTTTTTTTTTTTTTTGGGGGGGGGGGCTATAAGAATTGGTCCTATAAAAAACTTGTTACTATAAAATTTGTAGATATTATTGAGAAGATGTATAGTAAATTTAATCGGATTTGATATCTTAAGGATTGACGAAGTTATGGATTTTTTTCTCCCCCCCCCCCCCCCCCACTTTTCTTTCGTTTTTAATTTTTTTGCGATAAGAGTTGTTCCTATCAAAAATTTGTTAATACAAAAGTTTAGATAATATTAAGTAAATTTATAATAAATTTAATTTGATTTAATATCTTGCGAACTGACGAAGTTAAGATTTTTTTCTCCCAAAAATCCTATACTTTTCACCCCTTGAGCCCATTTTTAATTTTATCAAAATTCTGGCATGCATAAACTTTTGGCTCATTTTTTAAAAGTAATATAAACTTTAAATTGATTTGATATCTAATTTTAAGTAAAAAGTTGTGTTTTTTCCCTCACAAAAACCTTTTCTATTTCCACTCATTTGGCCCGATTTTGCCCATTAATGAACTTCATCAAGATTTTATGCCCCTTGATTTTATGTATCAGTTTAGAAGAGATTTGAGCAGAATTATAGTTATCCTGTCCATAAAAAAGTGTTAGATAGATAAATAAACTTTTTTAATGGTGGTAGTTTTGTGGTCTAGGGGTCATGATCGGTGTAAATCATCAAATTTTTTTTAGAAATTCCAACCTAGGGGAGACCGCAATAGATAATATTTCGTACGAAATCTACCTAAAATTGATGGTAGATCATTCAGGGGAGATCTGTTACACATTACAGAATTAATGTATATTGTTATACTGTAGGAATTCTAAATCTTGTTTTCATAAGACATTTCTTGGATTGGGCTCCATTTCTAGTATCGATATATTGAAAAGCTGCAAAATATTTCCAAAAATTTCCATTTTTTCGAAAACACGGGGTACTAACGGTATGGCCATGTAATGCCATTTACAATGTAACAAATAATTAATAATGTAACAAATATTTTCTCTAATTTAGTTTAAAGTCACAAGGAACTTGTAAAACCTATTAATTTTATGCAGATGATTAGGTTAAGGTATCGCAACAATCTTCTATCAAGGAACAGTTGAAAAATTTTTTAAGCTAGAGTCACTTCTTCGGAGGTTCTCATCAATAATCCACATAGGAATTTTTGTTTAATTTAATCATAGAGAGATTCTGTGATTCAATAAGGTGAAAATTATTTTTCAAAAATATTAGGAAAAATTCAGGACTCTACATATCCCATAGATCACGTAAATGTGACGCTCGAAGGGTTATAATGGAGCCTTATAAACTTTTCTTAAAATTTCAGACTTGGGTATTTACTATTTTGTGAAAGTTTTTCATATCTGTAAAACGAAAATAAATACCGATTATAATTGAAGAAGAACTACCCAAGAATTAGAAAAATATGCAATAGGTCATTCAAGTTTTTCTGAGCATGTAGATTCTTTTCTTTCTTTCTTTTCTTTTTCTTTTCTTTTTCTTCTTTTGTACAATTGCATCTGATATTAAAAGAAACTGCAAGTGCATGCTTTCTTTTTTTCCCCTACCAATCATTTAGAAATTTTTTATTGTAAGATAAGCTATAATTTAACTTATTTAATAATATCGTTTAAAATGCTATCAGAACCAAGGATAAAACTGTTATGGTTTACTAAAGGAAATGAATTATTTTAATAGTAGAAAAAACTATAATTTTAGCTTATTTAATAATATCTTTTGAAATGTTACCAGAGCCAAGAATAAAATTGCTATAGTTTTCAGAGCAAATGAATTAAACAAATAACGAAATCGTGTATCATGAACGCAGAAGAGTTTCCATAATACTATAGATTATTATATATTATCTCTTATAACATGATAACTGCTACGTGTGCACGTTCAAAACTATTTTCTGTGAATTCCTAAGAAACAGAATTGCTACTGTTTTTCTTTACAAAGGATATCAACTATGATATATTAACTTAAAATTAATGCGCCTTTATTTCAAATGTACAAATTTAAGGCAGTCATTATCAATAACGCAGCTGCAAATAAGTATAATAGCTTCAATTTGCCTACTGATTTTCAAACTATACATTTTACATCTCTATAACCTACGTAATATCTCGACAAAAAAAGCTAGATATGTATATTAAAAATGACTGATTTATTTAAAAATAGCTTGTTCGTTAACTTCTATTAGGATTACTACAAAAAATTATTACAGTTGTAAATATGCAACGAAAATTAATTCAATCTTAATCATCAAACTAGATAGTACATCTCAAAACATGACGGCCGACAGATCAAGGGTTTCATAGAATAAAAGCTCATAACATCATTAAAATGTCATATTTTTTTAATAGAAAATTTATAAAAAATAGTTAAAAGAAATAAAAACTTTTCCTTTTATAAGCAGAATAGCACAGGCTGAAAATTAACTGTATTTATACAGATACAGACAACACAATAGAACATTTTTCAGAGAATTCAGTTTTCAGATCGAACAGATGATCGAATCAACATCAATTTCCCCCCTTAAAATATCAGAAATAATTTTTTTTTGAAGTTAGATATAAATATTTTACTCCATTATAATAATGGTAGATGAAACAGTTTTTTTTATGTAAATACTTTTAGTTCTTTTTACTTTATTTATGATAAATAATCACCTACTTTTCATAGAATATATGCCTTCTCGATCAACTGTAATAAAAATCATGCCAAAAATTGCAGATAATTCCAATTTATTTAATAGATAATCACATGATAAATTTGAAATTTGACATACAAAATCATTTCTTAAAAAAGTATTGGATATGGTAAATTTTATTTAATAATGAAGAAAAAAAAACAAATTCCGAAATTTTTCCTTCTAAATGAAATACATGATGAACCAAAAGTCTTGCCCTGATTATAATAACTTATTACAAATTAACTATTTGTATAATAATGTAACCTGTTCTATCATTGGGTAGGGCAGTTTTAGTGGGGTGTTTTTGTAGAATAGATGGCGTGATTGTTTTTTCAGTAGTGACTCAGGAAAGGAGGACTTTGTGAAGAAGACATTTTCAGCCGAAATGGCGTCAATTCAACAGAAGGCTCAATGTGCGTTTTGGTTTCACGAAATGAAATCACCTATTTATGGTCAGCGAACATTTCGACGCTGTTATGGATGCAACACCCCAATGCCAAATTTATTGTGTGACGGAGACAAGAAAAACTCTAAGTAAGTTTCCTGCCTTCGACGATTCTAAAATTCATAGGGAAGGAACTTCATCCGTAAGAACGGAAGAGCCATAGACTTTTCATATAACATATCCATTCCTCATCTACGGGAAGGGCGAAAAAGACTTCGGTAATTCTCGGAATGATCAATAGACCTCTTGCATTGATGTCACAGCAACGATTTATATTCTAATCTGGTACACATCTGGAGCCCACACAGAACATCATAACTCCCCGTTTGCTGTTTAAAGCATGTGTGATTTTTCTGTTTAATTTTGATTTTCTTATTCTTCCATTAGTTTTCTAAGTATTTAAAAAACGAAGCGCAAATCACTATGTTTACAAATAGGAAAACAGCATATTTGCCTTAAGTTTGGGTGCCAGATGAAGCATGTCACTTCATGAGCAAGGGAACTATTGAACGGAAGAAAAGAAAAAGTCGGACTACCCAAAATTAAAGTCCACTGGCCAGTTACCCTAGCAACAAAGCCGAGCCAAAACCAGTTCCAGAATCTTTCTTATCTCAGGCAAACAGTATAGACCCCTTGCATTGACGTCACGGCAACGACTGATACTTTAATCTGGTGCACATCTGGAGCCCAAACAAAAACGAGCGATTATTTCTCCCACTGGCTGGATAATCTCATTGGTCCACTGGTTATCACATTTTAAGTATGCCAGAAATGACGTTTATTGTTTAAAGCTTGGCGATAAGAACAGATTATATGAAGATATTTTTTTATGAATATCTCTCACTCATGATTTATTCAATTTATTAAAATTTAACTAAATTATTTGTGAACTTCCTAATATTTATTATTTTAAATACATTATATTTGAAAAAGTTATTGCACAGCACTTGTAAATGAATGCATATTTTCTGCATGCCGACGTGACGATTGAATAAAACGGGTAGAGTTGCAAAAAGTCGGTTTATTCCCGGGTTTATTTCCAATAGACCAGGTTTATTCCCAAAAAACCAAATTATCCCAAAAAATCCCGGGTTTTTTCAGGTTTATTCCTAAAAACCCGGTTTATTCCCGGGTTTAAACCGGGTTTTTTCTAACCTTTGCAACGCTAAAAACGGGCCGTGGCTTTTTTTCCAAGCTAGCTGGTGAAAAATCCTCAGTAAATCGTCGCCAAGTTTCAATGAGGGGAATTTCAGTCAATGAGGTTATCCAGCCAGTGGAAGAAATAATCACTCGTCAAACAAAACGCCACAACTTCCCGTTTGCCGTTTAATGCACGTGTGATCTTTCTGTTTAATTTAGATTTTTCTTATTCTTGCATTATTTTTCTAAGTACTTAAAAAATGATGCCCAAATCACTATGTTTGTTTACAAATGGAAAAATAACATCACATTTGCCTTATGTTTGGGCGCCAGATGAAGCATGTGACGTCACGTGCAAGGGGTCTATAAAGCGATGGTATGATAGATGGTACGATGGTTTAAAAAAAACAGACAGCGTTGTTCATTTGCCCAGAAGTGGCAGACGTGTGAGTGAAGCAAGTGTTGAACGTGTTTCAGTAATCATTTGGGCAGAGTCCTACTCAATCAACACTCACGAACTATGTATTCGCTACTAAGGCTGCTGTGTGTGTTGTAACAGAAGACATGTTAAGGAATACTTTGCGGAAATTAGAATAATCGCTTAGATATCCTTCGAGGTACCAAGGGTGCACAAGGTGAAATTTACTGAGGTACGTGGCCTATAAAAAAAAAATAACAATACTTACAACGTATCCACACAAACGTATGTCTAATAATAATAATAGCCTGAGTACGATAAATATTTATAATCAGGTCAATACTTTTGGTTCACCCCGTATAACTTACATCATTCTATTCAACTGAGTTATTTAAATACTAACAATATTTCAGGAATATCTCATGTTATGAGCAGAGGGCGAATGCGAACCCACACTCACCTTAAAGGAATCAGAATTTTTTTTCCGCCTCCTAAGACCATTAGGCAATCACGATTTCGCTCAACGTTCTCTAAAATTAAACCATTTCAAAATTGGTTTTCCATTTTGTTTAGCAATAGAAAATCCTCATAAAATGGTCACTCGTATGCACAAGACAGCCAAAATCGGTCTTAAAAATTCCACTTTGTATTTTAAATATATATATAGTTCCAGGGTCCGACTACCAAGTTTTTGTGCCCAGGGCATTTTTAGTTTTTCATGCCCCCTAAGATTAGTTGATTCACTGATACTAGATTTTTTTTTACACACTGCACATTTACTCGAAAAGTGTGTACCAAGACTGAGTTTCCTGAAAAATTGAAAATTGAATCCAGGAATAAAAGTAAAATATTTTTCTATTACTTATTGAAATTGTTTTCAACCATATATTGAGATATATTTTTTTCATTTTCATTGTATTAATATCGCAAATATCACACTTTTTCTTAATTATTTTATTTTTTAATGGAAAACTAGATAAAAATTTTAAAAGTTTTGTGCCCTTCAGAAGTTTTGTGCCCAGGGCATGGGCCCCGAGTGCCCGTGCGATAGTCAGGGCCTGGATAGTTCAATAAAATGCTAATAATTTCCATTTTAGCTGTTTAAAACCTTAATTGGAATTATTTTATGATGTAACTAGAAATAATCTCTGAAAATCAGCTTTTATGACAGATGGAAATATATACTGAATGGTGCCACAGAATGTTCAACTAGAAGTTTCCAGACTTCATTTCTCAATAATCTTTCTTCCTTTTAGAAATATTGCACATATACACCAAAGTTCTTGGTTTTAACCCCCATCACCCACGAATTACACAGCAATCGGACTAGTGTTACTTGCAGGGATTCTGGCGATATGTGAAATGGAAACCTCTCGCATTCCTGACTCCATTTGAAACAAAGCGGATCAAAAAAGGTCCAGGTGTAGAATCTGAAAAAAAATATTATATAATAATTTTAAAAATAAATAACAATAGCAATAATAATAATGTCTTATTTTAAATTTAAATTACAAAGAGTGAAGTATTTAGATATTCTCGATTTTTCCTCTTTTGATTTCAGCAAAAATATAATAAATAAATAAATAAATAAATAAATAAATAAATAAATAAATAGAAACGTTTCAAGAGTTTATTGATGAGATTTTTTTTAATGGGCTTTATGCATACGACCCAAGGTCGAGGCTAAAATTCACTTTCTGGTGGTGTTCATTTATGTACATTATCATTGCATTCTATGGAGTATATATTATTAATATTTATTCGTTAAATATAAGGAAAGGCATTTTTACAAATAAAGACTTCGAGCAACCAATCTATCTCTACATTTTTGTCAAAGCGATCGTTGCAGAAATCATCTTGGCGACGCAGGGTAATCATGTCATAGTTCTGACAAATGTGGACAATCAAATTTCCGGAGCTAATGTGTACAGTAGGAATCATAAAAAACGGACAGTTTTTTTTTTTTTTTTGCTGATCCACAGTAATTCGACCCATAGTGACGTCAGCTGCTCTTTCCTTATACCGCAAAAAATCGTTGTTACAGTAGATATTTAATACTATATTTATGATATAAATTCAAAATAATATTCTGTTTTCGAGATAAGTCTTTAAATTTCCAAAATTTCGGTAAAACTTTAGACAAACAATAAGGAAAGGGCAGCTGACGTCACTGTGGGCAAAATTACTGTGGATCCACAGTAATTTTCTGCCCGTCTTTAAGATTCCTACTGTACATAAGAAGTCAAGGCGATGTGATTGGTCTACGATTGGTCTGATTTGTCTGCGATTAAAATCTCTGTTGTATGATTGGTCAACGTCCCCATGATGATTCCTGTAATGATTGCTAAAGCAAAAATGTAATTGGTAGATTGATTGGAGGAAGCGTTTTTTTGCAAACATGCCCTTACCTTATTTGGATTGAGGCTAAAAATCACCTGCTGGTAGTATTTACGGATTGTAGTAGTATTTACATACTGACAATCAGGCGCTACACTTGTTAAAATAATGGATCAAAATATCGCCAGGTTTGGGTTGTAGCGTCACGTACACAAAGTCGAGTCTAACAAAGATGACAGTCTACCACGTGCGTTACTGGTGTCTCTTTTTTTCAGACCATTTGAATCATGTGATGCTCGAAAACATGAATGCAGGTGCACGAAAAAAATATCAATTGACTCTAGCATTCTAATACGAGAGATAATGCATCAACTTGTCTGTTTCGTTCGCTTCACACAAAGTCCATTACTAGTGCTCCTTTAACATTACAGATAGATCGGGAGACGGCAGCACAAGCAATCACCTCATCGAGCTCACTGATAAAAATCTAGGATTAGTCAAAACTATATTCCTATATTAAAAATACAATCGGACTGCCAAGTCACGGGTTTTTAATATCCGAATAGAGATTTAACTATTCCCAGATTTTCATTCGTGAACTCGATGAGGTGATTGTCTGTGCTGACGCCTCCCGGTCTAAGAGAAATTATCTATTAATATAAAGTAAACAACTCTATTGCAATACAGTTATATTTCTACTACGATAAGCTGGTTTGTGAGTTTGAAGTTTTTAATACTTGCAAAGAAAGAAAGTAGCTTAAATGACAGAGAAAAAAACTAACAATTTATTTAATAAAGGAAACTAAGGTTCTATTTGCTTCTAGTTCTGATTGGTGTCATAATAAACTGAGCCACTGATTTTGAAACTGTCCTTTTAATAAAATAGGTTTTCTTACTTCCAAAATCAACGCATTTAAAATAATGTTGATCAAATAAATTAACTGTAGTAAATTTACTAAAAGATATAAATTTGCGATTTGATTGAAACATAAATTTTACATTGATTTGTTATAATATTTAGCTTTAACTATTTCTTTTTTTGCAAAAAAGATTTGCCCCACTTTCAAAATAAATGGCTCAACGATCAGCTAATAAATTAGCCTAAGATTACGTAAGTCACAAACTAATTTATTGTTGCTGAATAATCGTGAAGAGGAATCTACCAATTTTAAATAATTTATTTATAAATGAAAATTTGCGTTTGCAAAAACATTGCTGTTACCTGTTCCCTATTACACTGTTCGATTTTAGTAGATTTTTTTGGCGTTGAAGGAATCTTTATTGTGCTAAGCTTCCCTTCCTTTTTTATTTTGGGTTTAAGAAATTTTTTTTTGAAAAATCCCACTTTAATGATCTGTCTTTAAAAAATCCTCAATTCTTACTAAATTAAATTCAAAGAGCTACTTAAATTTTGATTTTAAAATTCGATTGTGTTGATTTACCTGTTAAAATGTATGGTGATGTGGAATTCGGTTCTCTGATGGGTCTGCTCGGTGTTCCAGCTCCTGACACCCTTCCAGAACAAACTCTGATACCTGTAAATAGGACATAGTCGTCGAGGCATTCCGCAGCCACTGGACCTGTGATAGCAGAAACGGCACTTGTGGATCCAGGAAGTGCTCCTACAGCAAATGGTGATACATTGCGACCCTCTGAGAATAGCTGGTATGTGATAGAACAAAATCCAGGCTCTTTTCGAATACATATTACATAATCCATGTTATTAGGATAGCCTTGACCAAGAAGTCCTGGTTCATCATAGTTGAAGCTTTTGATGGAACCCCTAGTGCCTCGGTGATATTGGAGACAGTGAGGTGGAGCTACAAAAAGTATGACAGTAAAATTTTTGTATTAACTTTATACTAAAAAAACTTTATGGATTACCCCCCCCCCCTCCCTTCAAAATTTTTACAGTATTCACTATTTTAAAGAAAATCTTAGAAGGAAAGATTGTAAAATTTATTTGATTGAACGGTAGATTGCAATATTTTGATCATCATAAATTAAAGGGCCAATAACTATACTTTTAAATTCATTAAAAAATATGAATTATAATTATATAGTTATCGAAGATTGCAATCATGTTTTTGATCAGCGTATTAAAACGTTTTAGATTAATTAATTATAGAAAATCTATTTGTCCCACGTTTTAAGAAACCTTTTAATATGAAGATTCTTTTGAAAATATGAATTATAATTGTATAATTATCAAAAATTGCAATCATATTTTTAATTGGCGTATTAAAAAGTTAAGACTAATAAATTATAGAAAATGTATTTGTCCCATTCTTTTCTAAACCTTTTAGGAAAAGCACACATAAAATAATAATTAATAATAATTAACAGCGCCGAAAAACTAGCGATAAATCACAATCAAGTAATATAACTTTTATAAATCACCATAAAAACAAAATAGCACGCAGGACGTGCTTCGGGCTGGAAATTTTAACAGCCCGTCCTCACCAATTTCCAGTCCGAAACGCGTGCTGTGTGTTCTTTTGTTTTTATGGTAATTTATGCAAAGCTTTATTACTTAATTGTGAATTTAATTGTATTAAAAAGAGGTAATAAAAAATACCGAAGATAGGAAAAAAAATCTGCTGATTTATTGTAAGGTGGAATTGTTTAAAATACCTGCATCTCGGCTCGTGCATTTGACTTGCGTAACTTTTATGTTGAATTTCCTTCCATAAACCCCAACCATAGTTACATGTAAACTGATGGCACCAGAGTCTTCTACATCAACATAATCTGAAAATAACATCACTCTAATTAAATCACTTAAATACAGATAAGGCAAAACAATGCATTCGAAAGTACTGTTTCTTTTCTGAAAGGAAAATTCTTCGCGTTTTTGTGCACCGCGTTCTATCTGTGTTGATAATAGCGGAATTTGTTTGGCTGCGATTTTAAGAATGCGCTTTTGAAAAAATAAAATCGACGTATGTGAAAACATACTTATAAAAAGCGAAAAAGCTTAAAATTTTTTAAAAGTTAAACAACAATTTTGCTTTTCTCGATGAAATCTAAAAAAAAAAAAAAAAAAAAAGGGGGGGGGGCAAAAATGTAAAGATTTAAAAAAATTCAAATTTTTATAAACTTAATTTTTTTTTAAAATTATGTATGTAGTTGGAAATAAACGCTTTTTTCAAAATACACTGTTAGTTCAACATTGAAATGCAGTGAGTTCACCATTTAAACCATATTTGTTAAAATAAACAAAATTGTCGGAAAGATAAACTGTCCCCTTATAAATGCAAACAAAGCAGTGATAAGAAGTCCGCAAACTTCTAACATGTTAGTTCTCAGGCTTTGATAGTCTGTGAACTAAAAAATACTATATGTGAAACTGCACAGCTATCTTAGAATGAATTCACCGTCACAGTCAGCAAGTATGCTTGAACAAAAATCTAAAAGTTTAAGAGGACAATAACAATAGTAAAATCCTATGAAAAACTGCTGATATTGATGTGCGCTGATGTGCTACTGAAGCGATATCAAGAATTTATATATTTTTAAGTATTATAAAGATGTATTTCAATAATTTTGTATTTATAGAAAATCAAATTCTTTTTATAATGCTAAATGAAATAAAAATAAAACCCCCAGAGATCCCCCATCCTATAAATTTTTTAATTGCGAAATCTCGGAACAGTTCTAATTTTATTGTTATTTCTCGCGGAAATAATAATATACAGTTACTTCCCAAAATTAGAAATAAATAAACGAATGAATAGAAATATTTATTGAAAACGCTTCAGTAATTCTCTGGAAAAAGTTATTTTAGTATTAGCGGTTCAACATAGGATTTCGTAAAAGATAAAAAAATCGGATATTTTTACGATTGTAGATGGCAGCAGCTGAAATTCGATTTTGAAATGCGTTATACATTTCAATATGGTCATATGAGATATAAAATTTTAATTTTAGGTAGCTTTCATTACAAAAAGTAAAAAGCTACCTATTGCAGCCGTCCGGAGGAAAGCACTTCCGGAAAATTTTGGTATATTTTCACCGATCATGACCCCCAGACCCCAAAACCACCCTCCGTTCAAATGTTGACATATATATATATATATATATATATATATATATATAACCATATATATATATATATATATGATTTTTGTCATGCGATAACTAACGTATTTATGAACCGATTTGAAAGAAACTTGGTATGTACATAGTACATACAAATGTCTCGACCGAGTTCGTTGGTCAGCATCATCCGCCATTTTGTTTCAAAATGGCGACCATTTTAAATTTTTTAAAAAATTTAAAATTTAAAATTAAATGCGAAAAAATTAAAAGTTGAAACATATTTTTCTTTTACGTGTTAGAACTTAAAACAAAGATTCCAGAACACTTTTTATTTTGTCTATATCTTAAAAAATGATTGAGTTATAGCACTTTGAATTTTTCTTATGGCTGACATTTTGAAACGATCTGATTTTCGTCACGTGATAACACGCGTATTTATGAACCGATTTCAATGAAACTTGGTATGTACATAGTACATACAAATGTCTCGACCGAGTTCGTTGGCCAGCATCATCCGCCATTTTTTTTCAAAATGGTGGCCATTTTAAATTTTTTAAAAAAGTTAAAATTTAAAATTAAATGCGAAAAAATCAAAATTTGAAAAATATTTTTCTTTTACGTGTTAGAAATTAAAACAACGATTCCAGAACACTTTTTATTTTGTCTATATCTTACAAAATGATTGAGTTATAGCACTTTGAATTTTGCTTATGGCTGACATTTGAAACGATCTGATTTTTGTCACGTGATAACACGCGTATTTATGAACCGATTTCAATGAAACTTGGTATGTACATAGTACATAAAAATGTCTCGACCGAGTTCGTTGGCCAGCATCATCCGCCATTTTGTTTCAAAATGGTGGCCATTTTAAATTTTTTAAAAAATTTAAAATTTAAAATTAATGCAAAAAAATCAAAAGTTGAAAAATATTTTTCTTTTACGTGTTAGAACTTAAAAGAACGATTCCAGAACACTTTTTATTTTGTCTATATCTTAAAAAATGATTGAGTTATAGCACTTTGAATTTTGCTTATGGCTGACATTTTGAAACGGTCTGATCTGAACGATCCACAATGTTACTTTAAAATGGCATACACTTTATGATATCGTGGAATTTGGTGACTCTCTAAATCGCTTAAAATAAAACCAGGTTGAAAAAAAGATGACTAATTTCTAAAAATTCCTATTAATATTCCGTCTTGACAAAAACTAGTATTCAATCTTATAAAATCACTAATTTTATAAGATTATTTCCACTAATTTGAGCTTAGTATTTTTGAACAATGTAACTTACTTTAAAATAAATAAATAAATATATAAGTATATGAAAGCTACCTCTTCCTCCCGGCATTGCCGGAAGGACTTTTTTAAACAATGCAATTTGTTGCATTATTTTGAATGTGTTGTTCATAATCTATGCTTGACGCCTGATTTGTAATTTCAGGTTTCTAATAAAAATAGCCACCAAATGCCCCTTGGCATACTTCAATTATTATGCAAGAAAAGCCGCAAGTTTTGCTAGAATAATATATTTTTTTTAATTTCAAATTTAAACTCGCTAAAGTTTTTCCGATTGAAAAAAACTGTTCTCGTCTTTTTCTTGAAATATTATCTTGTCAATGGAATAATAAGTCGTCCCGGTTTCGATATCAAACGGGGAATACCCTTTTGATAAGAAACCGATAAGATCTTGAGAAAGTAGATAAGTTTGGGAACAGCGGTAAAAGAGAAATGAAATATAAGTCCTTGAATGAATTTTTCTATGTTTACTTTATGAAATAATAAATTATAATCTTTAAAAAAAAATAAAAAAAGTGGGATAAGCAGAAGGATAGAAAAAAACTACTTTAGCTTGGATTATTATTATTATTATTTTTTGTTGTTTGTTTGTTTGTTTCATTTTTACACATAGACGGATTGTTGTAAAAATCCCATATTATTTATTTTTTCTTTTGAAAAATTAACTCATTTTTACATTAATGATCTCCTAGTTCTCCCCTCCCCACAAGAATTTTTACTTACATACAACGTACCCTAAATTTTTTTTTAATATGTTTCAATTTTGTGGGAGATAAGTAGGTAATATAAATAGTAAAATTAATGTTAATTCTCTTACTGATATTTAGAAAGTTGAAATATATAGTTCCTCTGCGAAAATTGTATAATTAATTTTTTTTTCTTTTATTACTGTAAGATTATATATATATAAAAAAAATAAAATAAAAAATACTGTATTACTTATTACCCGTACCTTTAACTGAATTTTGATATTGGGAAAAAGATCTGACTTATCATATTTTCCCACAACATTTTAAAAGCTTTTTCACAAATAAAAATAGGGACCAAAATTGATAATAGTGTTCTTTAGGCCAATATGCATCTGAATAAAGCATTACGCAGATATCATATAACGCGATAAATACAGTTTTAAATTCTAGGAAGATTAGAAAGACAATTAGAGTTTATAACCATTAATTACATAACAAGCACAACACCCATCATTTTTTGTTTCATATCAACTGCATACGTCTTATAATCCGTATTTACATCCTCTCACACTATCTCACAGATATACATTTCTAATTTGATATAGGGTCTCCGTTCACAATGGTCATTTTTTAATTTTATGTATTCACCTAGTTTTAAAGATTAAAGGTAATAAGTAGTTTTTTGCAAAATTTTCAGAAAAATGAAAAAAAAAAAAAAAAAAAAATTCTAACTGACCGTTTTTTGTTTAGAGTGATACTATAAAAATTTAAAATGTGCAACCGCTTGAAAATTAATATTAAGACAATTTTATTAATATAATCTTATCTTCTTACTGTTTTTGGACTTTTTTGAAATTTACACCTCTTACTGACTTCCAACAGTTAGAAAAGGAATGTGCGTTTCAACATTTCTGGAATATCCTGTATGTTTCGAAACATAGGGGAGATTCTAACTTCGTAGGGTAATTTTTTTCTTTTTCTTTTTCTTTTTTTTCTTTTTCTTTTTTCTTTTTTTTAATTTCATGAAAATGTTCCAAAACTTAATTTATGTAATTTAACAAAAGAGAAATTTGAAGAAATTTTTTGGAATAAACCAAATTACCGAGATATTAAAAAATCTCTAAATTTCGAAGCATTTAGATTAGCAGATTTATACGAGCTAATTGTAAGTGCCTTTTTACTACTAAACATCTACTAAGACACTAAAAATAGCCCACAGAGAAGATTGTGTTTGCTTTAGTACATAAAACGACATTTTAATATTTTATACTTACAGTGTTGTCCACTGTTGAGACCACATATTTTTGGTATCAAGTTATTTTCATTTTGTCCCGTGACTACTAGCATGTCTTGGGAGCAGTTGCCTTCCGATGGTCGTGCCACGTCGAACTCCAAGAAATCCAACCTTATTTGACAAATGGCATCCGAATGCTTCGCGATGCGCATTTTACAGGTTCCTTCTTGTTCATAGGGTGCAGGGTACCCAGTATTTCGAAAATAGGAGATCATTTCACTTGTAGTTCCTCCGCACTGGACGTCAACTGAAATAAAAAATAGTATTTAAGAGCCATTATTTTGAAAATCAGACATAGTGGAATAATTGTAGTTTTTGATTAGCCTGATTTTTTTTTTTTTTTTTTTTTTTATGTTGGAGTAAATCAAACTTAATAAATAATGTGTAATTTTGAAGCCCTGAAATTTTTTTATTTTTCCTATAGAAAATGTCAAAGTTCAAAGTTTTGAATGAGTGAAAATGATTTGATTTATGAAAAGTGAAATGCTGGTATCTTTGGAGTGCTATATCTCTCGCAAGCAACAACATCCAAAATTCTTTTGGCATAAAATGTTAGTATAACACTACCTGCTTATTAAAATTTATTTGTTTCCATGTAGCATTGTTATTTTACACTCTTATGTTGTTACGAAATACAATCAAGTTAACGTTTTTGTCCGTTTTCCGCACTTAATTTCTTATTTAAGTATTAGTACCCCAAAAATTTTTTTATGAAATATGAAAATGTACTACTAGAACAAGTTAAATAATATAGTACTCTACCGGGATATTGTTTCTGTTAACAGATATAATCTGCTAAATATTCAAATTTTTTTAAATCTGCAACATTTTAATTACTCATGCCTAAAAAAAACCGTCACAGTTGAATGAAACAAAATATACCATGTAGTAGGTGAAAATATGTACAAAAACATGGAAAAGAAAAAAAAATGGGGTCTTTTGCTATTTTTAGTAAAAAAAAAAAATGACAAAATTTTCAAACAAACAATGTCGATGATCACGCTTCTTCCCTATCAAAAAATGAAAATTCCTATTTCTCTTTCCTCTTTCTATGTTTTTTGTCTATTAGAAAATGAAATATCTCTTTTTTGTTGTCCCTTCCGAAAGAGAAATGGGATGTTTCATTTTATCATAAGGAAAAAATGTGACTATGAACATTGCTTTTCTTGTAACTTTTTTCATTTTTTTGCTTAAAAATATCACGAGACTCTACTTATTTTTCTTTTCCATGTTTTTCAACATATGTCAACGACTGCGTGATACATTTTGTTTCATTCAACTGTGGCGCTTTTTAAAAATAACATTACGTTAAATGTTGCAGATTTAGAAAATTTTGAATATTTAACAGGTTACATCTACTGACAGGAACAATATCTCCGTGCAGTACTATATTATTTAGTTTGTTTTTGTAGTGCACTTTCATATTCTATAAGAAAAAGTTTGGAGTATTATTGCTTAATTAAATAAGATATTAAGTGCGGAAAATGGACAAAAACATCATTTTGACTATACCTTGTGGCAACATAACAATGTAAACTAACAATGCCCCATGTAAACAAATAAATTTTAATAAGCAGGTAGTGTTATACTAATAAGTTATGCCAAAAGAATTTTGAGATGTTGTTGCTTGCCAGAGTCACTTGCCAGAAACACTCCAAACATACTGGCAGTTCATTTTCATGAAAAATGGCATTCACAACCTTGAAATTTAACATTTTCAGTAGGGAGGAGGAAATTTTTTCAGGACTTCAAAATTTCAGATTATTCATTAAATATGATTTACTTCAACATAAAAAATATCAAGTCATTTAAAAAATACAACTATCAACTATCCCTTTTTTGTCTGAATATCAAAATAATGGCTCTTAAAAAAAAAGCTAATAGAAAAAATAATGCTATATAGACATTTATGTTAATTCTAATAATACTATCATAAATAATGAAAAAAAAAGCAAAGATAATTATAAGAATAGAATTATTTAACATTTTAGATAGAAAATAATACAATATAAAGTATTATGATGAACTAATATACTCTAACAAAGACCCATGAAGAATATACATGTACACACAGAGAGAGTTTAAGGTAGAGAGATTTTAGATTCTGTCTATTGGCCAAAATTTCGCTCTTGCATAGCTAAAGATATAATTTTGCTGAAAAGAATGTAGAAAACTAAGATGAATGTAGAAAATTATGTTAAATGCCAGAGCAAAATATTCCTGTATTGTGTTGTTCCACTTCATTATTCTTACCCAATAAATATACTTAATCTAAGTCGTCCTCCTCTTTATCTTGGTTTGCTTTACTATTGTCATAAAATTCTAGTTTATATCGTCAATTAATTCTGGTGTATATTGTCATGTAATCTGCAAAGACTACATTTCAATATTACATCCTTTGAATTTTACAATGTTATGTCCAAACAAATGATAGAATTTAATTTAAAAATCTGAACTACGCTGAATTTTCTAGATAAGAAATTCGAAATTGAGTGGATTTGAAAAAACATGAATCGATATAAAAATAAAAAAGAATATTTCCCACTTAAACTGATGGCATTGAGCTCACAGGCTACGCATACTAATTGTATATTACAGCCCTATATTTTCAAGGGTTAATGCCGTTCGAAAAACAAATTAAGGGGGGAAATAGATCCCCCTATTTCCCTTTTTATACCTAATCATTGAACCTCCTAAACTAATCAGGAATATGCTTATCATATAAAAATCCCATATCCAAAATGTGAAGTAAATCGGATAATTCTTCATAAAAACCCATTCATATAATTTAAGAGGAATTATCCCCCTTTTTTGTACTTAACAATTAAATTTCCAAAACTATTCAGAGATTCGCCTTATCAGAAAGAACCTCCATCCAAAATTTAAAGAAATCGGATAATTTTGCATAAAAACCATTTATCAAATTTAAGGGGGGGGGGGTAATCGTCCGTAACCCTTTATACATTACAAAAGAACCCCACTGCTAATTAGGGAAACATCTTTCCACTACAAACCCGTATCCAAAAATTAAAGCAAATCGGTTAATTCTGCATGAAGTACCATGTACCTAAATTAAGGGGGGTTACTTCCTATTACCCTTCCTCTTAGATTTATCTAATGAACTCGCAAAACTAATCATGGAAGTGCCCTCATCAGAATGATCCTATATCTAAAATTTGAATGAAATCTGAAAATTCTGCATGAAAAATCATTTATATAAATTAAAGGCGGGTTAGTTAGCCTCCCGTTCCCCCTCTTTATACTCATCAGTGAACTCCCAAAATTAATCATGGTGGTGCTCTCATCAGAATGATCCAATGTCTAAAATTTGAATGAAATCTGATAAATCTGCATGAAAAACCCATTTATCGAAATTAAGAACGGAGGCCTCGTTCCCCCTTCTTCATATTTATCCAATGATCCCTCAATGCTAATCACGGAGGCGTCTCATCAGAATGATCCAATGTCTAAAATTTGACTGAAATCTGATAAATCTGCATGAAAAACTCATTTATCGAAATTAAGAATGGAAGATTAGCCTCGTTCCCCCTTCATTATACTTATTCAATGATCACTCAATGCTAATCACGGAGGCGCTTCATCAGAATGATTTTATATCTAAATTTGGAACGAAAACTGATTATTCTGCATAAAAAACCCATTTATATAAATTAAGGGGAGGGACATTAGCACCCGTTTCCTCTCTTATACTTATCAAATGAACTCTCAAAACTAATCAGGGAAGCGCCTTATCAGAATAAACCTATATCCAAAATTTCAATTGAAACGGATATTTTTATCATGAGTTATCACGTTACGCACGCACGTACATACATACATACAGAATGGGCGAGCCCATACGCTCTCAGGCTTTAATAGCCTGTGAGCTAAAAACACATTGATTTAATTCTAAAAATACAAGAGACATTTTCAAACGACAGAAGTTTTTAAAGTGTTAAGATTCTATTTTAAATGCTTTTATTATTTTACAGTATTTTTCTGAAATCGTTTATAAATTGGAATATGTAGTATTGTTCTATGAAACTCACATATACAGCATACTCCTTCTTGAGGACATCTACCCATGGGCGTCCCTCCCAAATCAACGCAATCGTCGGTTTCGTAGCAAGTCCCTTGTCTTGAATCGGCTGCCTCGCAGCGGTCAGCAGCGTCCGCGTTTAGAGTATCACCGTTTATGGGTCTACGGAAGGAGCTAAAATAGTAGGTTGCTGCTACCACAGGTTGAGACAGCATCGCTAAAGAAAATGAAAAGAAACAGAAAAGTACGAATTAAAAATGTACTCAATAATCAAAGGAAAAAAAGATATATTGTAAAACTGAGGACGTGAGTTTCAAAACTAGCCTTATCCAGAAAATCAATTTTTGTAAAATTGCGAGAAAACAAACAAACAAACAACAACAACAAAAAAAAAAACCTCGCTGACTCCGTCTTGGTTTTCATTGTAAATCAAGTCTTTTCAATATCAAAAATACACAATAAAACTAAATTTTTTTTTTAAAGCAAATTATAGTATTTTTTCGATGCAGGTTCAGCAATAGAATAAATTGATACCGAAAATTTTATTTTAAAAATTTTGGTTAAAGCGAGATTTGCATTTATATCATTTAGTGATTTATTTTTAACCTACGAATCTACACTCTATACATAAATACTTCCCCATTTGTGCTACACGTTCCACTTCTAATTTCATTTCAACTATATACATATTGGTTTATTAGATAGAAAGTTTATATCTTTATATATAAAAATCTTCTGTGCGTGTGTATGTAATTGAACTGCTCCTAAACGACTGGACCGATTTTGATGAAATTTTGTGCGTGCGTTCCAGTAGATTCGAGAATGGTTTAGATTCACATTTCGTCGAAATTGATTCAGTACCTTTTTAGTAATTAGGCAAAAACTAATAGTTAGTGATTTTTCGCTAATTAAAAGTGCTATATATATAAAAGAAAGTCAGGATTTCGTATCAATCATAGCACAAAAAAATCTACCGATCCAAAAATCTTGAAAATTGGGGTAAAAATACTTCTTATAACATCGAGTGCCGCTAAAAAGGGATTTTTGAAAATTCCACCCCTAAGATGAGTAGAAAAAAAAAACGAACTTTTAAAAAATTTCATAAAAATCGGCTTCTGTAGTTATTTTTCAACTGATAACATATTTTAGTGCATTTTTTCCTTCTGAATCGCATGGTACTAAGCAAATTCGTTTAAATCCAGTAGTTCGTGAGATAATTCACATTTTCCTAATTTGGCGATGTCTTCGGCGCAAAAACCTGAGATTTTCAATGCTCATCTTTATATATAAAAATCTTCTGTGCGTGTGTATGTAATTGAACTCCTCCTAAACGACTGGACCCATTTTAATGAAATTTTGTGTGTGCGTTCCAGTAGATTCGAGAATGGTTTAAATTCACATTTCGTCGAAATTGATTCAGTACCTTTTTAGTAATTAAGCAAAAACTAATAGTTAGTGATTTTTCGCTAATTAAAAGTGCTATATCTATTAAAGAAAGTCAGGATTTCGTATTAATCATAGCACAAAAAAATCTACCGATCCAAAAATCTTGAAAATTGGGGTAAAAATACTTCTTATAACATCGAGTGCCGCTAAAAAGGGATTTTCGAAAATTCCACCCCTAAGATGAGTAGAAAAAAGAACGAACTTTTAAAAAATTCCATAAAAATCGGCTTTTGTAGTTATTTTTCAACTGATAACATATTTTAATGCATTTTTTTCATTCTGAATCGAATGGTATTAAGCAAATTCGTTTGAATCCAGTAGTTCGTGAGATAATTTTCATTTCCAAATTTGGCGATGTCTTCGGCGCAAAAACCTGAAATTTTGAAAGCTCATCTTTATATATAAAAATCTTCTGTGGGTGTGTATGACACTGAACTCCTCCTAAACGACTGGACCGATTTTAATGAAACTTTGTGTGTGCATTCCAGTGGATTCGAGAATGGTTTAGATTCACATTTCGTCGAAATTAATTCAGTACTTTTTTAGTAATTAGGCAAGAACTAATAGTTAGTGATATTTCGCTAATAAAAAGTGTTGAATAAGTTCGATGAATAGAGTGCGGACGGAATGTCCGAGCGGTCTAAGGCGCCAGATTTAAGCTCAGCTTCTTGAAGAAAGAGATCGCGTGTTCGAACCCCACTCCTGACAAACGTGTATGCTTTACAATAATACTTCCTGTATTATAATTTTTATTAACCGATTTCAGAAAATTGTTAACTTTCAACTAAAAGAGAAAAATAAACTTTTCTATCAAAAATTGAACCGACTTCAAAAAATACTGAAGAGTGAAAAATAGTTTCGTTACATAATTGTAATAAGAAATTAAATTAAGAGTGTAGTATTTATCGTGCGTATTACCATATTTACGTACACTTATTTGATTTCCTGGAGTCGGTGCCAAGAAGGACAACGTCGGTCGGTGACAGGACAACGTCTGTCGGGTCCGCTAGTCTATATATACAAGGTCCCCCAAAAGATTGAAATAAACTTTAATTTTTTTCACTAGTTGTAGATACGTAAGACTGTGCAATTGTTAGTGTTTAGAATAAGATAGAAATAATATTATTTAAGTGGATTAGCTATGCAATTAATTAAAAAAAATAGTGTATTTTTCATAGAAATGACAAGGTGATTAAATATAAATTAAAAAATAGTGTGCCAATTTTTTTTTTTTTTTTTTTACAGTTTCTACTTCCAGTTCACTGACAGTTAAAACTGCTTTATCATTAACGACAAACAGTTCACTTTGTTACTTAATACGCCCCAAAGATTTTTCATGGGATTCAAGTTTGGAAGTTCACTTGGCCATGACAAAACATGATTTTTTACTTTTTTAAACTACTGATGGATGTATTTAGACACATGGCAGAAAGCATTGACCTGCAGAAACACCATTTAGCACTATCTAAATAAAAACCAAACGGTATCAAATGATCATATAACATAGCTTAATATTGCGCAAAATTCATATAAGTCCCGAAATTCTAGTTAAATCCTCGAATCCACCATGTCTAAAAGTTCCCAAAAACCATTACTGATTTTCCTTCCATTTGTCCGGTTCCTTCCTCAAGTCATGTCAGTCGTGTTTATAACCATCAGGACCGACAAGATTAAAGTTTTTTCATCTGAAAACATCACTTGTTTCTATTTCTTGTTCCACGACATGGCATTTTTTAACCCATTTCAGTATTTCTTCTTCCTGTCAACAATTTCATACATTTAGCATTACTATTTCATTTCAGACTCTTCCAAACTGCTACCTGTGAGGCTATTTTGCTGAAACGGTTTGAAATTTTCCGAGTTATAAAATCTTTTTGAGTTAACAATCGAAATATTTGTCGATCCTCCCGGCGGGAAGATCGGCGGGATGTCGACCATCCCGGATGTTTTAACATATTGCCGGCTGTTAAAATATTTATTTTTATTTAGATCGTTTAATTTAATTTTAATCTTTTTTTCTAATTATTTCATTGTGAATGGCAGTTTTAGAACGCTTCATTAACCGAGTTTTTTCTGGTTAAGATTTACCGGCACCCTGATTAAACCAAATTTTTCTTACTTCAGTCGCAGACAACTTTGCACCCCGCAGCATTTTCATTAACATTATCGCAAATAACATTATCAAAACCTGCTCTTTTGCTTCTCGGGATTACTTTCATGATATACAAACGGGTACACTTTATAATGATTCTGATATGACGTATGATACGCTAATTTCCTCAGGTGGTCTCATAATTTCTTAACAAGCATTTTATTTACTATTTAAAAAAAATTAGATTTTAATAAAATGTAATTTAAATATTAATGTAGCAATTATTACAGAAAATTTTCTATGATCTATTTTAAATGCACACGCTAAAAATTTGTATTTGGATCTTCTTCTTTAGAAATGCACCAAATTGTTAGATGTCTTATAATTTCTTAATGCATTGTAGCGGTATACATTTCGCAAATCTTATTATTATATATTATTAGATGACTTTATACAATTTTAAATACTTATTTTTTTTTTTTTTTCGTGCGGTGATATTTTTTGGCTTAATTTTTTTTGTTTCGTTGTAGAAGATACCTTACAAAGAACTATACTGAATTTATCTTACTTATTTTTGAAATAAAAGCTATTAAAAATAACAGTTCAGCATCAGAGTCTGATTATCACCGGGGCAAACGCTCCCCAATCAAAGTGAATTGAATTTATTTGACTTATTTATGGCAGAAATTTTCTTTGAATAAAGCTTTTAAAAAAAGGTAAAATTTTCTACTCAAATTTACTGATGGAAGTTTCCCCCGTTGGTAATCAGTCCTGGTATAGCATTAAGGAAGTTACTATATATATATATAAATTATAAATTTCTCACACATAGGAGGCATCTGCATTGGATCCGGCGATTCTTCGTTGAAATGTCCTTTCACGAGGTTCATTGCTTTCACTTGGCTGAGTGATCTTGCTGCTCCATGGACGTTTGCAATGATACAGAAACTTACCATGACCTATCAGAGGAAAAAAAAAATGGCTTTTAAATTTAAAACTCAATTAGTATATTTAAAACGAATGAAAAAAAAAAACATTTTGATAATTGGATTCCGGTTGTACTTTTGGTTCTGGTTATTGGATTCCGGATTAGTGCCACCGGAGAGAAAGTAACTTTTCAAGCAAAAAATAAGCAACTAGGATCAGTATTCGCATTATTTTTAACTATGCGTAAATGTTTGCGATATACGTAACATACATATATAACCACATTATCATCATTATCCTATGTATCATATGCACGTCATATCATACATGACATACACAATATGTAAAGTCAAATTAAAAACTGAATAAATAAATAAAAAAATAATAACTATCAGTTTAGTAATGAATTTTATTTCAATCAATTTGTAAGAAAATTACAAATCGTATGCCAAATTTCTGCATATTCAAAAGTTAACTTTAAGGTTTCAAAAAAAAAACATTTGAAAAATTTAGCGTTAATAGAGTTCAAATGAATAAAGATACTTATTCATTTTACTTAAGTCACTTTTATTAATGTACTATTTCTTGCCAGTATGACCATTTAACTCCCTTAGTACGCGCGCTTCGGCTATTCTTATATACCGTAAAATCATCTTCATTTTATAAAGTTTTCAAGCAAGATTTGGTGATATATATCAATAGATATCTTCATTTACTATCATCGTCATCATTATAATCAACCGTTTTCGATCCACTGCTGGATGTAGGTCTCCCCCATATTTTCGCTTTGCTCACGATATCTATCTGATAGTTATTTTCCAGCATCGTGAATTTTGATATTTTCGATATTTTCACATATTTCATACCAATTTTCAAAACATTGCGTATGATATTTTAATATTTTCAGTCAAAACAAGTGAAAATGTTTTTTTTTTTTCAAAACAAAAGTTTCACACTTGAAAATTGAAGCTGAATTTTAAGAAGTAAATTTTAGAACCATTAAATATTTACTTAAAACAGCTACTGAAAAATAAACTGTTTAATTTAGAGAAGTTATTTACTGCTTCATTAGAATCTTTTATATGGTGTTGGATTTCTCAGCTTAAACTACACAACATGTTAGAGATGTTCAAAAATTTCTATAAAAAAAGTATTTTGTGTATAATTTTTTTGTATCAAGCACAAAATTTTCTGGAAACTTGATAATTAGTCCCATAATTTGCATTTTGTGAGTGTAAAAAGCAAATTGTATCTGTTTTCAATTAGTTTATCTTCGATTTTGTTACAAAAGTAAAAAAAAAAATACATTTAGAGTATTGTTTTATTAAGTTTTCCTGCTAAATACAATATAGTTTAATTTCTAAATTATATTAGATGTGAAAATATTTATAGTTATCAATAAGTTGGCTATTTTGAAAATGTAAGATATATATATCAAATTATCGGATATTTTTGATATTTTCTAAAATATTATGATACTTACAAATCCTGTTTATAAGTGTTAAATTATCCGATAAAAAATATGTAAGATATCTGTAATTATAATAGTTTTTCAATCTGTGAATGCGATTGAAATTTTCATAAATGTTTTTATAATGCTTCAGATTTTGAATTTATTTAACTTATTTTTTTAATTGCTTATTGGAAGAATTGTAAAGAATATCGTCCTGTTCAAAATTTAGAATAAAAAATAGTATAAAGCAGTATAAGGAGTCAATGTAGAAAAACCAAATGAATATGTAAAAAGCTACATTTGTGTCGTTTTGTATATAAATGTTTGTGTGCGTTTTTATTTGTTATGTGTCGTCATACTGAGAAGAAACAAAAAATATTTAAAAAGTCGGAGAAAGAAACAAATTAATATTTTTAATATGTGAAAATACCGTGAATTTAATTTAAGCTATAGCCTACCCCTTAAGAAAAAAAAGTTGATAAGAATGCTATATTTTGAAAAAAAAATTTTTTTTTTTGAAGAGTGGATGGGAAGAATTGATTTTTTTTAGATATTTTCAGATATGTTTTCTTGGTTTATATTCAGATTTATTTGAAGAACTAAAATTAAAACTACTTTAAAAGGACAACAGAAGAACTTTACATTCGTTATTCTCATTTGAAACAGAATTATTATTTCGATGATTAAACTTATTCTCCTATTGTATTCGAAATTTTTCAATTAACTCATTAATACCAGTTAGCAAAAATACTTGAAATTTGAAAAAAAATCTTCATGTTTTAGATTTTTTTGTACATTATTTCTGATTGTCAAGAAAATTTGCCTATTTAAAAATCTTAAAAATAACTTAATAATGTTTTAAAATTAGCTTGTGTACTCGAATAGATTTAAATTTCAAGCTATGGAAGAAAAGGTTTAATTATTTAAAGCTCCTTCTTAATACGTAAAAAACTTATTTGTAAAGATTATAATTTTTTATTGATATACAAAAGTTAGTAAAAGCTTAAATTATGAATAACTTTAAACCCACTGATCGTCAAGCAAAAGGGCAAGATTGTAATTTCGTTTGTTTCTGTAATTTTTTAAAATATCTAAAAAAATGATTTTTATATAATTATATATATATATATAAAATGTAATTACGCATATGAATATAAAATTTGAGAGTATTAATCATTAAAAAATTTTTAAAACTGCATTATACTTGTATTATTATGCGAATTTAAATAATGCTTCTACTACCGTGAAACCTAAGCTTAGTGATATGCCAGTAAGAGACGACTAGAAGGTTAAATAACAATAAAATACTTTCGTGGGAAAATTTTATTTAATAGATATTCAGTTAGGAACATTGTCTATCGTATTTATTGCATGCAGATTATTTCAGAAATTTTTATTTACACTTAAAAGAATATTAAACATCTTACTATCAATTTCCAGCTTAATAGCAATCGAGATTTCAAGTTTAGAATTTAAATGATTTTAACATGATCAAATTAGAACACCGTTTTCTTCCTTAACCCCTTCGCGACGCGAGCCTTTTACGAAATTTTTAATGTTTTGTCACCGGTTTTTAAAAACAGAAATTTGTTCCTTCTTAAATTGAGATAATGCTCCGATTGAACAAGACAAATTTTTCAGTATAATTTTACCGGTGGGAATAAACAAGGATTCTTAAGCCTTTTTTGCGGCACGTATACGTGTCGTTCGTCCCCAAGGTGTTAAGGCAATTACAAATATGAGGTTAAAAAAAATGCAAATAAAGATATGAGAGGTGCATATGCAAATTTTGAGATGGTGAAATGATATCGGGGTTAGATTTCACGGGAAAAATATTCTATGATTGAGTCAAAGTAGAATAAATTTTGCTGTTTTTCGTTTTAGAATAGCAAGCATAAAAGACGTAATTGATAATTTTATGATAATTACAGATCTTTATTATATTTAACTGCTTACATTACAATTAAGTTTTAATTTTAATAATTTCTAACACTGAGTTTTATGAAGTAATATTTTGTTAACTTTAGTTTAAATATCATTGATTTAAGAGTTTGACTTACCAATATAATATGCATTTTAACTAATTTTGTTGGCTTATTATGAATCATTGAAACAGCTTAGTCTTAAATATTTTCTTTCGTCGGAATTCAGCGGGTTCTACCTTGTAAAATATAAACTTTATACTCATACAAGAAATCATTACATAAATTAATTCTTTCCAAATATACATATTAATGCATTAATGATAAATGTATTTTGTAAAATGTGTATATCCAAAGATGTATATTAATATATACTTATAATGATGTGATTAAAAATTCGCATTTTAAATATGTAACTTCAGGGAATTCTAATTATTATTTAACATAAGTAATTTAATTAAATAAAAATTTTCCTTGGTTTTCTTAGCTTATGTGCTCACATAATTTAACTCAAATTCCATGTCTTAATTGGGTTTCCTGTGATAAATAAATACGTTTGACAAAATAATATTTAATTTCAAATTTTTTAAAACTTATCATATTAAATAATACCTTTTTTTTAAATAAACATTTAAAAGTAGGATTTTGGATCTATTTCTTGGATCTTATTTCAGAAAGTTACGAAATAAAAATACAAATTAAAAGGGTGAATATGCATCAAAATATAACAAAATATTATTACATGCAAAAAACAGACCTGTATGCAAGAAGATAAACTATTTTTGTACATCCTATTTCTCATTTCAAAAGCGATCATTTGCAGAAATCAGATCAGATAGCATTACTGCACTAGATTTCATACCAGCAAAAATCTGTTCATGGAAGATTCAAGATTTAGCGAGAAAAAAAAATTATTTTTGATTGGTAAAGACCTTTTAACCACCAACTTTTAAATATACAGTGACAAGATACATTCGAAAAAAATCTTTGAATCTATTTATTTAGAGAAAAAGTTGGACATACTTTCCAAGAGTTACTGTTATTGTTTTGAAAAAAAAAAGGAGAAACTGTTTATGGCATTTATATATGCGGAAGCGTGTATAGCGATTTTCGGTTTCAAAATGACGGCGTTCACCTATATAAGGATCGTATGATTTAAAGGTGCCAAATCTGAATTCAATGACGCATATTAAGGGTGCGATTCATTGTTCTATTTTTTTTTACACACTTTCAATAAGCTTAGAAAATTTTTACGAAAACAATAGAAGCAGCAAATAGTTCGTTGAAAATTTAAACCATAAAATAACTGAAAAATATAGCAATATTCACAGTGTGCTACTGTTCAATTCAGTATATCAGCATATTGTAGCCGTTCGAACCAAATTTTCTCATCTGTTACTTTTATAAAAGATATAATTTTGAAACCGGGATAAGTTTTTGAGAAATTTCGGTTATTTAATAACTTATTTTGTGGTACATGCTTTGGCCAAGACATACTTTATATTTGCCAATCTCCAAGCATATACTTCCGTAGAATATGATTTAATTTGACCCAGTTTAAACATGCTCCAGAGCAGAAAAATTATTTAATGTATCTTTATTTATTTTATTTCATGTTTCTAGAAGTGATGGATTCGGGCTCGTTATTGGATTCTGAAAGTCCGAGCCTAAACTATCGGGAAAAGATAAGTGATTTAAGAGCCGAATTTGATGCAGAAGGTCCGCAGTAGAAAAATGTAAATGGCATTTTAACATTATTTCAAGATTAATTTTATCATTTTAAAATATCGGCATTACTTGATTATCGTCAACCAAAAACAATCGTCAAGCTATAAGATTAAATGCCAAGAATGGCTGATCGGAAATACCACGTTGATTTGATATTAAATACGTTACACGGTATTTGTTACGTCATCAAGTCATTTTTATGTTTATTTTTATTTTTATTTTTATCAATATTAATAGAGGTTCTGCCCTCTATGTGTTATGCTCCCCAAATTTCGTTCAGATACTCGAGATTCTAAAACCACGTTAATTTAATCTAATTTCATCAAATAAATTTTAAAAAGTTTGAATTTAAATTTTAAAAAACAAAAGCGATCTTTCTGTAAACGGATTTCAATTCATTTTCATTTGATTGGAGATTTTTAAGGTCAAATCAGCTGCTTTTAAGAGATATCCTGTTTGTTTCTGTCTTTGATTAAAAAAAAAAATCGTTAAAAATTTCAGAATAAGTTAATGTAAAATGAATTAAGTAAACAGTCTTTGTATTTCTGTATTTTTTAAGAATGCCATGAGAAAGTTTTTTTAAATAAGACATTTGAAATGTATCGTTTTAAATCTCACATAATGTTCACTAAAGTGTCTTTTCTCCTTTTAATATTCACGTGAAAACATTTTTGATGCTAAAGAGGAAACATTGTTTGCGCTGTCTTAAAATTCACAGTAATAGTTGAAAAGATTATCTCAAAATATGAAATAAATGTCTCGCGCAAATATATAAGGTGGTCTGCTGTAATAACGCCAGGTGGGGTAATAACGCCAAGTGCTAATATTTTGCATAATTATGGAATAATCTGGTAAATGACACCCATGTGCTCTGCGCAGAAGGGTTTTGAGTCATATAAATCGCAAAAAACAGTTTCAAGTTAATTTGTTTCATTTTTAGGTCTTGTTGTTTTTAAAAGCAACTAAAATTAACGCTTGATCTAAAATTTGCGAGATACATTTTGTGATGTGAAAACTATTTTTTTTTTTTTAAATCTGGAAATACTTTGTTAATTACATAAATTTGTAGTACATTTCATGGACTTTCAAAATGTTGTTGAAGATTTTAGATATCTTCTCGAGATAATTTGTAATTTAAAATGTACAGCGCAATAACTATAAGGGGTAATAACGCCAATCCTTGGCTTTAATACCTCGGTTGATTCCCTACAGTGGCCGAGCTACATCCTAAATACTGATTCAAATAAACACAGTTAAAACTGTGCAATTTTTCTAATAATTCTATTTAAGCGGTCTTTTTAAGCAAAAAGAAGGCTCACGGTCTGATATTCTTTTGCCTCATCCTCCCCCCCCCCCCCCCCCACACACACACACCACATTATTTTTCTTACACATCCATTTATTTTTCTTACACTTTCACAAAAAATTGAACATTTTCAATAGCTTAGAATGCAATTTGTCAATTTCTAAGTTTGTAGAGTTTGTATTTTCAGAATTGGGCAATCTACATGAAATTATTCCATCTTATTTCATAGTTTTGTTTGCATGGCGTTATTAACCATATAGGTGGGTAATAATGCCAAATAGCATTGGTCAAGAAATCACGCCACTACACGTTATAAATACATATCTGTTAATTTTTTTTTTAATATAGATAGTCAATGAGTTGTTGTATGAAATCATACATTTATTTGAAAAATACAAACTAAAACTGAGCCGTGAAAATTGGTAGAACCTTAACGTGGCGTTATTACCCTAGTGTACCTTGTTTAAATCTAAACCGTTTTGCTTTATTATTGTTTGATCTTTTAAAATATGACGAAATTTCTCCTATTAACTGCTTTTAACCTATATTGATGAATTTATTATTTAAAGTTTTATTAATTACACGTGAAAATATTTGTGTTTGCCGAAAGGAAAGACTTTTATTTTGCGCTGCTTTAGCATTAGGAAGAATATTTAAAGATCATCTAGAAATATGAAATATCTCCTGAATATAAATAATCCTCTATATGTTTTTAAACTGTTTTATCGTTTTAAATCTGACGAAATTTTCACCAAAGTTTTCTGTCTCTTTTTAATATTTTAAGTAAAAATATTTTTGTTGTTAGAAAAGAAATATTATTTGCGTTGTCTTAGAATTAACAACAATAGCTGAAAAGATTATCTCAAAATATTGAAATAAATGTCTCGCACAAATATATTTTTAAATTAAAATGCTGTTTTGCCAACTGTTAATTATTTACCCATTTTAAATATGACGTAATTTCCTTTTATTACGACTTTTAACGCATAATAAGGAATTTATTATTTAAAAGTTTTCTTTCTCTTTTAAAATTGATGTGGAAATATAGTTTTTATGACGTAATTTTAAATATTTTTCAGCATTTAACACAAAACCATTTAAGTATAATTTTAAATTTTTTTCTGTTTATAATAGCCACATATAAATAAATTTCCAATTTGAAGGAAATGTTATTCTTTGCGTTGTTTTTAAAATTGCAAATATTTAAAAACAGTATCCATTTCTAAAATATTTTAAAGATATCTTTGGAAATTCTGAAAATTTGAATTTAAAATGGAAATAAATCCTTAAATTTCAAATGGAAATAAAAAGTCCTTTCGGCCAGTGTCAGAAAGAACTTTCATATTTCTTAGTTTTAAAAATGCCCAAGTTTTATTCGAAACTAATAAAAAAAAAAATAAAATGCGACGAACCCGATTAAAGATTATTCGTCAATACTGAATTTGAATGAGAATTACTCCAAATTAGTAAGCTATAACAAAGTTGGCATCATTTATGGTTACTTATTTTTGTTCACCAAATTTCGAGATTTCTCGCAAGTGTCTCCAAGCTTGGCGAGAGTTTGAAGCTAACGAATAATAACATTTAAGTATAGTGGCAATGCACGGTGCAAATGCAGGGCCGTAGCATAAAATGAATAATGGGGGGGGGGGGGGGAGGTCAAGAAAATGTGAGGGGGGGGCTCATATTTTCTCTCTCTCTCTAACGCAGAAAGATAAATTAGTACATATTCAGACTGTATGTACTATTTTTCTCATTAAACTGCTGTAATAAATTCATTTTACGCTACGAAAAGAATATGATGATGATAATTTCGAGTATATAATTAGTGCAAAATTAAACATCATGTTAGCTTCATATGTACAAATAGGATGAAGGTTGAAAAAACTTATTTTAGTTAAAATTTAGTATTTTTGCAAAACTGTGAAAGGTTCTCAAAATTAAATTATATTTTTGAACAGAATTTCATTTGGATTTTTGGAACAGAAATTCACATACTGACTTTGGAATCTTTTTCGGGGGTGGGGTGGGGGGGAGTGAGCCAACCGTCTACGAACCTGTGCAAATGGCCGACATTTTGAAACACGATGGCGGATGAAGCTAGCCAACAAACCCTTTCGAGACATTAGTATGTACTATGCATAAATCAATCTCATCCAAATCAGTTTATAAATACGAGAGTTGAGCATGACGAAAATCAGACAGTTTCAAAATGTCATCCTCCCTAGACATTCAAACTGCTATACCTTAGCCATTTTTAAAGATAAATACAAAATAAAATATGTTTCGGAATCCTTGTATTAAGGTTAAACTCTTAAAAAAAATATTTTTTAGTTTTTAGTTCACTTGCGCCACTTAAAAGAAAAAAAAAAACAAGATGGCAGATGAAGCTGGCCAACGAACACGTTCGAGATATTGATATGTACTTTGCATACAGTTAATCTCATCCAAATCGTTTAATAAATACGAGAGTTATTGCATGATTAACTTTGTCAGATGAATGCGCATTTTTAAGAGCATACTACACACTGTTTAATATAAAGAAGACTAATAGCTCTAAAGCAGGTATGAATATTTGAATTTCTGAAAAGTTTACAAATTATTAGATAACCTTTTTTCTTCACTAATTTATGAAAAACATATACAAAAAATCGGAAATTGTGTGTCAAAAGTGGCAAATGAGGTATTCCGTACTATAGCTGATTTTATAAATATTCAGATCTCGGTGCAATAACTGTTGTACTTTTATGTAAAAATGCATGAATATAAAATTTATTATGATTATATACATTAAACTTAGTGATACGGGAATAATATGACTCCAACTTAGATGTGACGTAATCACCATGATGACCTAGAATCGTTATCTATCATGGGATATCATTGAATTATTTACGTATGATAATATTTAATAGAATAATTACCATGGCAACCTAGAATCATTATCTATCATGGGATGTCATTCACTTAATTATATGTATGATAGGATTTAATGGAATGAGGAAAACATTTATTAATATCTTCTTAAGTTTTGATTCGATTTTCATAAAATTTGAAATGCCTCGACAAACTTCTGCAGCGATTATAGGTATAAAATTTCAAATTATTCGGTTTCGTAGTTTTTGCGTTGTTATATGCGAACAGATAGACAGACAGACTTACTAAACGAAGATTATAGGTGCTACGCATTTATATAATTACGAACGCACCTAAAAAAGAGCATCAAACAATTTTAAATAGCTTATTTAGAAAGTATCGAATTTACTCTAAACATTGCTTGGTAAAGCATTTTGTAAAAATGCTTCTAAAACACTTTTCTATTATTTAAGTGTTTTCAAAGAATATTTATTTTTAAAAGTGAATAACGTAGGAAATAACTCACTCCAAACATATCACAGAGAAATGATTACTTTAAAGTAGCTCTAAAGCATTATTGTATTTTTAACGAAATTTTCTAGAAAATTAAATATACATTGAAAGTAATTTGCTTCAAACAGTGTATGTTTCTAATGAATAATTTGATACTTCTTTTTAAATTTTGAATATTTTAGGAATTTTGATAACTTTTGTTGCTGTTGCAATATATTATTATTTCTTACATATGTAACAGATTTTCTTTCTTTCTTTTATTTTTTTAACGAAAAACGGATGCTAAAAAGTTCAAAGAAAAGAAAATCGTGATTGTTAAAGCTTTGTTGATAATTATCCAGCTTAATAATGCTTTTGGTAAGATATAGCTGCCAGGTTGTGCTTCTCTGGCTCTCTGTTTACCCCCCTCCCCTTTTAGCCCACATTTTAAGTTATTTTTCACTTTAATTTTAAACACCTATGATGAAGCCTTAGAGTCTTTGAAATAGTTTTATGCAGTTTATTCATACTGGTATTTATGTCTTATAACGTCATTTTTATTTCTTATCCTCTTCATAATGACCGTGTTTTTTTACATAGTTTTTAATCTTTTATCACCGATTTTTCAAAACAGAAAACTTTGCCTAGTTCAGTCGGAAAAATGCTTGTATTAAATAAGGCGAAATTTCCAATAAAAAAAATTTTACTGATGAGAATAATCAAGGATTCTGAGCACCTTATGCCCTTTTACCGATCGCTCGTCCCCAAGTGGTTAATGATATAGTTTGTTTATATTTTGAAACCAATATTTGAAAAGTAAATACGATGTTTTTATAAAACTTCACAAACTTCCTAATGCATAAATGGAGAATTATATTTTAGTTAAAAATTTTAAGCAGAAAAATTGATATTTAAATAAACTTGTAAAAACAAATTCATTAAAGTTACATATAAAACATATCATATTTAATGTTGTTTCTGAAATTAAATTTCACACGATAAGTAAATATTTTTACCTGGATTAATAGCACATGTCTAGAAATTTCGATACGACGCTCCATTCTGTCAAAGATGATGGTCAATAATTCACAGTAATATTCCACAAGAACTCCAAGAGTGTTTTCTGTAATCGTATCTGTCGTGATACAGTAGGTTTTGCGACAAGCAGTTGGTAGAAATGTTAGATGGGGTGAAGGTTAAAAGTATTTGTTAAGGGATTTATTGCGAATATAGTTAGAGGAAGTGTATACAAACTAAACTTTTAACCGTGTGAGTTCGCAAGGCATGGAAGCCTTGCTTATGTATACCAAAAAAAGAGTCCATCGAAAAGAGAACTCATGTCAATCTGTCAACATTTTTGTTGAAGCGTTTGGCGCTTCGATTTCCGCATGATTGTTAGCTGATTTCCATATTTTCGCTTCATCGCACAGGTTTGGCGCAAAATGTACTACGGGTTGTATAATTGATATTAGAGATCGACCGAAAATTCTTCGTTTTCGTTTTCGGTCTAAAAACTGAGTTTCGCTGAAAGTTTGCTTTTCATCCGTCTGTCCGTCCGGCTATCTGCATTTAACAAAATAATTTTCTTTTCTAAAATATGTAAAAAGTATCTCTCGAAATGCTGAAAATTTGAATTTAAAATGGAAGTAAATCCTCATAAAGTGAGTCAAGTTAAAAAAAATAAATGCAGTCTGTACACCGGGAACTTCTAATGTCTAAAATTATCTAAAGATTAATTAAATTCCTATGTATAGTTTTTGCTTTTATAAAAATGTTTTAATAGAACGATTATGACCAACTTTAACATTAAGGATCTCTGAAAATAATTTTTCCATTTAAAAACTGTCTGCATTAGCGTGTTTGTGAAACATTTATCTGTAAAACCAACAATATTATCCCCAGTTTTCATATTTTTGTATGCAACAGCTCTCTTAAAATTAACGAAGAAAGATCTCCGGTCACAAAAATTCATTGTAAGCGGCGGTTAGTTACCTTTTTTTAGAAATTAGAGAAATAGTATTAATGATGCGATATAGTATTTCTTATCCGATTTTTATTGACTTACAGAAAGATGTTCACTAAATATATACATTTTATTTAGAATGTGGAACGCTGATACCATTAATAATAAAAAATAATATTTCAATACGAATTTATAACAATTCAAAGTGAAAGTATATGTAATATACACTTTACATTTATAATTACGTGCGCATTTGCAACATTATAATTTGAATGTTAATGAAAGGATAAAATAGTACATGTTATTTGAAGTATTTAAGGGGGCTCAGGGGTTGAAAACTTTTCAAAAAATCGATTTTTTTTAATGATCTAATTTGATTATTTATTGAATTCTTAACTCAATGCAAAAAACCGCATAAAAATATTTGCATTTTTAACGGAGTTATAAGCATTTATGTATCAACACTTTCATAGCCGCATCCATGTAATTTCAACTTTAAGTCGCGTTTTCTCAAAACTTGATTTTTGATGACTAACACCAAGATAAAAAAAAAAAAAAACTATTTGATGGAATGGCTTTTTTTTTTTTTTTTTTTTTTGCATGCACATAACATTATTATCTAGATTATGAATTAATATATTTTAGAAGGTTAATATTTTGAGTATTTTTAATGGAAAAATTTGTATTTTTTAGGGGTTTTTTAAATTTTCAACTTTGAGAGATTTTTTTAATAATGATTTTTTAAAGTGATAGTTATATCCTTAAATCCATTTAAGGAGAGTTCACAGGGCGATGGTTATCAACATTTGGGAATAAACAGACCTGGATTGAATATGGAGAGAGCTGAACAACGGAAGGACAATTCAAAGAACTTAAATTTTTTATGCTGGCCAGCTACCATCCTAGGCCTAACAGTTTTCCCGCTCATGCAAGTATGGAGGTGTAATGTGATAATTTTTTAACAGGTATCTTTTTTCTTTTTTCTTCACAGGTAAAGGTGGGGGCATCACATGCTGCATGTCTATTTAGTTTATTGTTTAGTTATTGAGATTTTTACAGTTGTTATTTACTTTTTGAAATTTCAGAATATTTTATGTTACGAGTTGTTTTATGCCATGCTTTTGTTGTTGGTTATTCATTAAGTTCAGAATTCAATGTTATTTCATTTCTGGTTTATTAAATTCAGTATTCAATGTTATTTTCTTTTATATTCTTTATACAATTGGAGTATGCGGTTTTGTGATGCCTTGCGAAACCTGTGAGGATACATTTTTTAATAACTTTTTGATGCCTGTTACTCCTCCCACCTTCTGAAGAGCAGGGAGTTTATTTTGTTTTGTTTTTTTGATGTTGTTCTTTTAAAATTCATTGTTGTTGCATCCATTTTGTCATCTTTTCATCATTTTCATACTTTTCTCATAAAAGAATATATATATATATATATGTTCTTCTCTCTTCTCTATTCTATATTATTTCTCTCTCTCTCTCTCTTTCTATATATATATATACACATATAGTTATATATATATACTAGCAGGCTATGCCCGCTGCGCTGGTCAATATTTCAAAATAAACCGTAGATAAAACGAACTGGTGAATTTGAATTTGTATTTTAAACAATTTGGACCTTCAGCAGCACCTTGCTCATTGCTGAAAACGATTTAGAGACGATTGTGATATTAAATTATCTTCTATATTTGATATTAAATTATCTTAAACGTTGGACAAAATCCTGCTTTTAAGAAGTAACTATTTTAGTTTATTACTAACAGTGCACATTTGGAAGCAAAATGAGACCATTGTGGCAACAGGATTTAAAAATTTCCCTTATCTGAAGAAATATTAATTATTACAGTCGTTACCATGGTACGACTTCTGAAAAATTTCTTCACAACTTTTCATTATGTGAAGCTAGAAACCCAAAGCTACTCTTACCTTAAAACTTTATATATATACTAAATTTTGTCCGCCTGATAAAAGGCACAATTATGCAAGAATCATCATCAAACTCGTCAAATACATTGAGATTGTTAATATCTCAGTGGGGATTGCAAATGAGCAAAATCGGCCCTAGGGGGAAGTAATTGGGAAGGGTTCAAAAATTTGAATACCACCTTAACATGGCTTTGACAAAACCAGCTCTTACAAAACAATGGCAGGAAAAAAAAAATAAACATTTTTCGTTACAGCAGCTGCCAACGATTAAAAAAAAAAAAACAAAAAAACAAAAAAAAAAAACATTAAAATTCAAACTACAACAATTACTTTATTATTGCAAAATTCCCACCTGAAAAATGAAAAAAAAATTATTTCCTCTTTCGTATTTAAGTATTTTCCCTTTTGTTATTTAAGATAAAATTATGTAAATTTGTATAATTTGGCGAACAATTTGGCGAAATTGATTGACGTGATAATCAAGTAGTAGGTAATTTACACTTTTCATATTTCACAAAAGATTCCAACACAGACATCATATACGCAATAGGTTTAGCACGATTTTCTTGCAACTCCAATGTGGCAAAATCCTCTTTTTAGAATACCAAAGAAATTTATGCATATTTTATTTTTTTTCTATCATTTTAAACAGGAATTAACAATAAATAAAAAAGTAACTGTAGAACAAAACAACTAATATCATTTCAAAAAAGAAAATGAAAGTAAATAAACAACTTATCAATAGATAAACAACTATAGCTGGGTGACCATATAAGGCAAATAATGCCATTTTGGCGCCAGTGAGATACACCTCGATGAATAAATCACCAAATCTGTGACAAAATTTCCATTCTTGGAAAAAACTTTAACCGGCATTTATACTGCATTTTCCCTACTTATGCATAGTGAGAAAATTTTGGCACAGATGTCATGTACGCACCACATTGGCACAATTTTTTTCTGACGCCAATTTGGAGAAAACTTCGTTTTTAACTACCAATTTCATACATAATTTTTTAATTATTTTCTATTATTTAAAAAAAATTAATAAATAAAAAAGTTTAATTAATAGCTATAGAACAAAATGATTTATACTATTTTAAAAAACAAAATGAAAGTTAATAAATAGTTTATTAATAAATAAACAACTATAGTCGGTTTACCATGTGAGGCATAAAATCGCCATTTTGTTGCAATCGTGCGAATGTGGTGCATGTATGACATCTGCGCCAAAACTTTAAAAAGTTGCAATTAAATTATTTTACAGTTTGGATGAGGAAGACATTTATACTAAAATTTAAACATTATATGCAATTTTTTTGCTATAACTGCTATTTATATATTTACATTTAAACATAAAAAAATTATCCTAAAAATGCTCTCACATATTTAAAACAGAGTGAGAGAATTTAGTTATTGCGAACATCGCTCCGGCTTATCTCTTCTTGGCATAAAATCGCATTTTTTGGTGACAAAAGTAAATTCAAACGGCCAAATAAACAAATATCATACAATTAACAGATAAAACCATTTTTAAAAGTAATTCTGCTATTTCCTCCTGTAAGACACATAGAGGTAGAATTAGATTTAAAAAAAAAAAAAAAAAAAAATTTAAATAGAAAAATGTTATTTACGTTTTATCTAATAAAATATTATTAATACATTTTTTTTTAGCCTGGCGCGAAAGAGATAAATAGCGTAATATTGATTGAAGAAATATTGAAGAGGAAATTGTTAATTAAAAAAGACTTGTAAATTTTATTCAACAGGAATTTTTGGTACTTCTCTGTTATCCCGTCGACCAATTTCGCCAAATTATACAAATCGCCAAATTAATAGCCATACATATTGACATAATTTTTATTTTAAATAACGAAAAAAAACAAATAATTAGTGGAATATTAATAAAAATTCAAATAGAAAAACGAAATTAAAATCACTTAATGATAGTTTAAACACGTGAATCGAATTTAATGTCATTGAATGCGACATTCACGATCATCCATTATTGGCATTTAATCTTATAGTTTGGCGATAATTTTTTGATCGGCGGGATAACCTAGAAGTACCGAATTTTTTATATCAAAATTTTGTATTTCTCAATAGTAATAACGCATAATTGCATAAGTTTCCTTTGAATTGCAAAATTTTTCCTTTAGTACTACTTGGTTATACCGTCGACCAATTTCGCCAAATTATACATATCGCCAAACTATTAGCCAGATTTATATAGATTAGCATAATTTGTCATTTAAATAACAAAAAACAAATTAGCAGAGCATATATAAAAGTAGGAATAAAATCCCGAATTAAAAATCACTTGATGACATAATTAATATTTATGTTATGCTTAATGTCAATTGAATGTGACATTTACGACCCTCCATTATTGACATTTAATCTTGGAATTTGGCGGTAGATTTTTAATCGACGGGATAACCTTTCCTTCTTCAGCTTCTAAATTTTAAAAACGTAATTTTTCCTGTAAGTGAAGTTGACGAAATGGCGCAAAAAAATTAAATTAACAATAAAAACATTTGCAAAAAGAAATAAAAGGGTTATATTCGTTGATCACATTCTTCAAAATCACGGTGAAAAACTTTTGAAAAAGTATGACATTATTTTACAATATATATGTGTGGCAAAAATTCATACTAAAGCTAAAATTTAAATATTTTCTTCATTTTTTTAAAAACATTAACTCATATCTATATAATTTACGATTGAATATTAAAATATACTCCAAAAATTATCTTCACTTGAAAAAATCAGCATTATTGCCACCATTAAGAACATAAGTCAGGCATTAAGTCAGTAGTGCATTTTCGGCTTAAGAACACATGATTTTGGCGACAAAAGCAAAATGAAAGTCGCATAAGAAACGAATATATAACTTACAACTTACAGTGTCATTTACAATTAGATCTGCTTTTTTCTGCTGTAAGTTATATTATACGGAAATTCGATAAGAAAGAAAATAATAAAAAGGTAAATAACAATCATTCAAAATTCTTTTAATCAATTTTTGAAATTCATGTTTTTATTCTAACGCCAGGGATAAGTAGCCAAAAGTTGAACTATTTGTTATATTTCGCGTTAATTTATTTTTTAAGCATTACAAATATTTTTTTTCATTTTTAAGATAAATATATTTTTATAATATTAAGCCTCATTTAAGCGGTCTTTCTTTATTATTATTAATATTATCAGTAGTTATTTTTTGCTATTATTTGCAAGATATTTGTAATATTTCTAATAGATATAGCCATTTTAATTCTTTTAGCAATTATAATTTTCGCCAAAAACAGCTACTGGCAACCCTTTTGTCAAAAATAACCGAAAAATACGAAATTTACTACGAAAAATCAGAGTTATCCCTGTAAATTTGAATCATAAACCTTCGGAAAAATATTTCCTATCGAATGATACAATCGGCAAAAAAATCCATCGGGTAGTTTTTGAAAACACTCGTTTGGAAGTTTCAGAACTTCTGCTTTATAATATACTAGCAGGCTATGCCCGCTGCGCTGGTCAATATTTCAAAATAAACCGTAGATAAAACGAACTGGTGAATTTAAATTTGTATTTTAAACAATTTGGACCTTCAGCAGCACCTTGCTCATTGCTGAAAACGATTTAGAGACGATTGTGATATTAAATTATCTTGTATATTTGATATTAAATTATCTTAAACGTTGGACAAAATCCTGCTTTTAAGAAGTAACTATTTTAGTTTATTACTAACAGTGCACATTTGGAAGCGAAATGAGACCATTGTGGCAACAGGATTTAAAATTTTCCCTTATCTGAAGAAATATTAATTATTATAGTCGTTACCATGGTACGACTTCTGAAAAATTTCTTCACAACTTTTCATTATGTGAAGCTAGAAACCCAAAGCTACTCTTACCTAAAAACTTTATATATATATATACTAAATTTTGTCCGCGTGATAAAAGGCACAATTATGCCAGAATCATCATCAAACTCGTCAAATACATTGAGATTGTTAATATCTCAGTGGGGATTGCAAATGAGAAATCGGCCCTAGGGGGTGGTAATTGGGAAGGGTTCAAAAATTTGAATACCACCTTAACATGGCTTTGACAAAACCAGCTCTTACAAAACAATGGCAGGAAAAAAAAATAATCATTTTTCGTTACAGCAGCTGCCAACGATTAAAAAAAAAAAAACATTAAAATTCAAACTACAACAATTACTTTATTATTGCAAAATTTCCACCTGAAAAATGAAAAAAAAAAAAATTATTTCCTCTTTCGTATAAGAACTTTCCCTTTTGTTATTTAAGATAAAATTATGTAAATTTGTATAATTTGGCGAACAATTTGGCGAAATTGATTGACGTGATAATCAAGTAGTAGGCAATTTACACTTTTCATATTTCACAAAAGATTCCAACACAGACATCATATACGCAATAGGTTTAGCACGATTTTCTTGCAACTCCAATGTGGCAAAATCCTCTTTTTAGAATACCAAAGAAATTTATGTTTATTTTATTTTTTTTACTATCATTTTAAACAGGAATTAACAATAAATAAAAAAGTAACTGTCGAACAAAACAACTAATATCATTTCAAAAAGAAAATGAAAGTAAATAAACAACTTATCAATAGATAAACAACTATAGCTGGGTTACCATATAAGGCAAATAATGCCATTTTGGCGCCAGTGAGATACACCTCGATGAGTAAATGACCAAATCTGTGACAAAATTTCCATTTTTGGAAAAAACTTTAATCGGCATTTATACTGCATTTTCCCTACTTATGCATAGTGAAAAAACTTTGGCACAGATGTCATGTACGCACCACATTGGCACAATTTTTTTTCTGACGCCAATTTGGAGAAAACTTCGTTTTTAACTACCAATTTCATACATATTTTTTAATTATTTTCTGTTATTTAAAAAAAATTAATAAATAAAAAAGTTTAATTAATAGCTATAGAACAAAATGATTTATATTATTTTAAAAAACAAAATGAAAGTTAATAAATAGTTTATTAATCAATAAACAACTATAGTCGGTTTACCATGTGAGGCATAAAATCGCCATTTTGTTGCAATCGTGCGAATGTAATGCATATATGACATCTGCGCCAAAACTTTAAAAAGTTGCAATTAAATTATTTTACAGTTTGGATGAGGAAGACATTTATACAAAAATTTAAACATTATACGCAATTTTTTTGCTATAACTGCTATTTATATATTTACATTTAAACATAAAAAAAAATTATCCTAAAAATGCTCTCACATGTTTAAAACAGAGGGAGAGAGTTTAGGTATTGCGAACATCGCTCCGGCTTATCTCTTCTTGGCATAAAGTCGCATTGTTTGGTGACAAAAGTAAATTCAAACGCCCAAATAAACAAATATCATACAATTAACAGATAAAACCATTTTTAAAAGTAATTCTGCTATTTCCTCCTGTAAGACACATAGAGGTAGAATTAGATTTAAAAAAAAAAAAAAAAAAATTTTAAATAGAAAAATGTTATTTACGTTTTATCTAATAAAATATTTAAAATACATTTTTTTTTAGCCTGGCGCGAAAGAGATAAATAGCGTTATATTGATTGAAGAAACATTGAAGAGGAAATTATTAATTAAAAAAGACGTGTAAATTTTGTTCAACAGGAATTTTTGGTACTTCTCTGTTATCCCGTCGACAAATTATACATATTGACATAATTTTTATTCTAAATAACGAAAAAAAAAAAAAATAATAATAATTAGTGGAATATTAATAAAAATTCAAATGAAAAAAGTCCTTCCGGCAGTGCCGGGAGGAAGAGGTAGCTTTCATATACTTATATATTTATTTATTTATTTTAAGGTAAGTTACATTGTTCAAAAATACTAAGCTCAAATTAGTGGAAATAATCTTATAAAATTAGTGATTTTATAAGATTGAAACTAGTTTTTGTCAAGACTGTATATTAATAGGAATTTTTAGAAATTAGTCATCTTTTATTCAACCTGGTTTTATTTTAAGCGATTTAGAGAGTCACCAAATTCCACGATATCATAAAGTGTATGCCATTTTAAAGCAACATTGTGGATCGTTCAGATCAGACCGTTTCAAAATGTCAGCCATAAGCAAAATTCAAAGTGCTATAATTCAGTCATTTTTAAGATATAGACAAAATAAAAAGTGTTCTGGAATCGTTGTTTTAAGTTCTAACACGTAAAAGAAAAATATTTTTCAATTTTTAATTTTTTCGCACTTAATTTTAAATTTTTTTAAAAATTTAAAATGGCTACCATTTTGAAACAAAATGATGTATGGTGCTGGCCAACGAACTCGGTCGAGACATTTGTATGTACTATGTACATACCAAGTTTCATTGAAATCGGTTCATAAATACGCGAGTTATCACGTGACAAAAATCAGATCGTTTCAAAATATCAGCCAAAAGAAAAATTCAAAGTTCTATAACTCAAGCATTTTTTAAGATATAGACAAAATAAAAAGTGTTCTGGAATCTTTGTTTTAAGTTCTAACACGTAAGAGGAAAATATTTTTCAACTTTTAATTTTTTCGCATTTAATTTTAAATTTTAAATTTTTTAAAAAATTTAAAATGGCCGCCATTTTTAAACAAAATGGCGGATGATGCTGACCAACGAACTCGGTCAAGACATTTGTATGTACTATGTACATACCAAGTTTCATTCAAATCGGTTCATAAATACGTTAGTTATCGCATGACAAAAATCAGATATATATATATATATATATATGGTTATATATATATATATATATATATATATATATATATATATATATATATATATATGTCAACATTTGAACGGAGGGTGGTTTTGGGGTCTGGGGGGTCATGATCGGTGAAAATATACCAAAATTTTCCGGAAGTGCTTTCCTCCGGACGGCTGCAATAGGTAGCTTTTTACTTTTTGTAATGAAAGCTACCTAAAACGAAATTAAAATCACTTAATGATAGTTTAAACACGTGAATCGAATTTAATGTCATTGAATGTGACATTCACGATCATCCATTATTGGCATTTAATCTTATAGTTTGGCGATAATTTTTTGATCGGCGGGATAACCTAGAAGTACCGAATTTTTTATTTCAAAATGTTGAATTTATCAATAGTAATAACGCATAATTGCATAAATTTCCTTTGAATTGCAAAATTTTTCCTTCAGTACTACTTGGTTATACCGTCGACCAATTTCGCCAAATTATACATATCGCCAAACTATTAGCCAGATTATATAGATTAGCATAATTTGTCATTTAAATAACGAAAAACAAATTAGCAGAGCATATATAAAAGTAGAAATAAAATGCCGAATTAAAAATCACTTGATGACATAATTAATATTTATGTTATGCTTAATGTCAAGTGAATGTGACATTTACGATCCTCCATTATTGACATTTAATCTTGGAATTTGGCGGTAGATTTTTAATCGACGGGATAACCTTTCCTTCTTCAGCTTCTAAATTTTAAAAACGTAATTTTTCCTGTAAGTGAAGTTGACGAAATGGCGCAAAAAAATTAAATTAACAATAAAAACATTTGCAAAAAGAAATAAAAGGGTTATATTCGTTGATCACATTCTTCAAAATTACGGTGAAAAACTTTTGAAAAAGTATGACATTATTTTTTTTTATTTTATATCTGTGGCAAAAATTCATACTAAAGCTAAAATTTAAATATTTTCTTCAATTTTTTTTAAAATATTAACTCATATCTATATAATTTACGATTGAATATTAAAATATACTCCAAAAATTATCTTCACTTGAAAAAATCAACATTATTGCGACCATTAAGAAAATAAGTCAGGCATTAAGTCAGTAGGGCATTTTTGGCTTAAAAACACATGATTTTGGCGACAAAAGCAAAATGAAAGTCGCATAGAAACGAATAGAAACTTACAACTTATAGTGTCATTTACAGTTAGATCTGTTTTTGTCTGCTGTAAGTTATATTATACGGAAATTCGATAAGAAAGAAAATAATAAAAAGGTAAATAACAATCATTCAAAATTCATTTAATCAATTTTTGAAATTCATGTTTTTATTCTAACGCCAGGGATAAGTAGCCAAAAGTTGAACTATTTGTTATATTTCGCGTTAATTTATTTTTTAAGCATTACAAACATTTTTTTCATTTTCAAGATATATATATATTTTATAATATTACGCCTCATTTAAGCGGTCTTTCTTTGTTATAATTAATATTATCAGTAGTTATTTTTTGCTATTATTTGCAAGATATTTGTAATATTTCTAATAGATATAGCCATTTTAATTCTTTTAGCAATTATAATTCTCGCCAAAAACAGCTACTGGCAACCCTTTCGTCAAAAATAACCGAAAAATACGAAATTTACTACGAAAAATCAGAGTTATCCCTGTAAATTTGAATCATAAACCTTCGGAAAAATATTTCCTATCGAATGATACAATCGGCAAAAAAATCCATCGGGTAGTTTTTGAAAACACTCGTTTGGAAGTTTCAGAACTTCTGCTTTATAATATACTAGCAGGCTATGCCCGCTGCGCTGGTCAATATTTCAAAATCAACCATGGATGAAACGAACTGGTGAATTTAAATTTGTATTTTAAATAATTTGGACCTTCAGCAGCACCTTGCTCATTGCTGAAAACGATTCAGACACCATTGTGATATTAAATTATCTTAAACGTTGCACAAAAACCAGCTGTTTAGAAGTAACTGTTTTAGTTTATTACTAACAGTGCACATTTGGAATCGAAATGAGACCATTATGGCAACAGAATTTAAAATTTTCCCTTATCTGAAGAAATATTAATTATTACAGTCGTTACCATGATACAACTTCTGAAAAATTTCTTCACAACTTTTCATTATGTGAAGCCAGGAACCCAAAGCTATTCCCACCTAAAAAGTTTATATATATATATTAAATTTTGTCCGCGCGATAAAAGGCACAATTATGCAAGGACCATCTTCAAACTCGTGAAGTACAATGAGATGGTTATTATCTCAGTGGGAATTGCAAATGAGCAAAATCGGCCCAAGGGGGTGGTAATTGGGAAGGGTTAAAAAATTTGAATACCATCTTAACATGGCTTTGACAAAACCTGTTCTTACAAAACAATGGCAGGAAAAAAAATAAACATTTTTCGTTACAGCAAGTTGCCAACAATAAAAAAAAAACATTAAAATTCTCACTACAACAATTACTTTATTATTGCAAAAATTCCTCCTGAAAAATGAAAACAAAATTATTTGCTCTTTCGTATTTAAGCATTTTCTCGTTAGTTATTTAAGATAAAATTATGTAAATTTGTATAATTTGGCGAACGATTTGGCGAAATTGGTTGACGTGATAATCAAGTAGTAGCCAATTTACACTTTTCATATTTCACAAAAGATTCCTACACAGACATCATATACGCAATAGGTTTAGCACGATTTTCTTGTAACTACAATGTGGCAAAATCCTCGTTTTAGAATACCAAAGAAATTTATATATATATTATTATTTTCAATCATTTTAAACAGCAATTAACAATAAATAAAAAAGTAACTGTAGAACAAAACAGCAAATATCATTTTAAAAAAGAAAATGAAAGTAAACAAACAACTTATCATCAGATAAACAACTGTAGCTGGGTTACCTTATAAGGCAAATAATGCCATTTTGGCGCCAGTGAGATACCTCGATGAGTATATGACCAAATCTGTGACAAAATTTCCATATTTGGAAAAAAACTTTAATCGGTATTTATATTGCATTTTCCCTACTTATGTATAGTGAAAAAACTTTGACACAGATGTCATGTATGCACCACATTGGCGCAATTTTTTTTCTGGCGCCAATTTGGAGAACTTGGTTTTTAATTACCAATTTCATAAATATTTTTTAGTTATTTTGTATTATTTGAATAAAAAATAATAAATAAAAAAGTTGAATTAATAGCTATAGAACAAAATGATTTATATTATTTTAAAAAACAAAATGAAAGTTAATAAATAGTTTATTAATAAATAAACAACCATAGTCGGTTTACCATGTGAGGCATAAAATCGCCATTTTGTTGCAATCGTGCGAATGTGGTGCGTCTATGACATCTGCGCCAAAACTTTAAAAAGTTGCAATTAAATTATTTTACAGTTTGGAGGAGGAAGACATTTATACTAAAATTTAAACATTATACGCACTTTTTTTGCTATAACTGCTATATATATATTTACAATTAAACATAAAAAAAATATCCTAAAAATGCTCTCACACATTTAAAAGAGAGTGAGAGAATTTAGTACTAATTGCGAACATCGCTCTGGCTTATGCCTTCTTGGTATAAAATCGCATTGTTTGATGACAAAAGTAAATTCAAACAGCCAAATAAACAAATAACATATAATTAACAGATAAAACCATTTTTAAAAGTAATTCTGCTATTTTGTCCTATAAGACACATAATGAAAGAATTAGATTTTAAAAATATTTTTTAAAAAATAGAAAAATTTTATTTACGTTTTATCTAATAAAATATTTTAAAAACATTTTTTTTAGCCTGCGCGAAAGAGAATAGCGAAATATTGATTGAAGAAATATTGAAGAGGAAATGGTCAATTTAAAAAGACTTGTAAATTTTATTCAGCAGGAATTTTTTATTTCAAAATGTTGAATTTATCTATAGTAATAACGCATAATTGCATAAATTTCCTTTGAATTGCAAAATTTTTCCTTCAGTACTATTTGGTTATATCGTCGACCAATTTCGCCAAATTATACAAATCGCCAAACTATTAGCCAGAGTATTTTTTCATTTAAATAACGAAAAACAAATTAGCAGAGCATATATAAAAGTAGAAATAAAATGTCGAATTAAAAATCACTTGATGACATCCTTCTATAGTAAAAAAAAACTAGCCTTAAAAGGAATGACTCCTGGAATGATGCTGATGTGGAAGATTTCCGGAACTAACGAATCCGGGTTGTCCACTCCTTCCATGAGTCGAATAGACCAATAAGGAAAGAGCTCCGTCTATGCATCGCCATATGGGTTACCATAAAGAGAAGAAAGGTTACCATCGCCAACAATCGCCAAGTTTGTCGCCAACTTGGCGATATATCACCAAATTTGACGACCAAAATTAGTTGTCAAAAGTGACGCCAACTTGGAGATAACTGTAACATTTCGCCAAATTTTTTATTTCTTTACAACACCAGTCGTTTGATACATCATTTGAGAGGTTTGCAACTGCTTATTCATATAATGGATGTCTTGTGTGTTATCCCCCATTCTGCTCCTTAGGGGGGGGGGACACATTTTTATTTTCTTTACAACACCAGTCGTGTTACACAAGATTTGAAAGGTCTGCAACTGCTTATTCATATTATGGATGTCTTGTGTGTCACCCCCACACTCTGTTCTACCCAGGGGGGGGGGTCCGGTCACATTTTTAATTTCTTTACAACACCAGTTGAGTGACACATCATTTGAAAGGTCTGCAACTGCTTATTCATATTATGGATGTGTTGTGTGTCACCCCCACACTCTGCTCTCCCCAGGGGGGGGGGGAGGCGGTCACATTTTTAATTTCTTTGCAACACCAGTTGAGTGACACATCATTTGAAAGGTCTGCAACTGCTTATTCATATTATGGATGTGTTGTGTGTTATCCCCCACTCTGCCCCCCAGAGGGGCACATTTTTAATTTCTTTACAACACCAGTCGTGTGACATCATTTGAGAGGTCTGCAGCTGCTTATTCATATTACGGATGTCTTTTGTGTCGCCTCCCACTCTGCCCCCCCAGGGGGGCTCATTTTTAATTTCTTTACAACACCAGTCGTGTGACACATCATTTGAAAGGTCTGCAACTGCTTATTCATACCATGAGTTATTGGCGAGCGCAGCAAGCAGGGGTAGATAATAATTTGGAATCGCGAAGCGATTACGCAGGGGGTTGGCGAGCATAGCGAGCAGGGGGGCGGGGCCCCCCTAGTAATTAATATTTATATTATGCTTAATGTCAAGTGAATGTGACATTTACGATCATCCATTATTGACATTTAATTTTGGAATTTGGCGGTAGATTTTTAATCGATGGGGTAATCTTTCCTTCTTCAGTTTTTAAATTTTAAAACTGAAAATTTTCCTGTAAGTGAAATTGACGAAATGGCGCAAGAAAAATTAAATTAACAATAAAAACATTTGCAAAAAGAAATAAAAGAGTTATACTCATATCTATATAATTTACGATTGAATATTAAAATATACTCTAAAAATTATCTTCACTTGAAAAAAAAAAAAAAAAAAAAAAAAAACATTATTGCGACCATTAAGAACCTAAGTCAGGCATTAAGTCAGTAGTGCATTTTCGGCTTAAAAACACATTCTTTAGTGACAAAAGCAAGATGAAAATGGTATAGAAACGAATAGTAACTCACAACTTACAGTGTATTTTACAATCAGATCTGCTTTTTTCTGCTGTAAGTTATATTATACGGAAATTCGATAAAAAAGAGAAATAAAATAATAAAAAGGGAACTAACTATCATTCAAAATTCATTTAATCAATTTCTGAAATTCATATTTTTATTCTAACGCCAGGGATAAGTCGCCAAAAGTTGAACCAATTGTTATATTTCGCGTGAATTTATTTTTTAAGCATTACAAATATTTTTTTCATTTTCAAGATAAATATATTTTTATATTATTACGCCTCATTTAAGCGGTCTTTCTTTATTATTATTATCAGTAGTTATTTTCTGCTATTATTTGCAAGATATTTGTAATATTTCTAATAGATATAACCAATTTAATTCTTTTAGCAATTATAATTTTCGCCAAAAACAGCTACTGGCAACCCTTTTGTCAAAAATAACCGAAAAATACGAAATTTACTACGAAAAATCAGAGTTATCCTTGTAAATTTGAATCATAAACCTTCGGAAAAATATTTCCTATCGAATGATACAATCGGCAAAAAAATCCATCGGGTAGTTTATGAAAACACCCGTTTGGAAGTTTCAGAACTTCTGCTTTATAATATATATATGATATGATATGATACAGGATGTCCTGTATATGGACCCTGTAATATGGACCCTGATTTCAAATTTAAATTTCTCAAAAACAAATATCGGTAGAATTATGCGGTAATCGGTTTGATTATTAGGAAAGCTGTAAAAATGTTATAGGTGTTTCGAAGGGTGGATATTTTGAAAAGATTATGTTCTGATTGCAAAGAATGCTTGACTTAACATTTTTCTTGCTTTAAATTGCTTGGTTTGAATGAGATTTTGAGTGGACAACGCCATATTTTAAAGTTTTTTGGAACAAAATTTTTGGAACAAAATTTTTGGAATTTCAGAAATTTCAAAAATTTAGTTCTAAAAATATGGCTAAGTACCTCGAAAAACTCGTTCTCTACAAGCAATCTAAAGCAAGAAAAACGTCAAGTCGCGCATTCTTTGCAATCAGAACATAATCTTTTCAAAATATTCACCGTTTGAAACTTTAGTATAATATTTTTACAGCTTACCTAACAAAGAAACCGTTTACCGCATAGCTCTATCGATTTTTGTTTTTGAGAAATTTAAATTTGAAATCAGGGTGTTATTTGCTGGACACCCTGCATATTGTTTTCATTATTTCAATCATTGCTATACTAAATTTTCCTTATTCTGTGTTGTGATCTAATTCGGTTGGCCCATCAAAAACATATACTGTGCTTTAAAAGTGCTATATTCAGAAACAGGTATTCAAAAAAGTTTTATAATCTGTATCCCACTCTTATTTGTGTTGATTACTGACTAAAAATAACAAAATAAAATAAAATCTCTCTAAATGATAGATTTTGAACAAAACTGCAACCAATTCCATAATGCTATCTTAAAAAAATAATAATAGAAATGAAGTAAAATTGTTCATAAAAAATATGATTTTAGCATTGCAAGTGTTATAGAAAAGAGGAAATCAGGGCTTTGTAAACTAAATACATTTTTGTAGTTGTTTTCACGAGGCATACTAGTTTCATGAAATTAAGAAGGAAGATAAAATATTCATGTGTGGTAAGTAGTTACTTATGGCGATACTTCTATGCTATACATAGATAGTGGAAAAACTGTACACATACATATTTCTTTATATTCTCATGTATTTTAAACATAAAAGGGTTGAAGAGCATGAAGAGAAATTCAAGACAATGCCATCTAGATATCCATCCTTTGTTTAAATTTACAAATGAAAAAATTTACAATTAATGTGGGATAACATAATTTACAGTGGAAAAAAACAAACAAACAAAACCCATTGAAATAAAGTTTTATTTTAAAATGTAATTTACAAATTTTCACATTTCCAAGTTACGTAATGAAAAATAACAAAAACAAAAAACACTGAACTGCCTGTACCCTAACACTTAATTCGCAGGTGTAAATTTAATGGTTGTGTATTGTGTATTATACACCTATTAATGCTTTTCGTATAATTTCGGGAGGAGGAGGCGGGGGTTCACCACAATTTGAGAAACTTATCTCTATTGTAAAAAGCAGTTGAATTACGAAAACGTAAAAAATAACCTTTGTAACCGAAAAAAAAAAAAAAAAAAAAAAAAAAAAAAAAACAAGAAAATGAAAACTTTCCAAAGAGCTTCTCAGTTTATTGATTGGCTATGGTTTTAAAAATAATTTTCAAACATGAAATATTTTTAAATTTACCTCTATCATATGGAATTCTAATACGAAATATTAATCAATTTACATTATTACAATGTAATGAGTTTAGCATTTAAAGCTGTTCATTTATTTGCAAATGCGCCGGTATTCGCTATGTTTTAAATTATTCTCACTTGCACATTTAATTTTAATTTCAAAAGTTTTTGGATTTTTCTTTTTACTTTGGTTACAATTGTGATACTGAAATTGTAGGGAAAGGACGCAGTGAAGATTTCCATATTTTTACCAATGCCAATTCCTTATTACAATTTATAAATTAGAAATTTGGTTTGATTTGAATATTTAAACATACCGCTAATTTTAAGATTGACACTCTTATCTCAGAGGGAGGTAAAATGACTTCACTTTCCTCATTTGAAATTTTTCTTATTTTGCTTTAGATATTAATTTTTATCATAAATTATTTTCTGTTATTTTATTTACATTATTAATATTATTTCTCAGTAAATATATTTTTTTACCTCAATTAGTGCATAATTATACGCAATCATTTTGGAAAATAAATTGTTATTATCGAGAGAAAAGCTAAACTGAGTTGCCACCATTTTGAACAAATATCGTAAAAAGCATTTAAAATTAAAAATAAAATATGAAAATGGAAATAAATTAAAAAATAACTAAAATGGGCCCAACTACAAATAAATATCTTTCATTTAAAAAATAATTATCAAAATCGGTTGAGTAGAAAATTCAGGGCTGATGACATGACATTTTTTAGCTTGTCTGAAAGAAATAGCATCGGAGGCTAAAAAAAAAGAAAAAAGAAAAAAAAAGGGAAAGTTGCTCAATTCGAGGATATTATTTTCCCCTACATGTTTACCTAGTCCTGTATGTTACCATGCTATTATACTTCCGTAAAAGTATCCCAGATGCTAGAAAATTTTAATACATTATTAAATTATAATAATAACATTTTCTTTTCTTTTTTTATATTCAATGCATTTAGAAAACAAACTTTTTATATTGCTGTTAGTTTGGAGTGTCAATTTCGGGAGCGTATGAAAAGTCTCAAAAATTACACCATCTTTTCTTCTAATTTCTCGAGACTTGTTCCTTACATCTTTCTTGTTTTCGCACGACATTTTAGATGCACTGGCGAGTGACTTAATGCCACAAAGATGAACTTTATATCTGTGGCTTCCGATAATAACCAAGTAAGGCACATTTTTAATATTTTGAGTTAAACGTTAAACGTTGAGTTAAACTTTAAACGTTAATTATAACGTTTAAAGTTTTTAAAAATGTCTTTTTATCATTACTTTTATAAAATAGATTAGAACTTAATAATGTTCACTATATTCAATTAGGCTATAAGAGCCTCTATTTTGCCAAAATAGTTACATAAAAATGGTTTTTATTAATTGATAACCAATTAAAAATGTAACTTTATCTAGTTATTACCGTTTTACATTTATTTTTAACTAGCTGACCAGCCCGGCGTTGCACCTGTCCCGTGATAATAATATTAAAGGAACATGAAATTTGAGATTTTATCTCTAACTCGAAATACGTGAAATTATGTTGTCTGAAGTACACGGCCACTGACTATGTGAAAAATTGGTTTAAAAAAATGAACAAATAATATTTAGCGGTAAAAATGTTAAAAAAGACTGCAATGGGAAACGGTAGAGGAACTTGCATACAATTCAAGAATAGATAAGATCATGATGCATACAAAAATCTATAATTTTGACAAAAATGACAAAAAATTGCTAAAATCATATCGAAAATCGCATTGAAAATCGCATTAAAAATCATTGAAATTGAAAAAATCATAGCAGACAAAATTTAGTTTATTAGGCTGAAAATTTAAATCAATTTTATTTTTATGATTATCAAAAAATAGCCCCAAAATGTGTAGAAATACTAAAAACCACAATAAAAAATTCGCTAAAAATAAAAAATCGCCGCACGAATTCCGAATAAACTTTATTGAAAAGAGAAAAAAAACTTACTATACTGAATGAAAAGAATGAAACTGTATTAAATTAAAAAATTCTAATAAAAAAATCAAAAATCGGGCTTAAAGGTGCAAAGCTACATGTATAGAGGTACCTTCCCTCCAAATTTTGTAACTCTACATTCAGCGGTGACTTCAGAACAGCGCTGACACACACACAAACTTGTCTCTTTATTATTATAGATTACCGTGAATATCCTAATTAATAACTTTATTGCTGATTCATTAATTTTATGTTTTTTGCTTTTCTTACATGCAATTCAAGAATAGATAAGATTGTGATGCATACAAAAAACTATAGTTTAGCCAAAAATGACAAAAAAATCGATGCTAAATGCACAAAAAATCAAAAAATCGCTAAAAATCACATCGAAAATCGCATCGAAAATCGCATTAAAAATGACTGAAACTGAAAAATCACAGGAGACAAAATTTAGCTCATTAGGCTGAAAGATTGATTCAAAGTTCAATTTTCTTTTTATCATTGTCAAAAAATAGCCGCAAAATGCGAAAAAACACTAAAAATCGCATTAAAAAAATTCGCTAAAAATCAAAATTCGTCGCACGAATTCCGAATACACTTTATTGAAAAGAGAAAAAGAAATTAACTATAATAAGTATAAAGAATGAAACTGTATAACTTTCACTCATATGGGAAAATTGCCTCGAAACATAAGAAGAACGCTAAAAATCGCTTAAAAAATTAAATTAAAAAATTCTAATCAAAAATTCAAAAATCGGGTTTCGAAGCGCAAAGCTACATGTACCGAGATATCTTCCCTCCAAATTTTGTAACTCTACATGCAGCGGTCTCTTCAGAACAGCGCTGACACACACACAAACTTGTCTCTTTATTATTATAGATTACTGTGAATATCCTAATTAATAACTTTGTTGCTGGTTCAATAATTTTATGTTTTTTGCTTTTCTTACATGCAATTCAAGAATAGATAAGATCGTGATGCATACAAAAAACTATAATTTAGACAAAAATGAAAAAAAAAATAATAATCGATGCTAAACGCACTAAAAATTAAAAAATCGCTAAAAATCACATCGAAAATCGCATTAAAAATGACTGAAATTGAAAAATCATAGGAGACAAAATTTAGCTCATTTGGCTGAAAGATTGATTCAAAGTTCAATTTTCTTTTTATCATTGTCAAAAAATAGCCGCAAAATGAGAAAAAACACTAAAAATTGTATTAAAAAATTCGCTAAAAATCAAAATTCGCAGCACGAATTCCGAATAAACTTTTTTGAAAAGAGAAAAAGAATTACTATACTAAGTGAAAAGAATGAAACCATATTCCTTTCACTAATATGGAAAAATCGCCTCGAAACATAAAAAGAACGCTAAAAATCGCTTAAAAAATTAAATTAAAAAATTCTAATCAAAAAATCAAAAATCGGGCTTCGAGATGCAAAGCTTACATGTATAGAGGTACCTTTCCTCCAAATCTTGTAACTCTACATGCAGCGGTCTCTTCAGAACAGCGCTGACAAACACACAAACTTGTCTCTTTATTATTATAGATAAATGTAAATAAAATAAAATTTCAATTTTATTTACATTTATTAAAATAATGTACATTTATTAAAATAATAAATAAAATTATATTTTATTAACATTTATTAAAATATTAAAAATGTGCCTTACCTGGTTATTACCGGAAGCCGCAGAATTATAGACGATTTAAAGAAATAAATAGAAATCTTATCTGGTTATTATTGTTACTTTATGCACTTACCCGATTATTACTGTTTTTTCAATTTTCAAATGAAAATTTATAGTCGCCCTATGACGGGAAATATTCGATTTTCATTTTTCAATACTATGGCAGATGAAAGTACTCTTTTAAAGCTACATTTTCCCAAATTATCTCAATTTTTTCAGAAATGTGCCTTACCTGGTTATTACCGGAAGCTACAGATATATATATATATATATATATATATATATATATATATATATATATATATATATCTCCTTATATCCTTATATATATTATAAATGTGAAAGTGTGTCCGAAAAATTGGAATGAACTTGGTATCAAAACGGATGGATTAATGTCTTTGAATTTTTGTATATAGATAGATTATTGGTCTGAAATGAACATAGGCTAATTTTTATTTATTTTATTCAAATATTTTTCTTAATAATTCATCATTTTACTATTTTTCATACAGAATAAATTGAAAAATTTTCCATAATATTTAATCATCTTTCTTTTTTCGTTGCCAAAAAATAAAAAAACCGGAATAATAAATTCTCTTCAGTAATTAATTTTCAACAGAAAGATTTTCACGTGATAAAACAAAATGAAATAAATAAATGGACCCTATTCTGTTTTTCGGTTCGAGGTTAAAAACCGCGATTTTACCAATTATGACGTCAGAGGAATACTGTTTATCTTCTTATATCACGCAGACGTTTATATAAAATTTCTTTTACACTTAGAAGACTTCACAAGAATATAACTTCACACTTTACAAGAATATAAATATTTTAGTAGTTTTTCCAGATATTAATCCGTAATAAAAATGAACCTTTTTCTTTCTTTCGGTTCGAGGCTATAAAATTCAACTTTTTACCAATTGTGACATCACAGGAATACTTTACATTAAGAATTTTAAAAATATCAATATAACGTCATATCTGAAACAAAGTATAAGTTTTCAAATTTTCAAAAATTCTGCTTTTTTTTCGATTTACGGAAACTATTCCCTTTTTGACACTTTCTAACATGGTCTAAAAGTGTTTACGACTTCACCCTGTCTCTATACGGGATGCCGAGTGCCTGGGGTACGCCGTCTGTTTGTCCGTGTTTCAACTTGAGTAAATATCATAGGATTCATACGAAAATAACATACGTTATTGAGATTTGCCTTCGCATGAGCGGCATTTGAAAATGAACCAGGTAGCAATTATAGCTGAATCACAGGAGCACTCAAAAAGAAACTTTACATTATGGTCTACGGCGAAAAAATCATTTGTGGTGTATTTTGATAATGTCACATAATTTTAAATGTAATGTAATTTACATGCATTTTTAAGGTTCACAAGAACATGGTTGCTATCGAATATGTTAAGTATAGTACTTATAGTGTGCGTACAGGGAGCTCAAAAGTATTTCAATATATCATGGTCTGTGAAGAAAAACCATTTGCAGCGTATTTAATAATGTTATTTTATTAAGGTTATTTTAATAATATTGAAATTGATATTAGTTTCTGAAGTGCACTAAAACAGGATTTCTGTAAAAAAAAAAATGGGGTGAAAAGGTTTAACATTCATTTACAAGATCACAGAAAAATGTTCGGTAATATAATAGTCATCGGGGAAAAAATATTCTCAGCGTATTTTAATTGCGTTGCACTATTTCAAACATGATGAAATTAATATACTGAGATAATCAATACAATGATAAATACTGAAATTTACTACAATATGCTTGCAGTTAAGTATGATTTGCATCACATTTGTTGTTCATTTACAGAGACGCATAAAAGATTTTGGACCTGTGTCCACATCTCAGATATTGTACCCAAAGTATGGTCTGTTAGAAAAGAATGCTGAAGAGCTTTTTCAATTATCGTATGTATTTTAAGGAAAACTAATGCATCCTGAAGTTCAGCTACATTTGGTATAATAAGAGATGTTTGTAGAATTTAAGTAAATCGTGTATCGGACTATACAATAAACTGGATATATGGTCACCTGTGCAACAGCGATTCCCGGAAATATGAATTCAATAATTTGAATCGAGATTTTTGCTTGAATAATTTAAGCTAAATATGCGGTCGCATAAATATTTGCACGTAATATACAGGACTGTACAAAAGAATTCAAGTACGTTTCTGTCTATTATTAGAAATTGCTAAAGGTGAATTTTAATCTTCATTATACTTTTCCTATCTAAGCAAAATTTTAACATTGTATTTAGAATATTTACAAACACATAGATCATATACACAGCTGCAGAAAAGAATGGGCCGGCGAAGTTATGTATTATGGAAATGTTGGATATTTTTTTTTATTACATAGATTTAACACATGATTTTTCTTTCTTCGATATGGAATTCTGAAATACACTACAACATGATTTCTGTACAATGGGGGTGCGTTACAGTTGTTCTACAGTATAAGTGGTTGCAATTTCATTTTCGCGATTGTTTATATTATCTAACACATTTTCCATTTATTTGACTGAGTTCTTTAAGTCCCCCCCCCCCCCCCAAAAAAAAAAAAAAAAAAAAAAAAACTACTGCATAGCCTGGTAAAGCCTGATATAAGATATGTGTTATACATTTTTTAAATTATTGTTAATAAAATGTTTTGTTTAATTAAAGCGTTTATCTTTTTTTTTTTTTTTTTTTTTTTTTTTTTTTTTAATGCTACGTGAACGACGTCACGGGTAACAGCTAGTATATGTATATATGTATGTATAATCAAAACTTAAGAATTCATTTTCATTTATATCATATCTCACAATTTCTATAACGTAATGGGAGTAAAAAAAATATTAACAAAATTAATTATAAGTTTCTGTTTCACAATTAATGCATATAAAGGTAATAATGCACTATAGGCAATTGAAGAGATCATTTTTGCATCATGCATTAGAACATAAGTCGAAATGAACTGACTGATGGTCAGATTTTACGTTGCATACAGCATGTTTGTGACATTTTTGCAGGTTTTATGGTAATCAGTACTTGATACTTCTATGTTACATTGTGAAAAAAAATTATCGCAAGAAAACTGTTATTTTACAATATATCATTGCAGAGAAAAGACTTGCCAATGAACTACGTTTATTACTACCTAACAATGTTATCAAATGGTCTCTTTGATCAAAATAGAGATAAAATTACGATTACTTCACGAAATTCATGAAAAATTGCTGAATGATATAATTTTCCTCATTAGTGAAAGGACATCTTTACTCTGTCACTCCCTAAGTTAAGTGGTAAAGTGAATGTAAAATACTTGATCAAATAATCGATTTTTTTATAAAAATCTTTTATAAATTATTGTAGATGATTGCTAAAAATTTGTTCTATCTTCAAATTACAAAATTTAGGTATATTACAGCTTACATATGATTCATAAGCGGATACAATCAAATCAAAAAGAGGCACTAGGCATGATATTTATTAAAGCCTCCTCTTCCTATACGGTCACAAAAAATTAAATATTTTCGATAGCTCGGAATACATAAATAAATATATAAATACATATTTAGACAAATATTTTTTTATATATAGTATTTTTAATCTAATATATATTGTATTTTTAATCTTACCCAACCCTAAAAGTGCAAAATATTTATTATTAAATCAAAGTATAGTTAAAATGTAACTTTTGTGAACATCTCGTATTGAATTCTGGGCTTCCCAAGCCACGGGATATTTGGTTCATTCTTTAATCTGACTCTATTCTTAAGTGTAATTATTTAAGGGAATTTCTTGAATAAATTTTATGCAGTACATTGGCGCAGTAACGTTATCGCCAAATATGCTAATTCGAGCAACCCCTTAATTTACGAACACAGGCTTCCTTTTTTGTTACCACTCGTATTGTGATGCATCCTTTATTAATGGAAATTTTCATCTAAAAAGTTCCCTCTCCCTTATGGACTTCCGACCGTCTGACCGCGCGAGCAACAGGTCAGCCAACCGTATTATAATAAGAACCGTTTATCGAACCGAATACGCCATTGTGCACAGTCTGGTAGCTAACTCAAAAATTCCATCAATATGCAATATTTTACGATGCCTTACTTTTTTTTCAATACATTTTTATTATCCACATATTTGATGCGTCAAAAGTATTCGACATATCTGTGTTTTTCTGTCTGTATTCCCCTTCCTCTTTATTTATTTATTTATTTATTTATTTATTTATTTGCTATTAAGGACATCGAGTTTGATGGAATATTGAAACAAATTTCTTGATCGTGAATTGGGTATATAATGTAATTCATATTTGATTCGTCGATTCCCATATCTCCATTCATCATTTATGGAGGAAGTAATATTTGAAAATGCTAGGCATATTAAAACAGTAAATTTGACCTAGATATTAGTTTGTTAGAAATATTTTGTTTTTGAATCTAGATTTAAGGCATTGGGTTACATAAGTATGGATGTTATTTGCCTATAGGGGGTTATCCATTAATTCACATGACATGGATGTTTTGGGTTTGGTTTACCGCTTTCTCACGCCTGTGTCACGGCTATCATATTCAAGTGACACCTCCTACTTCCCAGTTTATACAAGGGGCTGTGGAAATATAACGTTATCATTTTAGAGGGGAGGGAGAGGGATCTGGCACATGATATCGTAAGATATCTCTAGGGGGAGGGTGAGTTTGTGTTTTGATATCGATATAATTTTTTTCAATCAAATTTTTCTCTGTTTATTTGTAACATGGTCTTTGGTACAAAATAGCATGTTACCTTTTTTAGCCTATAATCTGTTTTCAAAAGTTAATGAAGTTATAATTTTAACAAAGTTATTATTAAAATAAGTATATTATTTAATTCTAAAATATGGAATATCCCAACGCTTGACATTCCTAATCTTCTTCATATGCGTATGCATATATAATCGCGGTTTGAGAAACTATATGTGAAGTATATTTGAAATGAAGCTTGTGTTTACTAATAAAGAAACGAGAAAGAGAAGTTTATTTGTTTTTGATAAAAAATTCTATCTGTCACCCACCCCTCCTCCGTTCGAGGCAAGTGCAACAGGATTTTATTACTGTTAAATGCATTATTTAACAAAACTTATTATAAAATACTTTTAAATAGTAACTATTCCTTTTAAGTGTCATTTGATGTAAAGTTTTTCATATGCAAAATGATATTTTACTGACATCTTTTCATTTGAATCATAAAAGTATGCGAAATCTAAATGTAACCAGTCTTGTATATCACTTCAACAAAAAGAAATAAATTCTAGAAATCAGAAAAGTTTTCCACTTTGATAACGATGTGGTAAAATGATAAAATCAAAAAATGGTAAAGACCATCAACAGTCAATCCTGCAAAGTGCTTATAGGAATAACAAGTTGGAAATTGCACGTGAAGCGTAGAAAATGAGGTTACGTTGGTACGATAACGAAATTTAAAAAATATCCAGATCTTACTGTTATAGTAGACAACACTTCCGATATAGTATAGTGGTCGAAATCTTTTTTGTGTTTCTGTAAATATGCAGGAAGTAACTTGTATTACACCTCAGCAACGTATAATCATATTCATAAAAATGTGAAATAGTTTAATATAATTAAAACACACCCCAAACAATGTTTCCCCGTATAGCATTATATAGTGGAATACTTTTGTGTGGCCCTGTAATTTAATAATAAATATTCTTTGCATCACAGATTGTACAGAATGTATATTTTAGTATATATATATATTTCATAAGTTCATGTCAATTTTATTATATTCGAAAGAGTTTAAAATCATTAAAATGTACTTAAAACTATTTTTTTCCTATCGATCGTAATGCAATGGAATATTTTGATTGTCCCTCTAATTAAACTATACATAAAATATATAAAATATTAAGTAGTTTAATACTATTAAAAAGCGCATCAAACAATGTTATCCCTATACCATTAGGTTATGGAATACTTTGTGTGGCTTTGTAAATCAATAACAAATGTTCCTTACACCACTGATTTCACAGAATTTATGTTATAGTGTTTATTGTATAGATGGATATGAGTTTTATCATGTTAGAAAGAGTGTAACACCATTCAAATGCATTTGGAACTTTTTCCCCCATTGACCGTAATGTAATCGAATACTTTTAATTGTTCCTGTAACTGAATTATGCCTCCGATTTTCATAAAATTTGAAATAGCTCGACAAAATTGTATAATAATTACAGTAGAACCCCGATCCATCGTTTTTTAAGGGGTACGAGGAAAAAAGCGATGAATGCGGGAAAACGATGAATGCGGATTAACTTCAAAATACGAAAAAACACAATGATTATCATTACTAATGCATGCAATGCATGCGGCATACTAATAAATACTAATTTGTTGCTTATTAAACAGTAAAAGAAATAAATTGAATTTATAGAAAATTGATATTTATTTTTAAAAATCAATAATTGTGTTTGGTTTTGTGTTCATTTTTTTTCAAATCAAAAAATAAAATTTCAGAATATACAACATTTTCCTGGTCATTTTCTGTAATTTCATATGCATACATAAAAGTTCATCAAGTTCTTAATAGGCATGAGCGTTATCTTCTGCTTCTTCATCGTTGTTTTAATTTTTTGCAATATCACACATTTTCCTTATGCTTAGGACATCATATGTCACAACATCTTCATCAATGGAAACATAATCGCATCCTCTGCGATACAAAACCCCTCTTCATCTGCATTACTGTCACCATCATGAACACAAACAGCACAAATAAGTTATCTTAGGATAAAAAAAGTAATTCCAGTTTGTATATCATATAGATTCGCATGACTTTCAATTTCATTTCGGAGAGCAGAAATTTTTTTCAACGATGAATGCGGGAAAACGACTTTTTGAAGAACGATGCTTGCGGGTTTCGTTAACAATATTTAAGTATAATTTGTGCAGGGACTGTAAAAATAAAACGATCAATGCGGGAAAACGATGGATGCAGGAACGATAGATCGGGTTTCACTGTATATGTTTAAAATTTCAAACGATTCGGTTGCGTAGTTTTTGCGTTGTTATATGCGGACAGACGGACAGACTGAACGACAACTATAGGTGCTAAGTATTTACTTAATTACGAACGCATCTAAAAATGAGTCAGTAAATGTGTTAGAAAATTTGCGTTTTGAGCATGAAAAAATTTTTTTTTTTGAGAACCGCTTTAAGGATGCTCATTTTTAGATACGTTCGTAACTATACAAAAACATGGCACTTTTAGTCATCGTCTGGTTCGTCCATTTGTCCGCATATAACTGCGCAAATACTGTCCACCGGAATGGTTTGAAATTTAATCTATATGATTGTTGCGGAATTTCAGAGTCATTTCAAATTTTATGAAAATAGAATCAAATCTTAAAAATATATTAATAAAAGTTTTATTTATTCTATTAAATCCTATCATACGTAATTAACTTAATGCTATCCCATTGTAGGTAACGACTCTAGGTTGCCATGGTGATTATTTTATTAAATCCTATCAAACGTAAATAATTCAGTTATATTCCATGAAAGTTAATGATTTTAGGTTTCCTCGGTGATCTAAGATGGAGTCATATTTTATCCGTATTACTGAATTTAATATAATAATTGTATTCCTGCATTTTTGCATAAGAATGCAACAGCTATTGCATCAAGATCTGAATATCCATAAAACTAGTTGTAATAGGAAAGCACTTGATTTGCCAAGTTTGACGTACAATTTTCGACTTGTTATTGTTAAGGATGCTTAGATCTATGTTCCAAATCAGTTATAATTTCTGCCTCTTAGTTTGAGATAGTTGTAATAATTTCCCCATCAAGTAGTTTTCCAGAAATTTTGAAATCATTATCTTTTGCTTCAGACTATTTTCTATTGATATCGTATATTTTATAATAAGGATGGGGCTATTCACTCAGCGGCCAAATCCCCCCCCCCCCCTGTAATGGACATCTATCCCCCTGTCTATGGACATTTAATGCATTCGTATATTCAAAATATCTCCTTAAGGAATTAATATTTTAAAGTTTTATTTTCAGCGTTCTCTTCTTAAAAGATGTTTTTCCTTCTTTTTTTTTTTTTTTTTTTTTTTTTTTTTTAGTTTAGTTTTTAAAATATTTCTAAAATCTATGCACAATTGTATATGAAGTGTTAAAATTTTACTTCCCGTTCGTTAGTTTTTAAAACATAAAATATTAAATTGAGCATAAATTTTAGAAATGTTTTGACAACTAAGAAAAAAGTGTCATCCTTTAAGAAGAGAACACTGAAAAAAGAACTTAAAAATATCAATTTCTTAAGGATATATTTTGAATATAAGAATGCATCAAACTCCCGTAGACTAAATATTACCGAGGGGAATTCAGCCGCTGAATGACTAGCATCCTTAATATTATTATTAGATCTTTTAGTTTGAACATTCTGATGTAAGTCTGAATTAATCGAGTTCGAATTATTGCGAATATTCTGTAATTGAAGTTACATCATTTTCTTTATCTAGAGTTATATTGTTTTATCCAATTACATTACATTACTTAATGTACAAAATTTTATATATGTACATATATATATTTTTTTTTTCAATGCGACAACATTATTGAATTTAAAATACGTTTGCTAAAATATCCGATTGATACATTTGCATTTGTACACACAGACTGATAAATATTTCGATACATTCGGAACGAATCCAAATTCAATAAATATAAGAAAAACATTTATCAAAAATATGATGAAAAAAAGTACAGTAAATTCAATACGTTTATTTACATGTTACGCAAATTATTATTATTATTATTATTTTCTAATTCAAAAAAAAAAAAAAAAAAAAAAAAAAAAAAAAAAAAAAAAAAATTGGATTTTTTAAAAACTTTACTTTTTTGGTTTGCGTCATTTTGCTATCAATAGATGGCAGCATTAAACTTCAAATAGCTAAGAACAAGCTCAAAAAATAGGAATGTAACAGAACAATTCTAATAAATATAACAAATAGTAATTACTGTAAAATACAATAAAAAATTTAAATGCATTGATTTATTTTTGACGCAGATTTCATTATTTTTCTATGTTAGTCATAAAATATATAACGAGTTGTAAAAATTTACTTTTAAACTTTATTTTCTTCTAATAAAAATAGATGGCAGCATTAAATCCCAGAAAGGTAAGGAAAAGCTTGAAAGAAGGAAATGGAGAGCCGACACTTTTCTCTGGGAGGAACTTCTATAGCTTTTGAGGAGGGGACATGACAGAGTTCCGGGAGGGGGGAGAAATTGCATTTTTTAACCATTCAAAACTCAAAATATCAAAATTTCCGGGGGGGGCATTTCATTGCTCCGGGGGGGAATGTCCTCCCCGGAGGGGGGGGGGGCAGTCACAAGTTTTCCATTACATTACGGCCTATGGGGAAAAATCATTTCAAATGAATTTTAACGTTTATAACACTTTCCAAAAGTTCGAAAAGTGCTTATGCATTCGGTTTGTCTGTCCGTCTGTCCGCGCTCTAACACTTGCAAATATGCTCGAATTGTCCTGAAATTTTTATATGTTATTGACGCTTACCCTAGCACGAACCCTATTGAAAATGAAGTTTCTACCATGATTAGTTTATTTACAGGGAGAGTCAAAAATTTTCCATTACATTACGGCCTATGAAGAAAAATCGTTTCAAAGGCGTTTTAAAGTTGTTACACCCTGTCAAACAAATAAATATTAAAATTTACATGCATTTATGAGGTGCACTAAAATATGCATTCTATAAAATATGCGCTGAAAATATAGCTATTATTCCTTTACAGGGCCACACAAAAGAATTCCATTGGATAATGGTAAATGGGGGGATAGTGTGCGACATTTAAAAAATATATTAAGCTGTTTCATGTATAACAAAATTGATATATGTCACTGAGGCTTAATATAAATTATACGATACTGTCTTGCATAATATGAAGTACATTGCATTTACAGGGACACACAAAAGATTTTAAACAGTATAATCCTTCCGACGGACTGTATACGTTTCCGATGATGGCTGATGGATGGATGTAATACATTTTAATCATGATATACGCATTTCAGTTTCACTAAATCTTTGTACATTATAAGGGTATGTATAAATGTTATAGTTGATATACAGGGCTATCCAAAAGAGCTCGCCAACGTTACTGAGTATGAGCTTAAATTACTTAAAGGTGGTTCTTAAATAAGGTATACATTTTTATGCTGAACTGCATTCAATAGACAAAGAAATGTTTGTAGAATATGGATAAAATTATATACAGGGCCACTCAAAGAATTGTGTACATGGACACCTATGAATGATAATCTATAACAATGTTATTTCAGTTGTTTTAAGAGTGTTTTAGTTTAAATTTTAGCTTCTTACTGACCTGTAATAAAGGTACAAGGTAAACTACAGGGCTAAACAAAAGTTTTCAAGTGTGTTTCCCATTTATTAGTACAAATTGCTCAAAAAGAAAATTTAAACTTTTTTCTTTCCAAACTAAATTTTCCCATTTTATAATATGTATATCAATTGACAGATCAAATCTGTTCAAAAGTATTGGAATACATATTTGGCTATATACCATTAATTCCCTAATTAAGAAAGTTTTGTTAAAAATTTCATGAAATGTTGGAAAGTGCTTCATAATCTATGCTTAACGCATGATTTTTCTTTTTTTCTTTTTATTTGGGGGGGGGGATTTGCTTTTTTATAAAATGAGTTTAAAAAATATACAAAATTTCTATACATTTTTTTCTAGTAACTGATTAAATGTTTCGAGTAAGCGTCTTTGTAAGATCATGATTTAATTTCTCGAAATTAAAAATCCCGAACACACTTTCTTTAAAATTCTATGAAGATTTAATAAAAAGTACATAAACTGTTCCTCTTTCAGAAGGGATCGTTCAAGTATTACGTAAGCATACTTTTAGTAATTTTGTACCCTTCTTTCCTCCTTGTAAGGAAAAATAAGCAAATGCTAGACACCCTCTCTTTTACTTATGTAAGATTGTAAGACATTCTAACATTAACACTGTTCCCCATAAAAAATTAGCTAGCCTTAAATTACTTTATTAATCTATTAAACTTACACAAATAAAAATGTAGGGGTTGTGATATCGAAGTAAAGCAAAATCGATTTAATATATTGCTACTTACTGCATTAAGTAATTCACGGAATACAAAATAGTTTTTGTTATAATTTTATTTATTTTACTGAAAAACATCAACAAAATCTTTACCCACTTTACTACGGGAATCTTATAAGAAATTTTTAATCTTTAATCATCGTTTTTTAAAATTAGAAATTTGTGCCTTCTTAAATCGAGAAAATGCTCAGATAAGGCAATTTTTACAGTAAAATTTTACTGGTGGGGAAAAACAAGGATTCTGAGCACTTTATGCGGTACGTATACGTGTTGCTCATTCGCAAAGGGTTAAGAAATATAATAGGTGCTAACTTATTTAAGCACATAAGTAAGAATTTTAACAAGACACATAAGAATATTATGTATTTGGTTTTCACATTATAGCCTGGGTCCAAGATCTTTGAATCCATGTTTCTGCATTGTATATTATCATGTTTTCAATGTACTGGTGGGCTGGGTTATTCCTCGGTTTCAGCCCTTGTTTATTCCATATCTTTCTTTTTTTAAGTCGTTCAACATCCATAGAACGCTCATCCAAATCATGCTCTTTTGGTTTTTGTTGTTAACGCTAGAACGCCGGGAAATTTTACGCAAGTTTTATAAAATATATTTAAAACCAGAAACATAATTTTAGTTTATTTGTTTCGCTGATTTCGTTGCAACTATTAAATAACTTATTTCTTGAAGATATTTCTGGTTCGAATCGACAATTTGTCGAGTGATCGGTGTCGAATGAATTGACACCTTCCCTGCGTTCTCGTATTAAACTGTAATTGCTTTGCTGTCTAATGCTTACGTAAACATTTTCGTGACCCCCCCCCCTTCTCCCCCTTGTCAAGAAATATAAGCAGACATTGGACCTCCGCCTCCTCCCTTTACTGCTTACGTAATACTTGAACGACCCCGAACTTTTTTTGAACTTTTTTTCATCTAAGTATATCAGGTATGTTGTCAAAACGGGGTGTTAGTTGGTGCAATATTGTGAAGACGGCTTTTAATTTTAATAAAGAATACTGCCCAGTTAAACCGATGGCATTGAGCTCACAGGCTACAAATACTAATTGTACATTAAAGCCTTATATTTTCAAGTGTTAATTCCGTTCGAAAAAAAATTAAGAAGGGGAAACAGCTCTCCCCTTTCCTCTTTTTTTATACTTAATCATTGAACCTCCTATACTATCAAAGACATGCTTTATCATATAAAAAATCTATTTCCAAAATTCAGAGCAAATGAGATAATTCTTAATAAAAACCCATTTAGCATTTATATAATTTAAAAGGAGTTATCCCCCTCTTTTATACTTAACCATTAAACTTCCAAAACTATTCAGAGATTTGGACGAAATCTGAAAATTCTGCTTGAAAAACCCATTTATATAAATTAAGGGGGGGGGGCATTAGAACCCCTGTTCCCCCTATTTATACTTATTGAATGAACATCTAATAACAGTCACGGAATCGCCTCATCAGAATGATCCTAATCTAAATTTTGAACGAAAACTTAATTCTGCATGAAAATCCCATTTGTATCAATTAAGGGGAGGGGCATGAGCCCTCCGTTCCCCCTCTTATACATACCGAATGAACTCCAAAAACTAATCAGGGAAGCGCCTTGTCAGGATATACCTACATACAAAATTTCAAGTGGATCGGATATTTTTATCACGAGTTATCGCGTTACGCGCGAACGCACGTACATACAAACGGACGGGCACATAAGCTCTCAGGCTATGATAGCCTGTGAGCTAAAAATGGATTCATTTTCGGATAATAGATAGAATTTCGAGTTAAACAGCAGCTTTTATGTCTTTTTCCAACAATTTTAACCGGGGTAACCCCCATAACGGGGGAGGGGGGATAAGGAATGTTCTATTTCTCTCTTTATTTTTTAAGACTGTACCAGGATGAATATCAAATATTACGGAAATTGCAGTCCGCACAGTAAAATTCCTATTAAATGTTATATTATGCAATTTCTTTTGAACACATTCTAATATAAAATATCCTTAGATGTATCTTCAAGAGACATTTCATTTCTAATAACATAAACAAAGCAATTAAAAGACTTCTAATTTCAGATCGTCATTTTCCAGGCATGCCACACTGTGATGTGTGCAAAGTAAAAGGCATTCTGCTATACTGTATAAATATATTTTTACATTCTCCAACAAAGTTGAAAAGGGCTAATGAATTCGGTTTGTCTGTCCATCTGTCCGCGCAACTGATTCACGTAAATATACTCGGATTCTCTTGAAAATTTTCTAGTTTTTTTTTCTTGTTTTTTTCTATTTTTAATTTTTAATTAATATCTATACTTTATAAAACAAATATATAAGGAAAGTAACAAATTCTATATTTTACAAAAATTTGTCCATTATTAAATATGATTGTCATTGAAGTGAATGTCAATTTGCTGGCATGCTCATTTTAGTATGAATATGGCGCTGCAGATTATTTCTTCTTATTTTTGACATAGTCCAAGTTATAAGTAGTAAAATCATAGCTACCAGCAAGATATTTCAGATATTTCTTTGAAAATAATGTGATTAAATTCTTTGTGAAAATTGAATAGACTTTTATTATTTCATTTTTCTAGCTTCCATAAACTAACAATACATTGAATTTAAGGTACTATATCGAAAAATGTTACTTTAAACAAAATTAAAATGTTAGACCTAAAAATAAAAATCAATGTAAAAGTATTTTAGAATGAATTGTTATTATACTGACATACATATGCCAAGAAATGACATATAATTACACGAAAATTACTTATTATTTAAGTTCTTCAAAATTTGGTAATTTTACAGAGAAAATCCTTTACTCTCTAATAGAAAATAAATTCACCTTTTGAAATTTCTGAATTGTTTTTAATTAATACTTTCAATGATCAAAATCCGATATTTTGTGATACTCACCCACCAATGTTCATGTAAGTTTTTTTGAAACACCAATTTTGGTAATTATAGATTTCAAAGAAGCTACCCAACTCAAACTCAATATCTTTAATGATTAAATGAGAAATTTTTTAAAAAAATATTATTATTATTATTATTATTATTATTATTATTATTATTTAACGATTGAATCTAGAATGTCGTACAATTGATGCAAAAGGAAAATTTCCTAAAATTACGATGGTACGAGCCATAAAAGTTGAACCGAGCAGAGCGACCGATATCTGAATCATAATTTTAATTTATGATTTTAACAATAATGAATATAATAAGATATTCGAAATATTTTTCTTTTTGTGATACATGATGATATCAAATGAAATGTTGAGAATGGTTACCAACTGCTTCCAAAAGAAAGAAATCACTGAGGCAGACATTCGGGAATGTAGCTAACAGTATATACTGTATTCCTCATCAAAACATGGTATATTTTAGAACTTTTGTTACGTTACTAAAATTCGCATCTGAAAACTTCCTTAAAATAGTTTACTAATAAAATCACGAACGCAAATTAGGATTTAGTTTGGAACCTGTATTTTGGCCTGAATATGTGGATTGTGACCTTGGTTTTCCGTAAAAAATGTTTTTCTTCTCATGTGTCTAAGTTTCAACACTGGAAATATAATTCCTGTTGCACCCTGTAAACTAAAAAAGGACAAGTGTTTCATCATCTAGTAAAGTATAATATAAATACAACCGAAAATATAGAATAGATCCCGAGAGTTCCGACGATACGAAAAGCGTTCTTTGTCTTTAGAAATCTCAAAAGCTAGTGTCAGATATAAAAAAATATTTGCAAAAAACAAAATTTCTTGTACTTCCATTGATTTTCGAAAGCGTTTCTATGTAATTCTGCAGGGTTATTTACAAGGTATTTCAAATAATAATATCGGTTTTTGGGATGTTCTCCATTCTGAAATAAATATTTTTATATTCAACAAACATAGAAAAATATTATTATATTCAAGAAATATATTCATGTTTTATAGTAAAAAAAGACATGATAAATAAACAGCATTAAAATTATATACATATTAAAGTTTTTTATTTATTTTTCCTTTCTTTTATCTTTACAAGTAGAAAGTATTGAATTATTGGAAAATTTTCGAATTACGGTTTTCGATGGACTTACACGTTTCAGGAGTCAGAGAACCCGAAAAACATGTTTTTTAAAAATGGCTGCATGTGAGTCTGAGTCTATCATGTCTGTATGTGACAAAAATTTTATGGGCAAGGAATTTCACAAAACATTAGATTCTGTTAGACCTTGATATAAACTAGATCGGATTAGTTTTTGGAGTATATCACTCAACAGGTGGCGCTGCTATGCTGCATTATTCACAATTTCCACCGTAGTCATACCTCATGAACCAGTGCATGAATTTTCATAAAACTTTAGAATTAGTTAGTACTTGATGCTGATGGTGCTGATTACATTTTGGTGCAAATCGCTCAACAGGTGGCGCTGCCATGGTGCATTATTTGCAAATATTGCAATAGCTCTATCTCAAGAACTAATGCAGGAAATTTTCTAAAACTTCAGATTAAATTAGTTTTTGATATAGATTAGCGTTGTTTAGTTTTTGGGGTAAATCGCCTTACAGATGGCACTGCTATGCTGCTTTTTTCACGATTTCTCAATAAATATATTGCAAATACTAATGCATAGATTTTCATCAAACTTAAAAAATTGATTCTGATTAGTGTCTGGTATACATCACCCGACATATGGCGCTGCTATGCATTTTTTTTTTTTTTTTTTTTTTTTTTTTTTTTTTTTTGAGATTGTGCAATAGCTTTATCTCAAAAACTAAAGCATAGATTTTCATCAAACTTCGGATTGCGGTAGCATCTGATAAAAAATTGAACCTGATTAGTGTCTGGTATACATCACCCGACATAGCGCTGCTATGCAATTTTTTTTTTAGATTGCGCAAATAGCTTTATCTAAAAAACTAATGCATGGATTTTCATCAAACTTCGGATTCTGGTAGCATCTGATAAAAAATTGATCCTCATTAATGTCTGGTATACATCACCCGACATATGACGCTGCTATGCATTTTTTTTTTTTTTTTTTTTGATTGAGCAATAGCTTTATCTCAAAAACTAATGCATGGATTTTCATCAAACTTCGGATTGCGGTAGCATCTGATAAAAAATTGATCCTGACTAATGTCTGGTATACATCACCCGACATATGGTGCTGCTATGCATTTTTTTTTTTTTTTTTTTTTTTTTTTTTTTTTTTTTTTTTTTTTAGATTGAGCAATAGCTTTATCTCAAAAACTAATGCATGGATTTTCACCAAACTTCGGATTCTGGTAGCATCTGATAAAAAATTGATCCTGATTAGTGTATGGTATACATCACCCGACATATGGCGCTGCTATGCATTTTTTTTTGAGATTGTGCAATAGCTTTATTTCAAAAACTAATGCATGAATTTTTATCAAACTTCGGATTCTGGTAGCATCTGATAAAAAATTGATCCTGATTAATGTCTGGTATACATCACCCGACATATGGTGCTGCTATGCATTTTTTTTTTTTTTTTTTTTTTTTTTTTTTTTTGAGATTGAGCAATAGCTTTATCTCAAAAACTAATGCATGGATTTTCATCAAACTTCGGATTTTGCTAGCATCTGATAAAAAATTGATCCTGATTAGTCTCTGGTATACATCACCCGACATATGGCGTTGTTATGCAATTTTTTTTTTTAGATCGTGCAATAGCTTTATCTCAAAAACTAATGCGTGGATTTTCATCAAACTTCAGATTAAGTTATAAGTCGACATAAGTTGTTGCTGACTAGAGTTTGGTTTAAACCATCTAACCGGTGGCGCGTTTATACTGATTTTTTTTCAGGAAGTATTAACATGCATTACTGTGAAGAACGTTTTGGGATTGCCACATTTGACTAATTCATGTATAAAATCAGTTACGCAGCTGAAAATATTTAATTGAGAATGGAAAACATCCTGGAAACTTATCTTCCGGGTTGTGAGCACTTACTACTGAGCTGAATGAAAACTACTCGAAAACATTTACAAAAATCAGTAGCGACAAAATAAGCTTTGTTTTTATAAATACTTCTTTTAATTTCAAAAATATATTGATTTTTGAAATTTAAATAATTAAAGTTCTCTTTTTGGAATCGTGGTTAACTCCAGAGGGATTTTTGTATATTTTCGTTTTTTGCTGTATTTTAATTTTGTAGATTATGAAATATTCTATTGTTTATAGGTGTGTTCGTAATTATATAAATCGTAGCACCTATAGTTGTCATTCAGTATGTCTACATATAACAACGCAAAAACAACGTATAACCGAATCGTTCAAAATTTAAAATGTTGCATAATTTTGTCGATTCATTTCAAATTTTATGAAAATCGGATGTATAGTTCAATTACAGGGACAATCAAAAGTATTCGGTTGCATTACGGCCAATAGGAAGAAATAGTTTCAAGTACATTTTAATGATCTTACACTCTTTCGGACAAAATAAAATTAATATGCATCTATGAAGTATGTACTAAAATATGCATTCTGTACAACAGGTGGTACAAAGAATAATTGTTATTAATTTACAGGGCCACATAAAAGTATTCCATTGCATAATGGTATTGGGAAACGTTGTTTGGGATGCGTTTTAATTAGATTAAACTATTTCTCATTTTAAGAAATTGATATGCGTTTTTGAGTCCGTCTAAATGTTACTTCCCGTATAATAGAAAGCAGATAGTATTTACAGAGACACACAAAAGATTTCGGATACAATATTGCATAAGAAGTACTGTATACTATTACACCAAGATCTAAATATTTTTAAAACTTCGTTATAGTACGAGCGCACCTCATTTGCTACATTTGGCGTGCGATTTTCAACTTGTTTTTATAACCTATATTCAGAGCTAACAGAAAAGGGGTAATACATTTGATTTTTAGAAAACAAATGTCTCTTCTGTCAAGCAATCTGGATTACAGCATGCGGAATGAATTGATCACATCATAACAAGGCTCGACTGTGTGTGTGTGTGTTTGTATTCTAAGTCAGTCGGCCGGAAGGTCCTAGATAACTGCCTGCTGTGAACTATGGATATCAAAAGGTCTTGTTGATGAACGAGCTTTGAGCCTCTAATGACCGGAGCAGCTCCGACGCTTCGTTTAAATGAAAAGTGAGGATTATGTTTCATTGCTAAAATAACGTGAAAATATCGCCTCTTTCAATTAAAGGACTTTGCTGATAATGAAATGAAATATACTCAGAATCAAATGACTGGAAAATGAAAATAAAATAGTTAATTTTAACCGTGAGTTTGATATGAAAGGAAAAGGCTATTTAAATGAAATATGTAAAAATTATGTAAGTATTTTGATTGTTGACAAATCTCATACATTTGCTGTTAAATCGATGTTAAATTCAGGGGGTGGCCCTGGGGGGATCAATAAAGTGTCTGAATAAAGTGTCTGATAAAAGTGTCTGAATTCTACACTTTGTTAAATAGATTATTCGGTTGGTACTGACATATAAAACCAGAGTCTACTTTTCAAAAGCCTAGGGGTGCTGCAATTTTGCATTTTAAAGTCTTATTTATTTTTTAAATCTTGTTTCTATTCGGTTAGATTATATTTCTTAAATAAAAAATATATAAATAAAGGAGTATTTTGAATCGCTGAAAATCTGATATATTTGCTGCTAAATAGATTACTCGGCCGGTACTGGCAGGTATAAAGCAAAAGTCTGTTTTTCAAAAGCCTAAATGGTTCATTTTTCTAGTTTTAAAATTTTTTACTTATTTATTTTTTAAATCACTTTTCTCATTTGGTTTGCATTTTCATGTACTTCAATAAAACTCATTTTACGTGTTCCGCATGGGACGTTATATATCTTTTTCTTTAGCATTTTTCTCGCAGATTATGCTTTTTCCAAAAACACTTTTAATGTATGTGAAAAAAAAAAAAAAATTAAAAACATTTTTTAAACATTTTTTATTAATATCGCAAATGAAAGTTACTGGTTTAAAACTATTGAATATAAAGTCTACTTTTAAAAGATGTATATGAAAATTGCTAAGGGAGGGGGGGGGGGAGCATCTACATATCAAAACCAACCCAAACATTTTCTCAATGACAATACCCGATTCTGACACCATAAATGAATTCTGTACCCTTCAGTTAGCCTAAAATCAAATTTTCATGAAATTCGTAAGATTAGTTTAGGTGAAACTAATTATTTTAAAATGAGCCTATTTTAGTGGCTGTATCAAAATTGAAGTTCGGTATTCAATTGTTGAAATTCTATGGCTATTATCCTTCTGTTAACTATTATTTCCTGCCAATAGAATCATTTCACTCCCTTAATATACTTCGACTATTGTCGACCCAAATGTTTCAAGAAAATAAGATAATGATTTTTTTTTTTTTTTTTTTTTTTTTTTTTTTTTTTCAAATTATGTTTTTCTGAACATAATAGACGGGCCCTTAAACCATCGTTTTGACGTTTTCTAAGCATAATTTGAAAACTACTTAGAAGAAAAATCTGAAATTAAAATTATCATAAAGCAGAACATACTAAATGTAAATCTGGCAAATAAATTTGTTCATATTGTTTTAATTAAAATTCATATAAAGCACAAATAAAAATGTACTAAAATTGCTTTTAGATGCGAGCTTATAATACAAATTTAGTTAAAATGCATTAAAATGCCTAAAACGTTTTCAAGCACTCCATGGCCGTCATCAGTAGGGATTCAAATGCTGTTATTATTTTTGAAACCGTGGTTAACTGAGAAGGATGTTCTGAATTGATTACATCATAACAGGGCCAGACTGTGTGTGTATTCTAAATCCATATTGCTTTAATAGTAATTATGTAATTCATATTATAAAGTTTTAAAAATTAAAAATTCAATGTATTTATGCTTGGGTTCTTTAGGCATATAACGCATAAAAAATTGTTACATTAGGATTATAATTTCAGAAGACATTAATAAAAATATGAATATGTAGTTTAACATTAAGAGATCTAAATTTCGAATGTTTATAATCCAAAAACTTATCATATATATGAATAGAAATTTTAAAATTTCGTTTCTAAGTATAGTTTGAAACTAATATCCTATTGAAGAAAAAACAAGTTTGTTCTGCTTTTGATCTTTAGATGTCCCTCTAAGCAAACTTTATGTACATAATTTAAAACTAGATTTTATTTCTAATCGCTTGGTACCATTAATTTTCTTCTATCATAAATTATTCTTAAGTTAGCAAATAGCGATTACATTTTTTTCTATAATTGTACTTTCAGTGAGAGTTTCTGTTCTGCATAGTTAGTGCAATGATATCCGAAGGTGAGCGCTAAATTGCACAACGCTCCAGGCAGGCTTCTCCCACACTAGAAACGAAGACCATCTACTGCTTAATCCTAAAATAATAGCATATTGAAAGATTCTTTAAATTAATTTTAGATTATAGTTTTTTTTTCTCTGAACAATGGATTAAAAGCACTTTTATGCATTCTTAAAATAATAATTGTGATTATTACTATTATCATTATTATATGTCCTTTTTGCCACTAACCATTAAATTTTCCTTTTATGATATAAAGTCATAAGCTACTTTAATTTGAAATAAAATTTCTTAAGTTTTACCTAAGAATATATGTATATCATGACTTAGGACAAGCATCTGTTAATATTAACAGGTTTTATTTATTTGTCATTTATTTATTTTATTATTTCTTTTTTTATTTAAAGAAAATTTATCTTAGATCTACTAGTTTATGAAATAATGAAGTAAATTGAAAAAAATTATTGCTGTTCATGGAAAAATCAGTTTTAATTATTTGTATTATCTAAGAAATCAAAGTTTTTTTTTAATTCTTTATTTTGTATCTTGATAAAGCTGTTCTTAAATCCATAAGGCCAAATTTATGACATAAGTTTTAATTTATTTTTGTCGGAAATGCATGAAACTAGTAGGTGTTGTTGTTCAGAAACTAGTTATTTAACATTCATCCCCCCCCCCCAACTTTTTTTAAAAAATCTTTCAGAAAATGGTGTCAAAGTGGGCGTATTGAACAGAATTTCTGATATTTTGAATTTATATTTAATAAAAGAAAATGGAGAGAAAATATAATAACAAATAATTTCTAAAAATTTTAGCTATCAGTCATTTTTAAAGCCAGTATCAAATTCTTGTTTAATTATATAAAAGATTTTTTAATGTAAAAAACAAGGAAGATGTACAATTTATTTAACTTATTTTTTTTATAAATAACTATTTAAGAGAATGATATACGTAGAGAGCGTAAAAATATATGTATACTCTCACAATTAAACTTAAAAAAGTAGTAAGAAAGTTTTAGTTAAACCTAGTTAAAATTTAAATCCAATTTAATTTGACATTTCTTTTTTCTTCTTAGTAGTTCATTAAAAACACTTTTTAAATTATACTTAAAATAATAATAATGATAATAATATAGTTATTTCTGTACCTACTCATAAAATTTTCATTTTATGATATGACATCATAAACTAGTGAATTTGCATAAAAATTATTTAAAGTTAAAAAAGAGAGAATGAAGAAATATACTTTAACATCAAACATTTCATTTATTTGTTTTACGTTGAATTTTAATTCAAGTATATTTGTGTACATTTGTGTCAAGTATATTTGTGTGCAATATGATGTATGCATAAATAGTTTTTTCCCTAAAAATCTGAAAAAAAATTATGATTTATCTTGACTTAAGACTAACATCTGTTAATATTAATACATTTTATTTATTTGTTATTTATTTATTTATTTATTTATTTATTATTTATTATTATTTTTTTTACTTTAAAGAAAAATTATTTGAGATTTATTAATTTTAATTTCATGCATTAATAGAAAAATCATATTCAATTATTATAATTATGTAAGAATTCAAATACGATCTTTTTTTTTCCAATTTATTATTTTTGCATCTTGTTAGTAATCAAGAAAGTTCAATTTCGAGAACCTCCTAGGATTTTATTTCTCGTAGTAGTTATTTGAATTTATGCTTAATAAAAGAAAAAGAGAGAAATAGTGAAAAAAAAAAATATTAACAATTACTTTCTAATAATTTTAGCTACTAATTACTTTCCATTACGATACCAATTAATTTCAAATATATCCGAATCTTACTTAATTATTTGAATGATTTTTATAAATAAAATAGACAGATTTATACAAAAGTATTTATAAAAGAATTATTTTAACCATTTTTGATAATTTACCAGAGAAAATAAATAATTTTTCAAGCAAAAAACAGCTAAAAAAATGCACAATTTATATAACTTATTTCTGATAAATCTATATTATAAAAGCCAAACGTATCTGTGCGTAACGCATACGTCATTTTGCGAATGGCAACACTTTCCCATGCAATTTCAGTTTTGCATTTTTCGCTACTGCAAATTTTATATTTCTAAACACAGTATATTTCCGATTTTTACATCGTTGTATAGAGAAAAAAATGCACTTTTAAATGCAATTTGTTTGAAAGCTGTGTCTCAATTTGTTTTTGAGATATTAATTTTTTTATAGTTTTTAGTACCAATTTTGTAATTGTGGCAACATAATCGCTCCATTTTAGAGGTCTGCACGGGCCCGTGGCCCGTACCCGGCCCGGCCCGGCGGAATCGTTTCGAATTTTCTCACGGGCCGGGCCGGCAGATTTAGAATAGTTTTTTCAACGGGCCGGGCCGGGCCGACAAACAACATAAACGGGCCGGGCCGGGCCGGCAAAAAAATTGAACGGGCCAGACGGGCCGGGCCGGGCTGATAAAAAAAATTTTCGGGCCTGCCGGCCCGTTTTGAAGATTTAAGCAGAAACGATAGAATATGAGCTATTTTCAACGAAAATGGTTTTAACGAGAATAAGTATAAATGTGGCCAGCCACTAGTTTGACAGCATCAATATAAAATGCACAGTGTATCGGCATCGGAGAATTACATTATGTGTAACCCGTTTTAATATTTTTTTAGCTGACTCATGCCGACCCGAGATCACGCTTGCACTATTTTTCTACATATAGACTGGCCGGACCGGTACTAGACTTAATTATTGGCAGAAAACATTATTTGTAAAATTATTAACAGCGATAAAGAACTTATGTTAGCTTAGTCTTCGGGTATATACTTCTTGATGATTTTTAAATTAATTTCTCAATAATGCGGAAGTTTGACACATTTTCTGATTAATTTTAAATTGTAAAAGTATAAAAGTGATAAGCCTAATCGATAATATACTATTGAAGGGATTTGGAATCGAATAGCGTTTTTCATTTTTGGTAAATAAAATACTTGTATAACCTTGTTGAGTTATAATAGTTTCTCAAATGATTGCAGGTTTTTCTCCCTTCCCTTGCTATTGCTTCCGGAAATTCTATTCAAAACGCTAATTATCACAGTATTTTATTTGTTTGCAGTATTCTTAAATTGCTTGTATCAAAAAATGGATAACGCCATTCGATTATATAGTTTCTGAATAAAGATATCTGCTAATCTTATGCGTTTTTGAGAAAAAAAAAAATGAATTTAGAAATGTATCAGAAAGGAGCTTCTTTGAATTTAAGAATGAATTTAGATTTGAAATCTATAATAAAATGATATAGAAATATATTTATAAATCTTTTTTTATTAAACAGCTTCAAAATTAACCATGTTTTTAGCTTTCTTTCTTTTTTCTTTTATTCTAAGCCATATTATTTTTTTAATGAATCTTTATTCGAATGTTGAAAGCTTAAGAATCTAAGTAATCATTAATGTTGTTAATGTGTATTTGCTGTAAAATATACTGTAAAATCATTCCATAGATATGTATGCAGTATTCTTTAAAGGAATCTTAGTTATATGGTAAAAATCTGAATTTTTTAGAAATCGTAGAAATTGTAACGGGCCAAAACGGGCCGGGCCGGGCCGGGCCTGTTTTCGCTGATTTTTGTACGGGCCGGGCCTAAAATACAAAAATTTAAACGGGCCGGGCCGGGCCCGGGCCGAACGTTTGAGTTTTACAACGGGCCGGGCCGGGCCTGGAAATTCCGGCCCGTGCAGACCTCTACTCCATTTTCTCTTAAAATTGAAAAAAAAAAAAATTAAAATGCGTATATTTCGCAAAAAATATCGTCTGTTATAAAATTCCGTGATTTCGGTTTTATTTCGTTTGCATTCTTCAGTTATATAACTTCATGTTTTGAGTTAAAGTGATTTTAAAATGATCAAATTAAAATACCATTTTTTTAAATCATGGTGAATACGGATATTACGGATATGAGAAGTACGTGTTTAAATTTTGAGAAGAAGAAAGTTATGACGGGTTTTAATTTCGCGTGAAATTCTATAATCATGTACATTTGGAATAAATTTTGTTTTTTTCATTCGCATTTATACCAAACATAAGAGTCGCAATTGTTAAATTCATCATAATAGCTGATCTTTATTATATTATACTGATTTCATATGCGATTAAAATTTAATTTTAATAATTTGGACAATTGAGTTTTATAGTATTTTGTTAATCTTTGCTTAAAATAATATTTGTTTTAGAATTAGACTGATCAATGTTATAGTTGTATTTTTCATAATATTTGTTTGAGAAGTAGACTGTTCAATGCATTTTTTACTGTAAGTAATTTTTACTATAAATCAACGAAGCAGTTCCTTCTTAAACATTTTCTTTCGTCGAATATCGACGGGTTCCTTCTTGTGTATTTAAATGCGAGTCAGATAAAAAAAAAAAAAAAAAAAAAAAAAAAAAAAAAAAAAAAAGAAAATGTATTCTTATAATTGGGCTTTAAAATTTAATAAAAAGGTTTGTTTTTAAATACATTTACATTTTAGCGTAATATAAAATTTAATTAACACTTAGCTAAAAGTATTGAAAAATAATTGACAGATAAAATTATTAGAAAGTAAATATATTAGAATGAAAATAAAATTCTAGGGGGTTTCTTTTCTTGTTTTTTAATGAGATGCAAAAGCAATGAATAAAAAGAAACTCTTCCTTGAATTCCTAAATAATAATAATAAATAAACATGGAATTTTCTCTGACCAACCCTATTTTTTTTCTTTTATTGCATGACATCATAAACTAGTAAATCTGAAACAAATTTCTTTTAAGTAAAACAATAAATAAACCGTGTTAATATTAAAAAAGGCTAGTCTTAAGTCGTAAGTCTTATTTACGAAACATAATTTCAATGCTAAAGCATATAAATTAAATATTTAGTGTTTAAATATATTCCCCCCCCCCCTATCTCTTTTATTATTATTATTAATTTTACTTAAAATTATTTTGAATTTTACTAACTTATGATGTCATATCACAAAATGAAAATGTTATGGGTAGTCATAAAAAGAATATATTGTAATTTTTATTATTATTATTATTATTTTAAGAATATAGTAAAAAGTGTTTTCCATTCATTGAAGCAAAAAGAAATTTTTAATTAATTAAAAGAGCCCTACAAAACGTATTTTTAAAGGATTCGCCTGTAGATGATGCTCCCTTGTTAGTATGGGAGGAGCTTCAGTTTGTTTATCCCGAAGCGTTGTGCTATTTAGCACCGACCGTACTGCCCCAAGTAACGTTTTCGTTTTTGAATTCTCCCCTGTAAAACTACTTTTGCCACACCTTTTATTTGGTGACCGAGAAACAAACAGCATGATACGCTTGTTTTAGGAGAATGTATCTTTGCAAAGTGGTCATGCTATTTAAAATTACGCTGTCCCTGTTAATTGGTGCAATCTTGCATATTGAAATTTTACTTTTAAGATCGATGGAGTTTTTGTTTCAAAGTTCGTAACGGCTTTTGAGATTTATTTTTCTTGTTTTCCTAATTTATCTATAGTCCCCCCCCCAAAAAAAAAATATATATATTCAGCTGGATGCAATATTTATTACATTTTTACTGATATTTTTAACCACCGGCAGTGAATTCATTTTGAAATGATATATACCCACTATTTCGAAAAAATTTTAACTAATTTTTGTAAAGTACTGAAATAAATAAAAAAATATCTTTAAAAAACGCACACATTGACAAAATTGGATTTATATTGAATAAAGTTACGATCAAGTTGGGATTTACATTTACACTGTTAAAAATCTTGTACTAGTTTGAACCAAATTTTGATGCTCAGTAGCTGTCATCATAAGCTGTCGAAATCTCGTACCAACATTTGGAGCTTCTTGTTTCAATCTCTATTAATAATCTCAAGAGATTATTAATATTTAGCCGTATACTGATACATATGATTCGTTTTATGGCTGGCTGATGTAATGTAACGTTATTTTTTTAGAGGTGACACTTTAATTGTTACCTGAAAGTAATAGCATATCAAGGACTAACAAGTAAAATGACATCTGAATGTGAAAAATAAAACGTTAAATGAATTAATGTTTTAATAAATAAACAGGAAATTTCAATAAAGTTACACACCGAATAAAACTAATAGAAAAATTTTAAATGACAAATATGAGTTAATTTTAGTTAATTATCCATAGAGAAACAATTCTTATTACAGTTATTCGTCAAGACTAATCATCAGAAACAGACTAAAATACACAGATTTTCCAATAGACTACCTATACTTTCGCAATAATAGCATGCATTGGAAACATTTAGAATTTGAAACTAATAAATTTTGCTTAATATCTGAACAACATTGTTTTCCCACTTTCATGAAATTTCACCTATATAGCAGTGCAATAGAATGCTTACAATGAAAGCTAAATATAATCAATTTTAGTTGGCAGCATAAATGATACAAGAGCGTGGTCACACAAAGAGGGAAAAACTAGCAATTCAATCCTTACATATCGCACGGTGTCCTACTCAAACCAGCTCGGGGAGCGATAGGACTCAGGCGGCCTATTAGATGCCCTATCTGTTGCCTTGATAGATGAGGGTCAGCTTCGTATAATGGGAAACATCGTCTCTGTCTCCGAAAACACAGTAGGTGACACGATTTATGAGCTGCGAGATTAAACGCGAAGGGATCGGGGTTGCCACTTGGCGATCATGTTGGCGATAATGCGAAAAAATCATTAAAGAGATTGCGGAATTTAAAAATTGTATTTTATTTTTCTTAAATCAACAAATGAAAATGACATTTAATGCATTGCAAATGTGTGAATTTTCCATTCTTTATGTTATTAAAACAAAAAAATTCTAAAAAAAAAAAAAAAGAAAAAAAAAAACGAATGTCTCACATATGCAATACATAACTGAGAAAAGTAATGTGTAAAGTAATTAGTACGAAAAAAAAAAAAAAAAAAAAAAAAAAAAAACCGAAGTGATTCCACTCGATTTTATAGAAAGTCAACATCAGGCTTGCGGAACTTCTGCGGACAAGTGAAAACTTCGCGTGACTTCCTTTGCATTTTATAAAATAGTGTGAAATCAGATAAATTTTCTACACAATATGGAATCAGCAGGCTTCGAACACTGAACCTCTGTTTTCCAAACTGGAGAATACCCTTTTGAAATACTATTGCTTGACGTATCTTATCAATATTTATCCCCTAAACTATGTTATAGTTGCTTAGTGATTTTTATATGTTTAAAACATATTTTTGAAGTTGTTTAAATGTCTAATCCGTCGGATAATATGTATGAATATCTGTACAGTTCTTGAGACAGTGGTATATACATATCTGCCAAATAACAGCTGAATCGTACCATTTAGGAATTATCATTTTCATCTCCACACACAATATATACTTTTTTTTTTTTTTTTTTTTTTTTTTTACAGGATATATTACTGTTTTGAGGACGTCAACATTTTAAAACAGATACACAAAAGTTTTCCTTAGATGTGTTCAGAATTAAAACAAATTACAGCATTTCACAGATATATAGACTACAAAAAATTTGCTTTGAGAAGAATACATTTGCAATACATTATGATGGGTTATTCACATTGATTACTTTTAATAAGTCTGAAATCATTTTTTTTTTTGTCAAATATCCGGCAATTCAGTGAATTCTCGTTAATATGGATATCCAAGGGAAGAGGTTTTCCCTCCACACTGATCCAATTCTACATATATTACAGATAAAATAAAGTTAAAAGAAAAAAAAACTGATGGCATTTATTAAAATTTGGGAAAATCTTCGTATTGGTATTAGAAATGAAGATTCAATGCGTCCTCCCCCTCCCCCAGTTGTTTTGCCATGTTTTTTGAGGGAAAAAAAAGCGGAACATTTTTAACTCAGGGAAAGGGTTAAAGTGAAAAAAAAAATCAGTTGATTTCAGTTGGATAAACGAAATATAGTTTTTTTTTAATGTATTTTTTAAATTCTGAATGTAAATGACACCAATCAAAAATCGATACAGTAATTTATTGCAAAGTTACGCCAGATTTTAGAAATATAAAATTCAAAATTATACTTTTGTGCATGTAAAATAGGTTTTTACAGCAAAAGCTCAGGGTCATTCATAAAATTTTGGATAAAACGTCGTTTTGGCACTAGGAAGAAATATTTGGTGAATCCCCAAAACATTTTTACTATACAAATGAAGTTTGTATTTAAAATTTTGACCAGATTTTCTTTAAAAAAAATTACTTTAACTTTCGAAACCGGTTAGAACCGGTTCTGAAATTGAAACTATCCTAATACAAATAATATATAAGCAAAATCTAAAAACTAAAAACTTGTCCGGTAGTAAATCATCCACAGTTATCCTATATGAAAAAAATATCATGTAAAAATATTAAAATTTGGTGAGATATTTGAAAAGAACGCCCCCATAGACTTAGCATTATCATCCGGGTCTTTTTCAGTGACTAGTGTTGCATCTTAAGATGCTCTCTCGGTCAACAATTGAGTATCGAATTTGAATTTGGATACAGCCCCTAAAGTAGGTTCGTTTTAAAATAATTAATTTCTCAGAAACATATCGTACGAAATGCATGAAAATTTGTTTTTAGGCTAATTAATGGGTGTAGTGTTTATTTATGCTGACAGAAATGAGTACTGCTTTTGAAAAAAAAAAAAAAAAAAAAAAGCAAAGTTAAAATTTGCTTTAATATGTGAATTGTCACCTGAATAAATTTCATATACATAAATTAAAAGTAGACTTTATTTCCAATCGTTTGGAACAGTAAGTCTCTTCTACTATAATTTGTTGAGGAGTCAGTAGGAGGTGTTTATCTTTTTTAATTCCACGATTGTATAAAATCAGTTTTCTCTTCTGCCCGGTCAATTTGTGAAAAAATTGTCCACATTATCCGAGTGTAGTTCACATTAAGAGAAGATTTTAAGAAAAGGATTGGGAACAAAATTGTTTTCATTAACTTGAAATACGGAGAATTAACAAGAATTACTTTTAAAATTGATATTTTTTAATTTTTAACAAGTTTTGAAACAAAAACAAAATTTTATTTTGTTGTAGACCGTTATTCCTTTCAAAGTCCATCGTACAATGGCCTTTTATTTATTTATTTCAGAAATAAAAAAAATTATTTATTTCAAAATTATTTATTTATTTTCGCAAAACACACGAATTGTGTTTTGCGTTTCTGAGTTTTATCCAAGAAACACGCTAATTAAGGTCAGAATTATGAATTGCGGTACTGAATAAGTGAAAAAATCTGCACTATTCAGTTCTATCGAATTCTTTACGAATATGCTTATTCGAAAACGACAGTCACATAGCACAATTTCTTCACGTGACCGTAATATTTCTACAAAAAAATATTTCACTTCTGACCTTTCTCTCAACGTTTGCAGAAACAAAAGAACAACATGTCAATCTTGTGTCCTTTTTATATCAATGCCTGTCTGCCCCCCCCCCCCCTGTTTGCGTGGCCGGGAATGAAAAATGATTTTTTTATATTTCATTTTATGGACGGTCCCTGTGCTCCATAGGAAGAGGGTGCTCTTCATTAAGAAAGGCCAGACAAGGATGGAGAGAAGTGGAACGCTGGACGCTGATTGGCCATCTGGAAAAAAAGAGAATAAAATGTTTAGGGATTTTTTGGATGGAAAGTCTCTTGTCCAAAGGGAAAAAGATTTTCTTAATGCTGAATAGTAAATATCATACTTTGGGATTATTTTAAGACATTTGCTTCCTTTTCCTTCTACACTTATTTACCAATAGCATAGAAATAGCACAATACACTGTAAAAAAATGACAAAGTTTTCTTAATCTACAAAAATATATTATTAACACAAAAAGAATAGACAATAATCTCTAATTACTCGCGATTCCAAAAAGCATTCTTTATCCTTAGAAACTTCAGAAATCAATAAATTTTAAAACTTAATATATACATATATATATATATATATGAGTTTTTGGTTTTACTGGTTTTTGGAAACATTTCATAGTCGTTTTTACGAAAATCTACTTTAATTTCTAACAAAAATATACGATAATCTCTTCCGAGTCACCCAAAATTCCTAAAAGCGTTCTTTTATCTTTAGCAACCTCGGAAAACATTTTTTTTTTCGAAATTTAAATATAAAATGTATAAAAAGAAGTTTTTATTAGCTGTCCTTAACTTTCGAAAAAAATTTCGAGAGGCTTTTACAATGCATTAATCAGTTCTTTCTTTCTGAAAAATTGGTTTTTCGAATGCTATTCAATCTCAAGCAAATATTTTAATGATTAGAAAATATATTTAAGAGAAACATACAAAATTAACAACATTAACATTAGTATTATTTTATTGCAATAGCATGGACAAATTCAATTATGCAGTTGAAAATTTTTGCTTGAGAATTACAGTAGAGCCTCGACTAACTGAGCTTCGATTAACCGAGCCGATAACGAAGTCTGATTTTTTTTTATTGTAAAAGAGCCTTAAAAAATACGACACTTTTTAGTTCATATGTCCGTGCTACAAGCTCTTTTAAAAAATTGCACGGGCCCGGTCTTGGTCTGAGGTCCGTACCTGATCCACTGGAATTAAGATAATTCTTTCAACGGACCGAACCTATAAAATTGAACGGACGGAGGTATAAAAATTTAAACGAAAGTGATAAAATATGAGCCATTTCAATTAATAAGATTTTCGCGCGAATAAGTATAAATGTTCGTCACAAGTCGATTTCAGTTTGACAACATCGTAGATATCAGTTTTGAATAGTTACATGGTGTCTGAGCTCAGGCTTAATTTTTTTCTGCAGACTCGTGCCGGGCCGATATCAGGCTTGCATTTCTTTTCTACATAGTCAAGTTGAACGGAAATTGGACTTAACCGCTCTCAGAATGTATAGGAAAGGCGATATGCTTTGTAAAATATAATTGCGTAATAAACTTCTGCTAACGGAATCTTTCAAAATGGTTTTAATTTATTATACTGTGAAACGTAACTTTACATATGTTTATTTTTATCATTTAAAAAAGGGTTATTGTTTTTTTTATCCTAAGAAATGTAAATTCGCGAGCACGGTAATTTTTTATACACAGTTTCTATTAACCGAAATTTCCGATATCCGAGGTAATTAGCGGTCCCAGTTAGCTCGGATAATCGAGGTTGCACTGTATTTAGCATCCGAAACATCCATTTTCCGGATAAGAAGAGCTGACTAATGCATTGTAAAAGCTATTCGGAAAAGTATGCGAAAATTACGCACTAATTTTTTTTTTTTAAATTTTAAATTTTACATTAAATTTTCGAAATAAATTGTTTTACGAGGTTTCTAAAAATAAAAGATATTTTTTCGGAATCTTGGGTGATTCAGAAGACGTTATTGTAATAATTTCGTTTATGATTATATAGTAGATTTTGCGTAGATTAAAACATTTCTTTTCTTATAATGTAGGGTATTAAGCGGTTTATCACACCACAATATCGGTTTTTTAGATACTACACTGTTAAATTTTTGTATGTGTAATTATACAGAATCTACGGGTAATTCATTATCTTTAGTCTTATGTAAAATTAAAGAGTTTAGAAAAACCGAGATTCTGTTAAATAGTAGAGAAGTTATTCGGTAAATTTAAACTCTGCAAATTAACATTGTTGAAAATACACAAGACTTTGTAAATTTACTTTTAATGATAATAATTTAATTTAGCTTTTAAAATTAGTGAATTACCCAAACTTCAGTGAGCTTCAAAGAACTTGAATTTTCCGAGTAAATGTGAACTGCTGTATCATTAAACTAACACAATTTGTTTCTAGCCGTCATGGGATTTGAACACGAGACCTTTACAGTGGAAGAATACCTTATTGCCTGATCTATAGGAGAGATTGCTGTTAAGCACAAAACATGTTTTTTATCATTTAGAAAGGAAAAATATCCTCTAAATATGATGAGATGCTCTAAATATGATGAGATAATTTTTTTTCTCTTTCTATTTTTTTTTTTTTAAGAGATATTTTTAATAAAATAGCAAAAGAAATTTAAAAGTGTGTATTTTGAATCACAAAATTTAACAAAAACAAAAAAATCTCCAAATAAAGACATAGAAATCCCTCCAGGAAATTAGATATAACATAAAGGAAATGAGTGTAAAATGATGACCGCGATATTCAATCGAATGCATTTAACCAAGAACTAGTATAAATTTACACAGAGTTTCTTTTTTTTTCTGTGTTTTTACAGAAATTTTTAACAGTGTATAGTTCTTGAATAAAATTTTTTTGAACAAATATGTTTCTCAGACAAGCATGATAAGTTAATAGCATTACCATTAAAATTATTACTAATTTGTTGCCCTTTCTTGTACAATTTTAGTACGTAGCTGCAAATGTTTAACTGAGAATTGGAACCTAAAAATCAATATCCAGGTTTGAAAAAAAAAATATAACAACTATTTGGAGACATTTACAAAAATCAATGGATGCATAATAAATTTTGATTTTTTATAAATGATTAAGGCATTGCCCTTTTGAAGAAAATTAACGAATTTAGGAATTGTGGGTATCTTGGAAGAGGCTATTCTACATTTTTACTTTCTTCTATTTTTACAAGAAGGAAGTATTGGATTCGTGAAAATTTTTGACTTCGGGTTTTCGATGCAAATATACATTTTAGAAGGTCCTGAACACGATTTGATAGTTTTTAGAAAATGTCTGTCTGTGAGTCTGTTACTCTGTTGCTCTGTGAGTCTATAAGTGAGAAACATTTTGTGGGTGCGCTATATCAAGAATTGATGCCCAGAATTTCGCAAAACTTTAGATTTTGTTAGATCTTGGTATAAACTAAAACTGATTGGGTTTTGATGTGTATCGCTCGACAGGTGGCGCTGTTATGCTGCATTATTCGCGATTTCCCACTCAATCTATATCTCAAGAACTAATTCACGTATTTTCATAAAACTTTAGGTTCCGTTAGTCCTTGATATAATTTGGTGCAGATAACGTTCTTTATTATGTCAATATCTCTATCTCAAGAACTGATACACGTATATTCATCAAACTTCGGATTATATTAGTCCCTGATATAGATTAGTGATGTTTAGTCTTTTGTGTAAATCGTCCGAAAGATGGTGCTGCTATGCAACATTTTTCACGATTTCGAAATAGCTGTACCTCATGAACTAATGCATGGATTTTCATCAAATTCAATTAGTACTTGATAAAAAGTGATCCTAATTATTTTCTGGTTTACATCACGCAACAAGTGGCGCTGTTATGCAGAATTTTTCAAGATTTTCGCGACAGCTCTATCTCAGGAACTACCACACGGATTTTCATCAAACTTCGGATTCAGTTAGAAGTTGACATAAGTTTTTGCTGGCTAGAATTTGGTATGAACTGTCTAACCAGTAACGCTGTTAAACTGCATTTTTCAAGAATTACTATCGTGTGTGAAACAGAAGAAAGTTTTGAGATTGTCATATATCTGACTAGTTGATTATGGTTATTATTTTCTTCTATCGTTACAAGATGAAAGTATTGGATTCGTGAAAATTTTCGACTTGCACTTGTGCAAAAATTTAGACATTTTAGTGGTCGGCGATCATGAAAAACACATTTTTAAGAAATATCGTCTGTGATTCCCTGTTTATTTGTATGTGACACAATTTTTTTTGAGCTGCGCACTATATAATAAAAATTTGAATTAAATTAAATCAAGATATAAATTGATGCTGATTAGTTTTTGGTGGAAATCACCCAACAGGTGGCACTGCTCTGCTGCATCTTTCACAATTTCCGCAATATATATACCTTAAAAACTAATGCACAGATTTTCGTCAAATTTCAGATTTAGTTAAACGTTGACACAAGTTGTTGCCGATCAGGTTTTGGTATAAATAGCCTAGCAAGTGGCTCTGCTACGCTGCATTTTTCAGGATTTTCTCTATTTTATTAGTCATGTCTCAAGAACTAACGCAGGGAATTCCATATCTTTAGAATCCTCATGATGCGGATAGATTGAAATTCAATTTTGGCACTGTGATAGCGGATTTTGAAGTATTAATGTGTATGAGACAGAACAAAGTTTTGGGATTGGCTCATCCGGATTCAATGAGTATATATGTAGTAAATCGAGCACTTAGGGAATAAATTGGATGTTTTGGGGATAGACATTCTTAAAAAAATATATTAAATCCGTATTTTGTTCAAAAACAAACCTATATATATATATATTTTTTTTTTTTTTTTTTTTTTTGTAAGCGGTACTACTCTATTATCCCGTCGACCAATTTCGCCAAATTATACAAATCGCCAAACTAATAACCAAATTATGCATACTGACATAATTTTTTTAAATAACGGAAAAATAAATAATTAGTAGAATATTAATAAAAATATTTATAAAAAGTCGAAATAAAAATCACTTAATGACATTTTAAACTCGTGAATCGTATTTAATGTCATTGAACGTGACATTCACGATCATCCATTATTGGCATTTAGTCTTATATTTTGGCGATAATTTTTTGGTCGACGGGATAACATAGTAGTACCCTGTAAGCCCAGTATACTGAACTGCACGTTCATGCAATTTATTTTGTACTAAATTTTTCGCTTTTAAAAGAATAGAGAAAAGTCCTTTTTTTTCCTTGGTAAACAGGGTTTCAACAGTTTTACCACTAAATTTTAATAATATTTTCCAATTATTCCACTGCAGAAAAATATTTCAAAATCTGTGAATAAAAGTGGTGATTGCAAGTTCTGTGTTTTAAAAATTAAATGTAAATTTTCTTATTAATAGTGGTGCTACAGTCCTTGGAAATTCCAAGGAGTGTGCAAACCTTTGGTAAAGGACGATTTCCTGTTCCAAGACTATTTATTTGTAAAACATTTATCTTACATATTATTCTGTCTATACAGAGAGTGAATTTAATTTTCAAAAATTAGAAATTTGCATACAAGGCCTATTTTTTCATTGTCTTACTCAATTTGTTGTATATGTACTATAATGTAAAAGTAAAGTACGGCATATGTTTTGCCTTACGATACTTTTAAGCGTGCTTTCCAAATCAATTGAGAACTTTTTTCGTGAAGTAAGTTTTTCTTCACTGCTGTTTTGCAAAATAAATATATATATATATAAAAAAAAAAAAAATGACAAAGTTTCTACCATTCAATTGAGATTTTTAAGAATGCCAACAATGTATCACAATAAATTCGACATTTCGAACACTATCTTAATTGTTGAATAGAATCCGCTATAAATCATTGTTGTAATTCATTCGCAATAATCATACACAGCAATTTCTATGAATTTTCGTCTAGTTTCTAAAGCTCTCACTTATTAACTTCATTTAAAAGTTTTCAAATAATAGTTACTCTATTTGTAAGTTCATCTACCGATTTAATAGATAATGGAGGATGTCAGAAAAAAGTTTAAGAGAGGTTCCCTTTCGAAGAAAAAGTATAGATCACAAGTTGTTATGTCAACTCTTTCTTTTTTAATAGAACACCATCAATATGAGTTTTCGGGAGAAGTCGGAATGGGGACTTACGGAGCAGTTGTCGAACTCAAACATCCTGATAGAAGCGGCAATGTCGCTGCTAAAATTGTCCTCCAAGAATACGTTACAGAAGGCGAAAAAGAGCTATGGCAATTTTTAAGTCATGAAAATCTGTTGCCTCTGATCAATGTGGAGTGCATTCCATCAACTTACAGTTACGTGTTCATAACACCTCGGCTTCCTAAAGGTTTAGACGCTATTGTGGAAGGATCTGATCTCAGCCACGATAGCAACGGCATAGAACGGGCCACATTTTGGCTGCGTGGAATCTCCAGTGGACTGAAATATCTACACGACAAGAATTTGTGTCATCTAGACATCAAGTTGTCAAATGTACTGATAAGTGATACTGACACAGCAGTGATTTGCGATTTTGGATCGCTGACTCGCACGGAAGCGGCAACAAACAAGTTAGTGATATAGTCTTTATTGAAATAGACAGAGTGGGCATTTTTGCGCTAATATACTAAAATGCGAAAATACAACGTGATAATAAACACAAACAACACTACAGACATTTTAGCTTGTAGTTATTCTCAACGAATGGGAGGCAATCATTGCATTGATCTTATGCTTCCAATTTCTTCAGTATGACATCTGTGCCATAAAGGCACAGATGTCATTTACGCACCACATTTGCACGTGTTTTTTTCCCCCGCCAATTTGTCGAATATTTTGTTTATGAATATAAGTTAAAAATTGCATGCAATAACTCTTGGGATTTTTTATTTCAATATAAAAATAAAATAACGTGAAAAAACGAAAGAGATTCTATTATTTTTAAAAATGAAATATAAATAAATGATAGTTTGATATAAATGATTATTGATATTAGTATATAATAAAAATAATTTAAAGAATTATAAAAAATAACTGTTAATAAGCATGAATTTAATAAAAAAAAGGAATCAACAAATGAACAGTTATAAATAATGAACCTAATAGGTAACGAAACAGTAAATATAATTTTCACAATAAATCATAAATGAAAATTTATAGCTACATTGAATGCATGCAGTTGTATCATTTAAACAGTACATTTAACTGAAATTTTTAATTTTTCCCATTTTATTTCTCTAACAATTGTTATAAACTTATTAAACGGATCTTCTCCTTGACACACATATATGTAATGCCAAATTGGCAGGGAAAAGAAACACGTGCAAATGTGGTGCGTATAGGACATCTGTGCCATAAAATTTTGTGGGTATTTCAGTTCCAATCTTTCTTCACCTTAATTTTTGATTTTTTTTTTTTTTTTTTTTTTTTTTTTTTTTTTTTTTTTAACAAGAAGAAAATATTGGATTCGTGAAAATTTTCCAAACCCGGTATTTGACGGATTTACACGTTTTAGGGGGTAGAGAACCCCCAAAACATGTCTTTACAAAATGTCTATTTTTGATCCTGTGAGTTTGTGAGTCTCTCTGTCTGCCTGTATGTGACAAAAATTTTGTGGGCGTTCTATCTCAAGAACTAATGTACGAAATTTCACAAAACTTTAGATTATGTTAGACCTTAGTATAAACTAGATCTGATTAGTTTTTGGTGCACATCGCTCTGCAAATGGCGCTGCTATGCTGCATTATTCAGAATTTCCACAACAGTCATATCTCAAGAACTACAGCATGGATTTTCATTAAACTTGATTTAGTTAGTACTCAAAATAATATGGTGCAGATTACGTTTTGGTGCAAATCGCTCAACAAGTAGTGCTGCCATGGTGCATTATTTGTGATTATCGCAACAGCTCTATCTCAAGAATTAATGCACATAGTTTCACAAAATTTTAGATTCTGTGAGATCTTGATATAAAATAAATCTGATTGCTTTTTGGTCTATATTTCTCAAAAGGTAGCGATGCTATGCTGCATTATTTACAATTTCCACAATAGCCATATCTCAAGAACAAGTGAATGTATTTTGATAAATTTTATTTTTAGTTACTACTTGATACATACACACTAAAGAAAATTTTTGTATAGAAAAACACGTTCGCAGCGCATTTACAGGGTGTCCAGCAAATAACACCCTGATTTTAAAATTAAATTTCTCAAAAACAAAGATCGACAGAACTATGCGGTAAACGGTTTGTTTGTTAGGTAAGCTGTAAAAATCTTATATAGAAGTTTCGAACGGTGAATATTTTGAAAAGATTGTGTTCTGATTGCAAAGAATGCTTTGATTTGACATTTTTTTTTTTTGTTTTAGATTGCTTGTAGAGATAGAGTTTTTCGGCTTACAGTGCTATAGTTTAACGATTTTTCGAACTAAATTTCTTGAATTTCGAAATCTTAAAAATTAAATTCCAAAATTCTTTAAACTATGGCAATTTAAGCCGAAACACTCATTCTCCGCAACCAATCTAAAATAAGAAAAATGTCAAATCAAAGCATTCTTTGCAATCAGACCACAATCTTTTCCAAAGATTCACCGTTCGAAACTTCTGCATAAGATTTTTACAGCTTACCTAATAAACAAACCGTTTACCGCATAGTTCTGTCGATCTTTGTTTTTAAGAAATTTAATTTTAAAATCAGGGTGTTATTTGCTGGACACCCTGTATTATTTCAAAATTACAGAATGCCTCACTACAATCTGAATTTTGATTTTTGTTCATAAATGTAACAAAAGTTGTGATATTTTAATTAAATTTTCAAAAGAATTTCATTGTGGCAAGGATGTCATGAGAAATGAACCGAACTACTCAACATATGCATCCAAACTAGACGTTCCATATTTTGAAATGAAACTGGAATGACATACGATATCACTGACTGCATTATTATGCACTTCTAACATATTTCATGATTACAACGTATTGCATACAAAAATAAGAAAATTTCATTAAAATATCTTCATAATGTGATTATGAATAAAAATCCGGATACCGATTGTAGCTAAACACACACGGAAAAAATTTGCAACAAACAATCTAGTAATTCGATAGTTTTTATTAGAAACCGCTTATTTGACCGTAATGTAACTTTCTTCTGACCATATTATTGGCCATATTAGGGTTACAATAAAATCCCATTAAGGTTACGTAAAAGTTTTCTGTAAAAAATTTCGAATGATCGGACTGTTTGCTGCTCGTTTTTAACAGAACAATGTTTCATTGATGTAATAAATGTATTGCGATCCTAGTTTTCTATTCTAAGATTTTTTGCTGAAATATGCTGTATAACCTTTTACATACAAATCAGTGAAATAAATATAAAATATATGTCGGAATGAAATTTTCGCCTTGCCTTTAACATAAAATGTATAATATGTACTTTAAAATGTTCAGGCTTACTTTAAAGGTGATTAAAATAATCAACTATAGATGTTAATAGTTAATTTTATTTAAAAACATCTTAGTACTTTCAAACCTTTAATCAGGCTCTTCCTCAGATAATATATATTTTTTAAAACATCTTAGTACTTTAAAACCTTTAACCAGGCTCTTCTTCAGAGAATATTTTCTTTTAAAAACATCTTAGTAATTTCAAACCTTTAATCAGGGTCTTCCCCAGAGAATATTTTCTTTTAAAAACATATTAGTACTTTCAAACCTTTAATCAGGCTCTTCTTCAGAGAATATTTTCTTTTAAAAACATCTTAGTACTTTCAAACCTTTGATAAGGCTCTCCCTCAGAGAATATTTTCTTTAAAAACATCTTAGTACTTTCAAACCTTTAATAAGGCTCTCCCTCAGAGAATATTTTCTTTAAAAACATCTTAGTACTTTCAAACCTTTAACCTTTTTTAAAGTTTAAATGCAAATAAGTGTTTTGGTTATTTTTTTAAATTTGTTTCCTTATTTCATTTGAAAGAGTAGTCTTTTACGACTACAAATCTGTTTTAATTCTATTGCTACGGTTATTAGAACAGGAGTTATGGCCAATTTAATAAACAGGATATAATGAGTCAACCTCCAGAAGTGGGTGTAAGAAGGCCCAGAGAAATGTAAATAATGTAGTTCTGTATCATTTTCTTACACTTTTTTTACATAAAAACACGAATGAATCTTAACTGACACTTGTAAATAAATTTTATAGATTAAAAAAAAAAAAATAATAATAAAAATAAAATACAGATAAAAAAAATCTTAAAATGCGATTTCTAGTAAATCAAACTTTTCTTCCTTTCTTTGTTCGCTTAACTTCATTTTATAAAAAATGGTAATTTTTTATAAAAAGTATGTTTTTGTTTTTTTCTCTTATTTTGAAATATTTTAGTTAATTTTGAAAATATTATAAAACCCTTAATTCCGTGCACAGGTAATTATAATAATAGTATGTTGTGGAAAGGAAATTGAAATATATATTTGGTTAAATTGAGTGTATGTATGCTGTCTGGCATATTAAAAGTAAGCTTTAAATTTTGCCCCCCCCCCCCCAAAAAAAAAGAAAAACACCCTAATTTTTTTTAAATGTTATGAAAATAGTGTTTGGATATTGTTTTTTCATCATTCTCTATTACCAACTGAACTATAGAAATGTCGTTACATTAAAAAAAAAGAAAAAGTGCTCCAAAAGTAGGACCTTAACCGTTTTAATGCCAAATATAGTTTTCTTCGTTAGATAAATGCGCGATGGCGCTCTTTGGCACTATAATAGTTAGTGTTTCTAACACTGGTTCCGAGACGCCCTTGTATAAGTTTTAATCAAGCAAATATTTATTATTATTTCTTTTTCAGCTATATCTCGCCATTCATTTACCGGCCTCCAGAGGGATTAAAGAGTGTGACTGGACGTAGAGTGATTGTTAATGGATTCCATTATGACATCTACACTATAGGGATGCTCTGTTTGGAATTATTTACGAAACGAGCCCTACTCCGATATGCAAAACTGGGCCTTCGATCACGCTGGACGAAAGATTTATATCCCAAGATCTTTGACATTCTACAGGTGAGTATAAATTTCTTTTGAGTTATATGTAATTTTCGAAAGATGCTTTATATGCTTTTGAAGTAATGTGTCTTTTGCAACCTACTTTAGTAGACAACGACTATAAAATTTCTGAAAAGTGAGAATATAGATATAAAATAAACTTTATTATAATATGAGAAACCATAGTCCTTTCCACATAACTTCGAATGTTTGAATTTTAATGTCTCTTTTTAACACTCGCTTCAAGTAAGAAATAGAAAGAAGTCAACAGGAGCAACATTCAAGTTCTACACCTCCTTTACAGACAATAAACGTTTTCATAATGACGGCCAAATGGGGCTGGACGAATAAAAACTACGTGAACAACTATTTTCCATACGATACCTAAAAAGTATTTTTGTAATTTTTATGAAATTTGTAATCTTTCTTAAAAGTTCAATACAAAAGGTAAGCTTCGAGGATTGTAAATCCTTTTTTGATTTATACAAGACTTTTATTTGTGAAAATATTCACATAACTTTATTGTTAAAACTTGTATTTCAACAGGTATATAACGATAATTATAATATCATTTCCCAACACACAATCATGAAGGTACTCCAAAATGTAAACATGGTAACACCCATCCGAATTGGCCTCAGAATTCTATTCTGCAATCTTTATAAATGAATTTAACATTAAGAGTTCCAAACTTTATAAACCGCCATAACTCCTTAACTATTTGACCCAACGACTTCTCATTTGATATCAAAGATATAAATTTCTGAAAAAATCCAAATATGATGTCAAAATTAGGTATTGGGTACATGGAAAAGTAAGTTATGTTTTTCTAATAGATGGCCTAAGTGTTCTTATATGGGGGATTCTCAAAATAGGGGACAATTTATGTCTTTCGGCATACAAAAAAAATTGAGAGGTTTTCTGTCATGTTTTTATATTTAGATATGTTTGTCTTAATATTATTCATTATTTGCACTCAAGAATTACTCACTTTTTAGTTAAAAACACCTTAAAATAACAGAATGAATGTTCAAAATGTCATTAGCATGGATGTCCACAGCAACTGTGCCTTGTATATACTAGCTTTTTCAAGAGTTAATATCATGTTTATAAAATAAAACAAATGTTATTCTTTCTTTAAATTAATCAAGGAGAGGATTTATCCAATAAATTTTTTAAAAAAAATAAAATTATAGTATATAAAAAAAGAATTAAAGTTTGTCCTCCATATTCTATTTTCAAATCAAGATCATACTACAACAGCTGGTTAATAATCAAAATTTCATTTTCACAAATGACAATAGTTTGAAAATATAAAGTTTCTTCATGGCAACAAGTAGCCATTTTATCCCAGCCTGAAAATAGAAGCATGTATAGTATTTTAAGAATAGAAGTTGAATATTAGGGGCGTACATCAATGGTATGTCATTAGAATGGATAATAATTTTCATGTTTATTTTATAATTAAAATTTTTATTTTACTTATTTGCATAGGACTTTTGTGTTTTAAAAAGCCCTAGAAAGGACTATTGCATTGTGATTATATTATGGCTCATAATCTTATTTAAATTAAAATTTGTCATTAGCATGGACAAATATCAGTGTCATTAGCATGGTTTTTCTGTCCATGCTAAAGACTCCTATGTGCATAAATGTAACCATTGCTTATATTGTATCTTTTACAAAGTTTAATTTTACATATAAATTTAGGTATTACATTTATTATCCCTAAAATATTCATTAAATCTGTCAGAAAATCACTAAGACAGCTCCTTACATTGTTAGTGTCAGAATGTTGCTCATGTAAACAAAGTTTGCTCTTTGGTAATGTTTTTATTCTCCTTATGTGTATATATGTAAAAATGGAAACCATTTGCTGAAGAGGAAGGCTATTAAATATAGAAAAAATATTTGAACAGGAAGAAAATAAAATTTGTTTAATATATTTGTTCCATGCAATTTGTTATGTCATTAGCATGGCTCAAAAAATACTAATTATTTTTTTAAAAGTTAATTTTTAAATATTTAGCTCTGCTGACTACATGTAAAGTATACCTAATACTATATTAACAACACCTATTTTTTTCAGAAATTTTGCTTACAGTAATTTTTTTAAGATTTCACTTTTGAAATTGTCCCCTATTTTGAGAATCACCCATATATGTATTATGTGAATCTAGAAATACATGCTTTGAAAAGTTTCTTCATAACCTTCTAAATATAGTATATGACATTTGATTAAAGTGTAAACAACATAGTTTTTTTTTCGATTTAAAATGGATAGCTTTATGCGAAATAATCATCAGTTGCAGGAAGTTTTGTTTTTAGTTTTATAATTTTTTAAAAAAAGGCGCTGCTGGAAGTCATTGTTTACTTGTAGAAGCTTTCAGTGAACATGCTTCTTTTAAAATTATATGTAGAAGGTGGTTCAGGCAATTTAAAGAAAGTTTATTTTAAGTTAATGATATAGAACGTGAAGGCCGAAATTGTAAGCATTATTGGATGAATATAACACACAAAAGCAATAAGAAATGGCGGAAGCATCTAATGTTGATCAATATCTTTCAGTAGACGCCTACGTGAAACAAAACATGTAGTAACACAAATAAATACGAAGTTTGAACAAAAAAGAAAAAAAGATTTACTTTTGCATATACCCAATATTATTGGAAATTTTCAAGTTGTGTACAGTTTCTATAGTTAGACGACCCCCAAGCAAAATATAATTATAGCGTTAATTAGTACACGTTATTATTAACAGAATCTTACCAATCCATTTTTTATAGATGCTTCCAAGCGCAATTTATAATTTTCTTTTCTTTTCCCCAAAACTGTACAGAATTTATGTCAGTCCATTATATCATTGTCAATATTTTTACGTAGTTTGTTAAAAGGAAACCTCGATGATTCTCAAATCCAAAGAGTTGAAGAGTTCTACATTTTACATAAGCTAAAATTTATATTTTTGTTTGTCGTTTTATGACTTTTTAATAACAATTTTTTCAAAAGATAAAATTTATATTATTATTATTATTATAATAATAAATATAATAAAATATGGATTAAAAAAGCAGTACAAATTGGCAAAATACATTCATTCATGTACTTTTCTTTCATATTTTCAGAAAAGACGGTTTGACGTCCTTGTGAAAACTGCCTTTGCGAAGTCCAAAATAGACAGAAAAACGCTGTGTGACACCAGAGATTTCATCCGTGGCTGCATCAATTTGAATCCGCAAAAACGTCCAAATGCAGACTATCTGTTGCAGCACAAGATCTTCAGAGGAGAGAAAGACTTCCGTGGAATTCAGAATGATGTTTGGAAGAAAAGATGTAAGTGATAACCTTCTTCATAAAGTTTAAGCAAAATAAATACAAAAGACAGGTTGCACTTTAGCAAACTGCATTAGAACAATGGAGTTATGAATAAAATGGAGTAGACAATGTAGTGTTTACCGACTGTGATTAAAGTAACTAAAAATGTAGTCAGAAGATGGCGATTGTTGTTCGTTTACAATGGGTCACGACCTAATTAAGTCTGGGGGCAAATTTCCAGCAGTAAGACCGAATAGACATCTTTGTCTTATTTATGGCAGAATATTTGTATGAATAAGGTATTTAAATAAGGAGAAATCCCTATTAAAATTTATTGGTAAAGTTTGCATCCGTGCTAATCAAATACTGCGAAACAAGTTGCAGTTGCAGCTTCATCATTCTGAAAATATGCCAGTTTTTCTTTATTCTCACACTGTTAAATATGTCTGCAAAAACACAGAAAAAAAAAGCGAAACTCTCTATAAATTTATACTAGTTCTCGTTTAAATGCATTTCATTGAGTTTCTTGGTCATCATTTTACATTCATTTCTCTTATATCTAATTCTCTATAGGCATTTCCATGTCTTTATTTAAAAGTATTCTTATCTTTGTTAAAACTAATATTTAAAATTACACACTTTCAAAATTCTTTTGCAATTTTTTAGCAATATTAAAGAAGAAAATTTGGTTTTAAAATTGTTTTTTTTTTTTTTAAACTTAGAATAATTTAGAAAGGTAACAAACATATTTTCGGTGTTAGTGGCAATTTTTATCGACAATCAATTTACAGTTGTTTCCTTTTCTATAAGCTAGAAAATTTTGGCAATATTAAAAGTAAATTGCGTGGTATTATTTCAAAGCTATTGTTACTACAATGCTATTATTATTGTTATTTTATTCTTAAATACGTTAGAAAAATATATTAATCTTATAAAAGCTTGTTACACAAAAAGTATAACTAATGAAAACATAAAAAATATTTTAAAATAAAAAAATATATTTTTCTGTTTATTTTTTGGCAAAAAAAAAAAAAAAAAAAAAAAAAAAAAAAAAAAAAAAAATTAAAAAAAAATATTAGCCCATTAAAAAATTGTGTTCGCTAACTTCGAAAAATTATCTAACCCCCCCCCCTTTTTTTGTAAAGAAATTAACTAAAATAAATTTTTTTACCCCCCCCCCCCAAAAAAAAACAGGAAAAAAAAACAATGAATTTTCTTATTTATTAAACTAATTAAACAATTAAAATTGGTATAAAAAAGTAATAGGTATTATGTATCGGTCTAAAATAAATTAAAATGAACCGTTTATGAATTTTCGAACGAATATAGTTGAAGCGAAATCTTTGAAAAGCACATTCGATTTGTTTGGCTGAATCATAAAAGACATACTTTGTACTTACTAGCAATAGCTTCTATAGCTTAGTCAGTGTAGTGTTTATCCACTGTCAAGAGGTCTCGGATACAAACCTCAGCACGGGTAGAAACAAATTGTGCAAAAATCAACTGATATCGCAGTTCAAATTGCTCGAAAAATTCAATTTTTTGAAGGTCACAGAAAATTGAGGATTCACTAGTTTTATAAATTAAATTAAATTATTATCCTTAAAAACAAATTTACAGAGTCTTGTAGTATTTTTAACGATGTTAATCTACAGAGTCAATTGTAAATTTAGCGAATAACTTCTCTGTTACTTAACAGAATCTCAGTTTTTTTAATCTCTGTAATTTTACGCATGCTGTTAATTTGCTTCATTCTCACTCTACCGCTTTTATAGAATATCTCTGCTTTGACCAATGAGAATGTTCCATAATACAATGAAGTAATCGTTTTCTATAAAAGCAGTGGAGTGACGACGACGCAGCAAAAATTTCAAATTTTTAACAGTGTAAAGCTTAAGATAATGAATTACCCGTAGATTTATCTTAATTTTACAGAACCCCCCCCCCCCCTCATTAAAAGTGTTGTTCTCTGATTAAAACATTTTCTGTTCAATTATTGCTTGTATAATATTATCTCATACATGTACTATGAAATATGAGTAGAATTAGTTAAAACATTTTTCGAGTACTAAATTCAACGAAAAACAACAGAAATCTAAGATAATTTTAAAGGACAACTTTTTACAAGCATAACTTAAATTGAAATTCCTTGAAAAGGTATCTTTCTTTACAGAATATAATTCATGGTATCGTGCATAAGCCATAATATTGTGTTTGCATTTCATATCTTTCTTTGAACTCTAAACATGTGTGTATATATCTATATATTTGAATAATTTATCAAATGGAAGATTTTTATTATTATCAATGTCAAGTCCTTTCAAGTTTTAGGAAAATCAAATCAAAATTTATCAAAACTTAAAAAGATACAGATAAAAGTTTTCATCATTCTATTAAATCTTATCATACATAATTAATTCAATGATATCCCATGATAGGCAATATTTTTAGGTTGCTATAGTGATGTCGTCCTATTTAAGATGGAGTCTTATTATTTCTGTATTACTGAATTTAACATATACAGGGTGTTTCACTAACAGACCGACAAATTTGCAGGAAGTGTAGGTGGCACAGAGACGATTCAAAATCACATAACAATGCAGGGCTCAAAATGACGTAGTTGAGTGTTACAATACAATACAATTTTATCAGTAGGCTACTTTTTGAAAATTCAGATTTCTTCATTGCGCCACTTTTTGAAAATTTTAAAATTCCTCTCACTAAATAACATACTAATTGACGAAAAAATAAGGGGAATTTTACAATTTAGAAAAACTGGTGCCAATCAAGAAATATGAATTAAAAATGCAGCCCACTGGCCACACTGATACAAAAAAAGCAGAGAAAAGTACAAAAATAATTCAACTGAAGGAACAACGGGTCGCCGTCAAGTTTGTGTCACAACTTCTGGTCGTTATTTCAACCATCTTCTGTAGTTACAACCTATCAATGAAAGGTTTTCTGTCTCATTAATGCGGTGTTGTTTTTGTTCTTTTTCTCTGTACAAGTGTTGTCTGTAAACTACTTAAAAAAAAAAAAAAAAAAAAAAAAAAAAAAAAAAAAAAAAAAAAAAAAAAATTGATAGTTACCAGCTTTTTTAAATTGTAAAAATCCCTTTATTTTCGCCTTAATAAATATGTTATTTAAAAAGGAGAATTTCACCATTTTCAAAAAGTGATGCCAACCAAAAGAAAACTGAATTTTAAAAAGTAGTCCACTGGCAACATTGCGTTGTGCCATAGTTCGCAACTACGATATTTTGGACCCAGCATTGCTATGTGATTCCGAGTCGTCTCTGTGCCCCCTATACTTCCTGCAAATTTCTCGGTCTGGTAGCGAAACACCCTGTAAATTGCTATAAATTACGTATTAAGGATGCTAGTCATTCAACGGCCGAATTCTTCTCCGTAATGTTAAGTCTATGGGCGTTTGATGCGTTCTTATATTCAAAATATCTCCTTAAGGAATTAATATTTTTATGTTATTTTTTCCAATGTTGTCTTCTTAAAGGGTGTTTCTTTTTTATCTTAGTTTTTTAAATATTTCTAAAATCTATGTATAATTTAATATGAAATGTTAAAATTTTATTTCCAGTTTGTTATTTTTTAAAACATAATACGTTAAATTGAACATAAATTTTGAATTCTTTAAGAAGGGAACACTGAAAGAAGAAACTAAAAATATTAATTCCCTGAGGAGATATTTTGAATATAAGAATGCAGCAAACGCCTATAAACATTACCGAGAGGAATTCGACCACTGAGTGACTAGTATCCTTAATCCATTTTTGCATAAGAGTGCATCAGCTATTGCACCAAGATCTGAACATTCATAAAACTAGTTATAGTACGAACGCACCTCATTTGCCGCACTTGACACATAATAACCGACTTGTTTTTTATTTTCAGATGATCCGAAAATGTTGGAGTTTTTGGTGTCTCTGTACATCGGGCGAGCCATTCAGTTGGACTTCAAACAGGACGAAGAAGGCAGTGAGTCCATTCAGACCGAGAGTCAAGACATTCATACAAGTTGCGATAGTGGTGAATCAGAAACTGTTGTTGTGACCCCCAGAAAGAAACGGGAATTCTTGAGTTGGGTTACTCTAAAAAATTCAGGCTTCAGTAAAGTCTTGAATCGTATTTTCCGTCCCTCCAAGAATGCATCCGTAAGTTCGTTTTTTTTTTTTTTTTTTTTTTTTTTTTTTTTTTTTTTTTCAATTTAAAAGTGTATGTAAAACATTCATTGAAATTGAATCTTTTTGTAATAACCATATTATAGCACTAAACTTGAATTTAAGAAAAGGTAGATAACTCTCCACGACTATTTTAATTAAGGCAATTACATACAAAGGGATAAATCCCGGGTTACAGATTACAGGTGAATACGCATCATGTATACAGGGTGGTCATAAAAAACTTTGCCGATATACGGAGCTCTAGCAGCCAGTCCGCTCAACCGATCGAAATGAAATTTCAGATATAGCTATTCAGAGGTATGAGCTCGAGATTCTGTGAACGGCAACAAAATAGCGCTCGCGGTTACGGTTATAGTTACAGAAACTCGAAAATTTCCAATGGCAACACCCATTTTTTTTCATCTCAAAATGCTCAGCGCATGCGAAAACCGTAAAGAGCGTTGGAACCGTATGTGTATCGCAAGAAACGGACATGTTATGCACGCACAAAAAACCATTCTGGGAATCCTTCCCCCCCATAGAAAAAACTCGATTGGGGCGCAAGGAGGAAATTTGCATATGACGCAGAGTCAGTACACTAATCTCTGATTAAAATACAGAACGGAGAAACTAAAACTTTTATTTTGATTACACATTTTCCACATGGGTGCCATGCCTGTGATGACACATGTGCAAAAAATTTAATCAAAATAAAAGTTTTAGTTTTTCCGATCTGTATTGTAATCAGAGATTAGTGTACTGACTCTGCGTCATATGCAAATTTCCTCCTTGCGCCTCAAGCGAGTTTTTTCTATGGGGGGGGGGGGGATTCCCAGAACGGTTTTTTGTGCGTGCATAACATGTCCGTTTCTTGCGATACACGTACGGTTCCAACGCTCTTTAGGGTTTTCGCATGCGCTGAGCATTTTGAGATGAAAAAAAATGGGTGTTGCCATTGGAAATTTTCAAGTTTCTGTAACTATAACCGTAACCGTGAGCGTTATTTTGTTGCCGTTCACAGAATCTCGAGCTCATACCTCTGAATAGCTATATCTGAAATTTCACCTCGATCGGTTGAGCGGACTGGCCGCTAGAGCTCCATACATCGGCAAAGTTTTTTTTATGACCACCCTGTATTTTGTTGTTAAGAACATTCTTTTTCCTATGCAATTGTCAAATGCACAGCGATAAATGAAATATTTTGCATAAAGTTCTTTATATACAGTAAAAGCCATTGTTTGATTTAAAAAACACCGAGTTTAATAACAATAAAAAAAAAAAATGAAAAAACGTGTCGGCAGAGATCAATAATTGCGGCGGGAAAATCTCGCACGGGTTTACCGTTTCTTTCTTTCTTTTTTTTTTTTTTTTAATGAGTTCTCTTAGAGATTTTTTACATTATATATTTTTTTATAATGCCCATCAACAATACTAAAAATCGTACTCATATAAAAGCAATAATGCATTCAAATTAAATTTTGAAACTTATTAAAAGCGACGCTTTTAAATCGCCTTCTTACCACTAGTTACAATACCAACCTTTTTGATTTTGCATATTCCAGTAATTTAAGCTCGCAGGTTCGATTACATGTCTTAAAATTATGCTTTATTTGGATTTTGGTGTTTCAGTTATTGATTAAAGAATATTTTAATTTATTCAAGTATTATAATTAGCAATAAATGAAGAACTATCTACATATTTTAAAGACCAGGCTGTTTTTTTTAGTCATTAACCCTGCGCTTTCTACTAGACCGATTTTGATAATCATTTATTTTATTTATTTATTTTTTTTTTTACTTAAGGGGGCTCAGGTGTTGAAAATGTTTCAGAAAATCTATTTTTTTATGATATAGTTTGATTATTCAATTAATTCTCAACTCAATGGCAAAAAAAAAAAAAAAAAAAAAAAAAAAAAAAAAAAAAAATGCATTTTTAACGGAGTTATAAGCATTTATGTATCAACACTTTCATAGCCGCACCCGTATAATTTCAACTTTAAGTCGCGTTTTCTAAAAACTTGGTTTTTGATGCTAACACTAAGATTAAAAAAAAAAAAACTATTTGATTGAATGGCTTATTATTATTATTATTATTTTTTTTTTTTTTTTTTTTTTTTTTTGCATGCATATAACATCATTATCTAAAGCATGAATTAAGGATATAAATATTACTTAAAAAAAAAAACATTATTAAAAAATCTCTCAAATTTGAAAACTTAAAAACCTCCTAAAAAATACAACTTTTTTTCATTAAAAATACTCAAAATATGAAACTATCTAAAATATATTAATTCATTCTATAGATAATAATGTTATATGCATGCAAAAAAAAAAAAAAAAAAAAAAGTCTTTTTTTTTTTTTTTTTTTTTTTTTTTTTTAAATCTTGGTGTTAGTCGTCAAAAATCAAATTTTGAGAAAACGCGACTTAAAGTTGTAATTACATGGGTGCGGCAATGAAAGGGTTGATACATAAATGCTTATAACTCCGTTAAAAAATTTTTATGCGTTTTTTTGCACTGAGTTAAGAATTAATTGAATAATCAAACTAGATCATAAAAAAAATCGATTTTTTGAAAAGTTTTCAACCCCTGAGCCCCCTTAAAGATGTTCATATGCAGATGTGCACATTCTAGCTATTTTTTTTTTGTTTATTTCCATTTTTATTAGCACTTTCCAACGAAGTTGAAAAGTGCTTTTGTATTCGGTTTGTCTGGCCGTCTGTCTGCGCTCTAATTCACGTAAATATACTCCGATCGCCATGAAATTTTAGGACTTTATTGACGTTTACCCTAGTACGAACCCGATTGAAAATGAAGTTTTTACCATGATTAATTTATCTACAGGGAGAATCAGAAGTTTCCCATTACATTACGGCCTATGGATAAAAATCGTTTCAAAGGAATTTTAAAGATGTTATACCCTGTCAAAAATATTAAAATTTATATGCTTTTACGAGTTGCATTAAAATATGCATTCTATAAAATATAAGCTGAAAATGTAGCTATTATTCATTTACAGGGCCACACAAATGAATTCCATTTGATAATGGTAAAAGAAGGAATTGTATGTGACATATTTTAAATATATTAAACTGTTTCATGTACAATAAAATTGATGTATGTCAATGAGGCTTAGTATAAATTATACGATACTGCCTTCCCTAATATAAAGTACATAGTATTTACAGGGACACACAAAATATTTCAAATTATACATTCTTTCCGAAGTACTGTATATGTATCCGATGATAGCTGATGGATGGATGAAATGCATTTTAATTATGATATGGGCGTATAAGTTTCACTAAATTTATGTATATTATATGTGTGTATAAATACTATAGTTAATATACAGTGCTACCCAAAAGAGCTCGCCAACGTTACTGAATATGAGCATAAACTATTGAAAGGAGATTCTTAAATAAATTATGCATTTTTACGCTGAACTGCATTAAATTTACTAAGAAATATTTGCAGAATATAGATGAAATGATATACAGGGCCACGCAAAGAATTGGGTACATGGAGCCTATGAATGATAATTTATGAGAATGCGATTTCAGTTGTTTTAAGAGTGTTTTAGTTTAAAATAAATTTTATCTTAACACTGATGTGTAATAAAGGTACCAGGCAAACTACAAGGCTGAACAACGCATTCAAGCATATTTCCATCTATTAGTATAAATTGCTGAAAGAGAAATTTCAAGCTACTAGGCATTTTTTTGCTAAACTAAATTTTCCCATTATATAGTATGTATATTAGCTGATAGATCAAATACAGGTCTCTTCAATAGTACTGGAATGCATATTTGGCTTTATATCATTATTCAACTAAATAACGAAGTTTTGTTAAAGATTTCATGAAGTGTTGGAAAGTGCTTCATAATCTATGCTTAACGCATAATTTTTCTAACTTGTTATATTTTATTTTTAATTGTAAAAGTTTTTCTTATGAAATTTCTTCAAAACAGTGGCAACCAGATTACTTTCATTGTTGCAGTGAAAAGAAATATAATAAAAATATTCAGACACGTGGTTTTTGAATGTATTTTTTAGTTTGCGAGTAAGATGTCGGTAAAAAATATTTATTCACGTGTACTTTATTTTGATAAGCGAATAAAAATTCATATTTTCTCTGACGTCATCGCTTATTGGGCTTATTTTATCTTTATGCATCTTAATTTTGATGCCTTTTTTTTCATTATAATAAATAGTAAAATATATATATTTTTAAATACATGCTAGTTAAGAACATAAATACGTATAAAAAGTACGTGTGAAAAGTTTGATCCAGTGAAACTGGCCACAAGATTTATTTAAAATGTATTTTTACCTTGATACATGTAAAGAGAAAAACTGTCTGATGATATCAAATGATGTAATTTACACTGATTTTTCATTTCTCGATTGTAAAGATTATAATTGAAGACTTTATGATTTTTTTCTCTTGATTATATATTATCTCTCGCTTAAAAAAATAATTTAAAGTAAGATATATTATTTTTTAATTAAATAATATTAAGTTAAAGAATTAATTTTTAATAAAAAATTCAGAAAAGTAAAAAAAATTAGGAGAATTAAAATTAATAAAATATGGTTTTACAGTGAAAAAAAAGTGGTATGTAAGGCTTACATTTATAGGAATAAATTTTGTAGGTTATATGTTCATTTAACAGTTCCTTATCATCGACAAAATCCCATTTCTTTCATAGTGGAATTCTCTGTTGTCGTCTAAAAATAGTAGTCTACTTTTGGAAGTCAGACAAAATCCATTTAGAATTTTTAGAAATGTATAACAATGTGCCAATGAGCAACACTACTGTTTTCACATTTATCGTACTTACATTACTTCTAAAGTACTAAGTTTACTACTAAGTAAAATTAACTTTATGATCAACTTTTTTTGAAAAATGACTATAATTAATAGTCATTTTTCAAAAACAGTTGATCCTAAAGTTAATTTTACTCATGTTTTATCATGTAATAATTGAAATTGTACAGTATTTAACTTTAGAAGTAATATAAGTACGATAAATGTGAAAACAGTAGTGTTGCTCATTGGCACATTGTTATACATTTCTAAAAATTGTAATTTAGTATTTGAAATTATTTTCAATCATGAATTATTTTTCAAATCTATTTCAAAATCTATTTCAAAATCTATTTCAACAAACTTGAAGTTTAAAGCACCCCCCCTCCCCCCCCCCCCATCTTAAAAAAAAAAAAAAAAAAAAAAAAAAAAAAAAAAAAAAAAAAAAAAAAAAAAAAAAGATATATCAAAAGATGAGATTATCTATAGAATGCAGCATTTTGTCACTAAATTAAAATTTGCTTACCAAAAAGACAGACATTTAGTTTATATAGAACATAAAAATTAATATCATGTGAAATTGCTTGAAATATCTTTTGAATCAGATTTTGATAGAAATTATATTTCATTATTTTTTAAGAATTCATTGGATATGTTATGTTAATAGGATTTTTACGTGTATTCCAACATATATGACTTGGCAAACCGATTGCGTTTTAATATGCGAATCGCGATTTAACTAATCCTAGAACTAGTCGTTAACTAGTCCTTCATCCATGAACTCGGTGAGATAATTGTCTATGCTGCCGCCCCCCGGTCTACAAGGTATCTTTGTGGATCGCATTTTCAAATTCTACGTCGAAAAAGTCACAAATTACTTCTCTGGGTTTTCTGTTCCAAAGGTTCTTGGGTCACCAACAAAATAAACAACAAGAAGGACAAATTATCCCCAGGATAGGGGATAAATGAGAAAATATACTCAACAAAAAGTTTTTTCTCCCTTTTATTTCCTCTGATGATGGCTAATATTTAGCTGAAAGCGCCAAGAAATTTTGACATGATTTGACATATTTTAATATTTGTATTTTAATACTTTAATTGTTTTAGTGTTTTAAAACCTTTATATTATATTTGCACATATTTTAGTTATAAAATGAATTACATCCCAATGAATTCACGTTCTTTACTTTGATCTATTAAGGTGAATATGAAGTTTCAATAAAATTGAAATAATTTTTTTATATATATTTCATTTACGTTTTTTACTTTATAAAATAATAATAACTCAATTTACAAATGATATAAATGTCATAAAACTGTTATTATGTAATCTTAAAATCAGAGTACTGAATATAAAACATAATGTGTCATATTCTCTGTTATAAATATTTATACATATATGTTGTTATATTTAATATTAGTATGATTTTATTTTTAATTAGTTTTACTTATTCATTTATTTTTAATTTTTCAGGTTAATTCCACCTCATCGACTATAGACTAACATATCTAAAAATTCACAGAAACTCTGCACGTAGAATCACTTCAAGCAATATTCAAGATAGAAACCTCTCCATAATTGTAGACCACAATATTTTAATCCTATCTGCCACATGCAACATATATCAATAGTATCAACGAATTAATAACAATTATATTATCATTTCAACTAACTGTGTTTAAAGTTAAATGAATGGAATAATAATATTAATACAAAATGTATCAGCAGTTTTATGTCTCGATTTCTTAATTTATATAAAATATTATTGCCATCGGTAATTAAATAATAAAGTTTTATTTACATTGAAATAATATTTGCCAATTTATTAGTCTTTATTTTAGAAATGACAGATGAAAATAAGAAAAATACAACTCGAATGCATAATTCTAACCTACAAATTCAGACACTTTTCAACATATTTGAAAACTATTTATAAATTAGGTTTGTCTGTCTTACGCCTGTCTGTTCGTCCTCTAACTCATGTAAATATAGTCCTAATGCCATGAAATTGATATATGTTATTGGGGTTTACTATGGCATGTCCGGTGTTGAAAATGAAGTGCGTAGCATTTACGGTTTTTTTTCAAGAATATTCCAATGAATTCCGTTTAACTGAACTAACTTTTAATACTAAACATACTTTGTAGTAACTAAATCGTGTGCGATGTAGTTTTAACTAAGTACAGGGTGTTTCGCTACCAGACCGACAAACTTTAAGGGATGATAGTACACATGAAGACAAACATTATTAAATAGGAAACCATGGGGCCCAAACGTCTTCTGTAGGAGCTAGGGGCCATTAAAGTTTAGGGTCCAAAACTTCAAACGATGATAGAAAACGGAAAAAAGGGTCGATTCGTTTGCGGTTTTCACTAAAATTATTCTTTATATTACGATTTCTTTAGAAAAAAAAATTAAAGGTTACTTTCAAAAATTATCGATAGAGGGCGTTTTAGACTTTAGAGTAAAGAACAACTACTTTTTACCGTTATTTTCTGCATGGGATTGAAATTATTCTAAAGTTTAGAATTTAACTTAAATTTTAAGTTCAAAATCGGAAACATTCGGATCGGGTAACTAGCGAAAATTTAACTATGAACAAATGGGGATATTTTAAACGCTCATAAACATTGGACAAACGCATCGATTTTATTGCGGTTTGCGTGTAGATCATTCCCTTGGTAATTATTTTATTCAAAACGACGCACAGCTTTGTAGTTCTGATTTTTTTTATAGAAGGGCTTCCGACACATCTCTGATATTTCAATGGCATTACTCCTGTGTGTTTTACTACCAGACCAACACACTTCCAGGAAGTGTTAGGGGTGCAAAGACGATTCGGAATTACATAGGAATGCAACGTTGAAAATGCCTTTTTAGCGAGTTTCGGTTAAAGGAAGCAGAGAAAAGAGGCAACAGAAACAGCAGAGAAAGAGCAACACGTTAATGTGACAGAAAGCAGTTTATTTAAATGTTTTACAACATTAGGTGTTCGAAATTACGACCAGAAGTAGTTCGGCATGCTTGACAGCAGCGTCGCATGGAATTCCTCACGCTTTGAAAGATTCCTAGCATTTCTGATAGCTTTCTGGGAAGCTACAGAAATACCAGATGCGAGGTCTTTAATTGGTGATACGGGAGTCTTATACAATCACCTTTTCATTTGACCCCAGCAGAAGAAGTCCATACATGATAGGTCCGGCGATCCGGCAGGCCACCACGACCTATCCACCGTTGCCCAGATGTTACTTTGAAGTGTCGGCAAACGTCATTCGTAAAATATGGAGGAGCCCCATCGGGCTGTTCATCTTTCTAATACTTCATTCTGCTACATTTGGAGCCGGTTCGCGAATGGGCACTTGCTGTTCACACGCATTACCGTTTAGCGCCATCTACCATCGCTGTTAAACTTGCCGGACTACATCTGGTCGTAATTTCGAATACCTTTCGTTGTAAAACCTTTAAATAAACTGTTTTCTGTCACATTAACGTGTTGCTCATTCTCAGCTGTTTGTGTTGCTATCTTCTCTGCTTCCTTTAACCTTAACTCGCAAAAAAGGCATTTCCAACGTTACATTCCTATGTGATTCCGAGTCATCTTTGTGTCCCTAACACTTCCTGGAAGTAAGTTGGTCTGGTAGTAAAATACCCAGAAGTAACGCCATTGAAATATCGGAGATGTGTCGGAAGCGCCCTCTATCAAAAAATGAGGACACCAAAGCTGTACGTCATTTTGAATAAAATAATTGCCAAGGAAATGAATTTCACGCAAACCGCAACAAAATCGATTAGTTTGTGCAATGTTTATGAGCGCTTAAAATCTCCCCCTCTGTTCACAGTTCAATTTTCGCTACGTTACCCTACCCCAATGTTTTCGATTTTGGACTTAAAATTTAAGTTAAAGTATAAACTTTGGAATAATTTCAACCCCATGCAAAAAATAACGGTAAAAAGTAGTTGTTCGTTACTCTAAAGTCTAAAGCGCCCTCTATCGATAATTTTTGAAAGTAACCTTTAAATTTTTTTTCGAAGGAAATCGTAATATAAAGAATGATTTTAGTGGAAACCGCAAACGAATCAACCCTTTTTTCCGTTTTTTATCATCGTTTGAAATTTTGGACCCTAAACTTTATGGCCCCTAGATCCTACAGAAGACGTTTCCGCTCCATAGTTTCCTATTTAATAATGTTTCTCTTCATGTGTACTATCATCTCTCAAAGTTTGTCGGTCTGGTAGCGAAACACCCTGTATACTATATAGTATGCGTACATATCCGTAAATAATATACAAGGTTGCATAAAAAAATCGTATATTTCCTCGACTATTCATGGAAATAGCAGAAATTGGGTTTTCAAGTACATTATGGTTATGTATTTTTCAAATTGTTCCTTTGGACATGTAATTATTTTAATATTAAAACTTTTAAGGGTACTTTTAAAGTGAGCGAACATCATTTTGAGCAAAGGGTAAATGTTGGCGAAAAAGTTAATAAAGAGCTAATAAAAATTTTCAAATTGAATTAGTTTCTTTCTTTGTTTATTTTTATTATGATGAGTTTGCATAGCGTTGTAGTCATCCAAAATGACATTAACGGTGATATACAGAGAAAGAATTCTGAATGCATGCAACATGCGTGATCTGTCTCAAGTATTTCAGACTATAATTTCTTTTATTTGTATTATTTATCCACAATTAAATAATGTTAAAATTACTATTCTAAATTATTGATGGAAGTTTGAACGTATTGCACATCTTGGTGCGAAAAGCTAATAAAGATACCAATCGCAAATAATTACGAAAGATTTATGCTGTAACTAAATTAAGTAGAAGATTAGGAAGTTTAAATCTAATCACACACCACATGATGTGAAAAGTTCTCGTACTAACAATGCAAAAAAAAAAAAAAAAAGAAAAAAAAAAAAAGGTCAAAAAAGGATTTTATTTTTCAATGCAGTTTCTTTAAAGTCTGTTCTTAACTGTTCTGCTCAAAAAGCGCAAAATGTTTTGATACATTTACAAATTCATTTTTTTAACAGAAAAATATAAAATTGGAAGGCCTGATTATGAAAGCAATTTCGAATAGAACTTTGTTTTCCATTTTATTATAATTAAATTACCTGTCGAGTTATAAGAGATTTCGATCACGTGATCACATGTTTTTCTTCCTTTGTAAGACTGGTTTTTCGGGTTTCGGATTGTTCTAAAAGATCTATCGCGTTTGCTAAAAACTGGAAAGATGAATGCAATTAGATAGTTTCAGAACAACAACACCCCTTAGTTTCATGCATTTCCAAACAAAAATAAATTGAAACTTATATCACAAAGCTGCCCTTTTTGATTTAAGAACACCCTTAAGAACGATACACTTATTTCAAAGGACCAGCGACACTTGGATAACTTTTATATGATGCAATTTCTCAAGGACTCCAAAATTTGCATAAGTTTTGTCATTCGACATCCTCGTTTGATGCAAATCTTTTCTCTGGAGTTATCTCTTCAAGTTAGGAAACGGACACTACACTGAGACAAAAATATCGTTCGGACATCTAGAATCTAAAAGTTGTGGCTTTAAAAAAATAGTTCTATGTCATTCTTATAAATTCTAGTTACCTTTATTAGAGAATTCTAGAGTTTTCTCTTAGAATCCTAGAAAATTTTTCTATATTATCGAGGTCAAACTTATTTAAAAATCTCTGCAATTAGACGGGAACACAAGAGCACAAAGTATAATTCTAGTTTATCAAGCCACTCCAGAAATCAAGCGATAATTTTTCGTTACTGCAACGATTCAATATCGTGTCGTCACTCCTTGAAAACAACAGATTAAAAATTCTAGATTATTTTGACTATTCAGCTTAGATGTTTACACTAACATAGTTCGAAAATCTGTAATTCTAGTTCAGGGATCCAAAAAGTGACTAAATATTCATTCTAGGTGAAGGCATTATATTTTTTTTCCTCAGTGTAGTCACCGAGGGAAAGATCTCGAAAATCTGGGGGGGGGGGGGGGGCAGTGGAACAATTCGTACTTCGCTTTCACGGATGTGTGGGCCAGTGCGTTGACTTGGTGAGAAACACATTTTCCTTCGCCATAAGGGTCATTAAGGCTGTTGGTCATCTACTTTCCGAATTCACCTCTGTAATGTAAAGTCTATGGGTGTTTGATGCATTCTTACATTTAAAATATCTCCTCCGGAAATTAAAAATTTTAACTGCCTCTTTCAGTGATTTCTTCTTAAAGGATGTACTTCTTTTCATAGTTTTCAAAATATTTCTAAAATCTATGCTTAATTTTATATGAAGTGTTAAAATTTTATTTCCGTTTTGTTAGTTTTTAACACATAAAATATTAAATTAGGCATAGATTTTAGAAATATTTTAAAACTTAGAAAACAGTGACATATATTTTAAGAAGAGAACACCGAAAGGAGAAGTTAAAAATATTAATTTCTTGAGGATATATTTTAAACATAAGAATACATCAAACGGTCATAGGATTTACATTACAGAGGGGAATTCGGAAAGTAAGTTACCAGCAGGCCTAATTTAACTTTAATAAAATGAAATTTTCGACTTATTTCTACGAAGAAAAATGCTGAAAGACAAATTTGTGTTGTAATATATAAAATATAACTCTTGTTCTGTATTTTAAAATTTTATTTGAATTAGTTATATGTTAAAGCTAGTTTTTCGTATTTAAATTTTTGCAGTGAAATAGCTACTGAAGACTGAAATGAATGCTGAAATCTATCAAAAGTATTCCCTTTCCTCAACAAGAAATTCCCTAAGAACCCTCTTCTTCCCTACCGAGCTCTTCACTCACCCACTTCACGTATCCAACTTCTCAAAGACATCTAAAAGCAAAACAAGTCCGCCTGTGTTGTAACAGGACATCGGAAATAAGGTTCGGACATGTATTAGGAATGGCAACAAAAACTGAAGACTAGGCTACCCCTCGCAAATCAAATCTCGGCCTAGACCCCGAAAAGAATAACAATGTCGGGGAAATGGGTGAAAAGGGTTAATCAGCCGGAAAAATGACGTGGCCAGCCTGCATTCATAAGGTGAAAGATTTGTCTGTGGGATACACACGGGATCTAAAAGATTCTCAGTGGATTCTTTATTCAGGGTAAATGACACTTTTATAGAATACGATGATTTTTTTTATGTTAATATGCAATATAATCGAAAAGTCAATATACCCATGATTTTATTTATATTTGTTTGATAAATAAAAGTACTCATCTATAATTGCAAGTGAGCGTAGATCAAATTATGTATAACATATTCCTGTTGCATTGAATGTTCAAAGTGCGTTTAATTGAGCTACTTTCAATGGTAAAAAAGACATTAGCGAAATAATGAACATATTGAATTTGTAAATTTTTAAGTGGGTGAAAAAAGTCCGGACCAGGATTCGAACTAGGGGTGCTATGCCCGAATTAAGGAGAATACCTGACAGAGGATTAATTGTGATTTTGGACTAATCTCCCAAAATATGATTTCTTTACCATAATGTTAACCCTATGGGCGTTTGATGCATTTTTGTATTCAAAATATTTCCTCGGGAAATTATTATTTTCAACTTCTTTTTTCAGTGTTTTTTTCTTAAAGTATGTCTTTCTTTTTCCGAGTTCTCAAAATATTTCTAAAATCTTTGCTTAATTTAATATTTTATGTTTTAAAAATTAACAAAATGGGAGTAAAATTTTAACACTTCATATACAATTTAATAAATATTTTTTTCATTTAAAAGTAGCTTTTAGAGACATTTTGAAAAGTAAGAAAAAAAAACTGACATGCTTAAAGAAGACAACACTGAAAAAATAACTTAAAAATATTAATTTCTTAATGAGATATTTTGAATATAAAATTGCATCAAACGTCCGTAGATTTAACATTATGGATGGGAATCCGGAAAATGAGTGACCAACAGCCTTGGTCGTCCCTCTCCCATTGTTTTGTTTCCAAATAGTTTGGCCTTGATACCGAACGGATGAAAGGTTAAAGAGTTTTTATTTAAAAACTGATTTTCACTTACACTGGTGTGCAAAATTTAAGGACGAATCCCAAAATGCCAATTTTCAAGGGATTTTCAAGCGATAATTTTCACGCGAATATTCAAAAGGAAGTAATAAGGTACCTGTGCATAATATGGACACCCTAAGGAAAAATTTCTTTTTTTTACCCCCATGTACACGTGATAGGACTTCAAAAATATATGATCATGATCCATGGACTGTTGACTATCATTATTAAAATTAGCGACCTTGTAACAATTCCGGTTTAATTTAAATGATAAAAACAAAAAATGTTTACTAATGTCCATATAAGGAATTACCTGTTTACTAATATGGACAGGGTGCTTCTTATTGATCTACTACACAGGGTGTTTGGAAGAATCACTCTTCTATGGAATTCTAGAGGAGAGGGGATAAAAAATATATATCTTAAGTATTGCAGGGGAGGGTAGGATACAGTAAATATCTTCAGAACATGCACTTTAGAACGGAGGGGTCATTTGCGGTTGTGGCTCTTTGAAGACCGATGCAAAACGCCTCATTTACTATGAAATATTATTAAATAATGTAGTTGGTTTTGCTTAGCTTTCTATTTTTATGAACCTTCTATACTTCCAACGTGGACATAAGGTGTCCATATTGGGAATCGGGAGTAGTTTTATTAAATCTTGTAATAAATAAATAAAGTAAACTTTTTAAGCAATATATGCAATAGAAATCAAAAATATGTTTTAAAAGCTTTCTAAAACACCCCACTTATATTTAAAGTAATTTTACAATATCTAATAAGGATTTAAACTTAACTGTATTTACGATCAGCACACCTCGAAACAACAAGTTTCCTTCTAAATGGCGAACAGCGCGTTTTTTTGTACTTTCCTGACTTAATTATCTTTTCAAATGCTTTTCTTCACAGACATGTAGCGCGATTTCTCTATCAAAATTATTGCTTTTAAAAATATCAGGGATGTCCATACTGAGAGCACTGTCCATATTGGGTACAAGTACCTTATAATTCGAATATTTACTATCCCTTCATAACAGCTAGTCCATATAACATATCATTCAGGTCACACATGGTCACAAGCGTCACAGTCAGTACAGCGAAACAAAAAAAATCCCTGTCGGCTGGGCCTATAGGCGGAGGTAGATTTCGGAGAGTGCTCATTAAAATAAAATAAATAAATAAATAAATAAATGAATAAATATATATGATTAAAGATAAACCCAGTTTAATAACTTCATTTGGCCGTTTATGAAAAATTTTTTATTTCATTTTTCTGCAAAAACTGGTTTTATCAGAATCATCTTAAAAAAATTCAGCTCAAATGCCCATTTTGACAACATATTTTGAAATAGATTCTGAGTTTATTAAAAAAATCGACCAAAACAGTACATTATACAGCTCCTAAATAACAAAAAACTGTCAGTTTAATGCATTTGAGAAAAAAATTGAATTTAAAAATGAGTCATAAAATAACCGATTTGTTGTTTGAATACATCCTTAATTCTTTAATCATGATTGCTTCGGAAAATTTTGTGCGAAATACTCACTTTGACAGCATTTAAAAAAATATATTCTATCTTTATCAAAAAACTGACCAATGCGTCACAGTATATAGTTCCTAAATAAGAGGATCTGTAAATTGGATGCGTTTGAGAGCGAAAATGGATTTTAAAACGAGTCATAAAAAACGCAATTTGCTATGTGAAAACTTCCTTAAATTTTCAAATCACAGACTTCGGAAAATTCTGTTCAAAATACCCTTTTTGGTAGCCTTTTTTGAAATATATTCCGTCTTTATCAAAAAACTGACCAATGCATCACATTATATAGTTTCTAAATAAGAGGATCTGTAAATTGGATGCGTTTGAGAGCGAAAATGGATTTTAAAACGAGTCATAAAAAACGCATTTTGCTATGTGAAAACTTCCTTAAGGAAGTTTTCACATAGCAAAATGCGTTTTTCAAATCACAGACTTCGGAAAATTCTTTTCAAAATACCCTTTTTGGTAGCCTTTTTTGAAATATATTCCGTCTTTATCTAAAAACTGACCAATGCATCACATTATATAGTTCCTAAATAAAAGGATCTGTAAATTGGATGCGTTTGAGAACAAAAATGGATTTAAAAACGAGTCAGAAAAAAACGCAATTTCTTATTTGAATACTTTCTTCAATTTTCAGTCCCGATGACTTTCGGAAATTCTGTTCAAAATACCCTTTTTGGTAGCCTTTTTTGAAATATATTCTGTCTTTATCAGAAAATTGACCAATGCGTCACTTTATACAGTTTCTAAATAAGAGGATCTACCATTTGGATGCGTTTAAAATCAAAAATGAATTTAAAAATGAGTCAGAATATAAGCAGTTTGGATTTGAGGTTTTTTCTCCAACTCCTATTTTTGTTTAATTTCTTTTTGCTATACGAATTGGTCCTATGAAAAACTTGTCAATATAAAAATTGTAGGTATTGATGAGGAGATGTAAAATAAATTTAATTGGATTTGATATCTTAAAAATTGACGGAGTTATGGATTTTTCTCTTTTTTCAGCGCCCTTTTTCTTTTCGTTTTTAATTTTTTTCATCGGTAAAAGTTGGTCCTATCAAAAACTTGTAAATACAAAAGTTTTAGATAATTTTAAGAACATTTACAAAAAATTTAGTTGGACTTAATATCTTGAAAAATGACGAAGTTATGAATTTTTTTCTCTCAAAATCCCTGTTTTTTTCGCCCCTTGAGCCCACTTCTAAATTTATCAAAAATCTGTCATGCATATACTTTTGGCCCATTTTTAAGAAGAAATATAAACTTTAAACCGATTCGATATCTACTTTAATTAAGAAGTTATGAAGTTTTTTCTGTTTTCACAAAAACGCCCCCTATTCCGACCCCCTTGGTCCGATTTTGCCCATTAACGAACTTAGCCAAGATTTTATCCCCTTTGATTTTATGTGCAAGTTTGGTGGAGATTGGTGAAGAATTATAGAAGTTATCGTGTCCATAAAAAAGTGATATATATATATATATATAAACTGGTGCGATTGCAATAGGTAGTATTTCTTACGAAATCTACCTAAAATAGAAAATTCCATACGTCTTTTTTTTTTAGTCTCAAATGACTACTATATCGAATCACAAGATTTTGTCACAAGATATTGTCAAATGGTGACAGAGACCCTACTGTGAAGTAACCACTGTGAAAAGTGGTGAAAAGTCACCATGTGACTTTAATGGGACATTATTTGGTAGTTTATCATTATGCAACGTTCACAAAGACTTTGAAATTGAGTCTCCAGATGAGAGGTCACACGAGAGTCTCAATAAAACGACATTGTAAAGTCACCTGGTGTCTCGTCACAAAGCAGCAGTCACAATGACCTGTCAGTGGAGTCACATATAGAAGTCATTTGAAGAGACGTATGAAATTTTCTATTTTCTATTTTTTTTTTTTTTTTTATCGCCGTAGTGGCTGTGACTCTTGTGACCATGTGTGACCCTAATAAGATGTTATATGGATTAGCTGTTATGCAGGGATATTAAATATATTATATTACTTCTTTTTGAATATTCGCTTGGAAATTATCCCTTGAAATTCCCTTAAAAATTGGCATTTTGGGACTCTCCGTAAATTTTGCACACCAGTTTATTTTTGACACACTAATACAAAGAATGTTCTGTACTTCGGTACGAAGTGTGTTGTGTACCCCTAATGGTAATAATAACAAAATAAATTAATTCGATCAAAATTTTCTAGAAATTCTATTACTGTTTTTTTAAGTAATGTAAAAATAAAAATTCATTACAATCTATGAAATAATTTTACCAATACTTAACCAAAAAATATCTTAAAAGCTTGCGGCAAATGAGTATTTTAATGTGCGGGTTTTATTATGGCTAAATAAATTTATATCGAGATTAGATATTGAAAATTTTTACCTATGATCGTCGCTTACAGGACTGGTTAAATTAGAAAAGTACATAATTTTTGCATTCTTTTCTCTACTATATAAAAATGAACTTGTAAATGAGTTTAACTGTGATGTTTCTTGTATGTACATAATTTTATGTAATATTCAAAAGGTTATATGGGTTCTGTTATTTGAATGATTATGTATGAAGCGAGAGACAGTTGTCCATAATGCTAATGCAACCAAAAAACTTCATAATTAAAGGGGAAATTAATTTCACAATAGAAAATTTATTTAATAAACTAATACAAAATCGTTGGTTTGCAAATGCTTCAGGAACATTCGGTTTTGCCTGTTGCGCTTTTTAATTATTTACATATTTAAATTTACATTGACTAACAAAAGATTAAAAAAACTACATTCACACATATATGTATATGTTGCTATATTTTCTGGTAAAGATTTTTTATTAATCAAATGAAAATTTAAATAATGTAAAAAAGGTATCTATATATATTGAAAGCCCTATTAATCGGTTGAAAAACTTCAACTAAACCTGTCAAATTTGTTAATAAGATTTTCGCTACAAATAAAAAGTACACAAAATTCTAAAATTTGTCTTTTTGACAGATTTTAGCTAACTTTAGAGGGTACGATTTAATTTTTTCTACGAATAGGCTTGAATCGTATTTTTTGCACATAAGTTGCGCTAATATAAATACAAAAAAAAAAAAAAAAGTGATAATAAGAGAAATGTATATGAAGAACAAGTAATTAATTATATACAGACATCGTAAAAAAAAGAAAGATTTTAATTTTGTTGCTATTTGTAAAAACAAAGTAAGGGATAAAGAAAATAAAAAAATTACGATAGTGCGCTCACCTAAATGAAAATATAAAAATGATCTCCAATAATAATTTTTTAAAATAATAAATATTCACATATTAAAAAAAAATAAAAGATGTCATTAGACCACTAAAGTTCCTATAATAGGAGATATTTTTTGTTTTTTCAAAAAATCTAACCGAGGATCAGCAATTGCAATTTTAAAATTCACAAAAAGAAAAAAAAAAAGAAAATGGATGAAACTTATTAAAATTATTCTTTTTTGAAATTATTACGAATCAATATTTTTTTAAACGAAAGACACCCTTAGTACCACAAAAATATCATCTAGAATGCAGTTATTATTTTTTTACTTCTAATAGCACAGCCGTACACCTACGATTATGATTTTAAAATGCGCAAAATACGGAATGTTTTTCTTTTGTATTCAAGCTATGTGTTTGATAAACCATGTTTCCTCCCGAAAAGTGTAAAAGAAATCATTAAGAGCCCACAATAGTCACAGAAAAATTACTCAAAAAGACCCGGATGATCATGTAAAGTCTATGGGAGCGTTCTTTTCTAATAACTCGCTCAAATTTTAATATTTTTGCATGATTTTTTTGCACAAGATAGCTGAGGGCAATCCACAACCGGGCTACGTTTTACTTTTTCAATTTTTCTTTCAGATTTTCTTTAAAAAATTACTTTAACTTTCGAAACCGGTTTAAACCGGTTCTGAAACTGAAACTATCGTAATATAAAAAATATATAACCAAAATCGAAAAAGTAAAAACTAGCCCGGTTGTGAATTGCCCTCAGCTATCTTGTGCAAAAAAATCCTGCAAAATTATTCAAATTTGAGCGAGATATTAGAAAAGAACGCTCCCATAGACTTCTCTCTCTCTCTCATCTCATGTCTTCTCATGAGATAGTGTTGTGGTGCCCATAGACTTTACATGGTCATCCGGGTCTTTTTGTGTACTTTTTCTGTGACTATTGTGGGCTCTTAAGGTTACGATCTGAAGAAAATTGAAGGTTTAAAGTGACAAAAGATATTATGTCTGTTCATAATTAATTAAAAACAATTACAAAAATACAGACAATTTAATACAACAGCTAGAAAAAGCATACAATTAAAAAACAAAAAATAAACGTTTCGAACTTTATAACTCCTGATCAGTAATGTTACTAACTCATAAACACGATATTTAGCATAATTCAACTTATAATTAGAGGCCATGTGCCAGAAACAATTAAACACAGAGATACATTGTAAAAAATATGACTATTCTGCTGCATCATCACTCCCCGTTTTTATAGAATATCACTCTTTTGTCCAATGAGAATGCTCCATGATAGTCTGAAGTAGTCGTTTTCTATAAAAGAGGTGGGGTGACGATGCAGCAAAAGGGTCAAATTTTTAACAGTGTAAGTAATTGAGTTAGATTAAGATGGTTATTTTCTTGGAGGGGGTAGGGTGAATTGAGAAGGTATTTGGCGATTCTGGTATGGTACCATGCCTCTAGGTTGACACGGCTTTTGGGCACGCTGCACTTTGATTTCAGAAAACGATTTTCCAAACGACTTCTCTGCATGTAGTCAAGAAATTTAAACAATACTGATTGAATAAAATCTTAATACATATTCATAACTATTGAAGAATCTACCATATTTGGAGTATCCTGTAATTTTTAATCATGATATTTTTCTAACAAAGGAAAATAATAATTATTCTGCTTAAAAAAAAAAAAAAAAAAAAAAAAAAAAAAAAAAAATACAGAAAGAGAGAAAGAGAGAAGTGAAGAGAAGAGGATATCAACTCTAAAGACACAAATAAAAATAAATAACTCCCGTCGCATCATTTATTTAAAGCAGGTCGCTCCAGAGAAAGCGAATGCCTTAAGCCTTAAAGCCCCATGATATGTGAGCTATGCTAAAGCACAAATAAAGTGATTTTTAAGCTTCTCTCAGGAGTGACAACAGGGAGCGTTCCAAAATTACTTTTTTAGTCTCTAAATAACTTCCTGAACTTTTATTCACTGTCATACTTTTGCATTTTGAAACACAAATGTCTTTGGTATTGGTCTAAAATTCATCACTAAAAAAGAAACGAAACTATGGGTGCAGCATTAGATTTCGTTAAACAGTAGTTTTAAATAAATTTTTGATTTGCTCATTTACAGTTACTTTTTTGTTTTGTTTTGTTTAACCCTTTCATATACAGTATTCTTCAGGGAGACAAGTATATATGGGTCATTCCATTGTAACATACGTTACATTTAGAACAATTTACTGCAGTAATTTTAATAATATAACACTAAAAAATATTCAAATATAAAATTAGCATGATTCATCAATAAATATATCTAAGGGTCAATTTGGATGAAAATTACCTTAAAAATGAAAATGAAAATCACACTTTGTATGATAACTTACATTCCATTTTCGGTAATGGCAGTTACCATAGTAGATAAAGTTGCCAAAATTTAAGAAATAACATTAAAATTAGGTAATTTTCATCTAAATTGGGCTTTGAATAATTTTAATTAGCAAATCATGTCAAGTTTACATTTTGAATAATTTTTTTCGTATGTAATATTAATAAAATAACAGAAAATAGTTCAAAATGAAACGTAAGTTAACATGGAATGACCCATATTCTTTAATTTTAAGTTCTTAAACTTTGCTTTTCATTTGACTTGTTCTACATCTAGATGTACATAAAGTGTTTTGTATTAAAAGTACTCCTATCTATACTTCTGCCTCAACGTACACCTATGTTTAATGATGAAGCATAAAGCAAGAACCATTTTTCTCTCCCCCATGTGCATTTAGTTACCAAGACTTCCAATAAAGAATTTTATAAACAAGTATATCCCATTTGTTTATACATCACATTTTTTTTTTGTAGACTACATTTGTTTGTGATATGCAGGAAATAAAATTTACTTAAACTACTTTTTAATGAAAATGCGTTATTTATGAGTTTCTTTATATTCTATAAGTTATCCTCAGTTTGACAGTTTTAAAAACTGTTTGTTCACAGAAGCAAATTTGGAAGGGGTAAATAGATTAGAATTATCATTTTAAATTGTATTCTAAAGTTCATTGAATATGCAAGTCAGAATTAAGATTCAAAGGTCATATATGTACAGTGTGCCAACTAAAATGTGTCGATCTCTGTTAATTTTAGAATGGCGACAAGTATAATCATAAACTGCTTGTCTAAGTACAGTAAAGTGGTTACGTGTTACATTATGAGATTATTTCTAGCGCTACCCAGCGGCAAACCTCTGAGTTAACTTTCCTATCTAGAAAACAGTAAGAGTACGAAAAAAAAAAAAAAAAAAAAAGTCAATTATAAATGTGCAGAACGTATCCAGTTTAGTGAGAAATAATAACTTAAAAAGCTTGTAAAAAACCTTGTAAAAAATTTTTAGACGCCCTAAAATAAAATTTTTTATGTATATTATCCTCAACTTAAATACGTCTGTAATTGCATGCATAAGTATGGTATTATAAGGCAAACAGACATTACAATAAAATTAACACATGCAAGCAAGGTACTGTATATTTTAATAAAAAAAAATCAAACTAAGTATGCATTTTGTACACATCAATGGAGAACCAAAAGAATGAATTGCAGCTAATGATGGATATACTGAGCATACTCAATTTGACTTTCTTTTAAAATAAATTGTGCCTTGATTGCATGTGTTAATGTAATTAGTATATGTGTGCCTGGTTCATAATACTACACTTCTGCATGCAATTAGTGGCGTATTTATGCTGAAGATAAAATATGAAAAAAAAAATGCTTCAAAAAAGCAATGGCTATACGTAAGGCACCATTTCATACTAAACAGAAGATGCTCTGTAACTATGTAACATACTCTTGTCCCATATCTCGTACCGTTTTCGAGATAGGACTGCTAATTACGTAGTTTTCTGATAGATGACACCGTATGCAGTTTCAATGCTTAACCCATAGACAGTTTATTATATCTAGACATCACTTTCAGTACAATAGCTGTCGCCATTTTAAAATTAATACAAATGATCAGGATTCCCAAAAATTAATGCTAGGAAAAAATCTTGTAGAAACAGATATTTAAAAGTTAGATAAGTCATATTCAATGCGTGAGATCTACCTAGTGGACCACTGTTGATGTAAGCGGTTTGTTAGTTAGTGCTGACTTATTCTATATATCGAACTTGTGTTCTTGACAGGAAAGCCTGCTTATAAATCATCGTCAATATACAGGGATAGATAGAACAAAGAAATTTTACATCACGAGAGAAATACAACTGGGAGCTCCACACAAAGAGTGTATGCAATGGAGCCAGCGGGAATCAAACCCACAGTCTTCTACACTCGCAAGCGATTTGCGGCGTAGTGGGGCCACTTGGTGGGCCACCAAGTGGGCCACTTGGCCGCTGATGCCCGTGCGGGGACTTAAATCTTGTTCTGTGATCAAGAAAATTTACCGTTACGGGAAAAAAGCTGAAAAAGCCTATTGTCTCTGCAGTTTGAAGCCTCCTTCAAAATTTTTATATGGTACTTAGTATCTGCATGGTCTTTTTGTTTCAAATTTTATTGCCACCCCAGAAAATTGCATTCCTTTCACTTTTCGAAAATACTGATATTCATTACACGAGGTCTGTGTTCCGTATACCTATGCTTTACTCTGGATCAAACTTCCTGCGCTACATGGAGAAATCTTCATCTACAAGCTTGTGACTTAACTGCTATAGACAGGATGATAATTTTCGCTTAGAACGGACTTAAGTCTCTTCTATTGCTGAAAGGCATTCAAAGTTAGATTGTCATTCTCATTTTTACTCATATTTTTCACGATTCACTTACCAAACTATGATCGTTATTGGAATAATATGTGACATTCCATTCTGCAGAAAACCTTTATCATCTTTCGTTTTCTATGTATTTTCTCAACTGCCATAAGCCACACCCCTTTTTTATCCAAAAAGAATCCTATACGTTGGAAAGGATTCTTTCCCCCTTTACGAATCTCCGAATGCATCAACCAAGAGATGCGCCTTTGGGATTTTCAGGCGCAGCAATAAACAAGAAAAAACAGTGAGCAAATATATTTCGTTTACGCCGATTGGCCAGAAGGTGTGTTATTGGTCTGGTTCTAGAATTTTCTTTATTTTGTTTTTTTCTTTTCAACTCGCCACTTTTGGCATTTCTATTCTCATCCTACCTCTATTTTTTTTCTATTAATGTTTTTGTTCTCCATCTCCACAATGTTTTTTGTTTTTCATTCCTGCGTGAGATATTATTAAGTGGATTGGTGAGAGACATTTCATAAGAGAAAAAAAGAGAGAATTAACTACAGGAGTGGGAAATGGAGTAAAGTAAATTTCCAGATACAAGCTTTTGTTCTGTGGAATTGAAGTAAATGTGATTTTGTTAATAAAAATCTTTTTAAAAAATCACGTTTTTTTATATGTAAAAAAACGATGATGATAATCATTAAAAAACGAAAGTTGGATTGTGTACTAAAATTTGTAAACAACTTAACACCTACTGAAATGTATAAACAATAAATTACAAAATTCCAAATACGTTAGGAGAATCTTATATACGCAAATGCTACTGATTTATTTTATTTTATTTTTAAATTAACCGAAATAATCCAGAAGTGAGCAAGAAATCTCTGTTTTTATGAAGATTGTTTTCTGGGTGAATCGAGAGAGTAAACCCATTCAACAATAGTAGAAAGAAAAACAAGTGGATAATTTGGATCGCAGTCTGCACAGAGGGTTTCGTTTAATATTTCTTTCAAGACAACTTATCATTTAACTAATAAATACAAATTGTTAATTTATAATTATTAAATTCTTACATAGATGGTAGCACCAATAAGTTTGATTTTAAAATAATTATAAACCGAAGTTATATATTTTAGCCAAATTAAAAATGTTTAAATCAAATTATTTAAATAAAATCCAAAATTCCAAGCTTTTTGAAAATCGAAATTAAAAAAAAATTATGAAAAAAGTAAAGTATTGCAAAGCTTAGCATAAACTTTAATTTAAAAATAACTTCAAAATTTAATTTGCTAATATTTAATGCTTTTATTTTAACCAAAATGTGTAATGCCACATTTCTTCCCCCCCCCCTTTAAGCGTGACGTCATTTGTGGACATCCCGATAACTCATAACTAACAGTTACAACAATATCCATTTCTCTGCATCCGCTTTATACTTACTGTAAAAGCGGATTTACAGGCAAATAAACAACAACAACAACAATAAAACTCATTATTGAAATAAAATAGGAAATTTGAATGATTATTTTTTGTAAAAGAATGATAATAATAAGATGATTTTTTACGGACTGTCTCTTGATTTATTTGAAATTATAATACTAATAATAATAATTGCAAGCTTTTGAAAATGCTTATGATTTTTTTTTTCTTAAAGCTTATATTTTACATAGTTGCCAAATTTATGCTTTATTGTTACAACTAAAACTTAATCATAAACATTGCCTTATTTAATCGCGGATTTTTGAAATTAAAGAGGCAAAATTTATTATTAAATTTAAGTGCTAAGTATATGAGAAAAAAAATATCAGCTTTTTGTTTCATACTATAGAAATTTACCATTATTTATACATTTTAGATTTTATTAAGTTAAATAAAAACTTTTAAAATTTGTGAAATTAAAAAAAACCCACACATCACTGGCAAATATTTTTATATTATCATATTAAAAAATGAAAGTTTTTGAAAATGAAACACAAAATTTCTTCCTTTTTTAAATTCTGACTTTGAAACCATTTATTAATGCAGGGTGGCGAGTGGTCAGGGAAAAACACGGTCAAAAATAGAGGAAACTGCCAGTATTTTCTTCTGGAAAATATTTCAAATGTTATAAAGGCATTTAACAAGGCGAATTTTTCTTTAATGTAATACTGGTATATTTCACCTTTTTTGACTGTGTTTTTCCCTGACCACTCGCCACCCTGTAATACCATAAAATATTCTTAACTTTATTGTTAATCAATTAAAGTCTATAATTGTTGTGTCTTATTAAAGTCAAATAACATTTTTTTCTAATTTCTAAATTTGATTGGAAAAATTACAAAAGTATTTTTTTAGAATTATTTAAAAAAAGTTACTGTAATTAACTCTACTAGTGTAAACGCCCGTTCTAGGACGGTGAGTAGAAATCGTGGTTTTCCGTAAAATTTTGCGATAATTGATTTAAAAATATTCACATTCTATTATTTCATAATCGAGCTATTTGGATTAAATATCATAATAAAAAGAATATTGCCCAGTTAAACTGATGGCATTGAGCTCACAGGCTACGCATACTAATTGTACATTACAGCCTTGTATTTTCAAGGGTTAATTCCGTTCGAAAAAAATTAAGAAGGGGAAACAACTCTCCCTTTTCTCCTTTTTTATACTTAATCATTGAAGCTCCTAAACTATCAATCATATAGCTTTATCATATAAAAAATCTATATCCAAAATTTAGAGCAAATCGGATAATTCTTTATAAAAACCCATTTAGCATTTATATAATTTAAGAGGAGTTATTCCCCTCTTTTATATTTAACCATTAAACTTCCAAAACTATTCAGAGATTTGAACGAAATCTGACAATTCTGCTTGAAAAACCCATTTATACAAATTAAGGGGAGGGGCATTAGAACCCCGTACCCCCTGATTATACTTATTCAATGAACACCTAATAACAGCCACGGAATCGCCTCATCAGAATGATCCTATATCTAAATTTTGAACGAAAACTGTTAATTCTGCATGAAAATCCCGTTTATATCAATTAAGGGGAGGGGCATGAGCCCCCCGTTCCCCCTCTTATACATATCGAATGAACTCCAAAAACTAATCAGGGAAGCGTCTTATCAGGATATACCTATATACAAAATTTCAAGTGGATCCGATATTTTTATTATGAGTTATCGCGTTACGCACGTACATTCAGAACGGACGGGCACATAAGCTCTCAGGCTATGATAGCCTGAGAGCTAAAAAGTTAGTAAATTAAAATACAGTTTTCACACATTTTACATTTGTGCACTCTTCCTATTCAACGGTGTAAAATTTCAAGTTATGTGATGATAAGAAATAACTAAGTTTGAAAGAAAATTAAAAATGGATTATTATCTCAACAAATCGACTTTTCCAAAATAAACATACAAACTTGAAATAAATAAATAAATAAAGAAATTATTCATTACATTAACCCTTTATCTACCAACAGTACTTATAAGTACCACTGTGGAAAATTTAATAAAATAGATATTTAATCAGTCTATTAATAAAAGTTCTTTTTCTTACGGCATAATATACTTTACTCTATCTAATTTAAATAGAATAGAAAAGCAGTGGAAGTTATATATTTTTTAAAAAGAGGTAATTTTCTTAACATTTTTCATAGATATATCTTTTTTTTCTTTGAAATAAAATTATACGAAATATTTTCAACGGTTACAAGCCTTTTCATTTGCAGAGAGGATCATAATACATTTAAATACATTGCTTTTATAAGCAGTGTTGAATTCAGACCCTTTTATCCAGGAGCGACACAATAGAGTTCCGGGAGGGAGGGGAAATTACACATTTTATCATTGAAAACACAAAATTTCAAAATTTCGGGGGGGGGGGGGGCATTTGATAGTTCCGGAGGGAATGTCCCCCCCCGGGCCACCCCCTGAATTCAGGACTGTTTATAAGAATTGTAATATTTCTATAATAGTATTTTTGGTTAATTAATTTAATTATTTTTGTAAATATTTTACAAATATATGTATACACACACACACACACACATATATATATATATATACCGGTATATTTAATCAGTGTTAAGGAAAAACACTTCTAAATTTCACATCATTGTTATTTGAAAATTCCAGACAATTATTGATGTGAAGCCATTTCTTGATAAATAATTCGGCAGATAAAGGGTTAATATTCAGAAAATAGAGTGCTTTCATGTTAAATTGGCGATGAGATAAATCGGAAATAGTATTCCCATAGACACCATTCATATTGCAATAATTTCACTTAAAAAACAAACTTTAATCCATTTCATTTAAAAATCACGACTTTGAAGGTTTCGCTATGGTATTCCATTGCGAAATTTGATAATTTTTGAAATTCTACATTTGCAAAACAGCATAATCATTAGATTTGAAATTTATATCCAGAAAAATACAATTTTTAATAATTTCTGACAAATACTTTTCGAGCTATTGGTTTTATTCACTAATTTCAAATGTTTCGTTTTCTGAGATTAATCTGTGGCACTGAATGGCGAAAAAGTTAGTCGTCAGTAGCACATAGTTTTTTATTTAAAGGGTTTTATTAAAAGTCATTTAAAATGTTTGGAATTTTTGAACTTAGAAAAAAAAATCACAATTTTTGCTTGAATATCTTTTTATACTTATTAAAAATATAAAGCACGCAGATTTTTATGAATTTCAAGTTTGTAGTTTAAGTTATTTAAGCTTTTTTTTCATTATCATAATTAAAATATTTGAAATTTCTGAACTTGAAACCAAACTTTCTTTTCATGAATATATATATATATATATATATATATATATATATATATTTATACTGATGATTATTTTTTTCCTTAAAGTTTGTATTTTAATTTATTCACATTCAGTATCAAATTATGTAACATCTTTAATTTTTTTAAATTTGAAATATATATATATAATAAATTTTCGTACACGAATATTTAAGAAGCAAAGCATGGAATTCTTTCAAAATGTTGCGCATTTTGCTTCTGGTCTTTGATATAGGTAGGTACTTACTTTTTCTGCACTTATCGAACTGTGACAGCAAAAGTAGTTATACAGGCGCTGCAGTGTGAATAGAAGCAGGCATGAATAGCGAATACGCCAGATACAGGTTTGCCCATTTCCACAAAAGGAGGCGGATTAACAAATAAACGAAATATTTACTTATAATTGAATGCTAAACAACCAGTGCATTTAAGATGAAACTTTATTATAATGGATTGATATACTGATAATATAAAGTAACATACTTTTTAACCCGCATTGAATTCAGGGGGATCGACTGTATTGTACAAATCGACTGCAAGTTTTAAATGCATTACATAAAACAGTAAGTGGGGGGAGTCATCTTTATATAGAAAAGGTATCAAAATATTTAATTTTCAGTATGAATACCTAATTTTGATATATATTTGTTTTCTTTGAAAAGATTTACCTCAAAATACCAAATAGGAAGTCATCCAGAGAAGTACTTTAGGAATTACATACGTTAAAGTTTGAACTCCCAATCTCAAATTATTATTATTTATTTATTCTTTCAATTGTAAAAGGGATTTTAATGCGAATTCTTTTTTAAGCAAACTCAAAAACTTCTTGGAGAAATGAAATGAAATTTTCATTCCCATATTTAATGCTTTTAGATAGTGATTTCTGTTATATAATAAAAAATAATGTGTATTAAATAGATAAAACCCTTCTCTTTGCAAAAAATATATCTTGCACAGATTTTTCTCTGCATCTAAAGCATTCTGTTCCTTTGTGACATACCTGAACATACACTTTTTCTCTTAAAATATATTCGCAAGCATTGAAGCATGAACACTCATACCACTTGTTTATAATCTTGGAAAACAATTGACTTTCCTCCATTCAACCTCCCACCTCTCCCAATCACCCCGGCGGCTTTTGGTGACAAATTCTTTCGCCTTAAATGAAACTTCCACACACCATAAAAGTCTGGAACCCCTTTCATTAGGCGCCTTTTACGGCCGGCTTTGTTTGCCAATAATAGCGGCTGTAAATTCGGAGTCAGGCTTCCCGTAAGCCTCGTATCTATTGCCGGACGCCCTCGTCCGGTCGAGTGGCTTTTACGCAGCTCTCCAGCCGGATATTGTGGCCAAAGTTCGTGGGCATTTATGCGGAATCGAGTCCAGTCCGATGGCAGCGGTTTAATAGAAGGACAAAGAAAATTTGTTGTACCAATAAAGTAGAAGAGATTTGAGACACGAGACAAAAGCTGGCGAGCTAATCAAAAACAGAGAAGAGGGTGGGACAGGGGCAAAGGACGTTCTTTGGATAGACTCTCAGAATGTGGATAGATGATATTAACTTTTGAGTAGGTTTCTGAGATAGATAAGAGAGATTAAATACAAGTGAGTTTTCGAGATATAATATGTAAGAATTGCTTGTGTTTAATATAAATCACTAGTTGATATTAAGCTTGTATTTCGTCATAAGTTTGAAAAAATTTCTTGGACCTGGAAAAAACAAAATAATCCAAAATAAAAGTTATCTATTGTTAAGTGAAAAAGAATCAATAGACAGAATTGTATCAATAAAGTAGAAAGGGTCTGATTCTCTGGACAAAAGATGGCGAGATAATTAAAAATCACAGAAGACGGTAGGATAGAAAAATAGTGCTGCATTCCAAGGTGGCGTTGCTGCAGGCCCCTTTAACCCTTTGAGGGGCAAAGCACTTCTATTTTTAAAATACTGAAATGCGTGAATGATACCAGAATAAAAAAAAATAGTTCAAAAAAGATTTAAAAAAAAAAAATTCTTCATATTTTTGACACAATTAAAATTTTCATTTCAAAATTCTGGTGTTAATGGGGCATTTCGCAGTTACAATTAACTGGGATATATTTTATCCCACCGCCCTACAAAGGGTTAACCCTTTGAAGGGCGGTGATAACGCGAAGTGACAACCTAATTTGTATTCCAAAACTGCTAATCCCCAACAAGGGTCTCTTAACTCTTTCGGGTCCATTTTTTTTTTTCATTTCAAGAACATAATTATTTTTACTTTAATAATTTCAATCGTAGCCAGCCAAACAGACTTACGACAAATAGACAAATCGATAGAATAATTTAAAAATTATCTAGTTTTGTGAAATGTTATGAATGTACTTATTTTGTGTACAATTCAATTCATATTAATAGGGTCGAAAATAAGGCCAGGAGGAGTTTTTGCAGACGTTTGGAAAATATCATATTACGACTGGATTTAACAGATATTACTACGTTCTAATTTTTTTTTTTTTTTTTTTTTTTTTTTTTTTTTTTGTGTGTGTGTGTGTTTTGTTCACATGATTCGTTCAGAAAAGTATCTTATACTTCAAATTTAAAGAATGAAATATATGTATAATATAAAGGAATCGTAAAAGGTCCAAAGAGAAATAAGTAAACTTTTATTATTATTGTTATTACTAAATGCCAATATATAAATGAAATCATAATAAGAGAGGCGTAGACATATGCTATCATTTTTATATGTATTAAGTAATTATTAAGACAAAATAATACTTAATGAAAAGACATGTAATATTAATAATACGCCAAATCCGAAAGGGTTAATAAATATTTGCTGTTATAATAAAAGCGTGAAAAAAGTAGATTTCTGTTTTCTAAGAAATTCTTTCGTAAAATCTGGTGTTAGTTAATTATTTAATCATTTTCTGAACAAAATTTCTATGCCCCTTAATCTCTCCGACCAGTATACGTGCCACTTAGGTGCTCAGAATCTTTGTTTTCCGCACCAGTGAAATTTTGATGTAAAATTTACCTTATTTAATCAAAGCATTTTTGTGATTCAAGGAGTCACAAATTTCTATTTTTAAAAATCGATGACAAAATATTAAAAATTTCGTAAAAGGCTCTCATTGCGAAGGGATTAAAGATTAAATAAAAAAAATGTATATGATATTTAATTACGAATGTTTTTCAAGTATTCCGTTTTACACAAACTTTTAGATGAAAATTTACTTTTAAGCTAGGTTTTCGTTACACGCATATTTTGATTTCACTAATTTTATTGTCTGAAACATGATACGTCATAGCTAAAATTACCAATAGATTAGATAAACTTTGAGCAAAAATCTCGTAAATGTAAAATGAATGTTATGGTCAGGTAACTCAAAACAAGAAATTGATTTGTAGTTCATTTTCTGACGAGTATGCACTACGGCTTGGTAACTGTACGGCTGTCACAAACAAAGATTTAAAAAAATTAAGTTGAATTTAGAAATCTGAAAGACTTTCATTTTAACAAAAAGATGTATTATTTTTAATATATTTTAATTTTAAAACTTTTCGACAATGCCCATGATTTTTTTTAAACAATGTATTAAAAGTTGCAAAATAAATATTTTAGTTAACAATGACAACGCAGAAAATATCGATAGAAGAGAGATATTTTTATAGGTAGGTATCGTAAGGAACACAACCTATTACATTCTGCCCCACGTTGGAATTTCTGAAAAAGTTTTAAAGATCTATGATGATTATGATCCTTAGAACTCAAAACCATGCCTAGTTCAAACCTTAATCTATCTTTCTATCTATCTACTTCTACTACTATAACTTCGTCAATTCTTAAGGTATCAAATCTTTTTTAAATTATTATAGATATTTTCAATATTATTTACAACTATCATATTGATAAGACTTTAATAGGACCAACTCTTACAGAAAAAAAAGATGGGGGGGGGGGTGTAGGGGGTAGGGAGGGAAAAAATCATAACTTCATCAATTCAAAAGATATCCATTCGCTTAAATTTACTATACATCTTCTTAATATTATCTACGATTTTTAGATTGAGTATATTTTTCACGGGACCAACTGTTACATCAAAAACAAATTAAACAAAAATAGGGATTGGTGAAAAAAATTATTGTATTAAAATTATACTCAAATCAAAATTCCTTGTTTTCTGACTCATTTTTAAATTCATTTTTGCTTTGAAACGCATAAAATTGTAAGATTGATTTTCTTATTAAAAAACTGTATAATACGCCGTATGAGACAATATTTTGATGAAAGCAGAATACATTTCAAAAAATATTGTAAAAGTGGGGATTTTGAATCGAATTTCCGGAAGTGATTCTGCTGGAAACAAAAAAAAAAAAAAAAAAATGGTCGTACTGAAAAAACAATTGTTTGTAAATCAAGTTCTAAACAACTGAGCGAAAAACAAAAAAAAGTTTGCTTATAAATTTCTTTAAAATATCACATGAATGAGTTTCATGTTTTTACTTTAAAAAACGATTTTAGAAATGTGTCAGGAAATGTCAATTTGTGGCACGTGGAATAAAATTTTTTCAATGTTGCCTTAACTGAACGAAAAATAAAAAAAGTTTGCTTATAAATTTCTTCAAAATATCACATGAATGAGTTTCATGTTTTTACTTTAAAAAACGATTTTAGAAATGTGTCAGGAAATGTCAGTTTGTGGCACGTGGAATAAAACGTTTACAATACTGCCTTAACATGATTATGATAAAGCAATCTGTTACATAAAAGTGAAATTAAAAAGAATATTGCCCAGTTAAACTGATGGCATTGAGCTCACAGGCTACGCATACTAATTGTACATTACAGCCTTGTATTTTCGTTAATTCCGTTCGAAAAAAAAAATTAAGAAGGGGAAACAGCTCCCCCCTTTCTCCTTTTTTATACTTAATCATTGAACTTCCTAAACTATCAAATACATGCTTTATCATATTAAAAAATCTATATCCAAAATTCAGAGCAAATCGGATAATTCTTAATAAAAACCCATTTAGCATTTATATAATTTAAGAGGAGTTATTCCCCTCTTAATACTTAACCATTAAACTTCCAAAACTATTCAGAGATTTGAACGAAATCTGACAATTCTGATTGAAAAATCCATTTATGCAAGTTAAGGGGAGGGGCATTAGAACCCCCGTTCCCCCTATTTATACTTATTCAATGAACACCTAATAACAGCCACGGACTCGCCTCATCAGAATGATCCTATACCTAAATTTTGAACGAAAACTGTTAATTCTGCATGAAAATCCCGTTTATATCAATTAAGGGGAGGGGCATGAGCCCCCCGTTCCCCCTGTTTATACTTATTCAATGAACACCTAATAACAGCCACGGTATTGCCTCATCCGAATGATCCTATATCTAAATTTTGAACGAAAACTGTTAATTCTGCATGAAAATCCCGTTTATATCAATTAAGGGGGGGGGGGCATGAGCCCCCCGTTCCCCCTGTTTATACTTATTCAATGAACACATAATAACAGTCACGGAATCGCCTCATCAGAATGATCCTATATCTAAATTTTGGACAAAAACTGTTAATTCTGCATGAAAAACCCGTTTATATCAATTAAGGGGAGGGGCATGAGCCCCCCGTTCCCCCTGTTTATACTTATTCAATGAACACCTAATAACAGTCACGGAATCGCCTCATCAGAATGATCCTATATCTAAATTTTGGACAAAAACTGTTAATTCTGCGTGAAAAACCCATTTATATCCATTAAAGGGAGGGGCATGTGCCCCCCGTTCCCCCTCTTATATATATCGAAAGAACTCCAAAAACTAATCAGGGAAGCGCCTTATCAGGATATACCTACATACAAAATTTCAAGTGGATCCGATATTTTTATCATGAGTTATCGCGTTACGCACATACATACAGAACGGACGGGCACATAAGCTCTCAGGCTATGATAGCCTGTGAGCTAAAAACTCGTTAAAGCCACCAGATAAAATTGTTAAATTGGATTTATCTCTAATCTTGATTCATTTTTTGTACGTGAAATTAGTACTTAACTTCAAAATCTACATTCGCCTGTAGGTCGATCATGCAGGGATTTTTTAAATTGAGTGCTCAGCAAGTTTAGCGTTAGAGATGCAAAGAAGTATAGAATTTTTTAGACTAAATAAAATAAAATAAAAATATATTTTAAAGTTTCTTTTTTAAGATTTTATGATTATTCCTCTCTCCCTTAAATGATAAATACATAAGGCACTAATAACGCTTAATAGTTAAAATTCTTTACATTTTTTTTTGGGGGGGGGGGGGGAGGCATAAAAAAAGTAAACATTCTTTAATTTCTAAATAATTGCAAAAAATATTATCTGTAAAAGTGTCATGAAATACCATTTTTCGTGAATTTATTTTTATATTTTTAACAACAACGAGACAAAAATCACCTTTTCATGATAGTAAATTCTTATTAGGCCTTTTTAATAAACCATTACAGAGTTTAATGTTATTGAATTTGCATTTGTACAAAGCAAACTGATAATACATCTAAATGACTCAGGGGAAATATTTATCATTCGATCAGTGTTTCAAAAAGTGTTTAAATATTTTGCAATTGCTTCAGTTTGTTGAAAAAAAAAAAACAATGATGTAAAGCTTTAAAGAAATAACAATAAAACATATACACAAGAAAAAGCTTGAAGTTGAAAGCAAAAATAGATTCATCTACTGTATCTTTCACAATTAAGCCCGGAACAAATCAGAAGCGAAAGCAAGACGGGGGATTTACCCCTCGAATCAATTGAGATGGTATCATTTAAAGGTAAAGCGATAAAAGCATGATTCAGAAGTGAAGTGAATTAAGTGCACTGAAAATATTTCTATATAAATAAGTATTATTTGTTATTTTTGTAACACGAAATACATTTTGTTCAATAACTCCTTCGCGACGGGAGCCTTTTACGAAAATTTTTATGTTTTGTCACCGGTTTTTAAAAACAAAAATATTTTCCTTATTAAATCGGGATCCGGTTAAATAAGGAAAATTTTACAGTATAAATTTTACTGGTGGGGATAAACAGGGATTCTTAAGTCTTTTTTGCGCCACATATACATGTCACTCGTCCCCAAGGGGTTAAAGCTATTTCATGTAATTACAGATTGTTCGTAGAAATTAAATACATTTACTTGGCATTTTTTAACATCATTTGGTATTGCTTATAGTTAAAAAATCCTTTAACCCCTTGAAAGGCACCGGTATATTATATATACCACTTAATTTTAATACCCTTAAGCCACATTGGCACCGGAATTTTAGTATTAAGTTTTGTTTTTTACAATGTACGTGAAAAACAGCTTTTACTTACTATCATATAAATTTGTTTATGAATCCCGGTGTCAATCAATCATTTGAACATTTTAGGAACAGAAGTGCTTTGCCTTTCAAGGGGTTAACTATAGCTGAAAATTCGTCCGCTTTTTTGGACCAGAAAAATTTAACAGAAATTTTTGCTTTATTTAATTGACAGATTACAGCGATTTAAAAAAAATTAATTTACAATATTTTTTTTGTGGTTCTAAAAAGCGTACGATGTTGGAAGTTATGATTTATCTGGCACAATCAGTGGGAGTATAGGAGGAACTGGGGCACATTGATACACGCCCTGTACAGCACACAGGGTCATTACAGGAAGTTTCACAATAGCTCCAAAAAGTGATATTAGTGAAATTAACTACATACAGAAAGTTTTGGAATGATTCAATAGATTGATGAAATGGGATGGGTAATTAATTATTTTTGTAGGTCAAACGTAAATTTGAGTTGTACAATTGAAATGGTATTATACAACTGTTCCAGTATTTTCAACCGAAAAGAATACCTTCCCTGACAAGTAAAGTTACTCTTTATCAGTTCCTCATTCTTTATTGTTAGATAAATTATGACATGTTGGATTTGCGACTCATTTTATTCAAAATGGTTGTATGGGGCACATTGATACAACCTAAATCCTTTTCTAGTACATTTTTTCATTACTTTTTATTATTATTTTTTTTTACCATACACTCCTTAATTCAACTATTTTTCGTCAAAAATTTCTACTATTAGTTTTTATTGAAGTGAAATAGCTCTTATTTCTTTATATTAGAACAGTTTATAGTATTTTTGCAAACAGAAGACGTAAAAACTTACACAATATCTAGTGCTAGTAGAATTAACAAAAGAAATGGACGGCAGCCTAGCAAATCTCAAATTTATATTGATTCTCCAGAGAAAAAAGTATTATCGACATGAGAAATGTTAAGTAAGAGAAACAAGCTGCAGAACAGTACAGGATAATTATATTATAAACATATTTTTTAATATAATTATCTTTTATTTTCTGTTTGTAAACTGATTTATAAACAGAAAACCTGCTAATTATTTCACCTTTCCTAAGAAAGAAGATAATTCTGGGGTTAAAGTGCCAGATATGACAAAGTTACCACAGCCAACAAACAGACAAGGAACAGCCAGAACATCAGGTCATTATACATTTCATTTTGATTGCTTTAATATCGCTTACAAATAAATTGTGTGCGATTTTAATGTCTATAAATATATATAAAATGGTTTGATAACTATTTTTCTATGAAAAATATGCATTGACGTTATTTTGTCTCCATTTTTCCCAGACGTGTCAAGGTGTATCAATCTGCCCCGGGGATGGGGCACATTGATACAAATTACTTTTTTTTATTTTTTAAAATTACATACAAAAATAATATATAAAACAACGATTGTACATTTTTATAACACACTACACAGGTTTTGCTGACATCACATAGAAAAATAACTTGAAATTTCTGCTTTCTTGACACCAAATTTTTTTTTTAAAAAAAGCTGTATCAATGTCCCCCAGTTCCCCCTACTTGAAACTTAATTTTAATTATCAACTGCGGGAATTGTACCAGAATTTTTGAAACTGTTTTTCCTCTTATAATGTAGATGAAGATAATATTTTTTTTTCGAATTAATTCGTTCGTAATTTTCCATGGCATTCTATAATTCCAATATTTCAGCAAATGAATTGATTTTCTTATGCAAGGATTAGTGAAACAGAGTAACAAACATTTAAAATTTTGAATTTGCACGTTTTGAAACATTTTCTTTTCGCTTGAAATCTGAAAAAGTTTATAAAAGTACATTAAGAGAGACGAATTCTTAAAGTACTAAAGTATTTATGAGTGTATTCAAAATATCTAACTATTTCAAAGTATATTTGGTTTTTTAAGATTTTAATTTTACTTCTATGAAACTATTTTTGCTTTAAAATGACATCAATACCAGGGCTCCCAAATGGTCCTCCAACTGAACATCCGAATTTTCTTGGAGAAATTTTCCTTTTTAGATTTTTCTTGCAAATCGCCAAGAAAGCACCTTTCGAAGTTAATTCTAGCGCAAATTCTGTAGAAACCTATCATGAAATTTTGTGTTAAAAAATATTGATGTTTATTTCGCGGACCATTTGGGAGCCCTGCAATACATGACATAAATGGGTATGGTTTCTATATAAAGCGAATTTAGGTTTTCAAGTAAACTTGAAAAATATATTCAAAGATGGCGTGATGAAATTTTCAAAGTTGTTCAATTTAGATATTATACAATTAAAAAAAAATTGAAGCTTTGTAGATTATTAAGTTTTTTAAAGCATATAATATTATATTGAATCTAGGGTATTAATATTGAAAGTTATATTTCGCTTAAATAAATAATTTATATCATTTAGAATAAACTTAACACTAGTTATTACCCCCTCTAAATTATTTGTTTAAAAAAAATGTTTTTCGTCTGAGATTTTATGGTGTTAATATATGTATGCCAAAACTACGAATGATTACTTACTATATTATTCTAGTCTCCGGCCTAACACATATTCTTTTACGAGACCAAAAGCAGTCATTTTAAACCTGCTTAAACGTATTCCACAAAATTAATAGAGTTACATTAAGGCAAATTTTCTGTATATGTATCTTATTCTAGCATGAGTACTGGAGTCTGAGAGGTGGCAGTACAGGCAATCACCACATCGAGTTGACGCTTGGAATTTCAGAATTAGACAGAGCTCGATTAGTATATTAAAATGCACTTGATATGTCAATGAATACTACCTCTGACAATAAAGTTTGGTGAATGAATTCAGAACGAACGATCTGGTAAAACTGGGGAAACAAAACGCTGCACCTGCATAGAGGCAAGTGTTGACCATCTTCCCCCACCGTTGTTCAATTGAGCGTCGTTTATGCTCTGTGTAAGACGTGCTTTACTAAGTGCTTGTTCAGTGTGTTGATTCTTAACTGAGAAAGGAAAATGAACGAACAAAAGATCAGTTTAAAGTTTGGTTTTAAGCTTTGCAAGGCACCAAAAGAAATTCATGAGGGGTGGTGCAAATTGAACATCCACCATACTCACCAGATCTCAACCCTCCAGACTTTTTCCTATTTCCACGACTGAAACTCTCTTTGAAATAGATTCGACCATATTACTAACATCCAACGAAACGTGACGAAGCTTTTGAACTCCATCTCAAAAGAAGACTTCCTGCGAATTTCTCAGGACATGTATAACAGATCTCAGCAGTGCATAGTTATGAGAGATGACTATTTCGAGGGATGGTATAGTAACTTTCGTTAATATTTCATCTACATTAATGTTACAGGACTATTCACCGAACTTTATTGTCAGAGGTAGTATCTTGCTGGAAACCACTTGCAGAACCAATGTCATTGGTTGATCGGTAAATTTATTAATATGTTTTACGGCACCCAAATGTATGAAAAAATGAGGATTGGGAGAAAGAAAACGCATTGAAAAACCTACAACTGAATCACTAAAATCGGGTTTGCATCTGTTTTTTCCACCAAGATATGACCAAATGTGAATTATTAAGGGATAGTAAGAGAGAGATTCAAAAGTTTATGGAAAGAAAAGTCTAAATAAAAGTGACAAAATTCTTTTCCCAGAAAAAAAACCCCACAAATAAACTGAAATTTGATTTTTAAATTAAAGTTAAAAGGAAAATTCTAACCTTAACAAATTCTCCTCTACCTACGTTACTTATCCTTAGAGAAACAAGAAAAATAGTTATAAGGTATTGTGTTTAAATAAAGTCTAAACAAGTTTTAAGGAGTGGTAAAACACGCTAGAAGATTTATTATTTTTTATGAATTTAATCAATAGTGAGATTTGACAAGTTGTGTTTTAATATTTGAATCAAGTTTTAATTTACTCTGAAATTTCAGCCGCTAATTCGACAACGTGATGGTTTGTGCGCAAGTCTATTAGCATTAAGAATGCATAAGTTTTTAGAGAAATACTTTACTATTACTACTGTTCCCATTATCTTTTCTACGTGAAAATTTGTTGAGATTAAATGTAAATTAATTACTAAGGGATAGTAATAGACAGATTAAAATGTTTATGGAAAACAAAGTCCAAGTATTAGTGGCAAAATTCTTCTCCCAGGAAAAAAAGTAAATTAAATAAACTAAGATTTAATTTTTAAATTAAACTTAAAAGGAAGAATTAAACTCAGCAAGTGTCACCCCCCCCCCCTACTTTACATATCCTGTGTGAAACAAGAAGAAAAGTTATAATATATTGTGTTTAAATAAATTAGAAACAAATTTTATGGGGTGGTAAAACCCACTGGAAGTTTTCTACATTTTTATGAATTTATCTGAATTTTTATGCGAAAATTTCTAGAATATAAAATTATTTACTTTACTTTACGCATTTTAAATGTTATTTTAATTATAAAATATCCAAAACAGAGCAGACATCGATAGATTTATAGGCAAACTTTGGATTATTTTCCGTAATCCATTAACCAAAAAAAAAAAAAAAAAAAAAAAGAAAGAAAGAAAGAAAAAAAAAGGTAAGGGTTTCACGTTTTTACTTGAAAGTCGTTTGCCACCACTAATTCTAAAAGACGATTTTTACTTTATCAAATCACGAAGTTTCAGCCATTAAATAAGACGAAATCGATACTTAACTGCTATCATTAATGTCAGGTTCTGATAGCACCTGTGCTAAAGAATGGAATTTCTGCTATTTCTCTATTTCAGTATTTCGTATTGTATGGTTGTGTACAGAATTTCCAAGGTGACATTCCTTCTTTGTGGAAAGGGGAATTGCCAGATAATCCTATGCAGGTGGTGTGTTGGAGGAAGAGAAGATTGCTGACAGGCATGTCCATCTGTCAGTGAGGTATGCGGATGATGAGCAGATTAGCAGCATGACACTAAACAAGAAAGGAGTGGGGGAATGTGCCCAATGAGGGAGCTCCAAAGGGGGTTGGCATGTGTGTGACCCCGTGAGTTGAGAAGAGCAAGTTTGTCTCAGATAAGTCATTCCGTTCCTGGGCCTCGTACCTAGAAGGTGTATGCCAGAGGTTCTGGGAAAAAGTGTGCTCTGTGTTGTAGAGCGTAAAGCAGTGCGTTTTCTGGTGAGCAAGGGACACAGACGTCCTAGTGTTTAGTGCTCTGGGCTAAGACGTGCAGGCCGAGTATACTTGTATTGGGAGACTCAAGGTTGAGCTCCGATAAAGTGAATTTAACGTGTATTGAGTGTGAGGTGGAAAGTGTAATTGGAATAGTACACAGCCAATCTTTACTGTATCTAATTTAATGTTGAACCGGATCACCTATATCCGAGTTGTAATTGTATATATTTGTAAATAGCGTATTTAGTGTGTACATATATTCTTAATAAACTGATAATTCAGTTACTTGACAGCGTAAGTCTTCATTTACACAAACCTCACATTGGGTGACCGATATCACCTAGTAATATCGGTGGTGGCAGTTATATCTACCACTGACATTCTTCAAAGTTGTGTGGACTGAGAGGAACGTCCGACAATTAAGAACAAAAGAAAATGGGAAATTTGAAGTGATAAATAAAAAGAAAAAAAAATAAGCACACATACTAACATACAAGTTTTCGTTTGATACCATATTCACTAGCATGAATTAAACTTTAATCACTCCACTGCATCTATATGTTGTTGACTGTAAAAGTATATTTACAGACAAATTTCGAAACTACATATATCCGAATCCATTAACCGCACAAAGGTAGGGCTTTAAATTTTTTACCTGAAAGTCGTTTGCCACCACGAAATCTAAAAGGTGATTTTCGTTTTATTAAATCGCAAAGTTTCAAAAAATAAATAAGGAGAATTTACTACCTATCTGCCAATATTTTAAATTAAAAAAATAAATAAATTTGAAGTGATTAATTAAAATGAAAAAAAAAAGTACATATGTTAACATACAAATTTCCGTTTGATAGCATATTCACCAGCATGAAGTAAACTTTAATCACTCCTCTGCATGTATGCTATTGACTGTAAAAGTAGATTTACAGGCAAACTTCGGATTATTATCCGAATCCATTAATCACACAAACGTAGGATTTCAACTTTTTAATTTAAAGTCGTTTATCTCCACAAATTCCAAAAGGTCATTTTTACTTTATTAAATTGCAAAATTAGCTACTAGCTGCCACTATTTTAGAATAAAAAAATGTAAATTTGAAGCAATCAATTAAAATGAAACACACACACACACATATTAGCATTTAAATTTTCACTTGGTAGTTTATTTAGTGAAAAGAATCCAGTTTTACCACTTCTCTGTATCTGCATGATATTGACTGTAAAAGTAGATTTACAAGTAAACTTCGAATTATTGCCTTAATCCATTAACCGTAGAAGGGTAATGCATAGCAAATTTTTACCTTGAAGTCTTTTGCCACCACAGATTCCAAAACTTGATCTTAGATTTAGTTAATCGCGAATTTTCTGTCTTTAAATAAGATAAATTAAATACTTATATAACAGTATTTTAGAATTAAAAAAATGTAAATCGCTCAAAATTAAAAAATTCAAGATGAGCATATTTGAATTAAGCACTTTGTTATCACTATTTTAGAAAAAAAATAAGCATGCGCATTTATCTTGACTGCTGCATAAATGCACCACCAGTGCTTAATGGAATAAAGCAATTAAAAATATTTATATAATGTAAAAAACACTCACTATACGTATTTGATTAGATTAAGGACCACATATATGGTCAGAATAGAGTTAAATTAGATTTAAATTACGATTATAAAAATTGCTAAAATTAAAAAACATTCAAGATGAGCATGTTTAAATTAACAACTTAGTTACCACTATTTTAGAATTAAAAAAGAGAAAAAAACTAAGCATGCGCATTTATTTTGACCGTTGCGTAAATGCACCACCAGTGATTAATGGATTAAAGCAATAAAAAATAAAATGTAAAAAACACTAATTATACGCATCTGATTATATTATGTACCATATATAGGTCAGAATTGAGTTAAATTAGATTTAAATTACGATTATGTTTTCCATAAAAGAAGTCGAACGACTGGGCAGTTTGCTGCAATTGTTTTAGCAGTGTACTGAGATAAGTGTTTGACGATAGGTGATTTTTCCTACTTTTAAGTAAACGGATTCATGAAGATTGAATATATAATGTTGAATAAGGTTTTTATTTATTTGAATTTTATTGAAAAATGCAATTTAATCAACGCATTTTCCCATGCATTTAAATTGAAAAAAAAATTCAATTTTAATAAGAAAAATGTCAATAAATGTCATAAATCAATATCAATTAATTGTTTAGGCGCATTCGTAATTATCTAAATACGTAGCACCTATTGTCGTCATTTAGTCAGTATGACCGCATATAACAGAGCAAAAATTACCTAACCGAATTGTTTGAAATTTAAAATACATAATTGTTGTAAAATTTTGTCGAGTCATTTCAAATTTTATGAAAATTGAATGCATAGTTCAATTACAGGGATAATCAAAAAGTATTCCGTTCCATTATGGTCAGTGGGAAAAAAATAGTTTCAATTGCATTTTAATAATGTTACAATGTTGATTTCGAGTATAATAAAATTGGTATGCCTCTATGAAGTATATACTAAAATATATATTTTGTACAATCTGTGGTTCAAAGAATATTTGTAATTAATTTACAGGACCACACAAAAGTATTCCATTGCATAATGGTATAAGAAGAAACATTGTTTGGGGGCGCATTTTAATTAGATTAATCTACTTCCCATTTTACGAAATTCATATACGTTGATGAGGTTTACTACAAGTTATTTCTTATAATAATAGAAAGCAGATAGTATTTACAGGGACGCACATAAGATTTCGTCTACTTTACCACTGTATCGGAAGTACTGTATACTATTATAAATATGTCTAAATATTTTTACCATTGTTATAGTATGAACGCACCTCATTTGCTTCTCTTGATATGCAATTTCCGACTTGTTCTTCAGAAAAAAGGGATTTAGTTGCCACCATTAAAAAATTAATATCTCAGAGACGCACTTAAATTTAAAAATTCTGAGAGTTTATATGACATTCTTGGATACAGACAAATAACTGAAGTTAGTTTTATCGCGAAATTTTGGGTAGGAGGAATTATAGAAGGAATAATTTTGAAATACAGGTAGACAGATTTTAATATAGTAGATACAAACTATCTGTCAAATCGGAAAGTTTTCGAAAAACAAAGCAGATGATAAAATTATACTCCTTATTCAAGAATAAGCGAGGTAGGATTTCCAAATACAATTTATCGGAAAAATCATAAACATAGCAAGCTTGATTCCATTTGAAAATGTCATGTCTGAAAGAAGAAGAATTATTTCAGTTCTTATAACTAAGACATCTCAACACACTCGAAAGCTATGGGCCTAACATATTTCTGAAGAACACCTTTCACACGAATCTATATTTTTGTTGTCGAAATAACAATAATTGGTGAGAAATTGACACTTTATGGAAATGAGTGTAATAACAAACGAAATATAATTGAAATTTTAAAACAATATCTTATGTAAATATGAAAAGATGAATGAAAAAAAAATTTAAACACTATTTAAGTGAAATAATTAAAGCAAAAATCTCCTGCAGCATTAGCATTTTTTTTTTTTTTTTAGTGGGACTTTTTTTTGGTTGACATTTTGGTGGGAGAAGCTTAGATTTTTAACTTTTTAGACATATCCATAGAGGTATGAAATTGACGCATACTAATCATTTGTTTTTAAAGTAGTTTCTAAATTTAGCAAAAAATTCCATTTCATTTTATATGCGTTGCGTAAAAAGTGGAGCATCAATATAATTCTTACCTGCTCATATTCAGTTAAAATTTCTGAGGCCGGACAAATATATGCTGAAAATGAAATATTCTAACAACCTCTTTTCTCTTTTTTTTATTTCTCAACCATCTTATAAGCAGAAATATGTGTAAATTCGTAAACATAAATTATTTTGTGAGACGAAAGACATCTAGTTTCATTACCACTTAAACAGATTCTGCAATAATTCGTCAAAATTAATTAAATCACAGATATCCTTTATGGAGGTAGATTTCCTCTGCAGAAACTGACATGGCAGGATTGCAAGATTTTACGAAATCTTTCAATAAAACTCCAATTCCCGCTATCTTCCGTGCGTGAGAGAGAGTTAGTGAAATTAATTACTAATGCAAACTAAGCGCCACATCGGCAGGTTTACGGGAAAACAAAGTCCAGGAAAAGGTGAGAAAATCCCGACTTAGCCCAGTCTTTTTCGTAACTCCCATTCCCTCGCTTATTGATTCTCCGCTAACGAAATGCACAAAAGAAAAATCCCGCTTTAGATTCGTATTGTTCGCCAGCCAATAGATCATTAGCCACAAATTTCTGACCCAAAGGCACGGGGAACAATGCGTTTATTGAAACTTTATCTGCCCGTAATTTCGTGCACACCTCAACCGAAATCGCGCTTTATTACGAGGGACTGTGTGCGGGGGTGTTTGTACCGTGATATGGCCCATTGTTAATACCTATCCTTTTCATGGTGTTATCTCTGCGTATAAATGGTTTGTCTGATGTTTCATTGGTAGGGGGAAGGAGGGGTTGGTTCGGTTTTGGTGTTTTCAAATGTTTTGGAATTCTGTGTGTATGTGAGGGAAAGCTTCGAAAAGAAACAAAAGACTATTTTTAAGGGAAAGGAGGGGAGGGGATCTGACAAAGACCGTGTTTTTTCGTTTTTAAATTAGCGTTGTGTGTTTTTACTTTTATGGCTTTTGGGCTAGATTGAAATCGAATTGAGATAAATCTTTTGTGCTGTTAGCTGTTGCTTTGGAATACGACATTGTGGTATTGGAGGGAGGGGGAGGGAAGGAAAGGTAATTTTTTTGGGGTGGTGAGATGGCAATTATTGTGTCAATATCGTAACCGCTTTTAAGGCTGTTGCCGTAACAGCTGTTTCAAAAGAAAAGGAACATTAATGGATTATTTTTAATAAAGAAATGATGTTTAAAATGTAAGACAATTAGATCATTTTAAATAATTTTAGGAAAATTAAATGAATTTGTTTTTTTTTCTGCATTTTAAGCGTAAAAATAAAAATACATGTTTTCTTAATAATAAAACATAACTAACACCTTTTTTAATAATAGTATAAAAAGTTATTGAATGCGCACGAAGATGAGATGATGCATATGTTGTAAGAATTTATGGCAGTAAATATATTCTGGAACGTAAATTAATAATTCAGAAACTAATACTATAAGCATCTCTTTATCCTGAGAGTATGCGAAATAGAGAATGTGATCGAAATAGAAAACTGAGACGTGCAACCATAATCTAAATGTGCAGGAAAAGTTTTTATTTGTAAAATTAATGTCATATTTTATTTAAAAAGTTTAGTATTTTTGTGTGTATGTTAGAGAAATTTCTACGAAGAACTATTTCTAGAGGTGATTGGATCTCAGAAAGAGTACGTTTTCGTCTTTTAAATTAGAACTATCCATTAATGTTGTTATGATTTTTGTCTTCGATTTAAATCGAATAGAGAAAAACATTTTGTGTTTTTGTCTATCATTGTGATATTAGGAGGGAAGAAAGAAGGGAAAAAGTAAATTTGGGGGCGATGCTATTTTAATTATTTTGTCAACATTGCAGCTTATTTTAAGGCTATTTTCGTAACATCTGTTTCAAAAGGAATGAAACATTAGTGAATGTTTTCTTTACATATAACGAAACATTGTTTTAATTTTAAGATAATTAGAGGCTATAAAATATTTTTCCAGAGATTAAATAACTTCCCTGTGATTATTTATATTTGCAAGGTGAATATTGTATTAAAAGTAACATATCTGCATTCTAAATATTCAGGTTAACTTTCAATTTATTAATCTGACGGTTATCTACAATATTCCGTATTATCCTTATCCTATTTTATTATTATTATTATTATTATTATTATTATTATTATTATTATTATTATTATTATTATTATTATTATTATTATTATTATTATTATTATTATTATTATTATTAGTAGTAGTAGTAGTAGTAGTAGCATTGATGTTATTATTATTATTATTATTATTATTATTATTATTATTATTATTATTATTATTATTATCTAAAATTAATTTATTGTGAGCATTATAAATTATATCAGTTAAAAACTTTGTGTTCTGCGCACTGGGATATTTTTTTAGTCTTTTATACCTATTAGATATTAAGAATTTTGTCAGCCTTAATTAAATCCTAATCTGTAAGCAATTCTAATCTAAATATGTAAGAAAATCTTTAGATCGTTAAAAGAAATGACCCCCCCCCCTTCCTAATTACATTAAAATTATACAATTAGTGGGATTTTTCGTTTCTTTATATTCTAACAGTAGAATACAAAAGATGTTTTCAGCGAGCAGCAACTGCTTTCGTCGCTCTTGATTGTTGTAAAAAAAAAAGAGAAAAGGGGAAAAAATACAATCTCAGGTTAAAAAAAAATCGTGGCATGCAATAAAAATGACAAGTTTATTGTTAAGGATTAAAAAAACTAATTAAATACCCTATAATTAAGAATTAAATGCACAAACATGCAGAAATTTTATGCTGTGAATATATCTTTGGCGTCACACTAAATTTCTAAGAAACAGAACAGCATCCCCCATTCTCCCCCATAAAATACAAGTAATAATCTATTGTGTATGCTGACACAAGGCGGGTTGGAAAATAAATTTCTTCAAAAAGATAAGAACATTCAACTATTAAGAAATGATGCGTAAGTCTAAAAAAATCGGAAATTTTCGTTTTTATAAGAAAAAAACAACAGAGATCTCTGAATGGGAACCCAAGGACTGAAGAGGTTAACACAACTGAAAACGCGCTACTGGCAGTAGCTCATAGCAGAATTATTTTGTGTGTCCTTGTAAATGTACGATAAATGTTATGCTACTGTATTGTGTATGCTACTATATTGTGTGTCGGGCCGAAAGAGAAGACGCACTACTACGCCACAACTCATTGCAGACCACTTTGCAGCATCAGGGAAAAAAACCTCCGCTACTACGGCGCGAAGCGTCTTTACAATGCAGGTCTTTATGCATGTTTCCTGGACCTGACAACAGTGGGCTTTTGTACTCTTTACAAACGAGTCCAGATTCACATTAAAGAGCGATTCAGGACGTTTTCTGATCTGGAAAGATACCACTTGATACCAACAATCAAACACTGTCGAAACATATAGATACAAAAACGGTGGAATCATGTTTTGGGCAAGGATCTCACTTAGGGGCCACACTGACTTGCATGTGTTCCATGGAGGAACTCAGACTGTTGCGAGATATGGGGATCAGATCCTTGATTCATATGTGCACCCATATGCCGGTGCTATTGATAGTGCTTCATTCTAATGGATGTTAATGCGAGACCACACCGAGCAGTGGTTGTTGAGGATTACCTTCAAGATCACGGTTTGGAGAGAATGGAATGGCCAGCTCACTCTCCTTACTTGAAACCGATAGAATATTTTTGAAACTATCTAAAAATACAGGTGCGGCTTTGAGTTCTCTTCCAAGATCATTAAATCAGCTGGAACAAGGCTTACTCCATATCTGGTCAGCGCTACCTATTTCGGTGTCCGACAATTTAATTGAGAGCATGGAAAGTCAATGCCGCCAATGCATTCAAGTCAGGGGTGGACATATTCCGTATTAGAACCAGTTTTTAATGCGTCTGTCATATTTTACTGCATAATATTGCGAAGTACTGATTTCTCCATGAATGGGATTTTCCACCATGAGTACTTTTTTTATTGTAATTTCATTTATGCATTTAACTTAAGTAAATTTCTATGTCGCATTTAACAAATAACAGTTTAGCTCACGTTTCCTCCAAATTTGTTGTTTCTATTTTCATTCATTTGCAAATTAGACGCAAAAAACCGGTTGGATCTTAACTTTTGGAGGCCAGTGTAAGCTTGGAGTGGAGTATTGATCTTTACTGGAAGATTCTTGAAGTATACTTGATGAATTGGCGGAATGTATAGCAAAAGATCCATTATATCTTTGGTTTTGGCTAAAGTGATTTTTCTATGACCCACATCTGGACTGACCATTTGACAGAGAATGTAACTTACGCTAGGAGCCCGTTCATCCAAATTTATTTCACAAAAGATCTGTCGTCAATGAGGGATTATTTGAATTGAAACATGAAGGGAGAACGTCACAACAATCATCTAATATCCACCCAATTAAAACAAGCTCTCTCGGTATCCTTTTCTTTTTGTGATCCATTGTTTCAAAGCTGTAGTAGAAAAAACGAGATTCTTAATATCAATGACATCAAATCTAGGACGTTTTTTCTTTGCATTCATAATAATTTTCTTCAAGTCTCCAGGAACAGAAAGGGATTGTTTCTTTCGTCTTTCTACTTCAATCAAACCGAATTCTGAGTCATTGGGAAGGAAAGATTGGCCGAACACCATGAATTTGTGATCAATTGACATTGCTGTTATGTCTGTACGACTGATTAATTTCAACAGCGTAAGAGGCATTTTTATGAAGCTATTTTGGCCCTTACAGGCATTAGAATATAAAACAATTTTCTTATATTTGATGGTTTTCTCTCCTAGATGCCTTGAAATAATGCTAGAAAGATCTTGACAACTTCTTCCTCCCTTTATTTCATCCCAGACATACATGCGTCTCAAATTATTATCAAAGGAATGCATCCCAAAGTTATAAATATATAGATTGCGTTTATAATAAGGTATAAATGTCGAAAGTTTAAGAAAGGGAAATTCTTTTTTTAAGTCCAATGTACAGCAGCAAGTATCATTTGAGGCTTTAATTTTGTTAGTTTTCATTTTCACTCTAGCCTTTTTAGCTTTCCGCAAGTGGAGCTTTCGTTCAGCTTTAAGACTTCTAGTTTTTCATCGTTGTCTGTCGACAACTGGATTGATATGTCATCCCATAATTTACATGTATCTGTACTTGGCGGTTTGAAGTGTAAATTACATTTTGCACTGTTGACTTTAAAATAAAATTTTTCTTTCACTCGGCTTTTATTCTTTACTTTACATTCATGTCTAGAAGAAGAAGAAACTACGTTTGATTTTCTTAAGAATAACTTTATCAGTATGCTTATAGTTTGTTTAGTGAGAGTAGAGAGAGAGGATCACCAAAAATAATATTACTTTCCATTCACGGTTTCTGATCATAATATCATCTGATGATTCACGAACGTTTATTTTTTCTTAGAAATTTTGAAATCGCTACTTATTTAAACTACAGCATTTTTTGTTAGAATTGAGGTAAGATTTAGTCACAGGGAAAAGAGTAGTTCACTGATAAATGGACTTGATTTACTATGGTTGTGAAGATTTAAACAAGAATCGATATCACCCGGAAAAGAGTAGTTCACTGATAAATGGACTTGATTCACTATGGTTGTAAAGATTTAGACAAGAATGGATCATAGGCGAAAGACTAGTTCATGATAAATATACTTGATTCACTATGGCTGTGAAGATTTGGACAAGAATGGATCACTGATAAAAGAGTAGTTCACTGATAAATGGACTTGATTCACTATGGTTGTGAAGATTTAGACAAGAATGGATCACAGGTGAAAAAATAGTTCACTGATAAATGGACTTGATTCACTATGGTTATGAAGATTTCTTGTATTATTTCACCAACTCTGGACAAAGATGTTCTATGGAAAAATATGTGAACTATAGACTTGGTGCACTATGACAGTAGATAAAACACAGTTTACTGTACCTCTACATGAGCTAACTTTATTTTTTTTAAATGGACTTGGTCTACTATGATTGTATATCTATGTATATATGAAGTGATTTTTACATTTCTAACCGAATTAATGAAATGAAAAAATAAGGGGAAAAAAGATAGAAAACAACAGAAACAATAAAACCCTTAAATTTTAAATTTTGAATAGACAAATAAATATAGTTCACTTAAAAACCTATACTTAGCAACAAGTATTCATTAATGTCTCTTCAAATACCTTCTATTCTACACGTTGGCAGTTTCGCTCTACAACGTGTTGTCTAAAAAGTTATTAATCACTACATGCCGAAACAGCTCTTGCTAATGACATCGCCTCATCACTTATTTCATTGATTTTATTGGAAATTCGAGAACATTTACGAGAATACCTCTTTATAAATATTCTCTAGCAAACAATGCCAAATAAAGGATTGCAATTTTAACAGGCGCTTTATGATTTAAAGTTATTATTCCCAGAATAAGCATTTTAGTTTGGTTAGATTGAGTTTTTTTTTTTCAAATTCAAAAATGAAGAAAATTCTCAATTTACATATTTTTTTAGTTCAAGTTCTTTAAAGCCATAGTATTATGAAATACTTCCTGGTGAAAAAAAAAATCATATTTATCCGACAATATTCACTTTAAAATATGTGTTTAATATTCAAGTAATCAAGGATTTTTCAGTCTTTTTATAATTTAATTCATTTTTAAACTATGCAATAAAAAAATTTTAAGTTGATAATACTATTAATATAATCGTCATGTAGAGATCAAAAATATTATTCAAACACTATCATGAAATTTAAAAATAAAAAAATGTACAACAATTTATCAGACAAAAAGTAAAAAAACATTACATAAATACAAATACAATTAAAAATGCAAACTTTTCTAGACACTCATCAATACAATAACATTGAAATGACCAAAAAATAGCATATCATGTTTGCAGTCAATAAATACTAATAGTTAAAATCAAAGAAAATATACAGAAACATACCAAATCAAGGCTGTGTATTCAGGTGGAACTATACAGGATTCAAAAATCCGCAAAATTTGCTTGCGAGTGAACCAACCTTCAAGAAAAACTCTATTTTTAACGTTATTGCAACTGATCAATACAATAACGTTGAAATAACCGAAAAATAACCTATCATGTTTAGAGTCAATAAATATTACGAGTTAAAATCAAAAGAAATATAAAGAAACATATCAAATCAAGGCTGTATATTCAGGTGGAACTACACAGGATTCATTAATCCGCAAAATTTGCTTACGGGTGAACAACCGTCAAGAAAAACTCTACTTTTAACGTTATTGCAACTGGATCAGATAACTGTAATATTTGCGAAATCTGAACTATGGTCGATATCCAAAGAATGGCTATATACGTTTACATATCAGAAAATCTAAACTTAAAAAATTATCTTGAAATCCGTATATATACTTTTTAATTTAGCAGGCGTTTTAAAATCTAAATTCCAGTGGAATACATAAAATTTTTTAACTATCCAAAATTAGAGCTAATCAAAGCTGTTTATTCAACAAAACAGGGGAAATATAATACAATCTAAGAATATAAATTTTCTTTTAAAGAATATGTTAAAAAAAATTCTCGATTTAAAGTTCATGCTTCACATGCATCCTAGCAAAGCCAACAGAATAAGTATAATTGAAAAATAAACTAAAATATTTTGTTAAAAGAAGCTTTTTGCCATAAATATTCACTTTATTAAATATAGTAGCCTTGCTTCAAAGCGTTTTTACACTGTTAACAAAATATTCGATTTCGCCCTATGATTAAAAAACGTCATTGCTATTATTTCTTAGTATTAAGCGAAGAAACAATTTAAAAACAAGTTGGAAATTGCACGTGAAGCGTAGCAAATTAGGTGCGTTCATACGATAACGAAGTTTTAAAAATATTACTTTCATATATTAATCTCATAAAATTGTAAATAATGAATTACAATTAAAACGCTCATCAAACAATGTTCTCCCTATACCATTATGTAATGGAATACTTTTGTGTGGCCTTGTAAATCAATAACAAATGTTCTTTGCACCACAAATTATGTATGATGTGTATTATAATATGTACTTTATTGTTGCATATAAATTTTATTAAGTTCGCATGAGTAACACGATCAAAATGCATTTGAAACATTTTTTCCCATTGACCGTAATGTAATGGAATACTTTTGATTGTCCTTGTAATTGATCTATGCATCCGATTTTCATAAAATTTGAAATAACTCCACAAAATTATGTAATAATTATGTATTTTAAATTTCAAACGTATATAATATATTTGAAACTTTTCCCCCATTGACCATAATGTAATTGAATACTTTTGATTGCCCCTGTAATTGATCTATGCACACGATTATCAAAATATTTGAAATAACTCGACAGAATTATGTAACAATTGCGTATTTTAAATTTCAAACGATTAAAATGCATTTGAAACTTTTTTCCCCATTGACCGTAATGTAACAAAATACTTTTGATTGTCCCTGTAATTGATCTATGCATCCGATTTTCATAAAATTTGAAATAACTCGACAAAATTATGTAATAATTATGTATTTTAAATTTCAAACGTATAGAATATATTTGAAACTTTTTCCTAATTGACCATAATGTAATTGAATACTTTTGATTGCCCCTGTAATTGATCTATGCACACGATTATCAAAATATTTGAAATAACTCGACAGAATTATGTAATAATTGCGTGTTTTAAATTTCAAACGATTAAAATGCATTTGAAACTTTTTTCCCCATTGACCGTAATGTAATGGAATACTTTTGATTGCCCCTGTAATTGATCTATGCATCCGAGTTTCATAAAAATTGAAATGACTCGACAAAATTATGTAATAATTATGTTTTTTAAATTTCAAACGATTCGGTTGGGTGGTTTTTGCGTTGTTATATGCGGACGGACAGACGGACGGACAGACGGACGGACTGAACGACCACTATAGGTGCTACGTATTATATAATTACGAACGCACCTAAAAAGTCTATTTAGTAATGTTTTTCCTCAAAATTAAGCAACTTCAAGCTGTGTATTTCTGATTTATAAACAATAAATTGTCTTTTTTTGTTTTAAATTTTCTTTTTAGGTGCATTTGTAATTATATATATATATATATATATATATATATATATATATTAGGGCGGAGCGTAAAAAACTTTTTTCGAAATTCTTTTCTCCCTAGCGCGGAAAAGTTGTCTAGTGGTATCAATAATATACTCACAAAATTTCAAAACAATCAATAAATATCTTCCAGTTCCACTTTTGGGTCGAAATATGCAATTTTAGTCAAAAATGTTGTAATTTTTCACATTTCAGTAATATTTTAAATTTTCAATTTTTTCTTCAACCTAGAGCGGAAAAACTGAAAGAGTACATAAGGAATACAAGTCCAAAATATTAGGGTAATTAAAAAATATCTTCTGGTTCCTCTTTGTGTTCTAAACATGTGAAATTTGTCGAAAATTATACAAATTTTCATAGTTTAGTAATTTTTTTTTCGATTTTCTATTCCCGCTGGCATGGAAATGTTAGAAAAATATGCAAGAAACATAAGTAAAAAACTTTTTAATAACAAATAAATATCTTCCGTCTACCTTTTCGGGGTCTAAAAATATCAAAGTAGCCAAAAAGTATGTAACTTTTCACATTTCAGAGATTTTTTTTTTCTTATCAATTTTCTCTTCTTGCTGGAGCGGAAAGTATGGAAAATCATATAAGAAACATAGCAGAAGAGGTTATTGGTGACACTTGCCTATATAATCGCAGCCAGGTTTTTCTATAAGTGTCCAGTATTCTTCAAGCACTTTTTGTTCATGGAACGTTCCCTCAATATTCCTCTGAATTAAAGTTGGATTTTTTCGACGCTCAAAATAGAATCTTTTCAAGATATTGGTGGATATGAAACCCTAATCTTGGACTTGGCATTTCATGCGATATTTATTTCTTTTTCTGCTTGTGTTATGACTATCTATAACTTTAGACATGTCGTCACGTGTCACAACTCGCAAGTCTTCAAGAAATGCGCCTGTTACTGATACTGCAACTCGGTCGGACACTCCTATTGTGTCTCAAGTTCTGGCTAGGGCAGGACGACGGGTTGTTCGTGATATACTTATAGTATTTATATTCGAATGAAATGAAACTAAAGGTTTATCACTAAGATCGTGACACAGTTGTTCATCAACAAGACTAAAAGATTTAAATAACTCTAAGTCTTCGATGAAGCAGTAGTGACTGTTTTTTTCATTTTATACCATTTTCTGAAACGTTCTTATTCTTTTTCGAGCCTGCTCATTCATTTACTAAGTTTCCGTGTTATGGACCGTGTTTCCGAATGTATCAATTGGGTCTATCAACAATTTCCTTACCTTTCTTTGATCCTTAAAAAACTGTCTTCCAATTCTGGAATTTTTATATCACGTGGGCATTTACATCGTTCTAGAGATGTACACTTGTAAGAAAAAATTTTTAACAGGTGTTTTTTTCCCCTTCCAATAAGAAAATTTTCAATTTTGACTTCGTCTGTTCTTTAGCGTCAAACTTCTTTATACTTTAGTATTTATCATTATATGAACCAATCATTTGGACTATTCTTGGCCTAGAAATCGTTGGAACTGAGGAGCCTGCCAAATTGCTTCAACCATTTCAGCCCATAATCCGCTATCACCTCAAAGGTGAGTCCAATTTTTAATTATATTTTGATTCATTTCTCACCAACAAAAAAGTACACTATATGTTCATAAGTTGGTAGAACGCCAGTTCTTAATTCAGTAGCATCCCAAAAAATGGGATGAGAAAAATCCCCTGTATACTGCGCCTTAATTGTGATATTGTAATATTTTCTATGCACACTATGAGTTCAACACAATATTAAAAATTAAAATTTTGTAAACACTTTCAGATGTATTATTTTTCAATAATATACAGAAGCTAAAATTGAATATCTCATTAAGACCCTATCACGAGCGGAGCACTAAACCAACAGTAACACTATAGTAAACGAACAGAAAGCTGAACCTTTAAAGGAATTTCCCTCAAATCGCTTTTAATTCGATTGTTCTATGATTTTTGAGTACATTAATGCCATGAATTTGCCAGTTTAGTTAATAAAAATTAAATAAGAAGATATTTATTAATTAAGGTGGTGTGGGGTAATAACGCCAGGCGGGGTAATAACGCCAAGAGCTAATATTTTGCATAATTATGAAATAATCTGGTAAATGACACCCATGTGCTCTGCGCAGAAGGATTTTGAGTCATATAAATCGCAAAAAACAGCTTCAAGTTAATTTGTTTCATTTTTAGGTCTTATTGTTTTTACAAGCAACTAAAATTAACGCTTGATCTAAAATTTGCGAGATACTTTTGTGATGTGAAGACTATTTTTTTATCCGGAAATACTTTGTTAATTGCATAAATTTGTAGTACATTTCATGGACTTCCAAAATATTGTTGAAGATTTTGGATATCTTCTCGAGATAATTTGTAATTTAAAATGTACAGCACAATAATTATAACGGGGTAATAACGCCAATCCTTGGCATTAATATCCCGGTTGATTCCCTACAGTGGCCGAGCTACATCCTAAATACTAATTCAAATAAACGCAGTTAAAACTGTGCAATGTTTCTAATAATTCTATTTAAGCGGTCCTTTTTAAGCAAAAAGAAGCTCACAGTCTGATATTCTTTTGCCTCATCCTCCCCCCCCCCCCACACACACACCACACCTTTATTTTTCTTACACTTTCACAAAAAATTGAACATTTTCAATAGCTTAGAATGTAATTTGTCAATCTCTAAGTTTGTAGAGTTTGTATTTTTAGAATTGGGCAGTCTACATGCAATTATTCCATCTTATTTCATAGTTTTGTTTGCATGGCGTTATTACCCATATAGGTGGGTAATAACGCCAAATAGCATTGGTCAAGAAATCACGCCATTACGTTTTATGAATACATATTTGTTAAATTATTTTTTTTATATAGATAGTCAATGAGTTGCTGTATCGAATCATATATTTGTTTGAAAAATACAAACTAAAACTGAGCCGTGAAAATTGGTCGAACCTTAACGTGGCGTTATTACCCCAGGGTACCTTATTTTAAATTTTTACACTTATCTTTGACATATGATTTTCCGAATTTTCCGCGCGAGCGAGAATAGAAAATTGATAAGAAAAAAAAAAATCTCTGAAATGTGAAAAGTTACATACTTTTTGGCTATTTTGACATTTTTAGACGCCGAAAAAGAAGACGGAAGATATTTATTTATTATTCTAAAGTTTTTACTTATGTTTCTTGCATATTCTTCGAACATTTACATGCCAGCGGGAATAGAAAATTGAAAAATAAAAAAATGACTAAAATGAGAAAATTTGTATATTTTTCGACAAATTTCCCATATTTAGAACCCAAAGTGGAACCAGAAGGTATTTTTTAATTACTCTAATATTTTGGACTTGTGTTCCTTATGTACTCTTTCTGTTTTTCCGCACTACGGCGAAGAAAAAATTTAAAATTTAAAATATTACTAAAATGTGAAAAATTACAACATTTTTGGCTAAAATTGCATATTTCGAACCAAAAGCGGAACCGGAAGATATTTATTGATTGTTTTAAAATTTTGTGAGTATATTACTGATACCACTAGACAACTTTTCCGCGCTAGGGAGAAAAGAATTTCGAAAAAAAGTTTTTACGCTCCGTCCTAATATATATATATATATATATATATATATATATATATATATATATACATATTTATACATAGTACCCTTAGTCGTCGTTCAGTCCATCTATTTGTCAGCATATAACAGAGCAAAAACTACTCAATCGAATCTTTGAAATTTAAAATATATAATTTTTTCTTAGTTATGTTGTCTCATTTCAAACTTTTTAAAAATCGGATATATCGTTTAATTACAGGACAATCAAATGCATTTTGTTACACTATGGTCAATGGGAAAAAAAGTTTCAAGGGAATTTTAATGATGTTATACTTCGAACATAATAGAATCGATATGCATCTATGAAGTATATACTAAAAAATACATTCTATACAATCTGTTGTGCAAAGAATATTTGTTATTAATTTACAAGATCACACAAAAGTATTCCACGACACAATGGTATGGAGGGAAACACTCCTTGCAGCGAATTTTAATACTATTAAACTACTTCACATTTTATGAAATGAATGTATGTTGCTGAGCAAGTTACTTCCTGTATAAAAGAACGCAGATAGTATTTACAAGGATCACAAAAGATTTCGCAACTGTACTGTATCCGAAATACTGAATACTATTACACCAAGATCTGAATATTTTTAAAACTCTCTTATAGTACGAAGACACCTTATTTGGGACGGTTGACGTGCAATTTCCAGCTTGTTTCAAATGTAAGAGAATTTATTTATTTTGGAAATTGAATCGGGAAGACAATGCACACACACACGCAGGATTGCCCTCACATACATTCACACACATCTTGGAAAAAAAAATAACTATTTGTAGCTTGTGTTATATATTTTCTGTATAAAAATATATATATATATGGTTCATTTTAAACAAAACTTTACCGGTGTCATAAATAAAACAAGACTGTTAAATGAATAAAATTGATGTGTAAGGGTGATTCTCAAAATAAGGGACAATTTCAAAAATGAAATCTTAAGAAAATTACTGTTAGCAAAATTTCTGAAAAAAATATGTGTTGTTAATATAGTATTAGGTATACTTTACATGTAGTCAGCAGAGCTAAATATTTAAAAATTAACTTTAAAAAAAATAATTAGTACTTTTTGAGCCATGCTAATGACAAAACAAATTGCATGGAATAAATATATTAAGAAATTTTTATTTTCTTCCTGTTTAAATATTTTTTTTCTACGTTTATTAGCCTTCTTTTTCAACAAATAGTTTCCATTTTTACATATGTACATATAAGAAGAATAAAAACATTACCAAAGAGCAAACTTGGTTTACATGAACAACATTCTGACACTAACAGTATGTAAGAAGCTGTCTTAGTGATTTTCTGACAGATTTAATGCATATTTTAGGGATAATAAATGTAATACCGAAATTTATATGTAAAATTAAACTTTAAAAAGGATACAATATAAGTACTGGTTACATTTATGCACATAGGAGTCTTTAGCATGGACAGAAAAACCATGCTAATGACACTGATATTTGTCCATGCTAATGACAAATTTTAATTTAAATAAGATTATGAGCCATAATATAATCACAATGCAATAGTCCTTTCTGGGGCTTTTTAAAACACAAAAGTTCTATGCAAATAAGTAAAATAAAAATTTTAACTATAAAATAAACATGAAAATTATTATCCATTCTAATGAAATACAATTGATGTACTCGCCTAATATTCAACTTCTATTCTTAAAATACAATACATGCTTCTATTTTCAGGCTGGAATAAAATGGCTACTTGTTGCCATGGAAAAACTTTATATTTTCAAAGTATTGTCATATTTGAAAATGAAATTTTGATTAATAAACAGCTGTTATAGTATGACCTTGTTTTGAAAACAGAATATGGAGGACAAACTTTAGTTCTCTTTTTATATACTATAATTTTATTTTTTAAAAGAAATTTATTGGATAAATCCTCTCCTTGATTAATTTAAAGAAAGAATAACATTTGTTTAATTTTATAAACATGATATTAACTCTTGAAAAAGCTAGTATATACAAGGCACAGCTGCTGTGGACATCCATGCTAATGACATTTTGAACATTTATTCTGTTATTTTAAGGTGTTTTTAACTAAAAAGTGAGTAATTCTTGAGTGCAAATAATGAATAATATTAAGACAAACATATCTAAGTATAAAAACATGACAGAAAACCTCTCAATTTTTTTTGTATGCTGAAAGACATAAATTGCCCCCTATTTTGAGAATCACCCGTAAAAGACTTTTCTACAGAATTGTTAATCACTCATAGTAAAGCAAAGAAATATAACATTCTGTTTTATTTACGTTGATTTATAAATTAAAAACAGTAAAATGAAGTAGTTGTAAAAGATAGAAAGATTATAAACCTTAAAGCTTTTTAAATGCAATAAAGTCTTCTGATATTGTTCTTAACACCGAATACGTAGAAATGATTTAGAAGTTGGAAATGCTTTAGATATATTGGAATACCGAACTGTCCGTATTGAATTGATTCATGGTCACCTATTTTCTACATGGTTAAAGATTCTTGCTTTTAAAACAAGCATCTGTGTAGTCACAGGAAATATTGTTATACACATACACTATTAAAATACATATAAAGTTCAAATACATAGATTATTTCAAATAAAAATTTCCAGTGGAAGCTTTGGTTAGAAATCTTTGTAATGAATAAAAATGCAGGTAATGAATCTTCAATTTTTCTGAATTCTGTTTTCCCAAGATTCCAATTTCCTAAACATGTCCACTATTTTTTGAATTGCCTCAACAAATATGCTATATCATTAGTAAAGCATATCACCCACAAACATTTTTTAAATATAGTAATTGTTTTAACTCAGCAATCTAAAAAAGTCTCTTAAAAGAATGATAGATAAATATTCCTAACTAGTGAAAAGGTGTTTTTTATTTAAATATGAGGAGAAATGTACAAAAAATAGATGAAAAGAGTACGATTGAAAATATTTATAATAGATAAAAATGCGTAATAATTTTGAGGACCTTTTTTTCAAAACTGTAGATTTTTAAGAAACGATAGAAATATTTTTTCTTCATGTTCGAAATTTTTAAATGCCTCTATATTTTTATCAGCACACTGTGAAAAAAAAATCTATAAGGTTACTAAGAATTTTCTAGGAGACTGGAATGCCTAGAATTTTTTATGTAACTGCATCTAAAGAAAATCATGTAGCAGATTCACGTTTCCAGTGTAAAAAAATCTGCAATGTTTCAAAGAACTTTTTAGGAAACTGGAATGCCTAGATCTTTTTATGTAACTGCAATATAAAAATCCGTGTTATTTTTTCGGATTATCGATAAAATTTTAGTAAGCATGCACATTTCTGTAGCTTTACAAATTTAGTTTTGTAGATTTACATTTCTTTTTCTGTGTATTCTTTTTCGATGTATAGATAAAATTTTAGTAAGCATACAGATTTCTGTATCTTCATGAACCTAGTTTTGCAGATATACATCTTTTTCCTGTATAGTGTACAGATAAAATTTTACTATGTATACAGATTCCTGCAGCTTAACAAATCTAGTTTTGCAGATTTACGTCTTCTATCTGCACGTATACAGATAAAACTTTAGCAAACATACATATTTCTATAGATGTTTCAAAAGCTAGTTTTGTATTTTTACACTTTTTTTTTCTCTTTGAGCCTATAAAAGAGTAAAATAACTATTTATATATATTGTACTATTTATATACTTTTAATCTGTTAAGTAATAAATACTATAAAAATAAGAAGTAAACATTAAATAAAATATGTTACACGTGAAAGCTGAGACTATAATTACTTGAAGGAATAAAAACGCGTAGTAAACATCAGTTTTCTTTTCTCTCCTTTTCTCTCTCTCTCTCTCTCTCTTTTAGGTAGCTTTCATTACAAAAAGTAAAAAGCTACCTATTGCAGCCGTCCGGAGGAAAGCACTTCCGGAAAATTTTGGTATATTTTCACCGATCATGACCCCCAGACCCCAAAACCACCCTCCGTTCAAATGTTGACATATATATATATATATAACCATATACAGAGGGTGTATCTAAACTACTGGGCAAAACTTTAAGGGGTGATAGTACACATCAAGACAAATAATATTAAATTGGAAACTAAGGGTCCCAAACATCTTCCGATTGAGATAGGCGCCATCAAAGTTTAGGGTCCAAAATTTGAAATGATTATAAAAATCGGAAAAATTGGTGGATTCGTTTGCGGTTTTCACGAAACTATTCTTTATATCAGTATTGTCTTGAAAATAAATTATAAAGATAAATTTCGAAAAATGCCGATAGAGGGCGCTTTATACTTTGGAGTAACGAACAACTATTTTTTACCGTTATTTTTTGCATCTCATTGAAATTTTTTAGAAGTTTAGACATAAACTTAAATTTTGAGCTCAAAATCTGTGGTTAGGTAGCGCAAACTGAACTGTGTTCAATGGGAGTGGATAGGTTCAAATTTCAAATGATTATAAAACACAGAAAAATTGTGCAATTGATTTGCGGTTTTCACTAAGATTATTCCTTATGCCAGTATTGTCTTGAAAATAAATTATACAGATAAATTTCAAAAAATGTCGATAGAGGGCGCTTTAGATTTTGGAGTAACGTACAACTATTTTTTACCGTTATTTTTTGCATCTCATTAAATTTTTTTTAAGGTTAGACATAAACTTAAATTTTGTGCTGAAAATCTGAATCGTTGAGAGTGGTTAAGTAGAGCTAACTGAACTGTGTTCAATGGGGGTGGAAAGGTTCAAATTTCAAATGATTATACAAAACGGAAAAATTGGTCGATTCGTTTGCGGTTTTCTCTGAAACCATTCTTTATGTCAGTATTTCGTTGAAAATAAATTTTAAAGATAAATTTCAAAAAATTCCGTTCGAGGGCGCCTTAAACTTTAGAGTAACCAACAACAATTTTTAACTGTATTTTTTGTATCTAATTAAATACTTACAAAAGCTCAGACTTAAATTTTGAGCTCAAATTCTCAATCGTTGGGATGGGTTAAGAAGCGCAAACTCAACTGTGTTCAGGAGTTGAAATGTTACCCTGCCCAACTTACGAACACAGTTCAATTTTTCTCTACTTAATTACGCACAACGATTCAGATTTTGAGCTCAAAACGTAAGTCTAAGCCTTTAAAACATTTATTTAGATATAAAAAAAATAACGGTTAAAAATAGTTTTTGGTTACTCTAAAGTTTAAGGCTCCCTCTAACGGAATTTTTTTAAATTAATCTTTAAAATTTATTTTCAAGGAAATACTGACTTAAAGAATGGTTTTAGAGAAAACCGCAAACGAATCGACTAATTTTTCTGTTTTTTATAATCATTTAAAATTTGAACCTCCCCACCCCCATTGATCACAGTCCAGTTTTGAGCTACTTAATCACTCTCAACGATTCAGATTTTCAGCTCAAAATTTAAGTTTATGTCTAAGCTTCTAAAAAAATTTAATGAGATGAAAAAAATAACGGTAAAAAGTAGTTGTACGTTACTCCAAAGTCTAAAGCGCCCTCTATCGACATTTTTTGAAAGTTATCTGTATAATTTATTTTCAAGACAATACTGATACAAAGAATAATTTTAGTGAAAACCGCATATCAATTGACCAATTTTTCTGTTTTTTATAATCATTTGAAATTTGAACCTACACACTCCCATTGAACACGGTTCAGTTTGCGCTACTTAACCACAAATTTTGAGCTCAAAATTTAAGTTTATGTCTAAACTTCTAAAAAATTTTTAATGAGATGCAAAAAATAACGGTAAAAAATAATTGTTCGTTATTCCAAAGTCTAAAGTGCCCTCTATCGGCATTTTTTGAAATTTATCTTAATAATTTATTTTCAAGACAATACTGACATAAAGAAAAGTTTTCGTGAAAACCCTTAGTTTCCCATTTAATATTATTTGTCTTGATGTGTACTATCACCCCTTAAAGTTTTGCCCAGTAGTTTAGATACACCCTGTATATATATATGTATATATATATATATATATCTGATTTTTGTCATGCGATAACTAACGTATTTATGAACCGATTTGAATGAAACTTGGTAGGTACATAGTACATACAAATGTCTCGACCGTGGTAGTTGGCCAGCATCATCCGCCATTTTGTTTCAAAATGGCGGCCATTTTAAATTTTTTAAAAAATTTTAAATTTAAAATTAAATGAGAAAAAATTAAAAGTTGGAAAATATTTTTCTTTTACGTGTTAGAACCTAAAACAAAGATTCCAGAACACTTTTTATTTTTTCTATATCTTAAAAAATGATTGAGTTATAGCACTTTGAATTTTTCTTATGGCTGACATTTTGAAACGATTTGATTTTTGTCACATGATAACACGCATATTTATGAACGGACTTGAATGAAACTTGGTATGTACATAGTACATACAAATGTCTCAATCGAGTTCGTTGACCAGCATCATCCGCTATTTTGTTTCAAAATGGCGGCCAATTTAAATTTTTAAAAAAATTTTAAATTTAAAATTAAATGCGAAAAAATTAAAAGTTGAAAAATATTTTTCTTTTACGTGTTAGAACCTAAAACAACAATTCCAGAACACTTTTTATTTTGTCTATATCTTACAAAAATGATTGAGTTATAGCACTTTGAATTTTTTTTATGCCTGACATTTTGAAACGATCTGATTTTTGTCACATGATAACACGCGTATTTATGAATCGATTTGGATGTAACTTGGTGTGTACATAGTATATACTGAGGCCTGAATCGAGTTCGATACTCAGTTCCATCCGCCATCTTATTTCAAAATGGCGGTCATTAAAATTTTTTTATAAATTTTAAAATTTAAAATTAGGTACAAGAAAGTGAGAAATTGAAAAAGATTTTTCTTTTATGCATTTGACCTTGATACAAAGATTCCAAAGCATTTCTTGTTTCGTCTGTATCTTAAAAAATGGCTGAGTTATCGCATATATATATTAATCGATTTCAATATGAGTGTGCATGTGCACCTGAACTAAGATTTCGACCAAGCTCATAATCAGGTTCTATTAATTTGAGCTTAGTATTTTTGAATAATATAACTTAATTTAAAATAAATAAATAAATATATAAGTATATGAAAGCTACCTCTTCCTCCCGGCACTGCCGGAAGGACTATTTTATTTTATTTTATTTATTTTTAAAGCAAATTTTTAAGAATAACTAAAGTTGTTTTTTCCTTATTTTCCAATTTCCTGACTGTCTCTATCATTTTTTAAACCGCGATACATCCGGTGTACTGTCAGTAAAAATACACACGCAGAAAACGTCTTGAAAACACACCAATCATATTTTTTTTTCTCCCTGAAGAAATCATTTTGAAAAAGAAACTTTAACTTTTTTTGTCAGTTCGAAATGGAATCTTTTCTAGCTGTAGAAAAGGAAATACCACTAAATCAAACGTTTCAATTCCTTTTGCAAGTCTCCAACTTCAATTTTTAAAGCTATCTATCAAGTAAAAGGAAACATGTTTTTATCGGGGAAAAAATGTCCGCAGTAAACTCTCTATAATAATACTGGTGTAAAAAAGAAAAAAAAAAGTGACCGACGTAAAAGTATAGCTTTTGAAATTTTTTCTCTGCCTTCGTTCATTTATAACCACTGTTCTGAGTTGAAGCGTTGATGGGGAGAGAGAGAGAATGTTAGAGAAGTTTTAGTGGTGAAAGTGATCAATAGAGTTCATCATAGTGGCCTGTCAGAATTCTCCCTCCCTGCATGTTTACCCTATTGACTGGCCCGAATTCTAAACGGATAGGGAGGCAGCGGTCAACTCCATTACAGGATCGGGAACGTGGAAAAATTGCCCTTTTGAGAAACAAAAATTCGGAGTTGGTTAATACTTTTTTATGAGTTTTTGTACATTTTGAATTTTATGTTGAGAACATTGTAAACAAATCGGAATTTGCACGTAAAGCTTAGCAAATATAGTGCGTTCACACTTTAACAAAGTTTTAAAAAATTCAGATCTTGGTGCAATAGATACAGTATAGTAGCCGAAATATTATGTATGACCCGGCAAATATTATCTTTTTTCTATTATACAGAAAGAACCTTGTTGTAAATCTCAGCAATGTATATCAGTTTTATAAAATGTGAAATAGTTTAATACAATAAAAAGGCATCCCAAATAGTGCTTTCCCCTATACCATTATGCCATAGAATACTTTTGTGTGGCCCTGTAAAATAATAAAAATATTCTTTTCATCACGGATTGTAGAGAATGTATATTTCAGAATATACTTCATAGTTGCATATCAATTTTACTGTGTTCGAATGAGTAGCATCGTTAAAATTGTTTTTTTCCATTGGCCGTAATGTAATCGGATAACTTTGATTGTCACTGTAATTGAACTATTCATCCGATTTTCATAAAATTTTAAATGACTTGACAAAATTATGCAACAATTATACGTTGTAAATTTCAAATGATTCGGTTGGATAGTTTTTGCTTTGTTATATGTGGACAGGCGGACAGACTGAACGACGACTATAGGTACTACGTATTTATATAATTACGAACGCATGTAAAAATGACAAATGATTCTCATTCTTAATTTACGAAAGTTTAATACAAAGTGTCCACAAAAGAATGTTCCAATTTCAGTTATATACATTAATAGTTCAATTCAGACTATTTACAACGTATCACACATCAAATTGAAGGTAAACTAATCTTGTTTTTCCTATAAATGTTCATTATGTATACGTTTAGATATACGGCACGTTTAGATATACATCCAATCTAAAGCCCAATTCTTTCCGCACTTGGATTAAGAAAAACGTAGTAATGGAAACAATAGCCCCTTCATTTCTGTATCTCAACTTTTGCAAATCATTATTTAATAACAGAACATTAGTGCGATCTTTTACAAAGGCCCAAAGGAAAAAAATCGCATGGTTCTAACCGTTTCTGGTCACAAGCTATCGAAGCCTGTGAGTCAATGTATCCGTCGGTTCTGTATGTACAAACATGCTACGCGTGTATGTATAAATATACGGAACGCAATAATTGTTGATAAGTTTCCGATTTGCTTCAAAAAATTTCTAGATTAATTAGATAAGGCGCTTTTCTGATTAGTTTTGGGGGTTTATTGGTTAAATATAAAAAAAAGTAATGGAGGATTAATCCCTTCTTAATTTAGACGCTACGTGATCCTCTACGTGATCCGAGCGAGTAACGTATAGCATTTAATGCCTAAAAAGTAATGCAAAACTTTGTAGAAAATGTAAATAAAAATGCATCTAGTTAGTGTTGTTAAGGGGACAGTGAATCTTTATTTGAGCAAAATTGTCCATAGCAAAATTGTCGCAAAACGGTCTTTTTTCAGCACTATAATAGTACCAAAGCAGTTTTTTATTATTAAAATATCATTTATGAAGAAGTTTAAGAAGTAAATAATAAAGTAAGTGTATTTATATACTTTAAATGTGTTTTTCTCAAAACTAATTTTTTGGCGTTTTTAGATTTTTTTAAATGCTCCTTGAGACGTAATTTTTGTTCAATATTTATTAAATTGATAAGGAAGTATCCTGATATTATTTAGAAAGAAATTGTGTAAGCTTTTTAAAATTCATCTTCATTAAGATAGTCAAATTTTATTTTTAAAAATAAATTACCTTTTAAAAGAAAAGGTAAAATTTTGATGAAAATTGATATGGAATTTAGAAAAAACCCTGTAAAATATTAACTATTCAAGAGATAAAAAAATCTTATGCAAATTTGTTTATAATAGAGTTTTAAGTGATAAAAAAGCAAAAGCAAGGAAATATCTCAAAAATTAAGACACGAGGAGCATTTTAAAATTTCGTTTAAAAATTTTTAAAAATTTAAAAAATTAAAAATTTTAATAATATTGGAAATTTTTTTGAAGGTGTTCCATATGCTTTTGGTGAAATGTATATATGGACAAAATTTCATATTGCTATGATGAAAATTAAAAAAAAATAATAAAAACGTCCACCGTCCCCTTAAATTCCAGAAATCATTCTCCATTGTTTCATTGGAACGTCCAGCCCATCTCTTTTCATTTTGTTTACTTCAACGTACGTCTTAAATTCAGTTAAAACTACAGTAAGATGTCATAATAACATGTTATGTATCCCTCACTCTAATAAAATAAAACGTCTCGTAAAATACAAACAAAACGTTTTCGGCTGTATTTAAAGATAGATTTTGATCAAATATAGGTTTTAATTAGAAATCTGATTTGCTGAATTTAGCACCTCTACATAAAATGAACCAATAGAATTTTTTATGCATACATAGCTCAAGCGACTTGCGTTAAAAGAGAGATTCTGTCTGAATTTTGATTTGACGAATGGATCGGATCCTGTGACCGTAAATTAACAATTAAGAATAGTTGCTGCAGTTATTGTCAAATAGCAAGCTAGAAATTTAGCCTTTTTTTCGTGCTACGTAATAGAAATTTATGCATAGATGTAAAAGATTCAATTCCGGATCAGAAAAATAATTTCAGTTAAATTCGGAAATTGAAAACAAAAATGCATCAACAATAAAACGATAATAATAATAATAATAATCACAAAAAAGAGGTTAGTTCTTGTTTTTGTTCGAATAGTAATAAGTCTTTTTGATTTTCAGTTTGTTTACGATACTAAATACTGGTTTAATTGATAAATCAGGGCTCTCATTTGGTCCGTTTTTTAAGCACTACTTCTTTTCAAAGAAAAATCGTCTTTATAATTTTTATCGAAACTTATCTCCAAAGGGGATTTTTATACTTTTGGAAAAAACCTACCGCAAATTTTTTTCTTAAAAATACTGTTTAAAAAACCGGACTATTAGCATTTCTTTTAACCGTTATTTGAAATCCACGAACAGCCAAAACGAAAAGTAATGCTCTTCGTCGACTTTTTGGAAGATTTCGATCCACAAGTATCTTGATGTTTGCTTCTCGGCAAGCTGCCTCTATGGAAGGTAGAGGAAGTTTGCCAGGCGAACTTGGACGGGGTTAAAATACTTGCGGTTGCAAATGTCAAATTTAAAATAATAAATAAGCCGTATAAGCCGTTTTTAGTCCTTCACATCAAAGTTAAAAAGTGTTTATAAATCATTGAAAAGTGTTTAGATTAATTTGCCTGTCTCCTTTCTGCCTGCAGGTGCTCGAACTCTTGCAAATATGCACTCGAACCGCTGTAGATTTTTTACATGTTTTAAAGGTGAATGATTACATAATGTGATTGATATATGAGATTGAGATGGACTACAATATGCTTGCTGAGGTTGAGAAACATTTATATTTTCTTTTAACGCGATGAACAAAAGTTTTCCATTGTTTCATGTTTTATGGGGGGGGGGGGGATGCGGTGCAGTTTAGTAATGTTATGATATTCTAACATAACGAAATTACAGAAGTGTATGCCACGTTTTCCGTTAAAATACTGAGTGAGAAAAATAATAGCTGGAAGGCCTTTTTTCTTCTGTGGTATAAACTTTTAAACTAGTTTATTTCTGGATATATTAGATGGTGTGTTGAAATTTGATAGATCGCATATCGATACTTCACGAAAAGTTTTACACATTGCCGGATGTTAATGACCAGCAATGCAAATGAATTTTCACTCAGTAATATGTTTTCTAAGTTGCTTATTTACTTAAAACATTTCATTTTAGAAAATAAATAAGTAAATCTCTTAATTATATCCTACTAGTATTGAAAAGTGTTTCTTAATCTATGCCTGTTTTATTGCTCTTGTTGTTGTTGTTATTGTTTTCATTCTCTTAGTTCATAATTTAAATTTTTATCTTAACTATTGTTTTATATTCGTAAATAATTGAAAGTAACCCCCCCCCCCTTTTTTTTTTTTTTTTTTTTTTTTTTAAGAAGAGAAAAAAAAAAAAAAATACCAACTCTTTTCACATATCTGATGATGATTGCTTCTCAACATATTTACTTTAGTAAAGATATAGAAAGTTTGTCAGACAGAATTACAATGAAGGCGTAAGCACGAAATTAAAAATATATTCTGAAAATCAAGAATATCTGTAAAGATAATATAAAATTTGCTGTTAAAGTTATACCATAAATTAAATGGAGTATTTTATGCAATTTCAATATCTTAATTTTGAAAATTACATCCATTTTTTGTTAAAAAACAAGAACATTTAGCAAAATCATGATAAATATGTTAGATATTTTTGCATGCATTGAAATTTTTAATGTTTAGCTGAAAAGAAAAAGTGTAAAAGAGAGCATTGCTCCCAACTCTTTAAAATCATTATGTAAAAATTTAACTGATATCAATTGATTAGTGTTAATATCAACTAATTAAGGCTATGTATAAATTTTACTTAGAGTGTCGTTTCCATAAAAAAATGTTTTTTCTTAGAAGTTGACTTCATAAATAATTTGAAATTTATATTTATGTTAAATGTTTTTTATATTTATTATTTTAAAAAGTACTAAAAGAAGAACTACTGGAGTTTTCATCAACTTTTTCTTAGCCAGTGAATTTTTATTTCATAGATGATATGAAATCAACAAGTAAAATTTTATCGAAAAAAAAAGATAATTGTGAATGGGTTTATGCAATATATCAATAAATTATTTTATTTTTGATGAGGATTTTTCAATTCATTATTAGCTACGAAATTAATTGTATTATTCTTTATTACATTTGTGATTAAATAACAAGTGAGTAGAGATTTTTGAAGTTATATATAAATATATATAATATATTAAATTAATGGATAAAACTAAAACGCATTTCTTTTCATTCAAAAAGTATTTCTCTATTCTAAAATTAAGTAACTAACTCTGTCACCGCCACTAACAATGAATTTTTTGTGACCGGAGGTCTTTCTTCACTAGTAGTAAAAAAACTAATGCACACAAATACATGAAAATTGGTAATATTATAGAGAAATATTTAATACACACGTTGATGCAAACAGTTTTTAAATGGAATAATTATTTTTAAAGATATTTAATATTAAATTTGGTCAAAAATTTTTCTCAAAATTTCTCAAATTCAAAAGTTTTTTACATATTTTAGAAAAGGTTATTATTTTAAATTGTTTCGAAATGATCAAAGAATAATATTTCCCCCAAATGAGAAAATTATTTACAAGCGACTATGACAAACAGAAAATAAAACTTTTAAATGAGAATTAAATAATTACGAGATAAGAGCGAATAAATATCGAAAATTACTTCATAAAACTATATTTACATGTGAATATTAAAAGAAAAAGAAAATATTAAAATAATAAATTCTGTAGGGTGCGTTAAAAGTAATAAGTAAAAAAAAAAAAAAAAAATTACGTAATATTTAAACTGACCAAGTAATATTGCAAAACAGTTAAAAATTAAAAATATTTTTAGGTGAGACGTTTACTTCATATTTTGATATGATCGTTTTAATCGTTGTTGTGTATTCTAAGATGGCACTTAAACGGCACCACCTATTCTAAGGCGGCATTATATGTATATATACATAGTTCAATGTTTCGTACTCTTTTAGAAGCGATCAAATTAGTGTGTTCTTAGAGTTTGTTGTGTTTCAACGGAGTATGACGAGTGTTAGCTTGCAGGGGGCAGAGCTTCTAGTAATTTAAAAGTTTCCAATATTATTTGTACGATACGCATGCAATAATGTTCTTTTATTCTGAAGCTAGTGGAGTAAGTAATAAAAAATGTACTAATTATAAGCACGTACTCCTTTTTAATATTGTAAATTTCAGAACATAATTAGTAGCAAATAAATAAATAATAAAGAAAATTCTTATACGATTTCTCATTTTCTTTTACATAATTATTCAATTAAAGTGATAAATTAAAATTTTCCCACTCATTTATAATATTTTAAAATAGTTTCTTTGAGAAATTTAATCTTAATATTAAAGCTCAGTAAATATATTTTAAAAAGTTGCTGTAAATAATAAAACTTATTTCCTTTTTTCTTTGGAAAAACTATAATCTGAAGTAATTGGAAATATTTAACTTTTAAGTGTGATATAATTCCTTCTTGACGATTATGTAACTTCCATGATAAATTAAAAATCTATCACTGATTGGCAAAATTGAAAATGAAATTCCTTTGTTAATATAAAGTTGCATACTATAAATAATTCATGGAAAGAAAGTTTCTTAAATGATTTAGTTTTCTTAAGCATATTTTTAAACTGCACTCAATGAAAGTTTTTTACAACATTTTCTTTAGAAATTTAAAAGTCGTTCATTTAATTTGAAAACATACTGTAAAATTGCTACCTGAATAATTATCATTTCCAAAATTACGAATTTAGGCGAAAAAATTTAAAACTTGAGTGTTCCAATTTTAAAAAGAAGGAACATAACCATTGACCTAGACGTAACGCATTTAATTTCAATACCGCACCTGTTTAAAAAGTGAAATTTTGCCCTCAGGCTCTCGAGATTCCGCGTCTTGGGGTTCATTCACCGGACGGACCAGAGCATCTTATGCGGCGGAAGTGTCTTCCCCTGGCCGGGAAACTATTTCCCGTCCTTCCGCCAAGGAGAGGGAGGTGCTTCATTGGAGAGTTCCGCCGGTTATGCGCTGAGGTGAGGGCGCAAGGGCGGCCGAGGCATTCGCAGGAAATCGAGACAGGCCACCCGAGGAAGTTTGAAATTAAGTATTCGCAATATTTGATGGCATAAGATGTATCAATGTTTTGACAGGGGAGTTGCATAAATCTTCGCCTAGGCTTTGTATGTAAAAAAATTAAAATAATATGGAAACCAGCGTAAGATAAGAAAACAATAAAAAAAGTGTACAATAAAAAACATTATAAAAAAACCTTGATTTTATTAGTGTATTTAAAAGTAGAAATAAAGCCGAATTTCAAATTCATTCTTTTAAAATGAAAATTCGATTTTTTTTTTTTTTTATGATGTATTGTAATGTAAAAACCACATGTTAAAAATGAATTTATTGTTTTCTACAAATTTTAATTTTCTCAATATCTTTTAAAGGTATTGTAGCAGAAAATATTTCCTATAATACTTTAAATGCTACTTTACATCATCGTAAAAATCAAAATAGATATCTATGTATTTGTGTTAAGTGGTCATACATTTAAAGCAAATTTATGCCTAAAAATTTATTAAACTATCTAAAATTTCTAATTTTTTTTCAGCATATAATCAAAATTTAATTAAACCTATTAATTGATTAGAAGTTACAAAAATATCCAATTTTCATAGGAAAGAAGAAAACGTTGATAATTTATAAAATTCTATACATCAGGAAATGGTTAAAAAATTGATGATGGGATTGTATAAATATGGCCCAAATTAATTAAATATAAAAGTGCCGAAAAAAATTATAAATAAATAATATGAATCTTGAAATTCAGAAATTGCGAGATAGGATGTATCAGTTTTTGACAAACAATATGCATGGATTTATGTCTATATCCGTTCTATAAGGTTGTTAATATAATATTTCATGCTATTCAAGAAGGAAAAAGAAGGTAAAGATAAGTAATGGATGTTTTGAGCATGTATTATTTGTGCAGCTATTTAAAGAACCTAGTGGAGGAAAAATATAATCTGTAAAATATTTACTTGTTGGGGGAAGAGCAATTAATACTATAACTTTTTCAGCACTTACATTTAATTAAAATTAATTTACTTAAATGTAATGTAAGATGATTATTGTGACCATCCATAAAAAGTATTACTAGTAAATAAACCTGATTTTGCTGCAGCCATGGGAAAAATTTATTAGATATGTATTCAGAAAATATTTTACCCTTCATCCAGCCACTTTCACTCTTCCCTAAACCCCAACTTTAAGGAGTATTACTGACCAGATCTGATGGCAATCTCACATAAGGATAAACTACAAATGGTGGACAAACAACTTCAGAGTCTGAGAATGGTAAGCTATATACTACCGAAACCGGTATGCTTATAATTTATAGTAATTGATGCTTTCAACGTTGCTATTTTTGCATTTTTGTTATATTGTACCGAACTCTATATCAATAAGTATCGCTACATTGTTGACCGTCTGGTGACGAGTTTTCATAGCTGTCTGTTTTTTTTCCCTTCAGAAATTTTAAAGAATTTTTTCGCTTTATTTAATTGATATCAAATAAGACTTAATAAATAAATATATATAAATATTTAAACAGAAAACCAGTTTAGGAAAGATATTTTATTTAAAATGCCGATGAACAATGCTAACTACTAGAAATTTCTAAGAACTTAGGAAGAAATTATCACATATATTATGAAAATTATGAAGAAATTAGAATAATAGTTAGAAATAAGTATCCCATTTCATGCTTCTTGATACATTTCAGCAATCAGTCTCAGCATGGTAGTGAGTTGAGTATGAAAGTTATTTCCTGACTATTGGATATGAGGTGTTCGACTGTACGAAGAATCTTACGGCGGATGTTGCATTTTTATTGAGCAGTTTCACTTTTTAGATATTATTTATTATTTAAAAAGCGAATTAAGTGCTTTATATATACAACAGCGCGCCTTATCGGCGAATTTTTGTGTTTTTAATTTTTGTAATAATTTTAAAATAAATGTCAAGAGCATCATTTGAATTATTTGTAGTTTAAATTTGATCTCATTTGCATCAATAGAACAAATTCTGGATCCCTTTGATGTGGGTAACATATTTCTTGCTAATCTTGTATAACAAGGAAATAACTTGTAATTAAATCTTTTTTTCATCTATAGAAAAGCATTCTAATGAAAGTTATTTTCTGAAAGTTAACAGTTTAGAATTGGTTCTCATTGTAAAGGGAACAAGATGATCCAAGTAAAAAATAAATCCTAATGAACTACGCTTGAGGAAATATTTATTCAATCTCATAATAAATACGCATGTAACGGATAAATTTTGAAAAAGAATTTATGCCGAAGTATAATATTTAAGATCTCCAAGAACAAACTGATTATCAGTATTTTGCACCTGAGAATAACAACAGAAATTTTCTATTTCTGATAAAAAGAAAAATAACTGTTTTTATAAGTTTTAAATGAGATTTAAAATAAATTAAGACAGTTCTAACATCATAACTGTAGTTAAACTTGAATATAGCCCAACAAAATAACGTGTTTGTATTTTTAATACTTTCGGATTGGTGTACCAATAATAGTACATGTTTTTTCATCGAGTATTACTTTGTCTTAAGAATTGCTTAGTTACTTTCGACATATAGAAACGTGAGTACATGGCTACGCCCTACTTATTATGACTTTATTTATGTTTTGGTATTTGGTAATAATAATAATAATTAACTTAATTCTCTTTGCCCCATTGGCGATTTCTTTATATTATACTGTAGATATATTTCCCTCTTTAAACTAAAATATAAGTTAATTTTCTGAACCAGTCATGTGTGAAAAACACAAAATACATTATAAAGTTGTAATATCCTCTCAAATCATGTTTAATACTTCGTTTTCCAAATGTCTCCAAAAACTATTCCTTAGCCTATTATCATATAAATATGATTTGAATAGTACGCAATATAAGTACATTCGTTAGATTTTAGAGAATGAGTTAATCTTTAAGCTTCAACAAGTCTATTTGGGTTGCTACATTTAACATTATTAAAATTTTTTTTTTTTTTTTTTTTTCATTTTGAAAAAAAAAAAAATGGACCCGAGAGAGTTAAAAGAATGATAAAGTGGACAAAAATTTAAACAGCCCGAATATAAAAATTCTAACAATTTGCATTTAATACATACCTTTGCTTGCCTTAAATCGATATTTTAAAAGAAAGTTTTAAGCATAGAGTTCGTTCAGATTTCTGTTTTGCCATGGAGCACCGCGGTCTGTATTTTAATCGGAAACATTCATAATTAAGCATTGTTTTTGAAATCATGAAAGGATTGCTTAAAGCAGTAAAATGTTTTAACTTCTGTATGCTTTAATGATTATTGAGCAAAATCGTTGTATTCATGGTCTATATTTTAATGAATCTCAAAGGAATGAATCACATATTGTTTACCATAGGTAATCGCTGGGTGGTACGATATTCAATGCAAGATATATCGATTAACCCGCATTGTTTGATGTAGCTCCCCATTCAAGTTGATTTTCTTTTTTACAATCTTTCTAAAAAGATTAATCTTATACAGCTTTATTGAAAAAAATTAATTTCTGAAAATAAAAATAAAATGGCTGATTTTAACGAAACATTATCACGATCAGGATTGATCTGTTTACCCCGGAAGTGTTATACACTCAAATTCGGGATTGCGAGTGTTCAGGGAAAAACGTAGTCAAAAAAATGTATTAAATACCAGAATTTTGTTAAAGAGAAATTATCCTTCTTTAACCCCTTTATATTATTCCATATTTTTTCTATAAGAAAATGCTAGTAGTTTCCTTTTTTTCTGACTGTGGTTTTCCCTGACTACTCGCCACTCTGAAATTATACGCTAATAATCAAAATTAGACATTTAAAATTCTTATAAATATAACATCAGCAATCCAAACACACAAAATATTTTTATGACAGCAAATTATCATAACGGAAAAAACTTTAAACGTATTCGTGTCGAACCATTTATCCCAAATAAAGACATTCCAAACAAAACCTATTCTCCAAAAGTCAAAAGTTTAGAATATATATACGAAAGAAGAAAGTCCCATTCAAAATTTCGAGGAATACAACATTTTTCCTAATGACCTACATCCACAATAAGTCCATCCGCCGGATTCAACCACATAACTGGGCATATATTATGCGGACGGCGAACCACCAGAGGATCAGCGATGTAAAATCCCAGTTATTATTATTTATTGCATCCCTATTTATCAAAAGGAATGCAATAAAGGATCTTTTTCCTGAAAGAAAAGGACATAACGCTAAATTCAGGGCAATATTCCTAAGTCTGAAATTTTTTCTGCAGTTCTCTGGAATGGGTTCTCCATTTTGCCATCTTCCCCATTAAGGTGACATCTGCAATCGCCCACCCCCTCTTTCATTCCCCTCTTCTCGTTCTATCAAAGTAAGAGTTCTAAAGAGAAAACAGTCGCCAAAGTCGCCAATGGTTGAGGCAAGATGCTAAAGCAGCAGATTTTGATATTTACGAGTATTTTTATGTGGCTATATTAAGTTTTAATGTTATTATTTAAGGCACACAATTACAAAAAATATGATTAGTAAAGGAAATGATTTCATATAGAAATCATAAAATTTAATAAACACTTTAAAATTTGTTTAAATTTTGAAATCCGACAGAGAAAAAACCCGTAACACGAATATAATAATATTTTTATTTTTATTAATATTTCCTTTATCATTTCCATTAACGATGTGCTATTATATTATAAGGAAAATTCATTATAACATATAAACATTAGTGAACCGTGATATTTCTTCTGACGTATCTCGAGAAAACAATTCCAAATTAACTCGATTGTACTTAATTTATAAAGAAATAGCTATAACGGATTAACTCTTAGTAGCCGATTATTTTCAGAAGATATTTTTTTCATTTATCCGAAAAAACTCATATAAGTATATTTTAAAATATAGGGAGGAAATTTATTACGTAATTACTAGCTTTTATTCTTTTTTCGAATTTGACATAAACAAGTTTATCAATTATGACTAAGAGGTAGTCAATGTAATAATAACGTTGTAATGAACATCTAAACGCTAATCTCGAAGCGAGATTTCTCGCCAAGAGAGAAAGCCCGGTTTGAAAACTCACTTATTGCTCTCCTTTACCGATTTGGCTCGCTGTACTCTGACCACATAACGTGTCCTAAGAGGGGCAAACTGGTGGTTCCACAAATGACTCTCCTGTCTTAGTGGAGGCAATCAGCGGCTGACATATGGCCGAGGGGTTTTAACCTCAGCGGCCCATTTTGTCCGACCGCCCCCGAACGTGATGAGACTCGAGATTGGGCCGCAGAACAGTTCTTTTTCCTTCGAATTCCTGGATGCAAGACTTATTTGCATGAATATAGTGGAGTTTGAAAAAAAAATCGAAACAAAGCATTGCATTAGTTTTTTATGCTTTTCTTTGTAGTTCATAAAAATGCTCTTAGATAGATGGTTTCAAACCTTAGTAAGCTTTCAGAGAAATTCAAATAGAGAAATTCGCATGTCATGGAACGCACGTTTTTAATGGAAATGTTTATCCGAAAGTTATTTTTTTTTCCAATTTCGAGCATGTTTATAGAAACATGTTGAATTTTATGAAGCTTACTCATTTTTTTCAACATCTTAAAAGGGCAAATGCAAGGGTTGCGCATATAATTTTTATATACTAACAAAAATATAAAATTCGTAGTTTGAAGCAATACAGTAAAACCTCTGAATAGCTGATGTCTCAAGAGCGGAAAATTTTCCAGAGATACAAACATACAAAGATGTGGGTGTTGAAAAATGTTCGCAAAATAGATTGTCATGTAGTTGGAAGGTCCGTTATGGAGGTTTTACTAAGTATTATAAATATTTTAAAATTTTGAATAATAATTACCTAAAAGCAAAACTAAACTAAACTTCTGCTTTAAGATCCATAAATGAATAGGACCTGCAGTCCCCAGCCCTATTTTCTTGACAATAGAACCCGAGATGCTATATAGCATATGTCACCCTCAGTTTTTATTTATTTAGATGGTTCACTTAGAGCAGATTACTTTGGCTTCATTCCAACCATTTTAGCAGAAAGAAATTAATTATTTGCGTGCAGAAAAACATGGCCCTTCCCACTCCTTGCAGTATAAAAACTTATCAAATTTCTCTAGTAAAAATACATATTAACCCTTTGACGGTTAAAGCACTTCTATTCATAAAATACTAAAATGATTGAATGACACCGGAATTTAAAAACAAATTTATTTCATAATATATAAATGTTTGTTTTACGTTCTTTGTAAAATTAAAATTTTCATTTAAAAATTTCGGTGTCAGTATGGCATTTCGCAATTCAAATTAAGTGGTATTCTGGGCGCGTATATGCGCTTATAACCACGAATGGGTTAAAGGAATTTAATTATTTCTATAGTAACCTTCTCTATCAACCACCACGAAACATCTTATTTTGTCATTTTCATTCCTCGAACTATTTTAATCCCCGGTGTGACATAAGTAATATTTTCATTACAAGAACTTTGCCGACCGAAGCGTTCAAGGAAACGGAATGAAATTTTAGATGAAGATATTTTAAAATATGTGCTATACAATACGTTGATATATAACAAAAGAGCTTTTAGTATTACGGTAATGATTGCAGAAATTTAAAATTTTTAAACACTATTAGCAGGAATCGTACTTGTCCCAGAATTTAAAGATCAGGAAATTCTGCAGTACCAGTATTATCGCTCTATCTAAAAAAAAGTAACTAACGCAGTCATAGCCGCTGATAATGAATTTTTTGAGGCCGGTGGGATTTCTTCTTCAATTTTAAGATAGCTGTTACGTACAAAAATATGAAAATTGGTGGTATTATAGAGAAATGTTTGATAAACACGCTGGTGTAGACAGTTTTTAAATTGAATAATTATTTTAAGCGATATTTAATGTTAAAGTTTGTCAAAAACGTTTCGTCAAAAAAAAATTATAGTTGCAAAGACTATATATTGGGCTTTAATCATTTTTAGATAATTTTATACATTAGAAATTCTTGTTGTGCAGATTGCATTAATTTTTTTATATTTTAATTGATTTTTCATCTAGTTTTCAGCAGTGAAATTACGCTTGAAATTCTTGAATATTTCATACGTGAATTTTCACATTGCTAACTAAGCGTAAAACCAACTATGTGAAAAATGGAAAGGTAGCCTTCGAACACGGAACCCTTCGATCCAAGTGCTGTACCGTTTACGTTTCAAGGACGATGCCCAGCTTTGCATTTTTCAACATATATGTTGGTAAGGCTGCAACTCGCAGCACGAGATGGAACCGTCTTCACAAGTACACAATCCTGCGGTATAACACGAGACACAAACGATCCCATCATCGGTCAATCACATATTTTAATTAATATTTCATTTAATTTTCAGCACTGAAATTATGCTTGAAATCCTTGAATACTTAATATGCGAATTTTCGCATTGCTAACTAAGCGTAGAACCAACTTGGTGAAAAATATTCAAGCCGGGGATCGAATCCACAACCCTTGTAATTCCAAGAGTGAACACGTGAACGCAGGGAAAAAATATTCTTTGACTTGCTTTTTATTCTGTAACTTATTTGTACTTATTGTCATTAGTTATATTGTGTATTAAATTCAGTATAAAGAAAATAATAAGTATAAATTTCTCAAGTTTCTGTGTGATATGTTTAAGCATAAGATTATGAAAGGAAAATAAGTAGATTGAGGCGGGGAGGGGGGATTAGGTGATTGATTAAATATAAATAAAAAAAATAAAGAAGTAAATTTGAAAAAAAAAATAAAGCTTTTAAGTTTTGTTTAGGGGTTTTTTGTTTCGGGAAGATTTTTGGAAGCGGGCATTTAGAGTATATTTATCAGTAATTTGTCGAAAGGCAAAAAGATTTCCATCCGCGTATTTTACTCTATTTGAAATTACCCTATTTGCCAATAACTCAAAAATTATAAATTTTTTGCGTAAAGTGCTCAGTTACAAAAAGAAAGAACATTAAATTCTCTATAAATTTTGTAATAAAAACGTTTTTCTAAACCCATTACTAAGTGCGCTATGGTTTTTGAAAACGTCCCTTTTTTTAACTTTATAAAAAGTGACCTATTTTTCGTCCCCCATCTCAAAAAAACTTTTTTTCATCATTAACAATGACAATTAAATACACCTATTGATGGATAAGAAATGAAAGTTTTAAGAAAAGAAGGTAGAAGAAGCACAAATTCTAGAAACCCTATAAGAAAAACAATTACAAAGGGTGGGAGGGTCAGGGATAAAAAAGGGAATGTAGATGGAAGATTGCGACCACGTGACTTTCCCGAGCCGTAATGATTTAGATGCAAGTGTTCTTTTATAAAGACATACTCTTCTAATATGCTGCTATTCAGTTTATTGTATCTATTTTTGTGCAGTAATGAAAAATTATTAAGCTCGACCGAAAATTGTGTTTCATTCGCCAAACGACTTCAAATAGTGATACTCGTGTTGTGAGCCAGAAAGGATTTGCCAAGCTCTTTGAACATAGCGTTCAGCTTCAAAGTAATTTTCATCAAAAGTAATATTCATCAGTTTTTTGGAAAGTAGAAAGGAAGTTAGTATACAGGATGATTGCCGATAAATATATGCAAATGAGAGAATGATAGCAGCATATGTTCGTCGGAGTGAGAGTTCTACACAGACTATAGTTTGTCCCTCAGATCGAACACTTATTTCAAGTTTCAAGATAATTGCTTCTTATGTGAAAAAGGTAATCCCGGTGACTTCAACGAAAAGCAATGAAAAAGCCCTAAGCAAAGAGAAATTTGATTCACAAAGTAATGAAGTTAGAAGCGAAAATTACAATTCTGAAAGCTGCAGAAAAATGTGGGGATGAATGATCCCAGAAAGTAATTGAACGCATTCAGCGCGAACCTGATTAGCAGATGCTAACCTAACTTGCAGATGCATGGTATCATAGTTTTTGTTGTGTAAAACTAGATCAATCTGTAACAAGTGGAGAGAAAAGAGAGCGTCGACTCGCACCATCCGTTGACGAAGCCAATGACATAAACAAGAGCTTCTTCATTTTATTTCTTAAAACAAATTAAAAATTTCAAAATAACAGAATTCAAGTTGAGCAGGCAAAAGAAGAAGATGATGTCATGATAGTTATCTCAGCCATTTCAAGAGCCGTATCTTTTGAAAGTGTCGTAATTGGCGGAGAAGATATTGACCTTCTCGTGATCATGATGAGCTTAAGCTATCAGCACAAAAATCTAGTTTTCCAAAAGCCAGGAAGAAGTAACATCGAAACCAAATGGTTTACAACCATGTCGTTCAAATACAATTACAACAATGTTCTTTTCACTCATGCAATCAGTGGATGCGATACAACATTCGCTCTTTTTGGACAAAGAAAGTCAAAGTTTTGTAACACTTTGAAAAAACATGATCAGCTTGGCGAAATAGACTGCGTGTTCAATAAATTAGGTTCTACCCGTCAAGAAATCATCAAGGTTGGAGAAAAATTCCATGCTGCACTATACAGTGGATGCATAGATATTACACAGAAATTGAAAACCTTAAGTTTTCAGCTTTTTGCTAAATCTGCCACAAAAAGCAAAGTTCAACTTGCAAGACTACCACCAACAAAACAGGCTGAGCAGCATCATTTTCTCCTATGTTATCATCAGTTACAAACTAGGCTAGGAAACAACATCCCTCCTGAAGAATGGGGGTGGGCTCACAGGTCGGACGATCTCTTTCAGCCAGTTCAAATGTGCCAAGACTCGGCACCTGAATCCTTGCTCCATGCTGTGTCATGTAGCTCTAATGAAAGGTGCAGCAAAGCATGTTCTTTTGATAAATTAAGACTAAAATGCTCAACAATTTGTAAAACATGTAATGGGATCAACTACGAAAATGTATACCACCGTAAGTATTTTTAACTTACAATCAGTTAAATACCTAATATTAATGTTCTCCACTAAAGCTCTAAATACAAAAAAAAAAAAAAAAAAAAAAAAAAGTTACAATGTTCTTAACTTTTACAATGTTACCGTTGTAATTCATCACGATTTGTATCATGCAAATACCTATAATTTAAATAAGTTACATTAAAGAGGATAAAATAATTTAAAATTGTGTCAAATTTTCGTTTTTGCAATTTTTTCGTAAAGTTAGAAAAAAAGAGTCACTTTCAGAATGCTGTAGCACGCTTAATAATGGCTTTAGAAAAACAGTTTTATTATGAAATTTGTAAAGAATTTAATGCTCTTTCTTTTTGTAATTGAGTACAGTAAGCAAAAATTTTATACTTTTTGAGTTATTGGCAAAAAACTGAAAAAGTCCGAAAATTTTGTGGTTTTTTGGCTCTACTAAATTTAGCCTCGAAATATTTTATTGGAAAACCATTAATTCTTGTTACTAGCATCCCCATAAACAATTTAAAAACATAAAATCTTCTAGCAGAATTTTTGCATCTATTTATGACAATTTGACTGGCCTAATAGCCAAAACACTGTTTATAGATCTCAAAAGTAAAATCTCAGAACCAACTTGCTAAGCGAATAACTGTATTTATTTATTCTTTTATTTGAATTTTAGTGTTTTAACATATACTGTGAATACTATTAAATATTTTTATATAAAAAAAAAAATCTTCGAAAATAGAAAAATGCAAATGATTTGTTATTTTATCTGAAGTGATCATGTAGGGCACTAGGGAACAGACTAGTTGAGGCAGATAAGAACAATTCATAAGTGCTCCAATAATCATTCTGTGATTTTTTTCCTCTTTCAGTTAACTTTGTGAGAAATAATGTCCGTTTCAATATTTATAATTTTTCTTCAGTAGAAGACTTTTTGACATAGAACATTTGATGTTGTATTGAAGCTTCAACAAAAACAACTGTCAACAAGTTCATAAAGAGCAACAATCTCGTTTAAGTTCTATTGTTATTTAAATAAATTTTTTTTTCTAAAATGACACAATATTGTGCAATATTTTACTAAACGGTTCACCACAATTTGTTTTACACACTGTTATTACAAAAATTGCGTTAAACAAGTTTACATTCTTTTTATTCCAAACTTACCAATGATGACTTACTTTTATACTCTCAAATAGATGATAGAATAGAATAGATGAATAGATGAATAGAATGCATATGATTCTTTAAATAGAGATAAATATCAGTAATATCTTATGAAGATAACATTTTAAAATTAATAACTACCATAAAATCCCTATTGTAAGCAGCTATGCCCCCGTCTTTTACGAAAGCAAAATAGGTCAAATTTGGGGAGAGATTATAATCGAGATTTTTTAAGAAACAATCATTAAAACTCTTCTTTATCATTAATTTAGAAGTAAATAAGACAAATACATGGGTGTGAGAATCATTCGTATTTCAGCAGATTTCTGATAAATATTATCTAAATGCCCCCTCCCTAAAATTTCCCCGAAAGAAAAATCCCAAACAAAATTTAAAAGTTTTTTTTTTCGAATCTCCTTCATTATTTTTTGTTTTAATTTAACGATAAATCAGTTATCTAAACCTCCATCCTTTTCCCTAATCTACTTATTTTCATTTTATAATCTTGTGTTTAAACATATTACCCAGAAGCTTGAGAAATTAATGCGTATTTTTTCCTTGATGGTGAATTTAACATATAATATAACAAATCATTATGACAACAAATGAATTTCAGAATAAAAAGCATGTCAAAAAATATTTTTCCCTTGTGTTTTCCTTTGTGTCCCATGGAGTTCACAACTGCCCTACTAGTGGGGTATATGTGAAAAATTTTTTGATTTTATAAAACTACTAGCTTTCCGCCCGCGGCTTCGCCCGCGTGGAATTCGGTTATATTGCGGTATAAAGCACAACCATAAGAAAACTTCTCATTTCCACGGAAAAATGTAAGAAACGCGATGTAATGCTGGATACGATTAGTTGTTAAACCAAAACTGAATGGTACACTATATTATATGTTTTCTGTAGTGGAGCAAAAACATGCAGATTTTGGGCACTGGAAACCCGGTAACACGCTACATAGAGCTGACCATGCGAAAAACAATGTTTTTCCAAGTGTACTCCAGCAACCCTTAGAGTTTGGCCTTGTGCTTTATTAATGGTCATTGCAAATGAAACCCTTATAGGAAATTGTAGTCTTTTAAATTGAAATGGGAGGTCTGTTGGAATAATCGGAATCCTAGGAATGAGTACACTTTCACCCTTTGCTGCGCCAGTTAAAATAGTGGCTGTAATAATGTTCGCCCAAGCTGAGTGACACGCAGCCTGGTACCATTACACAGTCTAGGGGCATCGAGATTACGTATGAGCATCACCGGAACACCTACTTTTAGTTTCAATTTATGAGAAGGCACCCCAGATAATTCCAAAGAATTTAAAAACTCCACAGGATATGAGGTACTATGTTCTGTTTCTATCACTGTGTCTACAGATAAATATTCAGTATTTTCTCCCATAATTTCATTCAAAATATTTTCATTTATTTTAGTGACTGTTTCATTTTTTGGTGCTAATATTGCGCGTTCGCAGAGCCATTGGTCATCATTTATATGATAGTGTAAGTCAGTATAAACTTTTGCTACCAACTCCGATTCGCTGCCGACAACATTACAAAACTCTTCCGTTAAAGTTATCATTCCCTCTGCATCTACTGTCATTTTCCCATCACCGATTTTTAACAATGTTTCCGCGTAATGACCCGATTGAATGTCGTTGAATAATCGCACTCGCATGTTTGTGGTTAATTGAAACTTTATGACATGGTCCCACAACTTGGACGATTTTAGGCAAGCTTTTATTTCATCTGCTGGAGTCCCCCTTTGTATGACTGGCAGTGTTTGCCGGAAGTCACCTGCTAATAAAACTACCAATCCTCCCATTATGCTTTTGTAGTCCCTTATATCCTGCAAAGTCCTATTGAGAGCTTTAATAGCTCCTTTGTTCGACATGGTACACTCATCCCAAACTAACAGCTTACACTGGCGCAGCATCGCGGCCCGACCACTATTTTTACTAAAATTGCAGATTGAGGATTCCTCTTGAGCAAGATTTAGAGGCAGTTTCAAAACGCAGTGCGCAGTTCGTCCTCCAGTGATCAGCGTGGCAACAATTCCAGAGGAAGCAACGGCTGCTCCAATGTTTTTATTCTTTCTGGCATGAGCCAGAAGAAGATTCAGCAAAAAAGTTTTTCCAGTGCCCCCCGGAGCATCAAGAAAGAAAAGTGCTCCATTCCCTGACTCTACGTGGCGTGTTACTTCGTCGAATACAGTTTTTTGCTCGGGTAACAATCGTGGGACCATGTCATTTACTTGCTGTTGCAGTATAGTAGCATTATAATCTAGCTCTCTGCGATGTCAGTTACGCTTTCTTCTGATCGTTGTGTCATTCCAAATTCACTCAATTTTTTACCGATTATTTCCATAGTTTTATTTTCTATTTTAGTGAGAGCCTCATTGTAAATAAAATCATAGTACGTGATGTCCGGATTTGTCATCTGCAATCTTTTTAAAATATCTTCTGCCATATCATTTTTATATTTTTCCCATAGCTGTTGAAGATTAGAAACACCGCAGGTTGAGATCAAGGTTGCAAACAAATCTCTTATTTTTGTAGGTGATCTGCATTGAACTGCTTCTATCATGGTTTCCTCCCAATGATTCTCATTCTCCAACAGACCAAGAACTTCACATGCCTCTCTGTATGTTGCGCACTCTTGACCGTTCACAATTTTAAGGTCCCTGTGGCTAGTTGGTCCTCAAACATGGTGCAGAAGCATTCTTAAACAAAAACACTCAAAATGCACACGTGAACAGTATATACACGACCAAGAGCATCCCCTGATTTTACCCCGTGCCAGTTTTCTACTGGGGTGCCTTGAATGCGACGTTTCCACTCTTTTCTAGAGGCGTTCCATGTATAGTATCGGGGAACCTCTGAATACAAAAGGGTTTTTGCAAATGGATCGATTTGGCAAAGATGGAAAAATGCGGTCAGCGTTGTCTTTGGCGGAGACGCCATCCTATCATGAAAATTGCTTTCATTAAAATGCACACGCTGTCCGTTTTCTAAATGCACGGCCAAATGAGTGACTGTGGGGTGCCTTTCATGTAATGGGAATCCTAAAAGTCGCCATGCTGCCTCATTGCTGCTCACATAACGCCCCTGTTGGAAAGCTTGCACTTCGTTTATGACAGACGATCCAGCTTCCTGTATAAAATTGAACACGGCTTGATCGGTTTTTTTGTTAATATATTTACAAATATATTTGATAGCGCGCACGGAGCTGCAGGCCTCCATATTTATATGGGCATTAAATATTTTACATAAAATTGGCGAGTACGGTACAATCCAACTATTGTCCATAGTTTCAAGAGCTCCGCTGCGGGTTTTGATAGTAACCGTTCGGCCCCTGTCTTCAGGTGATCTTCTTCTGTATAACGGATAGCCCTGTTCATTGTGGATAGTGTCTTTTATAAGTGATCGCGGGTACTTTTTTGTGCATTTCCCCTCCTTCATACACGGTGACGTAGAGTTACGAATGCCACAGGGACCATGCATCATGTTTTTAACCACAGTGTCGTGCAACTCCTTATCTTCTGTAGGATCAGGAATTTCAGCGCTAATCAGATTGTCAATGTGGGTAGGTCGCAATTTCTCCTTGAGCCAAATCAAAATATGAACATGTGGCAGCCCCCTTTTCTTCCATTCGATGGAGTACATATAACATTGCACGTCGCCAAATACTTTACCTTTGGTAATGACACCCATAAGTTTCTGTACTTTTAATCTGAATACTCTCGCTATCAAGTCGTGTCTGTCAATTGGTTTCTAACCTGGCATTAACTCATCGGTTATCTCCTTACAAGATGGGTTACAGGTGAATGTAACAAAGAGATCGGGACAGCCGTGAGTAACGTACGTATGCAAAAGCATCTTGCGTACATTCGTGAAAGTAGCGCGGGCTATTGATAAAAGTTGATGGGAGAATAACCATCTTTCCTAAATCACTGGGATTTACATTGGCATCGTTACTTACTGCATCTTGCAGGTGAATGTATTGTTCAGCTCGTAATTTTTTTTTTTGGTTAAGAGTTATATAACGGAGGCGCTCGCTCTCGGTTTTAACCCACATGTCCACTAAAAACTGATGGAAAATTTGCCTGAAACGGGGCAGCAAGTTAAAATCATTCTCACGTAACATCATGTGATAAGCATAAAACTTCATACAGGATACTTTTTATTAGGCATGGGTTGACCTGTAGTTGGGTTGATTAATGGCAGCTCAAAATGATAACTTTCTTGGCCTTTGCTGAAAATCAAGGGATACTGAAGGGCGTCATAGAACTTGTGAGTATCGGGTACGCGTGTCAAAGTATTATCATGCGCTCGGAGAACGATGTCGTTAAATGAAGAAAAGTCACCACAAACCACTGCAGCAACATCATTGATGAGAGGCGCATTGAATCGTTTCTCGTGTTCTCCGTGCGGAGTGCGATCTGCATGAATAACCAATTTGTATTGTTCGTGAGGCACGCGGTCTAACGCCGTTTTAAAAGTATTAATAAGTCGATTGTGCTCATGCAACATTCTTTGGATTTTTAGTACGATTTTCCTCTCAACTCCTTGAATGTACTGACATCGCCGATCTGCTTCATTATCTTCATCTCCCATGAAATATATCTGAAGAAATTTATGTTGTTCATTGGCTGCGGGAAGCATAGAACCGATCCTGGGGTAAACTTGGTCCTGGATATTAAAAGTTGGTGAAAATCCGGGCATGATTATTTCCCGGTCTGCCCCGAAAGATGTCATCTGGAAACAGGAATTATATTTTCGAATCCTATTTAAAAAGCGCCGTGACTCATCGGAGTCATATAAAAGAAGAGTTTTGAGGGGTTCTTCTGGTGCATCCAATGTAGGAATACGTACTTTCCCATTGACGCAACAGAGACCTGCCGTTTCGTCCTTCCATTTAAGGGCATCACAAAACCTACATTTTTTATTCATTAACCCGATGACGACCAAGGAATGGTTTTTGTAATCGATCAAAGGATCGTATTCAAATGCAGTATTATTAAACACAGACCAAGTATTTCTCAAAAAAGCTCGACGCCGTTCAGCTTGCATTTCTGCATGCGCGGTTCTTCTCGCCAGAGACTCTTCTGGAGTCTCCGCCATTCTAGAAGCTGCCTGTCGCCCAGCTTGCTCCTCTAAACGTTGTTGCGTTTGAAGAAGCGTCTCATTAGCTCTCAAAATAGCTTGTCTTTCTGCTTGCTCCTCTAAACGAAGCTGTGTTTCAAGAAGCGTCTCGTTAGCTCTCAAAACGGCTTGTCTTTCTGCTTGCTCCTCTAAACGAAGCTGTGTTTTAAGGGGCGTCTCGTTAGCTCTCAAAACAGCTTGTCTTTCTGCTTGCTCTTCCAAACGTAGCTGCGTTTGAAGAGGTGACTCTAACGCCCTTAGTGTTGTCCGACGTTGAGCCTGTTGCGATAAACGGACTTGAGTACGAATATCATTCTCAGAAGCCCTCAAAGAAGCTTGGCGAGCGGCTTGCTCCTCAAGTCTTTGCTGGCGCTGAGATGGTAGCTCAATAGCTCTCGAAGCAGCCTGACGCTCTGCTTGTTCGCGCCTTCTTAATTCAGCATGGAGAGACGATTCTTGAGATCGGGAAATTTTCATTGCCCGAGCTTTAGATGAGGTGCTCGACAAATTAGATTTACGTTTGCGAGGCATTGTGAAAATATGAGTAAACTATAAACCTAAACTAAACTAAAATCCCAAACTAAACTATAACAATCTAAACGACGAACAAAGCGACGTAATTACCTATCGAAAAAACAATAACTACTTTAGATATCTACCTAGAACAAAAGCACTAAACTAACCTAACCTAACTATTATACAGCTACTGCACATCGTTACCACGTTTTAAAAACACCCAGCGTCATCTATCGCATTATTTTATCTTGTTTTAAACGACACACAGCGCCATCTCCAATCCATCCATCAAGCAAACTATATTTGTGTTTTCCCTCGGGAATATAAATTTTTTCCGGGATAAAAAGTACCTTATTATTTAATCCGGACTTCTAACTTTACGTCTGCAAAATTTCAATCCAATCGGTTCAGTAGTTACGGCGTGAAAGCGGAACAAACAAACAAACAAACTCACTTTCCGATTTACAATATTAGTAAGGATTAAAAAAATAAGAAAAACTATAAAGGTGATTAAAAAAAAAATACCATGTGTAAAAAAAAAAATTCTGTTTACTATGTTCAGTAGTTTTGTTTATATAAATTAATCCATTTATGAAAAAAGCTATATTTATGTGAACTGTCCACATGTGCCCCAGTCTCCCCTACTTGTTGACATGTGTTTTTGTGGAAGTTTCAATACAAAATCAAATGTATGACAAAAAGTCTTTTATTTCAGGAAAGTTGTAGATATTGGAGCTGACATTATTTATCACGAAGTTAATGGAAAGGAATAGAGTCACAAAATTATTATTGGTCCACTTATGAACTGTTTATATCTGCCCCAACTAGTCTGTTTACAAGTGCCCAAATAACCAAAACAAAATGTCAAAGACAAACGTTGACAAACAAATTGTCAAAGAAATTCAAAAAATTTTTACACTATATCTACAGCAGCTGCCATCGTTGGTAATTTTTTTCACATAAAGAAACATACAATAACTAGTGAAAAATCACGACGTTCACATGTACCTCATATTCACATGTGCTCCAGTCTCCCATACATAAAGTTTCTAAAATTCCCTCTCTCATTACAGAGTTTTGCAAGCGTATGACTAGACAGATAAATAGTTTTACTAAATTATGAATCATTGGCAATCTAAATAAAAAAGACTGTATCTAAATAAATATAATAAATAAATAAAAATAAATAAATAAAACTAAAAACTAATAAATATAAATAAATAAATAAAATCTAAAGGAAATTACTTGGATATATTTTATATAGGATAAAAATTTTGAAATACAAGCTCAAATTGATACTAATTCAAAGTAATTCTGAATATGCATGAAACCTAACTATTAAACTTCAACGTTGTTTTAACAATCAGAACAATAAATACAAAGTGTTTAATAATAACGAAAAAATTGTTGTACTGATATATTATTTTAGTTTTTTCCATATATTGTTATAAAATTTTTTGAATTGCGAGATTTTTTTTACACGTTGTGTTTTATTGCGTCAATATAAATTTCAAAACAATCGTAATACGGACCAATATATTTTATTGTTTTTTGCTTATTATTGGCTTATACGTGTAAATAAATTGACTATGCGTAAGTATGCTTCAGATTTGTCTTAAATTAACCATTAAGCCTGTCCCCCTCCTTCCTTTCAAAACACACCAATAAAAGTTCAGAAATGAAGTCATATCCTGAAAGTAACCATTGGGCTTTATTAAAAACTGCTTTATGCTTTCGAAATTCTTCAGAGTCTCCTTAATGAGCGACTGCACACCAGACAAGACCATAAAACTCAACAGCCCATGACTTCAGCGTCTCACTCTAACCGGCGACCATAATCCTCAAATTTAATAGAATCTTTATGATCAAAAAGTGACCCTGCTGCTAAGAAAAGAACTCTCAACGCTCCGAGAGCATTCTCAAACTCGACAACCTTCCACCATCGACAAAGAGAGTCATCCACTCTTCTCGACTCTCGGTTCTCTTTACGGCCCTGTTTTGCCTAATCGTTAGATTCAGATTCTTAAAATTTAGGCTCCTTCCGCTTCCAGAAAATATGCTCCATACTCCCCTCCCCTCTCCCTTTACTAAGATTTTTCCTCCGTATAATAATATAAATAATAATCACTAGCAACTCAAGGAGGGCAAGTTCGCGACGGGGCATTTCGTAATATATAGGTAAAATAAAATGCAAAAGAAGGGGGGGGGGGAATGAATGGTAATATATGGAGATACGCAAAATAGAGAAGAAACAACAAAGGCTGCTTTTTGAAAAATGGCCCGGCCATTGTCGGGCCCCCTGCTCGGCATGCTTCATTAGAGGGCAAGACGCCCGCATCCCTCATGCAAATGATACTGTTTTGGGCCCTGGTGAGTGGAGGGTGGGTGGGGAGGTTTGCATCTTGTAATGAAGGACGTAATACCGACTAAATGGATGTTTATGAGTATTTTCCCGGGGGTGGATGTCGACACTATTGCAGGGAGGAGAGGGATTGCATCGGAAGTACCCTTGATGTACGGCGAGCAATCCTTATTTTTTACAGTATTAGCTGCACCTCCAGAACGGAGCAATGTCGTTTGGAAGATTTTTCATTCTCTGGAGAGATTATTCTCTCGGAGAACATTTAAAGATGTCCTAGAGCTCGAGATAAATTCGTCAAAAATGAATTCAAAAGAATATTGTTGTTAGGAAACATTTCTGGTTTTGGATTTGATTAATGTTGATCTGGAAAGCTTTGCGAAGCGTGTGTGATATTTAAAGCATATTGGTGTATAATCTTTTGAAAACACTTTCATTATAAATGCAGTTCGTTCCTTCATTGTTTCTCAGTTTTCACATACATTCATTTACAAATTACAAATATGCTTTGAATAAAATTACACGCATGATGGCAAATGTGATAATTGAAGTACTTTATTACATAATCATTTGAATTCTCAATGAATATCAATGAAATATCACTTGAAAAATTCTCAATGTATGTTCAATTTGTACATGCATTTATTTCTCAGTTTGTACATACATTTCAGTCACAATTATAAATGCACTTTGTGCAAAAAGGAATGATAATAGAAGTATGTTGGTGTATAATTTTTCAGTATGTTTTCAGTTTATATATGCATTTATTTATCAGTTTGTACATGGATTGGTTTTGGAATTATAAATATACTTTGTGGATAATCGATGCAAATGTGATAATTGAAGTATATTTTTGTATAATAATAAAGAAAATTTCACTTCAATCACACTTCACTGTCAATTTGTACATGCATTTATTTCTTAATTTATACATACATTTAATTTGGAATTATAAATACAAAACAGATGCAATAATAATGCTGGAATAATTAAAATACATTAATTCATTAAGTAAATTGCTACATCATTATTTGAAAATCTATCCATATATCTTCCATTTCTACATAAATTTAATTTCTATGTTTTCATATATATGCGATCTGAAATTATGCATATATTTTGTGCAAATATTTGTTTCTCAAACTTCTACAAATCCTTGGAAAAAAGTTTGTCCAAATATTTATTTCGCAATTCTGGCCCCACTATAATGAAGATTAAAGCACGGATTAAACAGGGAAGAATATGGTAATGTCGAATAAAAATAGCAATAACATGAGTGTTAATAATGCAATATTATGAGTTTTTATGTAATTTATTTATATTTATATTTATTTATTATTTCCTTTCTAACGCTTTATTTTTATTTTTCATTGCTTAGTAATTTAATAAATTCAGTAATATTTCTTAACGTGAAAACTGAAACATAAATAGTCATTATAAACGCAATAATTAAATTAAAAATGATGGAATAATAATAAAAAAAATTTGCAGGAATCCCCTCCAGTTTAGTGAAACTAGCTTAATTAAAAAACAAAAACAATGCAGAAGTTTTGCACTTGAAATAATTTTCACATAACTGTGAATTGTATTGTTAAGTAACTATGATATCGCTCATGCGCAAAAAAGTGACACAACTCGCAAAAATTCTGTATCTTGCTATACAAACAATTACATACGTATAGTTATAAGAAAAATCTTTTTTTGCGCTATATGTCCATTCATGACCATAGAAGAGGAGTGGATTGTGTGAGGGATATTAATTATTCAACTCTCCAAATCTCTTTCTACATGTTCATTCTTAAAGGGTTTTTTGCTTTTATAGCCTTTTTTATTCCTGCATGCAGAGCTAAGTACTAGAATTCCTTATTATAGTAAAATCATTCAAATTTTCTTTTGCCTCTCCTGTAAAAATTACTTTTTTCGATATGTGTCATTTTTTTACGAGCGAAATTTGTGTTGTAATAGTTATACCCCCAAAAATTATTAAGATATTGATCGGTAAACAAATAAACAGAAATTGAGAATTTGTAATTTTTCTTTCATTTTTATTCTTGTGTTGATTTTAAAACCAAGAAATCTTGTTCGTTTGTTATTATAGTGTTATATATAAAGCAAAGATGTAGATTCTCAAAATGTTTAACAAGCCAGTGGCTCTTAAATCCAAATAATTCAGTCGCCACATTGTGAAAAAAGCATAAAAGCAATATCGTTTATATGGAGAAAAAACTCTCAAAGTGAAATATAAACTAAACATGTACATAAAAAGAAAAATAAAAGAAAGAAAGAAAAAACATCTGCATTAAATTACAACAAATATGAGAATCGCGTGGCGACTGGCGGCCGTGAATCTGCTCTATAGTATAAAGTTGATATGCATTTCATTGAAACACTAAGCTTAAGAGGCATGAGTATATTTACTTTTTCGTTTCATTTTAATATTGCTTTTATGAATCAGAATTTAAGTTTTAATTTTCACTCCAAGGAATATGTAACTTGTCTGAAAAGTAACCGACCTTTGTCCAATATATATATATATATATATATATATATATATATATATATATATATATATGTGTGTGTGTGTGTGTGTGTGTCTGTGTGTGTATAAGTTAACTGATGGGATTTATACCCTAATTCCCTTCAAGAAGATACCCCCCCCCCCACGTCCACACACTTGCCCCACTTGTCCTTCCACTGCCGAAAATTCTTCTGGAAGGCTTTTTTTCGAATGATGCTCAACTCCAACGTCGCATTCTGAATATCTCATATCTGCATTTAATACGGGGCCCTTTCAATGGTGACTTGGTGAAAGCCGCGCGTGGAAGTCGCGAGGAGTCATGCCTGAGGAGTATGGAAGTTAGCGAACGACTGGAATTCCATGTTTTGCAAAGAAAATCTGAGTCAGGTGCAATGAATAAGCTGAGGATTTGGTGAATCTTACGATATCTAATGAATCTTGCGATTTATTTCGTTTTGAGAATCACCAAGCTTTGATAAAATTTGATGTAGAATTTTTATTCAACCCGTTCAGTCATCTTGTGAGAAATCAAAATTCTACGAACGCACATCTCACTCGGTGTCCAGCAGGTAGCCAATAGCTTACTGTAATTACTGAAAAAATCCAAGCATGCGCATTAAGCTGTCTTATTTTAATGCATAGAGTAATGCTGCCTTAGAATCACTATTGCGCGCGGTAAAAATAAAATTAGGATACTTATCAGACAGGCCTCGTATTACTGAAGTGTATAATTATGTAGACGTCATGAAATATATGCTCTATGGTCTATATTCGTATTTTTCAGTTTCAAATTTATTGAATTTAAATAGGAAACTAGGAAAACTTCCATGTCTCGTGACAAAATACAATGCTATCGTGTCAGTTATTCGTGAGTACTTACCTTATTAAAAAATTATGTATTTGAAATATAGTTTGTATCTCAGTATTACCACTATACAAAAGGACTACTATTATTTCTTAATTTACACTCTCAAAATAATCTGTGATCCGAACGAATATTTCTGTTGATTATATTGCATTAACACGAAAACTTTTGCTCTCATATGTTAATTTTTCTCCTGAAAATACAGAAAAATGACCAATCTAACATAAAAGTTACTTGTAATCCTACTATCTAAAGTTGAATTTTAGTCAAATCAAAGTGATGTTTCGGTAACAGCACTACATAGTACTTTTACGTATTAGAAACTGAACTTTTTACGTTTGAACAAGAAAAAATACCGAATCTATGCTCAAAATTTTCTGATATTCACAAGTGAGATGATGGAAGTTTCTCCAAATAACGGATACAATCTCTTTTAATCACAGTGATGTTCTCGAAACTTGTTGCCTGTCACCATGTACTTTCCCCCCTTTTTTACGAATTTTTTTGAAAGTGTGGGTTATATTATTTAAGAGAGGGGGAGAGATAGTGGCATGTAAAAAATTATACGGATTTATTTTTATACAATATATGTAATTATGTAACCAGCAACTCTTTTCAATTCTAATCATCGGTAAATTTATTTCTCCAATCCTTTTCCAATGATACATATAAACAAAATTACTGTTTTATTTTTTCCCCACTTATAATATTTATACTGAATGCTTCCAAAAAATATATTCGTTATTTGATGAATTGGTCATTGGTCCAAACGGTAACCAAGCCTAAACCAAACACTGAAAAAAAATCTGCCTCTGGCATTTAGAAAATAAACTGTGGCTCTAGAAAAAATAGTTCCATGTCATCCTTACAATTTCTAGTTCCCTTTGCTAGCGTGTTCTAGTTAATATTCTGATTCAGTAGACCAGAATTTTCTTGTTCCCAGAACTAGAATAAAACGAGCTTCGAGCTAGATTTTCAAAATGGCTAAATTTCATAACAATAACTTCTGGTTTCATAAATCAGAATTTCTAGTTCCCTGACTTTCTAAGATAGGTATTAGAACTAGAATTTAAAGACACATTAACTACAAAATATAATATCCTAAAGCAGAAAGCATGGTCATAACTGGAAATGTTAAAAATTAAAGCTGTTAAAAAATCGATTTGACATAATTTTTTGAAAATTATCTATTGCCTTTAAAAAAAATCGCATATTTTACAAATTATTGTTACTAAAGAAACATTTCTGTTTAATTCTTGAAGCATTGTCGAAATAAATTTATATAAAAATAATATCCTGTTCTGTACAATATTTTTTGTATTCTTTAAACTATAGAGAGACTGAATGAAGTTAATTTATCTCATTTAATATACGTATTACGAGTTCTATGTCAATGGTGATTCTTTCAGCTACACAACAATTAGAAAAAGAGTGATAGATAAATAGAGAATTCGATATTAACTAATAATATTTTATGTGTTTTAAAGTTTACTATAATATATATATATATTAATTTCTTTGTAATACAATAAACGCACGTTAATTCAGACAATTTGGGACACAGACAATATGGTACTTTTTTGTTATAACAGTCTCTATAAATTTAATTACGAGAAAATTAAAGTTATGATCTCGCCAAGAGCATCCCGAAATTTGTATATAAATACATATATATATGATATGAATACACTCCAAACACTGTTAAGTGCCACGTCATTATATATGTATCATTTACTTCTTTTGTGCCATATATGTTACATATAAATACATTCATATATATCCTATATATACATATGTACACACACACACAGGCACACATGAAGTGTTCAGAAGTCAATCCGATTAACTCCATCAACTAAAAACGCTCATTTTAAACATTTATAGTTATTTAAAAATGGAGATAGTCAAATTCACTTCTGAACACCTCATTTATATATGCCCATATACTATATATAAGTACATGTTCTATACATATCATATACATATGCGTCTTTTGTATGATTACAACTGGACCATATATATCACGAAATATTATTTGCATCGAATATTATTTTATTGGGATACATGTTTTATAATTTCACAATTCACTCTTGGGCTCTGCTATAACACAAAACTACCTAAAAAAAAAGGGTTAACATATTTCGATTCTAAAATATAGACTGATTTGTCATCTATGGCTCTATTCTAAAAATAAAGTAAAAAAAAAAAAAAAAAAAAAAAAAAAAAAAAAAAAAAAAAACACTGCTGCTTCTATAATTGAATTTATTGTAAATTTTCGATTTTCACTGAATATATTTGGAAAACTATCTCATGTAATTATATGAAAACGCATAGTTTTATAGCAAAATATATGATAAACATGCTAAAACAAACAGTGTTTAAATCTGATAATTATTTTAAATGCTACATAACGGTGAAAATGCAAACATTTACTCGAATGTTGGAATAAGTCATTTTAAACATGTAAAAAATGATTTCAAACCTAAAACTAACTAATGATTTTTTAAAAATTTGCAATAAGTAGAAAATTACATTCTTCAAATCAATATTGTCAATTTTTAAATATTAAGTAATCACGTTAATATTTTTTTAATGTAAATAAAGTATAAAAATTCAGACCATAAAAACAAAATAGAAACACACACTAGTATATTATTATTATTATTATTATTATTATTATTATTATTATTATTATTATTATTATTATTATTATTATTATTATTATTATTATTATTATTATATTTACAGGATTAGACTATAATTATAAATACCAAGCCTCATTATAACCCTAGGCCTACCAGATGGGTCGGAGAAATCCAGAATAAAAAAAAAAAATAATAAACTAGCATCATTCAGTCATTAATTTATTTTAGTTTCATTCTTTCAAATATATACACTATTTTTTTAATTAAAATCTTTCAGTAAAATAAAATTTAAATTATTACTGGTTGCATAATTTTTGTATTTTCATTTTTTTTATGATTTCAGACTTAAAGATTACTTTGAAAACTTCTTTTTGTAAATATAAAATTTAAAAATTAAACTTTCAAACAGTTATATTCTATAAAATAGCTTTTTTAATTAGTAATTTAAATACCTTTAGATATTTGCTAAGAATGTAAAACTTTGACTGTTAAATTTTTCTAGATCATTTTAAAATTTGAGAAAACATGTGATTTTAACCAATGGTATTTTACAAGTAAACAAATGTTATCAAAATGAAATTTATATAACTGCTTTCTATCGTTGGATTGCAATTATTGAGAGACAGTTATGTATTTGAATAAAATTATACAATTTAAAGAAAAGCAAGAGAAAAAATAAATAAGCTTTTTCATACCTTTTTTTCATGTAATCCATATTCACAAAGAACAAATGAAGAACAGATTTGTACGTTCCGATAATAACTAAAATAACAATGACATGAATTCTTTTTAACATGCCACAGCAATTTTAGTTTTCTCTGACGTATTTTCATCTAGATCATACTTTTAAGGACTCTTGAGAAATATTTTAGTTAAATTTTTAAATCAAGACTGACAATGCAGCTCACGAGACAGCCATTCTATTCTAAACAACAACCTTTCAGCTTATTCGAAAGTCATTTTTCAAATCGTCTGCTATTTACGGTCAGGTGATTTTTCCCCTTCATCTGTTCTTATGTATGCTGTAATATTTTTACAAGAGTTTTCTAATTAAAATATCCGATTTTTTTTTTTTTTTTTTTTTTTTTTTTTTTTTGTTTGTTTGTTTCAAAATAATTCAAGTTTTATAAAAAGCTCCAGTCTCCTTTTTTTTTTTTTTTTTTTTGTCAAATATAACAATAATTATACTGATAGATGATAAACAAATTAAGAAAGGTTTAAATTTTTAAAGTAGTTAATTTTTTAAAACGCCATTTTAAAACAGAAAGCAACCCAATAACTTTAAAGTTCTCGCTGATTTACCTATGCGTATTATTGACCATTTCCCTATATTATTGCTGTCAATCTTATATAAAAATCTCTGCAAATAAATGCAAACACAAGAAAAATGCTACAATAGGTAGAATTCCAGTTAATGAATCGATTCCAGAAATCAAAGCGATAATTTCTCGCAGCTCAAACGATTCGTAGTAGTTATAATTCGTAAAATTTAGTTTCGTCATCTATAAAACTACAGATTAGAAATTCTCGATCATTTCATCGATACGGTTTATTTATTAGACTTATTTGTATAACTCTGACATCTATATTTCTAGTTTAGGGATTTAAAAAAGGACTACTTATTCATTCTAGTTGAAGGCGGTATATATATATATTTTTTTTTTTTTCAGTGTAGTTTAGATTTTGTTCAGGTACTTTTGGTATGGGATCAGATACCTTTGAAAGTGTACAAAATATTTTTAAAATGTAATAGCTTATGTTACAATTTTCTTCTTAAGGAACATTTTAAAAGAAATACCAAGCAAAACTTCGATTTCGAAGGACAGTCATGTCTAAAACATTTTGCGCTTTTTTTTATATCATCAAAAGATAATTTGATCATAAAAGTCAGTTTTTTCAAAAGTTGATTTCGGTCATTGCGAGCAGAATTTATAAAAAAATCTCTGGATAGATTTTTATGAAGTTTTTACTGAAGATATAAACTCTATAGATGCACAAAATGACCTATCTTATGTTCATCAAGTAAAACATTTACAAATTCAGACAATTTTTATATAAATAAATATTCTAAATTTTGAGGTTTTTTATTTTGCATTTGTTTTCTCAAGAACTAATCACTACATTTTTCTACTAGTGTAGATAATTTTAAATATACGTTATGTCTGCTGAATAAAAATATTTGGGCTCTCTGTGACAATTCAATTATGAGAAATCATGAACATATGGGCACGCAGGCTTATAAGGTGAATTCGTTTAATAAAAAAACATTAAATTTCATATGAAATTTAAAAACTTTATATGAATCTAGACTTTTTCTCAGAACCTTAGCTATTATCATGTAACGCTTTTGATATGTATTTAAAATTTCAAACCCGAAAGTTAGAGATACCAGATAGAGAGTTATATAGCAAGTCATATAAAGATCTCATTTTAATGGAGTTTGTGATCTTTAAAATACCTGATTAAAAAAACCCTTAAAATTTTCTTTTAAATACCTGACCCCTCAAGTATTTAAAAAACATTTATTTGTTGTTTCTTTGGTCAAAAATTTTTGTGACATTATTATTATTCTTATTTTTATGTGTGGTAAGATGTGGATTAAATAAGGGATTTATTTACTTGTAGATAGCTGTATGATTTCGTAAAAACTGCCATAAAAAATGTAAAACGTTATTTGAATACATGGAATCTTAATAAGAATATCTGTATGTTTTGTGACAGATGAAAGTTATTACATGGATCTTTCAAAAAGTAACGAATTTGGAATTAAAACAGCCTTACACAAAATTCCTTCTGAATCACAGCTTATTTCTCTTTTCACCCTGGGTTAAGATGGAAGGTCAACAAACGAAATCGCAAATAACTTCCGATCGGATGAAAGCATACAAAGCATCTCCCCTCTCCCATAGTGTTGAAAGCATAGAGAAAGGGCTAAATAGGATTCCCTGGCTATAAAGGGGAAAGGCTGGTCTAACAAATGGATGGAACACCTGATACCGATATCAACCCGCAGGTCAATGTTCAATTCTATTTCTAACATTTGATAGACGCATAGCTGCAATAAGTGGGAGGGGGGGTAGGCACTGCTATAAAATAAACGGCAACAAGGGAGTTTATGGAATTAATAACTGAAATCATGCTAGGAGAAACAATTAATCGGTATGTGTTAACTGATATAACAAGCTATCAGGCAATATTATTGTGGATAACAGCATCAGTACAGGCCCTTTGTTATATGTTATTTGGAAATGCAGATTACAATGTCACTTTTTAAGTATCAGGCTATATGTTTAAAAAAAAATCATAATGGAAAAATTCAATCAAAAATAATGGCAAGACTTACATAAATTTTTATTGGTGGAAATTTACTTCTGCGATTTAGCTCCGTCACATTGTGACAACCAATTACAACCTCTTGTCAGTGTCAGTGAAAATATTATATTACCTGGGCAAACTGACACCATTAAAAATAAACAGAAATGTTTTATTATATTTGTGAGAGCAATTTGCCATGAATAAGACTAAAATAAGCCAAAATTTTTTATACACATATAATTGTGGAACTTTTCACCGGCGGTAATCAGGAACCGTTGATCTGATTGAAAGAAATACCCGTCATCTTGTGACAACTTTTTCAGTTGCTTCATTCGCAACGGACAGACAGTACAATATATGTTTCCTAATCTTTATTCTTAATTCAATTGTTTGAAGTATTCTTTAAAGTATCCCTTGGAAAGATTGTGACTCTCATTATATTTGTGTAACTATGGACGATCATGTAACATCTGTTTAGAAGAACACAAACGCGCTTAAAAAGAGGCAAATTTACAATTGAATCTTGTTATTTGTTCAATAGATAGCGACTTCGTTTCAGATTTCGAAAATAGTAGAATAATTAAATCTACCCGCAATAATTTTAAAAGTCGAATTTTTCTATCAGGTTGTCTTACAAGATTAAATAAATCTGTTCTAAATGACATATGTACTGTATAGTTGCACCAGAATATTTACTACTCTTTCGACATAACTACATGGTGATTTAATATTTCAATTGATAATTCACTATCATTTAATATTAATTTTTAATGTGAACTTGTGTAAACAACGTCATCTCTTATTCATTATATGATGTATCAATAGCCCAAAATTCAAGCCTGTATCTGTTTGTTTTTGACAGATAATAGCTGAGATATAGTTTGCGTAGAAACACCCTACAATGTAAAAAATATTCGTCTGACTATACACCAAGTATAGTAACAACAAAGTTGCCACCAATAGTAGAATAAGAAAGCACCACCAATAAGTTGGTGTAATAAACTACCAACAATCGACTGGTGAAAACAAACACCACTTTTGGTGACAACTTAGTTGCTAGTATTTTAAGTAATATGTTTAAAATGTATGTAAAAATAAAATGGCTCAGTTAAAAGGAAGTTTAGCATCCTGTTTGCGTGAAGCTATTTATTTTAAATTATTGCTGTATTAAATTTAAAATGCAGTCTTTATTTATTTATTTTTTTTTTTTACCTCTTATTAAAGTACACTAAATAAGTGGTAGTGTGAGTGGTAAAAAACGAAATTTCCTAATATTTACATGACTTTAGCATCAAAATAAAAATAATTTAAAGATTACAATTTAAATTTAACGCAGCCATAATTTAAAATAAATAGTTTCACGCAAAGAGGCTTCTAAACTTTCTTTTAATTGAGACAATTTATCAAAATGCACATTTTAAATATAACGCTTAGTTATTAAATAATGAAATTTCCCATATTTAAATGCTTAAAAATACCTTTGTAATAGTAAATCGTCCAAGTAAATTAAATTATTTATAGCTGTAAATCGATAAAAGTGGAATAAGAACTATGTCAACAATTTTTTAATCAGTAATCATTACTGAGAAATATAATCAGAAATCAGACAAAAGTTTTACCTCGGAGCTTGACAACCACAGAGCATTTCAAAATGGCGTACAATTTCGTTTACAATTGGCGGATGATTTCACTTAAACTTGTGTAAGGCTTGTACAATTTGTTTAAAAGGGTAAAATTGCACCAATTTTAATATTTTAAAACACTTAAAAGCTTGTTGTCACGAGAAAGAGAGCATATTTAACTTTATTTGTCATTTTATAAATCGAAATTAAGTGCAATAATATTCACATTTTTTTTAAGTGTATATAAAGCTTGGAATGTATACTTCATAATTGATTTTATTGTGTAGTATTAATGTGCTAATTTTATTAAATGATTTATTTTAAATATATTTTTAATTTTATTAATATATGTTTATCTTCACGCACATTATGGAAGCAAAACTTTATTCAAAAGTTCTGGTGTAAGTACAGCATTAAAATGTACTTTAAAGATTTAATGTATTAAGCAAAAATAAATTTCTAAAGGACTCCGGTAATAAATATGCATTATCACTATCATTTTTACAATAAATAAATAAGTAAATAAATAAAGTGCCGGCCCGACATAGTCTGGAAATAATGAAGTCCAATGTCTGCCCACCCCGAGTCTGAAGAAGAAAAAATAAGAACGACGCGGCGAAAGCCTGCAGAGGAAAATTAAGCCCGAGTCACCATTAGTCTGATGAAAGAAATTTGACTCGAGTCCGTGCAGATCTCTGAAAAAAGTTTCTTAAAACACTGAAATTAATTACATTAGAACACTTGGAGCGCTATTCCAAGGGTTCCGGATTCGATCCCAGGCTTGGACATTTTTCACACTGTTGGTTCTACGCCAAGTTAGCAAGTGATAATTTACGAATTAAATATTCAATATTTTCAAGCGTAATTTCATTGCTGAAAAATTAAAATATATTAATTACATTATTTTTTTTTTATGAAACTATCCGAGATTTCAACGAATCCTTCCTGCTTATTATTTACTGATTTTAAATTTTCCGCTACCCTTACATGGAATTTACCCTAACTTCTGAGTGGTTCGATCTTTTTGAACAGCTCATATCTGGAACAAAAGATGGGGTCCTCTGGATGTCTTCTACAACGATGGTTCCGCGAACATCAATGAGTATGTCTGGATAGTTTTAGATAGCACGATACACCCGCTTATTCTCTCTATTTCCTCTTCTATAACAGAGAGAAAGAGAGAGAGAGATAGAAACACAAGCACATCAATTAAATTACAAACTCTATGGCGCGCGCGACCTAAACTGCCTCAAATTTATCAAGATTGAATTATGGTCCCTTAAATCTCTTTCCCTCTTGTTTTTGAAGTTCCAACGACGACCGCTTGAAGATTAGAATGAGATTCTAGTACACAATGAAAGGAATCAAGGATTGTAAAATTTTAGCCTCGACGTAATTTTGAAGATGGTATAAAGCGCGTTATTTTTGAATTACTGTTTTGAAAAGTGGGGACTGATCTTTGTATGTTGTCGTTAAATAATTAGCAAGTAAAGGAGCTTTACAAAGTTCATTTGAATTAAATTATTTCTTATCTAACATCACCAGATTGTGTAAATTCTAATTTCAAAAATATTTTGGTGCAATATTGCGTTATTTCCATTTGGGATTATTTTGAAAATATTTACCATAATACATTAATAGTGAAAACGCATGAACTTTTATTCAAAATATTTCTGTTTACTTTTGATACTTCATAAACATAAACATTTTATGGGAGATATTTCCAATACGACACTATTTTTTCATCAACATCGAGTGGCTATTAAAATCCAGTATTTATTTCATAGTTCTATATAATAAATACTTGCAATTTGTTCAAAAGTATTGTTAATAGTAATCATGATGTTGTTTATAGTTCTCATTTCAAATTCAATCTAGCAAACTATTGTTTCAAAGCGATATTTATTAAAACCTCACAGTATTTTTTTTTTTTTTTGGGGGGGGGGGAATATCTAATTATTATTATCTGGCTTTTAGAAAAAGCGTGAAATGGCAATTTCTTCAGGGAAAAATCCCATAGATTCATTATTTTTATTTTTATTTATTTATTTGAGTTTTGGGCAGCTTTAAGCCGTAAATATAAGACACTTTTTACTGTAGTTAACAATAATACACATAATTTAAAAGAAAGAAAGAAAGTAAATTATCTAATAGCCTTTAAATCTCACCCCCATCCCACAAATAAATAAATATGAATAAACCGAAAAGACATTATAGAAGATAAATAACAAATTACTGGACTCAGTTAAAGCTATAGTCATCTGGAGCACAATCAGTTGAAGACAATTGCTTTTATTCTTCTGATGCAACTGATTTGAACTGTAAGAGACGAAGAAAGGATATGATAATTATTTTCTCTCTTCTGATTTCACTATTTAACTGAAGGAATAAACATTATTATCTTTTATATGCATATCAACTTATTAGATACTTCTTAAATCAGATTATGATGCCCGATAAACATCATCATTATATATTATATTCTACAGATATTCTATATTGTTTTGATTTATTTCTATGCCAAATGAGAAGTTGAAAATAGCTTCAAAGTATTTCATATTAGCAGTATTTTAAATTACAAAGTCTGCAAAAATCATTAAATGTTCATACGTGCTAGCTTACTTCGCCAACTGATGGGCCCATAATTATATCGGTGATTCTAATATCGGTGATACATTGGAATTCTTGAATTAATACTAAACTTTGAAGCAAACAAACTTTGAACTGGGTCTCCACTGGCTATCGCACTGGCGTGCGGCAATTCTTCAAGGAAGAAAAAAAAATTCGTAATATGTAATTTTTTTTTAAAAACAATCTCAATCGGACCCCCGCTGCCTGCGTTACTGAATAGCAGACGTGATGTGCATAAATATTTTAATCTGTGAAAAACATTTTAACCTGTGCAAAAATTTAATGTGGGAAATATTTTAATCTGTGCATATTAAGTTTAATTCTTTAATTAGTTTTAATATTTTAATTAGGGCGATATGTTCTACATGAACATCCGACATTGGTCCTCACTGTCCGCAATACCGATTAGTATGCTTGATCCGCACTCTGAAAAATCTGTTAGTTCCGCTTTCCATCGCCGTGGGACGAACTAAGTTCTAAACAAGCATTTTCTTGTTACTACTTAGTTCTACTTTGAGCACGAAACACCGACCGTGTCCCCGCTTTTAGCTGCACCTATTCAGTAGGCCTGTTGTGTTACAAAATTCCTTAGTACCCTCTTCCTCCTTCCGACCTTGTGGTTTACAATGTGTTGTATACAAACATTCCGCTTTGGAAGAGTAGTCAAACAGCTTTCCAATCATATATCACATGAGGGGTGTCAGTTAAAGTTAGAAAAGTACATCCCCGAAGGACAAATGAGAGGTTCGGAAAATGTTTGAAAAAATTCAACCCGGAAGCACCTAAAATAAGAGCCCGGAATACATGTTATTCCTTCTTTGTTATTTTTGTACTTTATTCATAGTATGTATCTCAGGGCTCCATATAAATCAGATCAATGTTATTTATGGTTGAAAAAATGCAACTATTTGAAAAATAATAAAGTGCCAACCGGGAGGGGATATTAGAGGAGGGGAGGAGGGAAGGCGGTTCATAATGTGAAAGAGTGGTCAAAGGGCTTTCAGAAGATATGTCGTATGAGGGTTCAATAAAAATTTGAAAATTGTTTCCTTGGGTTGTAGTGTACTGATTCGTTCCCGGAATACACCCTCTTCCTTCATATTTTAAAACTCGTATTTATCAGAAGAATCCGTAAAAAAATTCACATCTGAAATGATATTTATTGTAGAACGCGCTATAATTTTAAAAATTTGTTCGCACTCTCACCTCCCTTCCGGAACTCCTCCCTCTTCTTTAAAATTTTATTATTATGTCTTACATTATATTTGAAGTTTTAAAATCGATCAGTTCATTAGTTTTCCTGACTTTAACAAATTCACGATCGGACCGTCTGAAACAAAACCGAATTTAGGCTGTTTTGCGCTTCAATTTGCCGTTTCCGTTTCTGGATTCAATTTCTCAAAGTTTTTCTAATCAGAACGATTTTTAATTAATTTCTTTATACAATTTACTTTATAATATTTACGGTTTGATTCTCCATAACTTGAAACAACGCACTCCCACGATTTTTTTCTTTTCTTTTCTTTGTTTCTTTCTTTTGCCTTTTTTTTAATGACATCTGCATTTTTTATTACTTCTGTCAGAAAAATAGTTCGATCCATGGACACACAGACTGGCAATCGTTTACCAACATTAATAGTATGAGGTGGAACCCGCCAAATTTCGACGTGCTTTATACAGTGTCTCACAAAAGTGATGGGATACTTGAGCTTTATAAAAAGAAACTGCAATAAAATAAATAAACAAACATGTGCAAAAGTTTTTTGGGTGTGTTTCATATTTAAAGTTAGTAACAATTATTACATAACATACATTTTGTCAAAATATTAAAATATTAATTTAGTTAAAATACAATTGTTCAGAACGGAGCAAAAAATGGCTCACATAAGTGATGGGACACTTACTTTTCCATCAAATATTTATCCAAAAATTTTATTTTTTAAAAGGTTTTAATATTTTGTTGGATTTCCTTTTACTTTTAAAACATGATTTAATCTTTTTGGGATAGATTCGACTAATTTTTTTGTGATTTCTGGAGTGATTTTACCCCATTCTTCTTGAAGCACCGATTTTAGTTGTTGTTTTGAAGAAATGGTGTGTTTGCGAATTCTTGATTCCAATTCTTGCCAAATATTCTCTATGGGATTTAAGTCTGGAAAATGTGGTGGTGTTTTTGTTATTTCAGGACAGTTATATAGCAGCCAGAGTCTAACGTTCAGAGCAGTGTGCTTGGGGTCATTGTCCTGGTAGAATTTAAAATCGTTATGAAGGTTCAATTTTCGTGCTGAAGATTTCAAATTTTGCTTTAAAATATCAATATACTTGTACTGATCCATTATACTGTCAATAAAAACAAGATTACCAACTCCAGCGGACGACATACACCCCCATACCATAACTCCTCCTCCACCATGTTTTACTGTTGGTACCAAGTTCTGTTTGCGAAATTCTTCCCTGGGTTTTCTCCACACCAAGATTCTACCGTCAGAACCAAATATATTAAATTTACTCTCATCAGCAAATATAACTTTATTCCAGTAATCAGAATTCTTATTTATGTTGGATTTTGCGAAAGCTAGTCTGAGTTTTCTATTCTTTTCACTTACGAAGAATTTTTTCCTGGCTACTCTACCGTGATATTCAGCAGATCGAATTACCCTTCTAATAGTCTCTTAACAATTATTCCATATAATGCTTGTAAATCAGCAGCAACTTTTGAAGCACTATTTCTTGGATTTTTTTTAATATTTCGAACGATAATTCGCTTTATTCCATTGGATAGCTTTGATGGTCGGCCAGGTCTTCTTTTATCCTGAATCATATGATTCTTTTTATATCGTTTAATGATACTGAAAACTGTTGAACGACTGAAGTTAACTGTTTCAGCAGTTTTTCTAATAGATTTTCCACGTTCAATATGCAAAATAATAACTAATTTTCGAATTTCAGGCGAAGTTTCTTTTCGTTTAGCATTCATGGCTACACGGAGCTAAAAAACACAAACATTCCGAAACAAACTGGAGAGAAATACTGCAGACGATTTTATAAATTATTGCCAATTGCTTTTAAGTAAAAATAAAACCCCGAAAAATATTTTTATTGCTTATTTCAGACGATTTTTGTTGCATATATAATGGTGTCCCATCACTTACAGTGTCTCACATAAGTGATGGGACACTTGTGCTTTACAAAAGGAAACTAATCAAATAAATTAAAAAAACATGTGCACATTTTTTTGTCGGTGTGTTTCATACTTAAATTTAGTAAAGATTATTACATAACATACATTTTGTCAAAATATTAAAATATTAATTTAATAAAAATACAAATGTTTAGAACGGAGCAAAAAATAGCTCACATAAGTGATGGGACACCATTATATTTGCAACAAAAATCGTCTGAAATAAGCAATAAAAATATTTTTTGGGGTTTTATTTCTACTTAAAAGCAATTGGCAATAATTTATAAAATCGTCTGCAGCATTTCTCTCCAGTTTATTTTGGAATTTTTGTGTTTTTTAGCTCTGTGTAGCCATGAATGCTAAACGAAAAGAAACTTCGCCTGAAATTCGAAAATTAGTTATTAATTTGCATATTGAACGTGGAAAATCTATTAGAAAAACTGCTGAAACAGTCAACTTGAGTCGTTCAACAGTTTTCAGTATCATTAAACGATATAAAAAGAATCATATGATTCAGGATAAAAGAAGACCTGGCCGACCATCAAAGCTATCCAATGGAATAAAGCGAATTATCGTTCGAAATATTAAAAAAAAAATAAAGAAATAGTGCTTCAAAAGTTGCTGCTGATTTACAAGCATTACATGGAATAATTGTTAATCCTGAGACTATTAGAAGGGTTGTTCGATCTGCTGGATATCACGGTAGAGTAGCCAGAAAAAAATTCTTCGTAAGTGAAAAGAATAGAAAACTCAGACTAGCATTCGCAAAATCCAACATAAATAAGAATTCTGATTACTGGAATAAAGTTATAATTGCTGATGAGAGTAAATTTAATATATTTGGTTCTGACGGTAGAATCTTGGTGTGGAGAAAACCCAGAGAAGAATTTCGCAAACAGAACTTGGTACCAAGAGTAAAACATGGTGGAGGAGGAGTTATGGTATGGGGGTGTATATCGTCCGCTGGAGTTGGTAATCTTGTTTTTATTGACAGTATAATGGATCAGTACAAGTATATTGATATTTTAAAGCAAAATTTGAAATCTTCAGCACGAAAATTGAACCTTCATAACGATTTTAAATTCTACCAGGACAATGACCCCAAGCACACTGCTCTGAACGTTAGACTCTGGTTGCTATATAACTGTCCTGAAATAATAAAAACACCACCGCAATCTCCAGACTTAAATCCCATAGAGAATATTTGGCAAGAATTGGAATCAAGAATTCGCAAACACACCATTTCTTCAAAACAACAACTAAAATCCGTGCTTCAAGAAGAATGGGGTAAAATCACTCCAGAAATTACAAAAAAATTAGTCGAATCCATCCCAAAAAGAATAAATCATGTTTTAAAAGTAAAAGGAAATCCAACAAAATATTAAAACCTTTTAAAAAGTAACATATTTGGATAAATATTTGATGGAAAAGTAAGTGTCCCATCACTTATGTGAGCCATTTTTTGCTCCGTTCTGAACAATTGTATTTTTACTAAATTAATATTTTAATATTTTGACAAAATGTATGTTATGTAATAATTGTTACTAACTTTAAATATGAAACACACCCAAAAAATGTTTGCACATGTTTGTTTATTTATTTTATTGCAGTTTCTTTTTATAAAGCACAAGTGTCCCATCACTTTTGTGAGACACTGTATGTGAGCTATTTTTTGCTCCATTCTAAACATTTGTATTTTTATTAAATTAATATTTTAATATTTTGACAAAATGTATGTTATGAAATAATCTTTACTAAATTTAAGTATGAAACACACCCACAAAAAATGTGTACATGTTTTTTTAATTTATTTGAGTAGTTTCCTTTTGTAAAGCACAAGTGTCTCATCACTTATGTGAGACACTGTAATAAACCTTACAAAATTAGCTACAGTAAAAAATGCACCATATATTGGCTGTCTGTGTCTAACTGCCAAAAAATATTATTTTAATCTAAAATTAACAAATTTTACATATAAAAATCAGTTGTCCAAATTATTAAAATTAAACTTTAATAGCATATGTAATCAGTAAAATATAATAAAACTCAGTTATTATGATGAAGTTATCAATTGGGGCTCTTATGTTTGGTATAAATAAGAAGGAAAAAAAAGAAAATTTATTCTAAATTGACATCATCATATAATTTCACGTAAAGTCTAAGCCCGTCATCATATTCATCTTCACATTTACATATGCATTTCTCTATCCGTATTCAAAATATTTTAAAAAATAGTATTTTAATTTGATCATTTTAAAATCATTTTTACTCCAAACATAAAATCAAGATTGAAAACAACACCTTTGCATGTGGAACAATAAATAAAAAACATTTAATTGGTGAATAAAAACGAAATAAAACCGAAATTCCCGGATTAACAATTGTTTTTATAACAGACGATTTTATAACAGACGATTTTATAACAGACGATTTTTTTAACACAGTATTTTAATTTTAATTTTTTTTCAATTTTAAGAAAAAATGGGATATTTGTGTTGCCACAATTCCAAAATTAGTACTAAAACTTTAAAAAAAATTAATATCTAAAAAATAAATTATGATACAGCTTTGAAACAAATTCCTTTTAAAAGTACATTTTTTCTCTATATGACGGCGTAAAAATTGAAAATCTGCAATATTTAAAAGTATTAAATTTGCAGTAGCAAAAATTGCAAAACCAAATTGCATGGGAAAGTGTTGTCATTCACAAAATGACGTATGCGCTACGCATAGATACATTTGGCCTTTATAATATAGATATATTTTCTGTCTTTGACTTTTAAAACTTAGGAACCGAACTTGAGAAATTCTCAGTTCGAATAACACTATCGAAGGATTTAATTAAGAATGGGATGTTTGTGTCAAGCTTTTTGTTTTCTGATAAGTGACGCAAAACTTTAATATCAAGTCAATGTACCAAGTTTCTGAAATTATTATTTCAGAAGAAAAATGTGAATGTCATGAACTTCTTCGTTATGTCTCCTTGTTTTGGTATCAAATATAATCGATTGATACGCTATCTCAAATTATTAGAAGCTAACTTACAACAATGGACTGAAGTTTACTAAGATTTTAATTAGCATTTGATTTAACTGTTGAAACACACACACACTAAAAGTTTGTACTTAATGCTAATAAGGCTGTTTTTTGCTTTGTTGTATTATAGTTAGGGATATGTCAGTACCATTTATCGGCGAAATTTAAAGCTAAGACAAGGAATCTTGCTAAAGAAATTCTTTTACACATTACAATCTTACAACAATGACTTCAATAGCTTTTACTGCTTACTTGTTATAGAGTACAAGCATATGACGCCACTCTTTGTTTGTATAGCAGAAATCATCTCTACTATATTTTTCTCTAATAAAAATGGATTAGAGTTATTAGTGTACTTTTTTTTTCCAAATGTTTATTTTAAATAGAGTTTTACAAATTTTAAACATATTTTGTGTGTGTGTGTGTAAAAGGTAAGATTTGAAAATATTTTAAACATCTTTGTAAAATTTGGGGGTAGAAAAGTGAGAAGCATAAATTTAGGAGTTGGGGGAATTTAAATTATTATTTATTTCTTTTTATTATCGAAAAACAAATAGGGCATTTTTTTTTTTATAGTTTTAAAGGTATGAAACTCTATATGAGGAGAAGGACGAAGTATGTGGGAAAACGTAAATTTTGACAGAAGGGTTGATTTACCTGATTGATAACTGATTTGTTATCACTAACAGGTAACAAATAACATAGAATTTTTATGCATAAGAAATAAATAAAGATTTTAAATTCTTTTGCAACCTGGATGAATGGGTGTGTGTGGGGAAGGAACAAAAAGTCAAAAGGAGAAAAAGACTTAAGATAGTCAGAAAAAAACATATTTTGCTGAAAATAATCGTGGTTGGATAAAAAAGACATCATGCGAAGAACACTGTGAATTTAAATGCTTACAAACGAAGAACGGTAAACCTTTTGACACCCAAACAATAAAAAAAGATGCCACGCTCTATTGAAGTTTTAAGATGATTAATCCATTTTAGCGAAACGAAAAAAAAAATAAAAAATGTTGACATATTCTGTGCAATAAATTCGCGGATTAGTGTACTTTGAAAATTTAAATTATTATTTTATTATTAAAGGAACAATTGTTAATTTTTATAATGATGAAAAATTAATCGTACCCAAGTGGTGTTTCACTTTTATTTGATGAAGTATGTTCCTGGATAGGAAGAGAATTTTTGAAAACCGGAAAAATTATGCTGAGGGTTAATGCAAACCTTATGCTACGATCTCGTATGAAACGAGACAGAACGGTCGATGATAATCTGGATGTTCCAATCCGGTCTCCTTCCGAAAAGAGATCCTGATGAGAGCCGGAATTTCCGGCCGGGGAACTATGTCCGCACGAATGTAAATGAGGTTGCCAGCCAAACACTCAGCTATCGCCAAATTCAACATATTTCGTCCGGACAATTCATTACTTGATTCATAAAATAATTTTGTACCATCTTCCATTACAAAGTTTTAAAACAAAATTCTGGAAGATATCATAAAGTTTATATAAGAAAGAGAAAAAAAAATGTGATTTGTGATATACAGATGCTTTATGTCAAAAATTAAACATTGCTGAAGTAAGTATTTCAGTCTGCTAGAAAAACATTTAATTAAAAATTACAAGATTCCTTCAAAGAATACTGCATGTACATTTATGGAATGATTTTAAAGTATATTTTACAAACCACATTAATGATGACTTAGATTCTTAGACTTTCAGCATTCAAATATCCATTAAAAAATTAGTGTGGTTTAGAATAAAAGAATTAAAAAAAGTTAAAATTATCATAACTTTTGAAGCTGTATTATAAAAATATTTCTAGATCATTTTATTAAAGATTTTGATCGTATTAAATTTTTTATCATAAAATAAAAATGAATATTTCTACTCGAAAATAAGGCTACTCACTAGCTATATTTTTGTTCATACTGAATCTCAAAGGATAACTGATAGTCAATATGTCAAGTATAGAACAGATGTGTCACAATTTACATCATGTATAGTAAACACATCTTAAACAAAATTAATTGCAATATGAATTCGGATATTTAATTATTTCATTTCATTTGTTGATTGATTTATTTATTTTTTCTACTATTTTTTCAACAGTTTTTGGCTTCCGATAAGTTATAAAGTGCATAATTTTGTCTTTATAAGCGTATTGCTGGCAAAATTTGACGATATGACATAGCTTTTCAATGAACTAGCATGCATAGCACCTCTGATGAATCTATATGCTACTCATAGATTTAAGGCTTTCGCAATATTTTTCATCTTATTTTTTTATTTTTCTATTTATCCATTTATTAATATCCTCATTTACTTATGTTTCTATTTGTGATTTCAATTTTATTATATATGTGTATATGTATATATATAAATGCTTTTACAAATAAAACCAAAGTAACTCAGATATTACCATAACATTAAGCCAATGAAACCAGTAGACAACAAAAGGAAAATTAATTGGTTATTTTACTGCCAAAATTTAAGAAACACTGCAGTGTCTAACAAAAAAACACTCCCCCCCCTTTTTTTTTACAAAATTTTAATACAGTATAAGTATTTATTCTTTAAAAAATTCCTTCATTCATTTGATAAGCGTAAGTTCCATAAATTTATACGAAAAATTTAGTATTGGTCAGATGAGTGATTTAGGAGAAAAGATTTATTTAAACCAAAATTTTTGCATGGAGTAATTTCATCATTTCATTGACTATAAAGTACATTTAGTTAGCATGTAAAGCATCTTAACAGATTACCGCCTTAACTATTTAAGTTCAAATAGTCTTAGAATTACATGAACATATTTTCTATCTTTGAGAATAGGATCGCCAAAATTGGCGACGCTGCATCATCATCGCATCCCTCCATCGCTCCGAAATATTCACTTAAGTTCGTCTTGATGGTTTCATTATGCTGATGGATCAATCTACTAGGATCCGTCACGAGATGCCACGGCGCACGCAATACTACATACACCCTCCCTCCCTCTCTCCTACGATGGAAGGGAGGGGTCAAACCATTTGCTTTCTTACAGACCATTAAATAATTGGCATCTGCATGCACATTCACTTAATATTCACAGAGGAGCATCCGATATTTGCATGGAAGGAGGGGGACGAGAATAAAGTGTTCTCGTGGAGACCCTAACAGAGATCAAAAGAGACGAAGAAAGAAGCATCCATCGTTAAGGATTTAATGTTTTGATTTATGAAAGAGGCCTTATTGAGTATGCGTGTCGAAGTGTGTATGACTGAATGCTCTGCTAGGAAAGACTTTTCAAGAACTTTTTCGAGAATTTGATTAACAGCAACTCTTTCTCGTCTTGACGTCGAGTTGAGCGAGTCGAGATTTGCATCTTTTTTTCAAAAGGAGTATGAGCCTAAGAGCGATGGCAGAGGATAACATGAGAGCATTTGCCTAGACTCGGTGTCGGTTAAGAAACAAATGAAGCCTCCACATGAACTGCAATAGTCTGAATGTCTTGCTTGCATAATATAAAGTGAATAAGCCCGTATCTATTGTATAGGATAAAGTAATCATAATTAAAATTATGCAAAATATTGCATTTTTACTCAATTTTGCTCGTATTTCTTCTTCTTCTTCTTCTTCTTATTATTATTATTATTATTATTATTATTATTATTTTGTACAAATACAGTTTGAAAAATATAATAGTAACAATAAGTAATCGAACAATTATATGAATAAAATACTTATATATTTTTAAATATTGTTTTTGGCATTATTATTTTTTTTTTCTAGTCACTAAGAAATATGACAAAATTTAGGCAACTATTTGATAATACTTTTTTTTCAGGGTTATAACATTTATAAAGAATGTCTTCATATTTTTTTATATAGCGGCTAACTTTTATATTAATAGATACTTGAATTATAAATTGTCATGCCTATCCTGGAACACATACACTTGCATGCAAATCTTTCTCATATTTATTTTAGTTAGCGAGGTTTGATTTTATATTTGGAGGATAATGAGTCTGAGAGTAACGGGAAGAGATAATATTAAAAATCAAACGAAACTGTAAGGGTCTCGATGTCTTGAATGCAGATTATTATGCAAATAATACTGTGTGCAGAATAAATTTATGTCAATCAAAAATGGAAGACAAAATATATCGTTCCTATCATATGATATAAACAATAGACTATCGTCATACATGTTTATAAACATATTAATATCCATACGAATATGAGTCGTAATGCTTTTCAATAGATAAATATAATAATATAGAATAAATTCTTAATCAACTCAGATATCTCTAGTGGATGATTAGGTATTAACTTTGTTAAGTACTGAGCAAGATAAGAACAAAGGTACGGTTGATTTATGTTGTAAAATTTCTAAATTTTGTAACAAGAAACAACAAGATAGTGGAGCAAATGTTTCTCGAACCAGTTAAATTGAACGAGAGCATCTGGGTGCAGCAAAAAATAATTCTATATAATCTTATCTAATACGCAATACTTAACAGAACTTAATCAAGTTTGGAAGCTACTTGTTCAACTAGAAGTTCTTTCAATTATTTTAAAATATGCTAAAAATTTATTTGTGCTGAGAAACACATAATATAAACAAAGCACACTTCTAATAATTAGTAATCATGACGTTATCCAAATTCTTTTGCATTGCCCGGCAAAATAACTATCGATATTTTATTCACTATTTTTTTTTAAATATTTTATGATTCTCAAAAAGTATTCTCAATATATCTCAGTTTTAAGGAAAAGTCATTAAACATACTTTCATTAAGGTTAATTTGTAAATAAAAAGAAAGAATGGAAAATATATTTAATAGAGGACACTTTGTTCAATGCATTTTTTTTTTCTTTAGATGGGCGTATGGTTTTATTTATGAAGGAGGCTTTATTGAATTTATGAATTTATGTCGAAGCATGTATGACTCAAGGCTCAGGCTCACCTGAAAAAGGCTTTAGAAGAACTTTTTCAACAGTTCGATTAACAGCAACTCTTTCATGCTTTCATGTTGATTTCAACGAGTTCATCTTATTTGATGAGGATATACCTAAGAGGAGAGGGAGAAGATTATATGATGCAGTATCTACGAATCTTAACGTAGGTAGAAGTAATTAAATTTTCCAAAAAATTGCAATGATCTGAATGGCTTACATCCGTTAAAACAAACGCAAGAGATTATATCTGTGTGTGTTTAACAGGGTATGATGATATCACGATTTTGTTTATCTAAAAATAATCAGATTTCTTTTATTTAAATAAGATTTTTTAAATTAAAATTAATTGACAAAATTATTTTAAATTTTAAATGCCAATTTCAAAAGTTTTATAAATGCAACTAAGATAGAGGCTTGAAAATAACATTTAATTTTTTAACTATATAAATTTTACACTCGGTGTAATGAATAATTATCGTTACACAGATGCATCATTATACATTTAACATCAACTACTTTAAGAGCTCTCAGTAAGATATTGTGTTAACATCATTAAAGATCTCATTCATTGTCTTTCTGCATCAACTAATTAAAGCAACCCTCAATATTACATGTTATTTTAAATATATGTTATTAGGGCAATATACAAAATGATTATAATTCACAGTAAACTAATGCAAGACTAACCCAAAGTAAGCTACTAATGAATCCTTTGTTCTAAGTAACTACTATACATACATTTTCATAAATTTTTAAACATGAAAATAAAAATAAAAATACTAATTATATATCTCGTCGTATCATAAATCTAAGTTTTTTAAAACTGATTTATAGTACAAATTCCTTAGACTGACAATATCTTTTGACTAATCTAACTAATCATTTGATCTATCAACTAACACTATCTTTTCTTTTTCACATTTTAGCCTCCGATGCTATTTCTTTCAGACAAGGTAAAAAGTGTCATGTCAAAAATTGTGGCCCACTTTTTCATAACCTGGCCGTTAAAACGAGACATTCATACAATCTATATACTTAAAAGACCTGGCTGTTTTTTTAGTCATCAGCTCTGAATTTTCTATGTAACCGATTTTGATAATTATTGTTTTAAATGAAAGATATTTATTTGTAGTTGTGCCTATTTTAGCTATTTTTTAATTTATTTCCATTTTTATATTTTATTTTTAATTTTGGATGCATTTTACGATATTTCTTCAGAATGGTGGCAACTCAGTTTAGCTTTTCTCTCGATAATAGAAATTTATTTTCCATTATCACTTTCCACCAGTCAGAAGCTTTATTTTATCAGTGAACATGTCCTCGCATTTAAAAGAAAAAAGTTAATTGTTTTCGTAAAATTTGACCACAATAAAATGATTGCGTATAATTATGCGCTAACTGAGGTAATATATATATATATATATATATATATATATATATATATATACTGAGAAATAATATTAATAATGTAAATAAAATAACAAAAATTAATTTATGATAAAAATTAATGTTAGCAAAATAAGAAAAATTTCAAATGAGGAAAATGATGTCATTCAGCAACCAGATAAATAGGAATTACAATACTATTATTGGTGCCTTTTTCATATTACTAATAACAGTAACTTTTAAAAAAACATTTGAAGAGAAAATGACGTCACTATTTAAAACATCGCATTTTTACTCATAACGGTATTACATTTCAATATTTCTTTTCATTATGGACACTGAGACTGAGATTTTATTTTCAGATGACTTTAGTTAGTGAAAATAATGTCACAGTAAAAATGAAATTAGTTTTTTTTTTAATAAAACTATTTTTCTATGAGTGCATATAAAATAAAATTTCTGGATTTCGCCGGCACTCAGATTACAATTTTAACTGAAGATGTGCGAATATTTGCATGCAAAATTGTAACTGACAAACTTGACATTAAGTTTGGAAATATATTTATTATATTTTGATTCAATAATGTAATTACTTTTGCTTTTTTTTTAAACCAAATCGATCGGGTCTTTTAAACATTTCATTCGTCGAATCCGACGGTATTTTTAGTGCAAATCTGTATCTGTTACATGAATTTCCGCTGTTGTCGTTACTTAAAATATTCTAGAAATCCGGATTTCCTAGAAAACGTTTAGAAACTTTACAGATTTTTTTTATAGTGTACTATAACTAGTTTTATAAAAATTCAGATGTTGTGCCAATAGCTATGCACTCTTATGCAAAAATACATGAATATAAAATGCATTTACAATTATTATTAAATTTAATAAAATGAGAATAGTATAACTTCATCTTAAACAATACGTACATTGCAAAAAAAATCTGTAAATTTATTAAACTTTTTCTAGGAAACTGATCTTGCTTGAACTTTTCATGTAACGGTAATAGTAAAAATTCATGTAACCGATTTTGTTGCATGAATTTTGCTTTTAGCGTTACATAAAAAGTTTTAGGAATCCCAATTTTTTCCAACCCCAAAACAACCCCGACATTCATTTTTTATTTATTTATGAGGTTCATTATAGGTTGTCAGCTATTGAAAATGGAGTGCGAGGCTTTTGTGGATCGTTTACATGAATGTACAAAAGACTTCTGTTTTATTATACCCTATAGGGCAAGGATGTCAAACTCATCTACCACCGCGGGGCAGATTTAGTATTGTACACAAAGCCGCGGGCCACGTTATCGAAAATAAAGAAGCAGATTAATTTGATGACTATCGCACAAAAAGAAAACTGTACATTAAAAATAAAACATTGTTTTTTTTAATAAGCAAACAAAAATACACACAAAAATTTTAAAACTGTTTATTGGAAAAATTAATGACACTCACCAGAAAATATTTAAAAATCTGTAGCAAAAGAAAGTCAAATGCAGTGAAAAATAAATAAAAATAAAAATACAAACATGCTTAAACGCATTAATATTTTAAAATTTAAATCGCAATCAAAATTATACAAAAATGTGTTAATTTTGTAATCCTAATATCTGTATTTTTTTATGTTATAATTGCTACTTTTTATAAAATCAGTCATTGATGGAACACAATTATTTACAATATAATATTGTGAAATTAAAAAAATAATTCATAATTGATTAAAATATATTAGCTATGGTTATTGATAGGAGTAATATCCTGTTTCTCTTCACTTATTTTTAAATACATATCGTGTCTGCGGAGAAAAAAAAAACTCTCCACAAAGTAAAATTTCTTGCACCTATATTTTCAAGGATTATAAAGTTAAAGGACAAAATTAAGGCTAGCCACCGGCCACGGGGCCGCTAAATTAGGAAAAGTGGTTTTTAAAAAAATATTTGTCGGTGGCTACTGATGGCTACTGTCTACCAATAAAAATTTGTTAATTTAATGAAAATTTTCTGTTATAACAATGTGATGTCGAAAGTAACATAACATCACATATTATTATTAGCTTCTTTTTTTAAAATTTAAATTCTCAAATTTAAAATTTTAATTATCTTTCCCTATTTCAAATCAATTAAACATCATTTTTACTTTCTAAAAAGAATATATTTATCTCTTTCCTTTAAATTGCAGTTATGTAGTTTTTTATGCTTAACCGAGGCCGTAAATACATCAAAAACAAATCTTTTCTCATCCTAAAATCATTTTCTGAGCCTGCATACTTTCGTTTGTTCAAAGAGTACATTGTAAGATATTTTAAAAACCATATGCCCTTTTGCAGTTACGCAGTCACTTAATTCCTTTTCAAATTAACAGACATTACAACTCCTTGTTCGGCTTAAAATCGAACGCTCTGTTTATATTAAAGCGGCGTCTGACATCTGTGTTATGCATATAGAAATATTTTTCCCAGCAATCAGTATTGGCATGCATATTTGTACGCTGATATATTAGTCGCCAAATTAACGGTCCGGTTGGCACGTTTTTAATTTAAACTTTCTTTATGAACTATACGTATAGGGTTATTATGATAAGGGTAACCACATTTTAGCTCGACGCATTTTGACCATCCTTATTTGATGTCAGGAATCATTCTATCTCTAACTGTCCTGCTGTAAGGATGTAGAGATCCTGCTTCTGTATTTTCACCGGGGGGTCACCCCATAAGAGTGTAATACTCTTTTAATTTTCATCAATAAATGCCACATACATAGTCAGATCTTGGTCTTGAGTCTCTCCTACTTGAGTTATTGCTATTTTACGCAATGTAATTTTAATTTTCACGGCTGATCTTCATATGTCTTAAGCAGTTAATAAAATTTAATTTCCAATCTTTAAGATATGAACGAAAATATTCTTCACAACAACACATATTGAAATTATGGATTTCATGCGATTACTGAAATTTCTGGTTACATGATTAATATTTATAGAAATGCCTCAGCATATTTTAAAACTTATTTAGCTATTCTGGACATCCTTTATTCTGCCTTGAACGATTTCGAGTTGCGTGCAATGTCATCCAATCATTGTTTCTGAAAGCAGATGGATTATTTTTAATATGTTTCACAAACACACTTTTTTCAACAAAGTTTCATTTTAAAATCTATTAATTTTTTTAAATTATTTTTAGATATTTGTGGGTTTTTTGAAATATTTGTGGGTAAATTCTTAGCAAACTTCAACGAAGTTTCTACATATTAAACACAATGTTTCAGTCTTTGTTTGAGTATAAAAAAATATTTCAAATTGATTTTTATGAATTTTTTGGTGCTATATCATCATCCATCAAGAAAGGATAATTTTCAATGATACGTTTACTAACCTTTAAAAATGAAATTAATTGATGAGCTTATGTCCAAAATGTTCACTTTCGACCATGCTTGCAGCCAAATTAAAAAAAAAAACAAGGTAATAATTTATTATTATTATTATTACTATTATTATTTTACAAGACGTGTCATTTTCCCTTTCAAAGCTATTTATTTCTCTTGATTTTTTAGAAACTTTTAATTAGAAATTAGCTTCGTATTTTAATTGATTTTCGATACATTTTAAATACCTAATATATCACGCGTTACTTTGTAATGTCATGGTGAATCAAAGTGAACAGTAAAATAATGAATTCGTTTCAACATAAAACACATAATAAACTATTTGAAAAAGAAAAAAATCTAAACTTTTAGATTAAAATATGCTCTTCTTAACTTTCTTAATGATAACTTTTGCATACCCTATCTCATGGAAACGAAATTTTAAAAAAATTGGATTTGATCATATTTAAGACAGTATATGTTTGCACCTTTTATACCAGAGTGTTGTTGAATTAGTGTTGTTTGCATCTCCTATGCCTAACTGTAAAAGATTTTCATCCAAAATAACAACCATTAATTTAAAAATTTAAACTTTTCTTTATTTAATTGCGGATCATTAATTTTAATATATGTCAGTATCTGTTATTAAATGTAATGAAGATTAATATTCTGAAATAATGGTAAATATTTTGAATAAAATCATTTTCCAATTTTGCAACGCTGCAATATTTGCAATGCAAAGTGTATTTTCTGCATCAATTAAGAACTGAATCAAACATAAAAAAAATGCCAAAGGCTTCGCGGGCCACAGAGAAGTTGCTGCAGGACCAATTGTGGCCCGCGGGCCACGTGTTTGACATGCTTGCTATAGGAGAAAATCGTTTGCGGAGCATTTTAATCAAATTTCTTATTTAGATATTTGTATGAAAAAAAAAATGCAGTTTCTTATTATTATTCTGTTGCTGTTGGAAACTCGTGGTTTCGTAATCTATGCCTGTTGCTTTTTTTTAAATTCCTGTTTCTTTTAAATAGTTTACAGATGCAATATATCGTCTTTTATTTAATAAAATAAATATCAAGATAATTTAGATTGTAAACACAAAAACTGATATAGCTAAACTAAACATAAAATATCTTACTAAAATATAACTTTCGTACATACGTCGCGAATTGAAGCTAAAGTTTAAAAAATTGAATTTTAACTGCACCAATGGTGATGAACTTTTAATGTGCGGGAATTTGCTTATAAATTTAATAATAATAAGTTTAATATTGTAAATAATATATAATTTTACTAATTAAATTTACCAAGTAATTAAAAAATTATCTGAAATGTGCGGACTTTATTTTAAATAATCGAATACAATATTGAAAAAATAAACATTTGATAGTTTTAATATGGTGATTTCCTCGCCTTTCTTTAAATACTGGCTTGAATAAGTATTTATTGGGCATATTTATTTATCTAAGATTTTTTAGAAGAATATTTAGATGCAAAAGCATCGGGAAACATTCATGTTTCGACATCATTATTTTAAAGTAGCTGTGGTAAATGGGACTACCATACCATTTATCTACTTTCACTTTAAGCTGACGGTAAAAGTGCATTTATAGGAAAAATAAAAAAGACAGAACAGCAGAAAAAGTTTTTGCTTTCATAAAGAGAATACAAAAACATAGAATATTTTGATTTTTTTTAAAGAATACCATATAATAGAAATACTTATATATATTGTAAATAAATATACAAATGCATTTACTTTATTTTAAGTATATCCACACGTTAAGCTTTAACACATGTTTGACGCCAAATGTAAGAATAATGACAAATTTGTCCAGACGTTTCGTTTTTAGAATCTAAAGAGTTTTTAAGTAATTCCCAATAGAAGCCGAAATACGTGGTTCAATAATTCAGAGTCCGTAGAAATTTCTTAAAACAGAGTTCAATCATTTAAGACACATAGAATTTTCACAAAACTTGGCACTAAATAAAAAAAAATGTTAAATTTTGCGAAAGAATTAACTTTCAGATTCTGAAGGAATTTTTTTTAACTGATACAAATTAAACTGATTCATAGCAATAATACAGCGAGAATTTATGATTAGAGTTAAACACAACGTTAATTTTAACCGAGTGTAGTTTTATATTATCCTAATAGTTGTAATTAAATATAAATATACATAGATTTTTTTTAAATTCATTTACTTAAAAGTAAGAAAAATCATGAATATCCATTTTTTCTCTTCACATTATATATGTTTTAAAAGTAGATTTAAAGACAAATTAAGAAGAAAAAAATAGTTAAAAATTATATAGCGTTTTTACTACTGTATTTTACTCAATTTATGGTCCATTTTTTACGTTACTGAAAGGCTTACTTTTAAATCATTTTCCAAAAATTACTTTTACTGCATTTTACATTGGAATATTTTCTTTCTAGATAATTTTTCTCTGACAGAAGTAAAATTATCTGAAGTGAGACCATTTTCAAAGTTCCCTGGGCGTTTATGATAATGAATCTCATTTAAATGTAAATCATACAATATGAATAATTGCATGTGGAAGTATTAATTCTTCTTTATCGATATTTGTTAATTCTCAAACATTTGGTGCAACTTAAACTTGACTTAAAACGCTCGTCCCACACTAGAATTCCATGGCATACTGCTAGAGGAAAAATATCCGTTTTTCTTTCTCCACAGTATGCTGATTATAAAAGTGAATTTACTGACAAACTAAGAAAGTAAAATCGAGCCGAAAAATTTATTTATTTTTGAAAAGAATAAAGTACATATAGATTTTTGCCATAAAATATGTGCCTTAAGGAATGTTATTTTGAATACTTTTATCTATTGTACACTGTAAAAAAAAAAAAAAAAAAAATAAATAAATAAAAGTTAAATTTACGGCAAAAACTGCTGGCAGCAATGTTGCCAGCATTTTTTGCCTTAAAAATTGCAGTTAAATTAAATGTAATTTTTTTAATTACACTTAATTTTGCTGCAATTTTTACGACAAAAACTACTGGTAACATTGCTGCCATTAGTTTTCGCCATAAATTTAACGGATTTGTTTTTTTACAGTGTAAATAAATATGTAAATACACATTATTTTTCAATAGTTCATTAATTTAAACGCACGAAAACGGGAATGTTAGTTTCTCTGCTCTCACTGCTTGCTGACTGAAAGAGTACATTTACAGGCAAACTAAGGAAAAAAGCGGCGAAAGATTTAGTCATTTTGAAAACGTATAAAGTGTTTTTATGTTTCTACCTTATGCTGACTTAAAAATCGACTTACAGAGAAGCTAGGGATGGAAAAACGCGAAGAATGAAGTACATGTAGATTTCTTGCTCCAAAATATTTGTCTTAAAGAATACCTTCATAAATACTTTAATCTATTTAAAAAAATATATAAATATTAATTCTTTTTTTAAGCTTTTTAGTTTAAATCTAAGAAAACGGAAATATTGTTTCTCTGCTCCCACTGTATGTTGACTGTAAAAGTGGATTTACTGACAATCTAGCAAAGGAAAGTTGCGGCGAAAATTTTTTCTTATTAAGTAATAATAATAATAATAATAATAAAATACATATATATTTTTGCCATAATATATCGATCTTAAAGAATGTCATTATAAATATTTTTATCTATTGTAAATATATATATAAATAGAGATTATTTTTTTACGTTCATGAATTTACACGCAAGAAAACGGGAATGTTCGTTTCTCTGCTTCCACAATATGTTCATTGTAAAAGTGGATTTACAGGCAAACTCTCAAAGGAAAAACGAGAAAAATAGTGTACGTGTAGATATTTGCCACAAAATATTATTCTTAAAGAATATCTTCATAAATACTTTTATCTATTCTAAATAAATATATAAATTTATATTATTTTTTAAATTCTTTAATTTTAATCTAAGAAGAAATACTTTTATTTACTGTAAATAAATATGTAAATATATATTCTTTTCTTTAAGTTCTTTATTTTAAATACACAGAAAAAGGGAAAATTCTTTTCACTGCTCCCACTATATGTTGGCTATAAAATTGGATTTACAGGAAAACTAAGAAAGAAAAAACATATAGATTTTTGCCACAAAATATGTGTCTTAAAGAATATCTTCATTAACACTTTTACCTTTTGTAAATAAATATATAAATACAAATTCTTTTTTAAAAAGTTCATTAGATGAAACGCAACATAACGGGAATAATTGTTTGTCTGCTTCCACTGTATGCTGACTGTAAAAGTGAATTTACAGGCAAAGAAAGAAATAGAAAATACGAAGTGTAAAGTGCTTTTAGATTTCTTTCCACAAAATATCGGTCTTCATAAACACTTTTATATATTGTAAATAAATATATAAATCTATATTCTTTTTTAAGCTCTTTAATTTAAATCTAAGGAAATAAGAATATTCGTTTCTCTCTTCCCTCAGTATACTGATTTTAAAAGTGGATTTGCTGGCGAACTAAAAAAAGAAATTCGCGGCGAAAAATTTACTTATTTTACAAAGGAATAAGGTGCATATAGATTTCTCCCACAAAATATATGTCTTAAAGAATATCTTTATAAATACTTTTACCTACTGTAAATAAATATAAAAATAACTATTTTAGTTAATTAATTTAAATACAAGAAAACATGAATATTCATTTCTCTGCTCCCACTATATGCTGACTGCAAGAGTAGATTTACATACAAACTTAGGGAAAACGCAGCGAAATATTTAGTCATTAAAAAAAAGATAAAAGAATAATCTGCATAAATGTATCTGCCATAATATATGTGTCTTAAAAAACGGTGTGGCAAACCTATTGTAAATAAATACATAAATACCTCTCTCTTTATATTTTTCAATTCATTAACTTAAAAAAAAAGAAAAAAAAGAATACAGTCGATTTTTTCTATAACAAAACTCCATACATCGAATTTCTCTATATAACGAATTTTTAGTTGGTACGGTCGCCTTTTCACATGATTACATTAAAAACAGTCTCTATATAGCAAAATACCTATCTCCATATAACGAATTTTTTCATAAATTGGTCTTAATTTATTCCGTTTTAAAAAGCTTCGAAATCATATGGAATCAATTTTCCATCACTTATTTTTAATTTATCGTCAATGCTGAGTTTTTTTCCCTTATTCTTTAAATCCGACGAATTCATCCCACCTCCTACACACCTTTCCACATCCTTCTCAAAACAGTGTCAGTTGGATTGATTTACATGTAAGACAAATTTCTTTGTCTGAAACTAGTGTAAGTCTTCCTTATTTGATTTTCATTAAGCTTTCAAATAAATGTCTATCCTCTTTTCTGAAACAGCTTAAATAATTAAGAAATAGAATGTTAGGTTAATATTTACTTTTAAACATTTTAAATTCTTAATTCAAAAGATCAAAAATAATATTTTTTTTCAAATTTAACACATTAAATAAGATTTTAAAAATCATTCTCTATACATCGAATTTCTCTATATAACGAATATTTTACTGGAACGGTGGATTTCGCTATATAGAGACTCGACTGTATTTGTATATGTGTATTTGTGTCCTTTTTACGCATTTTCTTTTTTCATCCTCAAATTTGGGTATAAACATAGCACATATAGATTTTTACCACAAAATATCTGTATAAAAGAATGCTTTCACAAATACTTTTATCGATTATGAATAATAATATAAATTCAAATTCTTTGTTTTAAGATCTTTAATTTAAACGCAACATAACGGGGATATTCGTTTCTCTGCTTCCATTGTACAGTCCCTGGCCAAATTATTAGACGCACTAATATTTTCTTGTGTCGAATCACATTACAAGTTTCATAGAGATATTACTATGCCAATTGTTACAATTGATTATATACATCATCTGTAGGATTATAATAAATTAAAAGCATGCCAATGACTTTAAAATTATTTATTTTGTAAATTAAATTAACAATTGCTAAAATTGTAAAACTTAAAACGTGAAATAAAAAAAAAAATTCAATATTTTTTGGAGTCTCCTTTGGCGGCAATCACTGCCTCTATTCTTTATGGCATGCTATTAGTATAAAATTGAAATGTTTTTTGCATGTGTGAGTGATGTTTCCAGACAAGGATAAGTTTTTCTATGAGCTGTGTTTTGCTCGTTATGAGCTCTTTGTCCAGTTTTTTCTTCATTAGCTCCCAAAAATTTACAATGGTATTTATGTCTGATGAATTACCGGGAGCAGTTTAACACAGGGTTATTTTTTCATTGAAAATTGACCTTGACGTATCGTGCTATGTAACAAAAAGCTTTACCTTGCAAAAATACAAATGGTTCTTCATTTGGAAACCATCATTTTAGCTTTAGAATAAACCGATTTTGAAAACCTCTTTATATTGGTCTGGAGAATTGACTAAGAAGTCATATAAACAAAAACCAGCTCATAGAAAATCTTATCCATATCTGGAATCGTCACCCACTCATACAAGAAACTCTTCAATTTTGTATTAACAGCATGCCGCGAAGAATAGAGGCACTGATAGCCGCCAAAAGAGGCTCCAAAAAATATTGACATTTTTTTTAGCCTCAAGTTATAAATTTTGCAATTTCAGCCATTTGTAATTTAATTTGTAAAAAGAAAGAGTTTTAAAGTCTTAAGCATGTTTTTTATTTATTATAATCCTACAAATGATGTACATATTTAATTGCAGTTATTCACACAGTAATATTTCTATGGAGCTAGTAATATGATTCGACACAAGGAAAAGGGAGTGCGTCTAATAATTTGGCCAGGGACTGTATGCTGACTGTAAAAGTGGATTTACAGGCAAAGTAAGAAAGTAAAGACGCGAAGAATAAAGTGCATATAGATTTTTGCCACAAAATTTGGTCTTAAAATATCTTCATAAATATTTTTAGCTATTGTAAATAAATATATAAACCTGTATTCTTTATTTAAGCTCTTTAATTTAAATCAAAGAAAAGATGAACATTCATTTCTGCGTTCCCACTGTATACTGATTGTAAAAGTGGATTTACTGGCGAACCAAAAAAGGAAATTCGCGGAGAAAAGTTTACTCTATTTTACAAAGGAATGAAGTGCATGTAGATTTTTGCTCCAAAATATAAATCTTAAAGAATATCTTCATAAATATTTTTATCTATTGTAAATAAATATAATAATAACTATTTTAATTAATTAATTTAAACACAAGAAAACAGGAATATTCGTTTCTCTGCTCCCACTATATGTTGACTGCAAGAAAGGATTTACAGGCAAACTCAGGGAAAACGCGGCTAAATATTTAATCATTTAAAAAAAAAGAATAATCTGCATATTTGTATCTGCTATAAAATATGCGTCTTAAGGAATGCTGGGGCGAATATTTTTACCTAGTCTAAATAAGTATATAAATACCTCTATATATACTTTAATTCATTAATTTAAACATAAGAAAATTAGAATATTTGTATCTGTGTTCCCACTGTACACCGACTGTAAAATTTAATTTACAAGCAAAAATACGAAAGAAAAAAAAGGCGAAAAATGCAGTTATTTCAAAAAAGAAAAGAATGCGAATAGATTATTTCTATAAAATACCTGTCTTAAAGAATGTCATTATAAATACTTTTTATATGTTGTAAATGAATATAAAAATACCTGTACGACTTTTTAAGTACATTAATTTAAATGTTCATTTTTGTGTTCTAACTGTATGCTGTTTGTAAAAGTGGATTCACAGGCAAAATAAGAAAGGAAAATCCCATCGGAAATGTTAGTTATTTTTAAACAGAATAATGTGTATATAGATTTTTGTCAAAAATATCTGTCTAAAAAATGTCATTAAAAATACTTTTATCTGTTGCAAATAAATATATAAATATAGCTTCTTTTTTTTAAGTTTATGAATTTAAAATTAAGAAACAGGAATATTCATTTCTCTGCTTCCACAGTATGCTAATTGTAAAAGTGGATTTTCTGGCGACCACAAAAATGGAAGAACACAAAGAACAAAGTACATGTAGATTATATATAGTACATATAAATTTTTGCCACAAAATATCTGTCTTAAAGTATGTATTCATAAATACTTTTATCGATTGTAAATAATAATATAAATACATAATCTTATTAGGTAGATTTCGTATGAAATACTACCTATTGCATTCGCACCAGTTTATATCTAACTATCTATCTATATATATATGCATATAATTCACTTTTTTATCGACACGATAACTTCTATAATTCTTCACCAAAATCCACCAAACTGGTACATAAAATCAAAGGAGATAAAATCTCGGCTAAGTTCGTTAATGGGCAAAATCGGACCAAGGGGGTCGAAATAGGGGGCGTTTTTGTGAAAACAGAAAAAAACCCATGACTTCTTAATGAAAATAGATATCGAATCAGTTTAAAGTTTCTATTACTTCTAAATGATGGGCCAAAAGTTTCTGCATGACAGATTTTTGATAAAGGTAAAATTGGGCTCAAGGAGCGAAAAAAATAGGGTTTTTGGGAGAGAAAAAATTATAACTTTGTCAATTCTCCAGATATCAAATCCATCTAAATTTTCCATAAATATTCCCAAAATTATCTAAAACTTTTGTATTTGCAAGTTTTTGATTGGACTAACTCTTACCGGTAAAAAAAAAATTAAAAACGGAAATAAAAAGGTGTTTGGAAAAAGAAAAAAATCCATAACTTTGTCAATTCTTAAACTACCAAATCCGATTAAATTTATTTTACATCTTCTCAATAATATCTACAACTTTTATATTGACAAGTTTTTCATAGGACCAATTCGTATAGCAAAAATAAATTATACAAAAATTGGAGTTGGAGAAAAAAACTCTAATCCAAACTTCTTATTTTCTGAATCGTTTTTTAAATTCATTTTTTATTTTAAACGCATCCAAATGGCAGATCCTCTTATTCAGAAACTATATAATGTGAAACATTGGCTAGTTTTTTGATAAAGACAGAATATATTTTTAAAAAGGCTGCCAAAAAGGGTATTTTGAACAGAATTTCCCGAAGTGACCGTGATAGGAAATTTGTGGAAGTATTCAAATAACAAATTGCGTTTTTTCTGACTCCTTTTTAAATCTATTTTTACTGTCAAACGCATCCAATTTACAAGTCCTCTTATTTTGGAACTGTATAATGTGACGCATTGGTCAATTTTTTGATAAAGACAGAATATGTTTCAAAAAAGGCTGCCAAAAAGGGTATTTTGAACAAAATTTCGAGAAGTTATCGTGATTAAAAATTTGAGGAAACATTGAAATAACAAATTGCGTTTTCTCTGACTCATTTCTAAATTCAGTTTTGCTCTCAAACGCATCCAATTGACAGGTTCTCTTATATAGGAGCTGTATAATGTCCTGTATTGGTCAGTTTTTTTGATAAAGGCTGAATATATTTTTTAAAATGCTGTCAAATTGGGCACTTCGCGCAAAATTTCCCGAAGCTATCATGATTAAGAATTGAGGTTGTATTCAAAATTGGTTATTTTATAACTCATTTTTAAATTCAGTTTTGCTCTCAAACGCATTCAGTTGGCAGTCTTTTGTTATTTAGGAACTATATACTGTACCGTATTAATCGATTTTTTTAAATAAAGTCAGAATTATTTCAAAATATGTTGTCAAAATATGCATTTGATCCGAATTTAGCTTAAGATGATTCTGATAAAACCAGTCCTTATAGAAAAATGAAATTAAAAATTTTTCCAAAGAGGACAAATAAAGTTGTTCAACTGGGTTTATCTGTAGTCAAATTTATTTTTTGTTGTTGAAATGAGCACTCTTCGAAATCTACCTCCGCCTATAGGCCAAGCCGACAGGGATTTTTTTTCTTTCTTTAACTTCATTAATTTAAACGCAACATAATGGGAATATTCGTTTATCTGATTCCTCTGTATGCTGACTGTAAAAGTGGATTTACAGGCAAACTAATAAAGGACAAACGCGAAGAATTAAATGCATATAGATTTTTGCCACAAAATATGTGACCTAAAGAGTATCTTCATAACTTTTGTTATCTATTGCAAATAAATTTATAAATATATATTCTTTCTTATAAGTTCTTTAATTTAAATCTTAAAACAGGATTATTCGTTTCTATGCTTCCACAGTATGCTGACCGTAAAAGTGGATTTATTGGTAAATTAAAAAAGGAAAGTCGTGGCGTAAAATTTACTGAATTTAAAGAAAGAATAGAGTGCACATAGATTTTTCTCACAAAATGTCTGTTTTAAGGATTTCATTAAATACATTTTTATTTACTGTAAATAAATATATAACTACACGCTCTTCTTTTTTTTAATTCATTATTTTAAATAAAAGAAAACCGGAATATTCGTTTTTCTGCTCTTTCTCCATGGTGACTGCAAGAGTAAATTTACAGCGAAACTAAGAAAAACACGGAAAAAGATTTAGTTTTTTTTTTTTTTTCTAAGAATAAAAGGTATATGATTTCTGCCATAAAATATCTGTTTTAAAGAATTTTGTTGCAAATACTTTAATATTTTGTAAATAAATATATGAATACATATTTTTTAAGCTCATTAATTTAAACATAAGAAAACAAAAACATTTGTTTCTGTGTTCCCACTCTACATTGTTAAAAATGTACAGCAAACCTTCCAGTCTTTTAATTATTTTTAGAAAAAACGATTACATAATCATAATTTAACTACATCCTGACCATAAAATGGGCTATAGTATGGTCAGAATACAATTAAAATACGATTGTGTAACCGTCTTTGATAAAAACGATCGAATGACTGGAAAGAATGCCGCACATTTTTAACAGTGTACGCTTATTTTAAAATTGAATTTACAAACAAACAAACAAAGAAAAAAACGCGGAAAAAAATTTAGTTATTTCAAAAAAAAAAAAAAAAAAAAAAAAAAAGAAAAAAAGAAAAAATGCAAACAGTTTTTTTCCCCATAAAATGTGTTTTGAAGAATGCCATTATAAATAGTTTTATATCTTGTAAATAAATGCATAAATACCTATTCTTCTTATTTAAGTATTTTCATTTAAACGTTCATTTCTCTGCTCCAACTGCATGCTGATTATAAAAGTAGTTTTACATTCAAATTCAGAAAGGAATATTGCTTTTGGATTTTTTGGTTTTGTTTATGTCGGCCAATTATCTACGCTTGGGATATAGGCCCTAATAGGTGGGATGCCCTCCGTGGGAGTCTTTCTAAGGGAACCTAACCCGTATTTATGCAAGGTTCGAAGAAAACCAAGGAAAACTCCGAATGGTTAGGCCGACGGTCGCGATTGGGTTCGAACCCAGCACCTACCGTCTACCAGTTTCGAGGTCAGAACCTCGCGGCCACTGGTGGGGCTTGAAGGGAATATTGCATCGGAAATTTTAGTTATTTTTAAAAAGATTAAATTGTATAGATATTTTTACGAAAAAATAATTATCTTGAAGTGTATTCTTATAAATACTTTTATCTGTTGTAAATAAATAAGTATATAAGTTTTATTCCTTTTTTAAAAAAATTCAATAAAAATAAGTTTTAATTAAAAAAGAGGTTTAATAAAATAACAGAAATATCTGTTTCTCCGCTTTCACGTTACATGCCCGTAAAAAATAATTTAACGGTAAAAAAAAAAAAAAAAAAAAAAAAAAAAAAAAAAAAGAACGAAAAGAAAGGAAAGCAATGAATAACATGTAACTATTTTGAAAAACAAAAAAGTATATAGGGATATCCGTATTAAAAAAAACTCTCTTAAAAAAACTTCGTTAGTATTATTTTTTACAGTCATTTATAGCTTTATTTATTTGATTTAAACATATGAATAATTGATTTATATTTTATTTTACTGAAAGGCCTTACTTTATCAACAGCTTCGATTTTGTAAAATATATTACAGTGAATAAAATCTATAATTATAATCTAATGACAAAAGGTTTTATTTTTAAATAACTGCATTAAATATGAGTCTCTAATTTTTGCTTGGGTTCATTTATGCATGTTCCTTTGTGATTGTTGTTTTACTCTATCTCTTTATACAATTATTATATATTTTTTAATTTTTTAATCTATTTTAAATCTAATTATTTATCTATTTATCTTCAATTTGTATATGGGCATTAGCAGAAAAATCCTCCAAGTTTATTTATTATTATTATTATTATTATTATTATTATTATTATTATTATTATTATTATTATTATTATTATTATTATTATTATTATTATTATTATTATTATTATTTAGTGATGAACAGATATCTTATTTCAATAAGTAAAACCGGTTTATTATTAATTCTTTTTTTTTTAGCTTATTGTTTACGTTTGATTTTTATGCAGGAAAAAATAAGCTTACTTAAGAAATACCTATCAAGATAAAGAAATTTAGTCAAATTTTCAATATTCAAGGAGGATTTAAGGCGTATTTTTCAATTAAGGCATATATCCACTTTATCGAATTTTTTTGTCCACTTCAAATCTCATGTGTTTGAATGTTCATCTATCTTACTATTTGTCTAATATAATTCAGTAGTAATAAATACACTGGAGTAACATGGAAGACTGATTATCTTCTAAATATATAAACTTTTTTTTTTGTTGGTGTAATTGTCCTCTGCTGCACTTAACATTAATTAATTGAACCTGAATCTGTATATGTAATTTCATTAATTTTCTGAAAACAAAAATCCATTTTTATTTATATGAGTAGTTAAAATAAATTATTAATGGTATCCCACTAAGGCATTACTGTATAATGTAAAAAACTACACAGTCAAAACAATTAATCGTAAACCAAATAAATATCTTTCATAACTTATTTCACATGAAGAGAGATGGAAAGAGATGTTACACAGTAGTTAAATCTCTAAAACCCCCGCAGAAGAGAACAACTTTTTGGATATCTCGTCAAACCAAGACCGTGAATCTCACAATCCCGCCTATCTCATTTCTCTTTCAACCTTATCTGCGGCTCCCGCATTTCGGCTTGTCCGATTTCTGCCGAAACGTCCCGACAAAAATCATTAATAACACTGAGTTCCCCTCCCCTTCTCTCTTTTTTAACGAATAAATCACAGTACAGAGGACACGAATGGCCGCAAAAAAATATGCTCGTAAGAGAAATTACATCGGAGTCATCTTCTTTTCACAGATGTCAGGGAAGCATTGACGAATTCACACTGAGCGGTAAATGTGGGATAGGCGCTATCTACACTTGCCAAAATTCGGGAGGAAAGAGAAGAAAGAGAGGTATGCAGAGCAAATGACAGAATGGAACGAGGTCCAACATTCCGGATTGAGCGGTTTTGCTTTCCGAGATAAGAGATAACTTGGCATGTGGTCCGAGTCGAAAGATTTTAGGGATCATTTTTGAAATAACAAATGTTTTTCGTGTAATCTCACTCATTTTGAGAGTTAGAAAAAAAGCTTTATTCTCTGTTGCAGCAAAACGAATTGCTTTATGGAATTTTGACTTTCAGTAAAATATTTGTTTTTTAATCTATCATAGTCCAAGAGTATTTGTATTACATGCTTTCAGAATTAAGTAATAACTTGGCATGTGGTCCGAGTCCGAAGATTTTAGGGATCATTTTTGAAATAACAAATGTTTTCCGTGTAATTTCACTCATTTTGAGAGCTAGAAAAAAGCTTTCTTCTCTGTTGCAGCAAAACGAATTGCTTTATGACATTTTGACTTCCAGTGGTTTTTAATCTAATAAATAATCTATCATCATATTGGAAGGGAATTTGTATTACATGCTTTCAAAATTAAATGAAAATTTTTGTAGTTAAAACTACTATGTCTCATCAAATCAGGAATTTTAGCCCATTGCATGGATTTTTTTAAAAATTTCTTTCAAACAAAAATAAGCAGGTACAGAGCCATGTGTAGTTCCCAGGAGGCTGAAACTCTTCTAGAAATTTTTGGAAGTTTTGGGAAATAATCTTTAATTGCAATCAAAAAATACCTCTATTATTAGTCAAGAGACGACAGCACAAAAACCCATGGTATCGAGCACAAGAAATAAGATTTTATTTTATGGAAGAGTGGTAATGGGGGAATCTAATGATCCGTGTCTGCTGGAAGTGAAGTGGTGTATAAGCTAACAATTAATACCACTAGTGATTTATCCGTAGGTCTATCATTGTGTTTGCCATACAATCATTTCATGCGTTTGATTGTACGGCCCACATCGTGTTAAACCTGCGAGTAATTCACTGGTAGTATTAATTTTCCGCTTATGCACCACTTCACTTCCGGCAGACATGGATCATTAGATTCCTCCATTACCACTCTTTCATAAAATAAAGGGTTTTTTGTGATCGATACCTTAGGTTTTCGTCCTGTCGGCTCTTGGATTATGTGTTTGTGATTTTTGCATTTTTTAGTGTACCAGAAGATCGAATCCAGACTTTTCGGATTTTAGAACATACTACCTGCGGTGCATAGCCTAAATTAAAATGATTTTGCATTGGAAAAATTAATGGATTTTTTACAGTTGAAATACATATTTTTACATGGTTCGCTAGCAACAGCATAAAGCATTTTATCTGAAAAATATAAATTATGTATACTGTAATTTCCTGCGTATAATCAAACAATTTTTTTTCGACCCAGAAATTTTATTTTGTAATTGAAGACAAATATTTACGGCGATCTAAAAAGTTATATTTTATTTAATAAAATTTCTGGGTCGAAAAATTATTGTTTGATCCGCGGATTATACGCAGAAAATTACGGTATAAATAAAGTTTTAAAATTTATTAACCCCTTGAGGGGTAAGCAATAATGCTTCTGTAATATAAAATTCTCACTGGAAAATTTGAAAATTTTTGTTTTAAAATAAGTAGGGCGATTTTTCAAAATTTTGCCGCCAAAGATAAAAATGTAAAATTTCGTTAAAAGTTTCTGGTGAGAATCTCGCTTAATTTAGGTGGGATGAAGCCTGCCTAAAGTGATAACCTTCGGGACCATCTAAAATGGTCACTAAATAGGTGATCACTTTAAGAAGTGTCTTTAAAAATGGCACGTTAAAAAATTTTCGGCAATATAAATATAAAGCAAATTAAACTATACACAATATGTATATGGAAAAATATTAAGTAATGGATTTATCAATTAAAAATTATAATTATTGAATTATTAGCTTAAATATACTTACATAGAAGATAATTATTTTAAAACTCACTTTATTTCTTTTGAATTCAGTTGAAAAACTTCCGTAGTAATTGATTTAAATAACACATAATGACAAAGTATACTGTAATTAAGAGGCATTTTTATTTTGATTATAATTACGAAACTATAGCAAAGAAATTAGTCAGAAAATTTTCGTCGCTTAAAACACGTTTTCAACAATTGTGTTTTTAACCATGCCTCCATGTTTTAATCCAGCATTGGTGGACAAGTATTTAGGATATACATTTTCCATTTCTTGCTCATCTTTAATATTTCTGAATCGGAAATTTCATCATATCCTCCGATTTTATACATTAGACAGGTATTCATTATAGGAAATTTAATTCCTGGATTTTTTTAATGAAAAGTTTTGGAAAATGGGCACTTTAATTTGAAAATTTTCAGCATGCAGAATAATGAATAGTCACATTTTACAGGTTCAAATAATATTGACAGTGACAGGTTATCTGGTCATTTTACACTACAGACAAGTGGTCAAATTACCGGACAATTATCACATAAAATTAATTTTAAACACGATTATTAAACGATTTAAACACGATTTCGTTGAAGTTAATTGGGTGAAATAGTCCTCCAGTGTTCGTGTCCGGGATGGCTCTGTTGGAAAATCCTTGGCGGCTTCATCTAATACATCCCTGGTTCGAATCCTGGCCCGGAATTTTTTCACCCAAAAATGGAAAATTTATATCAATTATCACATTATTATGTGCGTTCGTAACTATGTAAATACGTAGCACCTATAGTTCTCGTTCAGTCCATCTGCCTGTCCGTCCGCATATAACAATGCAAAAACTATCCAACCGAATCGTTTGAAATTTAAAATATAATTATTGCAATCAAAAGTATTCCGTCACATTACGGCCAATGGGGAAAAAAGTTTCAAATTCATTTTAATCGTTTGAAATTTAAAATGTGTAATTATTACATAATTTTGTAGGGTCATTTCAAATTTTATGAAAGTCGGATGCATAGATCAATTACATGGGCAAACAAAATTATTCCGTTACATTACGGTCAATAGGGAAAAAATGTTTCAAATGCATTCCAATGATGTTACAATCATTCGAACATAATAAAATTGATATGAATCTATGAAGTACAGATTATAATATACATTTTTCACATACTGTGGTGCAAAGAACATTTGTTATTGATTTACAAGGGCACACAAAAGTATTCCATTACATAATGGCACAGGGAAAACATTGTTTGGTGCGCGTTTTAATTAAAATTAAACTATTGCACATTTTATGAATATGATATACGCTGCTGAGGTATAATAAGAGTTACTATTCCTTATATATTTACAGGAACACAAAATATATTTCGACTATTACACTGTATCCGAAGTACTGTCTATTATAACAACAAGATCTGAAATTTTTTAAAACTTCGTTATCGTACGAACGCACTTCATTTTCTACACTTTATATTCAATTTACAACTTGTTTTATAAGAGCTCGAGTAAAATTTTGCAAAAACGGTCACTTTAGCCAGGTGGCCACTTTAACAAAATGGTCACTTTAACAGGTTCTTCTGCATATTTTACCGTGCTTCAAGGGGTTAAAAATGATACTTTTATATTAGCATGATGCCAAAGAATGGTAGCTGAAGAGATCGCAAAAGCTTTCGCCAACTACAGCTGCCTTTTTTAAAATTTCGCTTGTTTCAGTATTTAAGCACATACTTTGATTATTTAAATGTTAAAGTTGAGTTAAATTTACATTATTTTGTTTATTTATATAGTGATGAGTTGTTAATTCTATTGAGCAATATTATGAGCAAACAAAGGGCAAACTATTTATATTGTTTTAAGTGTAAACGGATTAACCTGCAGTTATTGATCTGCACGCAATAAAAACAATTTTTTTTAAACCAATTTATGTTTAAAAATTATTTTTTAAACTATAAAAAATTAGTTGATTTAAATAATTTTTAAACAAATTGCATATGAAAGTACATTTTTTTCTATTCGATAGGTATAAAAATTTAAATTATGCTATCCGTGGAAGAGATTAAATTAATAAATTGAGGTAAATGGTTTGTTTTGATCGTTGCCACTGTGGATATAGTGTCAGTTTAAATAAATAAGGTATTAATAATAAAATAAATATAAATAAATAAAAGAATAAGTAAAATATTAACAATAAAATAAATAAACATAAATAAATAAATAAATAAAATATTAATAATGAAATAAATAAATCAGTGCTTGCTTTAAATTTCCTTTTATTGAATTATATGGGATCATATTAAATTATTCAGAATGTAATGTCAATCCAATCAAGTTTTTAACTGATTTTGAATAGTTGCAAAATATAATCTATAACGAATTGTTTCTTTGTAAAACAAATAATAATTACCATAGTTATACTTATCAAAGGCAATATTAAAAACAAATTTATAAAACAAAATGCCCAACGTGCGTAACAAATTTGCATCAGTCGAAATAATAATTGATGTTGAACAAAACGGATGAACAAATATGTATATTTTTAGAATCTGAGTCTGTATTAAAGCCGTTATTATTATTATTTAATTTTTTATTGCATCATTTATTCCATTTGTATCTTTAGCGCATAAATGCGTGGAATTTTTTTGTATTCCATCATCCAAAACCAGCTTTAAATGCGAAATTCACGGGGATTTGTCTGACGATTTAATACAAAAATGAGCTTTGTACTTAAAATTTTTAAAGTCGTTTTATAGTTACCGATATTTATCTATAATAATATAGTAGCATCTGAAAGATCAGCTTTTTCTCTAGAAGTTTGAAATTTTTTATGAAAACTTTTTGAAAGCAAAGAAAAAGATATTTAATTTAAAAACATGCTGTATGCACATAGAAAATGTTTATTTCATGCCAGTAAAAAGCATTTACGTATTCCTTTAAGTAAAAATAGAAATTAAACTTTGAAAAAAGGATGAACTTTGTTTCAAAGAACGTTCGTTCAAAAGACTAAAGTTTTTTTTTTTTTTTTTTTTTTTTTTTTTTTTTTTTTTTTTTTGAAGAACGTTGAACAACTGCTATCCCTTTAAGTATTTTGAATCTAAAATAACAAATGAAAAAAATATCTTTTCAATATATCGCTTAAAGCCATTATTAATAGAATTTATTCATCAAAGTAGTAAAACGCTGACGCCATACACCCTATGAGTTCAAAGCAGCGTTTTAAATATTCTAGAATACAAACTGGGAAATAGCATAAATGGGACACTAATTAAATTACACGTTATGATGCTAATTAACAATTTCAAAGAAGTTGCATTCCAAATTCTTCAAAAATACTACTTGATTAATTATTCACTTTTGTGAGGATGTGATGCAATTATTTTAAATCTAAATTTAGAAAATTGGAGAGTATGCCAGATTTTCTTGCAATTTAAGCATCACAATTTAGCGTAAATTTCTCTCTTTTATTAAGAATCAATGCTATCACATGTTTGAGCAGAGTTTGACAGAAATGAGCCTATCGCATTATCAACTCATCTCATCACAATCAATTCATTAATGAAACAAATGGTATCCACATGCGAGTTAATCGTAAATATACGCTCTCCCTTGCGAGTGATGTTTAATCGCTTTTGCAATCTCTTTTAATGTCAAGCCATCCTCCTCCCCCCTTTCAAAAGAACCAGTGAAAACCATCCGGAGCTCTTCGCGGCAGAGATCTAATCGGGCGGCCACCGAAACCGAAACCAGAAAACTGACAACGATTTAATAAATTAGCCACGGAACGCCTGTCTCTCCCCTCATCGTCCCGGAATGATTTCGTTTTACCGGCACCAATTAAGTCACAGCCAGCATTTAAATGGAGAATCTGAGCACGCAATATGCTGGCATTGATTGGCTATCAGCGGTTCCTCTGGCGGAAGTGACGTATTGTTGTCTGCTACTTCCTGTATCGTTGACGCACGTTCTGATGGGGGAAGGGGGAGGGCAATTAATATCCCGATCGAGTACAATAGGGGTGGGGGTAGAGAAATCCATTCCCCTCACTAGTTGTAATGGAAAAGCACATTGTCGGTAATTCAAAAGGCACAGCTATTAGCTTCCAGCTATTTGCTTTATTTAGGAACGTGTGCCGATAAATAGAGGTACCTTTTAATGGAGGTGTTTTTCAAAGTTTTTCTTAAAAAAAGGCAATGTCGCACGGTTTTTTGGTAAAGTGCTCTTTTATGAAGCGTTCTTCAAAGGCGTGATCCAGAAGAACGTAAAAATTCTGACATCAATCAAATTTCAAAGCTCGAATGCTTCGTTTACTGATAGCTGAAACGCTTAGAAAATGTTTTTGTAGGCGTTAAAAAGATTAAAACCTAACTGAGTACACTCATGAAAGCTGCATTATGTTTCCCTTCAAAACTTCGACGGGAAGTGTGCCGAAAGAAAATGATCGAAAAATCCCTTTTACGCATTTTCTCCTTTTCATCCTCATATTGGACAATAATGCGCTAGCAGATAATTTGCGAGAGTTTTTAAATGAAGAACGCACTTTACCAAACACTTAGAAGCTTGGATTTAGTTGAAGAGAGGGCCTTATTTCCTTCCCCATTACCCCCCCCCTCCTAAAAAAATATACATTACATGTATCTACAATGTTTATCAATGTTTTTACTGTGTAAAAATTCAGATAGAATTTTGTTTACATTTGATAACAATGTGTTAGCAGATAAGTTTTCGGATATTGGTTTTTTAAACAAATAAATAAATGTGTATTAAAGAACTATTCAACACTATTCAGAAACATGAATATAAATTTAATTGAAAAGGATTACCATATTGTTTTTCATCATAATTTTTTATAAATTTTTAAGCACATTTAGATATTGTTTGTTAACGAATCTTAATACTTCGTTACGCATTTTCAGCGTTTATCTACTCGTTTTACAATAATAGGTTAGCAAATAATTTTGCAAGAATTTTTAAATAAACAACGCACTTTATCAGCTACCCAAAAACTTCAATGTAAAATGCAGTTGAAGTGATGGCGTTATCTTGCTTAAAGACTAGTGTCTACAGTACTTATTATTGCTTTATTTTTATCATGTAAAAATTCAGAAACTTTTACGAAGATCTTTTCAGATCTTTTTACGAAGTATTTGTTTTCAACCATCTCTACATTTGATAATATTGAGCAAAGATAATTTTATGGATTTTTAAATTAAAAATGAATAAATAAGGCCTGCTTAGAATTACTAAACTTTATTTAGAAATTTGAATATAAATTAAATTACAAGAACGAATTACTCTTTTCACTGTATTTTATATACAATGTAAGACAATTTTTGTTAATTATTCATGATCGATGACGTAGATCCACGTCATTTGGGCACACATAACACGGTCTACTGGCGCGGCGTTCCTTCTGCATTTTGCGTGTTACAGTTTTTCTCAAATATGCAAACTATTTGTATTTATACAATCAATTTGTATATAAATACTTGAAACAGAGTATTTCCATGAGCACGTGTCGTGTAAGCCACATTTCTAGTAACTGCTAAATTGTTGGCCACCGTTATTTTCGAAAGGTTTACATGGCCTTATTCTACTAATGAAATGTGTCTGATAAAATAATTCACATTTTTCCTTTCTAAAATACTGGTATCCAATATCATAGTATGCGACTTACACAACATGTGCTCGTGGAATTACCCAACAATATTATTATTAGACATGTGCATTTTTAGTATAAATATGAATAATAATAATATTAATAAGATGTGTATTGTGTTCGTAAGAGTTGCACTTTTTTTTTTTGGAAATTCTTCATTGTGAAAGTTTAAGGCGACTATTATACAAGGAAATCTCTGTATAATACTGTACGTTTTAATGTTGAAATATTACTACTATTTAAAAAAAAAACTATATATATACAACTATAAATATATAATATGTGCTGTTTATTAAATATCATTTTTCTTTTTATGATAATATCTTTATATACATAAAATTTACAAATATACCTTGCAAATGAGTTATTAACAATATGAATAAATAATAAAAATAACAATAATAATTAAATTATAAATAATATTTTTTTTATAAACGACTCAAAGTGATATTCAGTAAAAATAGTTAATTATCAATAAAGTTCAATAATAATAAAAATAACATGCAATATAATATCTTTCGTTAAAACAATTAATTTGAATTTCGTAAATTTTATAAATTTAAGCAAATTTCTTCAAAATTATCAGAGTTTACAGTGTAAAGGCACAAGATGACAAAGAAACATAACACTGTAACTTTTGTAAGTCGGCTTGCTACAATAAGTACCATGCCTCTGAATCTAAGTTATTTTATTTTCATTTATATTGTTGTAATATCAAAGTATTTTACAGTCAGCAATCATTTTAAAAAAAAATATTATAAAAAATGTTTGAAAGATCAATTTAAACATTAAAATTGCATCAAGCTCTAAAGATAAATGAACTAATTTCTCCATGACAAATTTTATCGACAGAATCATTATTTAAAAATTATATATCAGTTTGTAATTAGCTAAATAAATTAATAAAATTTAGCCTAATATTTTTATTATATATTGTGAATTTGACACGAAAGTAACATAGCATAGGTTTATCTGATATTCATTATATTGACTGTGAAAGTGATTTACATGGAAAGTTTGGATTTTCTAATTAATGACTAGATTAGCTACTATAAAGACTAGAATGACTAGATAATGACTAGAAGTAAATCAGAAACCATTAATACTGAAGGAATATTAAAGGGAAAAGAGGATATCCTAAAATAATATTAACTGCAGCTACTTAATTCAATGTTATAGCAATAATTTAAAAAATGAATAAGTATAAATAATTATTTTAAACAAGTAAATTATTGCCTTTATACAATAATTCATAATTTTATTACTTCTACATTATTATTTTCTATATTAAAAATATTTCTACATTATTACTGCATTATTATTTATTAATAAATGAAATATACCGTGACGAAGAAAAAAAAGTAGAAGAAGAACTGACTAAATGTACAAACTCATTTTTATCAACAAAATTAACTTCAAAACACAAATTCAAATATAAAATAGCTCAGTTTAAAACTTAAATCGCATTAAAGTAACTCAGAGGCCATCAATATTGAAGGAATATTAATTAAATTATTGTCTTATTATTATTCATTATATCTGAAGTCAGTAGTTACAAGTAATACACACCATTTTTTTTTTTTTTTTCAAAATACTTGAAAAAAATAATGGTATAAAGCCATATTTGGGTGAAAAAATTTCTATATAAAGATACTCCAGATTAAAAAAAAATTTGTTGCATTTTAAGATTTTAACACTCTAAATACTTAATAATCGGGAAAAAAAGGATATCCTACAATAGCATTAAGCACGGCTACTTAATTCATTGTTATAATAATAGTAAAATAAAAATGAATAAGTATAAATAATTATTTTAAACAAGTAAATTATGGTCTTTATACAAGAATTTAAAATTTCAATATTCGTACATTATTTCTACATTATTATTTTCTATACTAAAAATTAATTCTACATTAGTATTGCATTATTGTTTATTAATAAATAAATAAATATACCGTGATAAAGAAAAAAAAATGAAGAAAGGAGGAAGAAGAAAAGAGGTTGCAAAACTCTGACGATGTACACACACTCATTTTTAAAAATTATTATAAAAAAATGTTTGGAAAATCAATTTAAACATTAAAATTGCATCAAGCTCTAAAGATAAATGAACTAATTTTTCCATAATAAATTTTATCGAGATAATAGAGATTCATTATTTAAAAATTACATATCAGTTAGCAATTAGCTAAGTAAATTAATAAAATTGAGCCTTTTATCTACAAAATTCACCTTAAATCGCAAATTTAAATACAAAGTAGTTCAATTAAAAAATAAAATCGCATTATTTTTTATGATGAGTTTATAAGCTAAAGAAAGGGCTAAACAAGTAACATCCGTTTCTCTGTTTCTCCATTACATTTGCTGTAAAAGTGGATTTACAGGCATCTGGTTTCCTAATATCTTGCATTGTCGGGTAGGGAAAAAAATCATGTATTTTTGCATTTATTTATTTATTTATTTTATTGGGAAAAAGAAAACAAGATATTTAAAAAAATTAGATATTTTTATTACACTTTAAACAATAGAAATTGTTAAAAAAAAAAAAAAAAAAAAAAAAAAAATAGAAAAAAAAAAAAAATAGAAAAATCATCAGATTGCCAAAAGGAATTATTAATCTCTAAATAATATTATTTTTGAAGCTTTGTTAAAAATAAAGTAAGGTTGGTCGAAAAAAATCCTTTCAAAATTGTGGTAAAAATGCTAGTATTTTGCAGTTGAAAAAGTTTGTACTCGAGGATATTTATATTTAAACAAAATCTTCCTATTATTGATTTTTTTTTTTTTTTTTTTACTTTAATCTATCTTTACAGGAAGAAAGTATTGGATTCTTGACAATTTTCGAATTCAGATTTTTGATAGATTTACAGGTTTTAGGTGTAATAGATTCCAAAAAATATGTTTTTTACGAAATGTTTGTCTTTGTGTCTGTCTGTATGCGACATAAATTTTATGGGCACTCTATCTCAAGAACTAATACACGGAATTTCACAAAACTTTAGATTAGGTTAGACCTTGATTCAAATTGGATCTCATTAATTTCTGATGCATATCGCCTAACAGGTGGTACTGCTATAAAAGTGAATTTGCGAGCAAACTTTTGAACTTTTAATTGTGCCTCTAAAAGTGTACATTGAATTGTCTCAACATTCAAGAGAAAGTAGTTGTATTTTTTATCTTAAAAATATAGCATCTATTCATTCTTTTATTTAATATTAAATTAAACTTCCTTCGTGTAATTCTTTATCGAAGAATGGAAAAAAATCCATAAAGTTTCCATTGTATGGGAAGAAACAATGCGAATTCAGATGTGCAGATATTTTATTTACAGAAGCAATTACTTCTTCATGAGGTTGAATTTAAAAGTAGATTTAAACTTCATTTAAGATTTTTTTAATGTTGTTTGCATTATTATTTTTTTAATTTACATGTTGTTTTTAAATATAATTTTTATTTTCTTCTATTTTAAAGAAAAAGTACAAGATTTGGGAAAATTTTCGAATTTCGGTTTTTGATAGATTTACACGTTTTAGGAGGCAGAAATTCCAAAAAACATGTTTTTACAAAATATCTGTTTGTGAGTCAATGAGTCTGTGACTCTGTCTGTATGAGACATAAATTTTGTGGGTGCTCTATCTCAAGAACTAATGCACGTTATTTAATAACAATTTATATTCAGGTAATCCCTGATATAAATTGATGTTGATGGTTTTGGTACAAATTTCTCAACAGGTAGCGCTGCTATGCTGCCTTTTTTCGTCTAATGCAACAACTCTATCTCTTTAACTACTGCAAGGATTTTCAAACTTCAAATTTTCTTAGTCATTGATATGACTGGTTGCTGTTTTCATTTTGGTAAAAATCGGTCTGCAGCTGGCGCTACTATACTGCTATTGTCAGGTTCTGAGAAAACATCTGCTGTAGAACTGGAATTTATGTTATTTCTTATCTTAATATCTTATGTATTGTATGGGCTGTGTACTGAAATTTCAAGGTGACATTCTTTCTTTGTCTTAAGCGGGGGTGAACATGTGAACATGCACAGGTGCAGCGATATGAAAGAAGAAGATGACAGAGGGGAGTGTTTGACCTTCTGAGACGTCTATTGAAGAAGGGAAATAAAGGATTTCCACGAATAGGGGGGTTTCCATTGGGGAAGTGCAGGAATGGAGAAGAGCAGTTTTTTTTACGGAGATAGTCAGTCAGAGTTCAGAGTGCGTACCTGGAGAGTAGTAATGGACAGAGGTCCTTGTGTAGAGTGCTCTGGGTCGAACTGCGTAGCCTGAGAACCCATGTGTCGGGAGATTTCGAATTGATCTCCGGTAAACTTCATCTAACGAGTGTAGAGTGAGGGGGAGAAGGTGTAATTTGAACAGCACACAGCCAACCTTTTACTGTATTAAATTTAATGTTGAACCGGATCACCTATATCCGAGTTGTAACTGTATATAGTGTATTATAGTGTATACATAGAGTATAAATAAACTGTTAATTGAGTTAATTGACAGCGTTGGCGTTCATTCACTCAATCCTCACAGTGGGGGACCGATATCACCTAATAATATCGGTGGTGGCAGCTATAACTACTACGGACTTTCTTCAAAGTTGTGTGGGCTAAGAGGAACGTCCGACAGCTATTTTCACGATTTCTGCAACAGCTCTATCTCAAGAACTAATGCACGGATTTTCACTAATCATCAGATTCAGTTAGTCCTTGATATGAATGGACACTGTTGCATTTTGGTGTAAATAGCTCAACAGAAGGCGCCGCTACTTTTCTATGATTTCTGAAATAGCTCTATCTCAAGAATTAATGCATAGAATATCATCAAACTATGAATTCAATTAATCCTTGATATTAAGCTATTCTATTTACGTTTTGGTATCAATCGCTCAGTAGATGAGCTTCAATGCAGAATTTTTCGCGACTCCCACAATAGCTCTATCTGAATAACTAATAGAACGAATTTTTATCACATTTCAGATTCAGGTTTACCTTGATAAATATTATTGCTGATTATGTTTCGCTGTAAATTGCACAACAGGTGGCACTTTTATTATACATTTTCCCCGGTAGCTTATTTCAAGAACTAATGCACGGAATTTCGTAGCATTAGAGTCGTCACAATGGGCATAGATTGCCATTCAATTTTGGCATTTTGATTGCGAATTTTGAACTTATTTACATGAATGAGATAGAAAAAAGTTTTGGGATTGCCACATCTGATTAGCTTAAGTTATAAATTCATTTAAAAACTTTGCTTTTTTTAATTTCATAAAAGTAAATATATATATACATATAAAAGAATAAATATATATATATATAAAGGTTTATTTTTCTTCTTTTTAAAGACATAAATAATAATATAATAAGTTTATTTTTGATTTAGCACTGTTAAAAATTTGCAAAACAAACTGCCCAATGAATCGACCGCTTTATAGATAACCGTTACTTAATCGTAATGTTGGATGATACTGACTATAATAATATCAATAATATAGCCTTAATACCTTCATAATCTTGTTAAGTAATACTTATTTTCAGAACAATTGAATTCCAAGGCAATTTTCTGCAGATTGGTAACAGTTAATAGATAAATTTATGCTTAAATATAATTAATACGTTGATTGCCACGTCAGTCACCGATGACTGACACTGAACTTTCCGTTTAGGCCGTACCAGTCACCCACGATTGGCACTGAGCTTTCTGTTTGGACCGCGTTATTCACCGATGACTGACAGTGTAAAATATATTATAAAACTAAAAAATATATATATAGTTTAACTTTTAACTAGTTTAACTTTAACTTTTACTTATTACAGCAGTAGGCTTTCTTCATAAATACTTAAAACAATATAGTTTTTTTTTAAAGTTTTATATCATATTTTACACTGTCAGTCCCGTGTGACTGACGCGGCCTAAACGGAAAATTCGGTGTAAGCCACCGTGGCACTCAACATGTTAAAATCCAAAATAATTTATTAAAAAGAAGTAAATCCATCTTTTGATTTATAGATTTTTAAAAAGTCATTATTTCATACATAGAAATTGTTTTAAAATCAAAATCCCATCATTTTCATTTTTTGTTAGTATGTTTTCATTAATTAAAAATAAATAAGGAAACACAATAGCGCACTATTTTCCGCTTGATAGGCTATTTCTCCAGCAAGAAGTGGTCCATATCACCTTCACTGCATCTGTACATTATTGACTGTAAAAGTGGATTTACAGGCAAATTTCAGATTATTCCATTGACAATATAATTTGATTAAAAATTTTGATAAAAAAAAAAATATATATATATAAAGTATTGTAATTTCTCGATGCAAAAACCACTATAAAATCATTTTCTAGTAAATTATACATTCATTACCTTTTTAGTTGTTATATACAGGGTATTTAGTACCAAGATCACAAATTTTAAGAAATCGTAGAGAAAACTTTATACTTTCTTGCATCTTTACAAGAAAAAAGTATTAAATTCGTGAAAATTTTCGAATTCCGGTTTTTGACTGATTTACACGTTTTAGGGGACAGAGAATCCAAAGAAACATATTTTTATGAAATTTCTGTCTGTGAGTCTGTCAGTCTATCTGTATGTGACATAAATTTTTAATTGGCAATAGTAATTTTCCAATGAACAAAATATTCGCGAACGATTGCATCAGGCATTTTGTAGAACATGAAAAACGAATATTTATTTGGTACTATGTCCGTTTTTCATAAAAAAGACATTAAAATTGGTTTACTTCTTTATCATGGCATAAAAAAAACAAATGTTTTCAATAACAGAGCTGTTTTTTTACGTCTACAAATCCCCACGCTTGAAACCCGACTGTAAGCTTATGATTGTTTATCAATTTGTAACGGCCACAAAAAAGTATCTCTGCACAAAAATCTCTCTGTCAAAGAGAGGAGTCTATTTCGTGTTCACAATCATTTCATTCTTCCCCAGTTTCCCCCTTTTTAGCGCCCTGCTTTTCCTTTCTTTAGGGTTTCCATTTCCCGGTTCTCATTCATCATCCTCTATCAGATCCTCGTGTAGAGGATAAATCGTAGTAAGCAACGGTCCCCCGATCTCGGTGATCCCTTGTTTGTTCTCTGCTTAAATTCGTTGTTTATATATGAAAATTAACTTACGATTTTTTGTTTCAGTGCGTGATGTGAATTTAAGAAAAAACAAGTCTGAAATTACACGTCAAATATGGGAAATAAGATGTGTTCGTACGATAATTAATTTTATAAATATTTAGAACATTAACTGTTGAACTCTTATGCAAAAATGTATGAATACAAAATTTGATACGATCTTATACCTTCAGTTCAGTAATGCGAAAATAACAGGGCTTTATCTTAAATAAGACGTATTCAACATGGCAAACATGGAATCATTATCTATCATGGGATATCGTAAAAATGCGTAACTCATTCGAAAACCACTTTTAATCTATTTTTATTCATACTCAACACTATTAAAATGAACAGGAAATATTTTTTTCCCATTGGCTGTAATGAGAGGGAAAATTTTTAACAGTCTCTGTATTAAACTATACATCCAATTTTCATAAAATTTGAAATGACTCCACAAAGTTTTGCAACAATTATATATTTTGATTTTCAAATAATGCGGCTGGGTAGATTTTGCTCTGTTATATGTGGACAGACGGACAAACTGAACGACGACTATAGGTGCTGCGTATTTACATAATTACGATCGCATCTAATAAGTTTGTTTATTGATGTTTTGTTTATGTGAAAACCTATTATGGAGTGTATTCAGTCTATGTTGCTTTAGAATTGTATTTCATTGCTACAGTACTACACACAGTTATATACACTAGGTACAAGAGCAACAATATTTTGTATATATTCATACACAAAAATTTTAACCCTCTAAGTGTCCTGCAAATTCGTAACATTTTCATGTGGTTTTCTCATCATTTTGTTTTAAATTCTCAGAAAACATAATTCTTTCAATACCATAGAAAAAAAATCTTTATTACAATAAGAATGTAATCCTTGAGAGTATTAATCATTCTAAAATGTATTGAAAATTCATTAAATCTGTAGAATTAACTTATCTTAAATATTGCTTCTATTGCAGTGAAACCTGGAGCTTAGTGAACGGAATATTACGTTCCAAACACGAGGGCAAAAACTATTATCATAAGAAAGTACCTGTGCTCACGCAATATAAGTAGTGAAAAACACGAAGTTTTGGAAAAAAGAGTTTTGAAAGTTATGGAAAGCTTTCAATTAAAATTAATTACATTAAAATTATTGAATTTCATTCTTATTAAAATTATTGAAGATTTTTCTGGATATGAAACAGCACCAAAAAACTGACGACAAAATACAATTAAATAATAAAGCTTTGTATCAATCCCCATAAAATATAAAAAATATTATATTCTTATGGTGATTTATACAATTTTTTATTTATTTATTCCTTCTAGAGAATTTGTGTTTGCCATTAAAAAAATAATAAAATAATAAAAAATAAAATACCGTGTATATTTTGATTCCACTTATCATTTAATATGTTTGATTTAATTTGGTATTAATGTTACGTTCAACTTAAAATGAAAATCTTTATTTAAAATTAGAGCAAAAGTGCGGTACCTCATATTTAATCTGATTATAAGAATTATCTTTTTTTTTTTCTTTTTTAAATCTTTCTCTGAAAAATCAAATAGCAAAGTGTGGTAACTTTGGCACTCATTTTTATTGTTGAGTTATACTTAAAAATAATATATTCTAGAAAAATATTTTAAAAAGTCATTAAATTGCACGGGGTGTTTTATTTTTCTTTCTATATATATCTTTCTCCCCTTTTTTCCTTTCTCTGACTGTACATAATTTTCATCCTACCTCTGTTTCATAAAAAAAAAACTTTTTTTAATTAACGCAAAGTCTACAGGCAGTAGTGCTGCCAGTGTATTTCCGTGAACTCACGAATATCTGTTTTTTCTTCCTTCTTTATAAGAGGTAAAACATCCGCCAATTTAAGAAAGTAGCAAAAAACAAAATCGGTTGACATTGGATTCGATTTTGCCATGTCACCGTTACAAAATAAGCACGTTAGAACTGAGCAATAATTGTATAGAGGGGAAATGCTTTGAAGTAAATATGTTTGCATCAGATGGGTATGACTTGATCAACTTCAAAAAGCTTTTAATAATTTTAATTTCGGGAAGATTTAATCTTTAACGAGATTGTTCATGGGGTTTTTATAATTTGGTATTAATATAAGATAAAAATATGAATTTTAAATATTTTTACGTAAATTCTAGAAGTAAAATATTAAATTTTTATTCAGCAATTTTTTTTAATTTAATTTTTTTAATTGAAATATTTTTTAAATGTGTTTATTTAAAGTATATTTTAAATGCGAATTTCTAAATTCAACTTATAAATTCAACTTTGTAAAATAAATTGCGAGTACATTTGAATGAATGACAAAAGTCTTTGTTATTTATTTTTAAACTCGAAAACTTTTTTTCTTTTTTAATTAGAAATCTTAATTTATAGAATTTTTGGTTTTTCTTTTAAAAAATAATTTCAAATTTATTATTAATAGATCCAATAGTCATGCGTACTAGGAATGAATGGAATCTCTTCCTCTTTTTTTAGGCGTTCGGGGAGAATTCACGGATAAAACTTGTTCTCTAGGAGTAAGGAAATTATATGTTAAAAAACGAAGAAATTTTAATATATATTGACGAGTTTTTCTGACAGTGCATAAGAAAAAATTCTTTACAAGGAATAATTGGGATTCTCGTATAAATGCATCCCTTTCAATTAAAACCGCATCACGGACGTTTTAAATAGCATTTAAAGCGACAAGCGCAATATTGTCTCTGAGCTCTACATCCTCCTCTTCCTGACTCCCAACCCCACCTCACGGAAATTGTTATTCCTGGGGCGTCCAGCAAGTGACTGAAAGTAGTCGCCGGGAGGCTGATCCCGAGGTCAGTGGGCGCCCGGGGCTGCTTGCAACATCAGTTCCCCTTAATAATGTCGTCACTGCGTTGGATGTTCAACTCTGACCTCAAGTGACTAAGCGACTTTTTCCGCTCGCCACCCATTCTGGGTTTTGGGGGCAGTTTATTAGCAAGGCTCTAATGTGATAGATGGGAGAGGGATATATTAAAGAGACCGTGATGGAGTGATCGAAAGCATTAGATACGTTTCAGGCTTTCTAGCGGGATGTCGAAAAAAATTGCCTTTCTGTATTGTCTATTATCTTATCTATTTTTTAGTTAAAAATACAGTGAAGTGTTGTTTCAATTATAGCAGAATTTTTATTTAAACGTTACTTCATTTAATTAATTTAACCAAAGCAAGAAATCGTTACAAAAAATTGCTTACATTTATTTAAAAAATAATGCACATAAAACAATAAAAAATATTCTTATGCATAACATTATGCATGTATTTAAAAATAAAAACTAGCTAAACCTACACTTATATTTTTACATTTTTTCACATTTATAATATTTTCACCACAAAAAAGTTTTTTTTATTGACTTTTGAAATTTTTATTTAAAAGATAAAAATATTTATTGTGCATCTTACACGACCGATAATAATTTTTAATACAATTATTTGTCATTTTCTTTTTCATACGAAAAAATACTTCTAACGGAGCATTTGTATGGTCGTCCACTGGTGAAATTATTAGCAGCTAAGTTAAGAAATTGAGCATATAGGCATCTAAGATAGCAAACTTCGATATTCCACAACAATCATCAAAGTACAAATATTTTATATACAATAGGGACAATAATAATTGAACTACCTATGCATTTTAAACATAAATAATAATTAAAAAAGATGCTTGACAGAAAAGCTGTAATGTTACAATTTGAATATTTAAAGCTTCTAGAAATCGATTTACTCTATATTTATTATTTAATACGATTTTCAAGTTATTAATAAATTTATAAATCACAATTTACTTCCCCCCCCTCCCTGAAAATCGAAACTATACATACATTTTGAAATTAATTTTAGAATATGTATATATATATATATATATATATATATATTAATTTTAATCTATAAATGCTTTAATGGAAATCGATTTCGATAAGCTTCAGATATGCAAATGCAAAATTTAGCTTTTTCTGTCAAGTTATTTCAGAAAATTTCGATATATTTTAATTATATAAATATGATTTTTTTAACCATTCTGAAAAGGGTTCTTACTCTCGGTCTAGAGATATCTAAGACTATCAGAATCCTTGTGATGTACGGATTTTATTCAAATGCTGATTTGTCTATGTTTAATCTATGGCATACTGTAAAAAAAATTCTGTAAAGGTACTAAACATTTTCTAGGAAACTGGGATTCCAAGAGTTTTTCCTGTAACGGTAACAACAAAATCTCAAGTTTTAGAATCGGTTACATGGATATTTCCTGTTATCGTTACATGAAAAGTTCTTGGAATCCCAGTTTCCTAGAAAATGTTTAGTACCTTTACAGAATTTTTTTTACAGTGCATAAGTAATATATGACTGTTATAATTTAAGCCACTTTTTTTTTCAACTATATAGCAAAGTACTTCTATATGAATTTTAGCCATATCTCCCCCCCCCCTTAAAAAAAATCTCCAAAAGAATGATGCTTTTGTCTTACATGATTGTCATTTTTTGAGTATGTAAAAGAATAAATATTAAAATGTCTTCAAGGTTTAGAAAATGTTTATTTAAAAATTTGTTGCATTTTTAAAGGGAAAAAACGTCAAATTTTCTGATTACTTTTTACTTCAAAAAATCTCATTTACAAAATTTTACTCAAAAAATAACTGGGATTAATTGTACAAAGTACATCAACTTTATAGAATTTAGATTAATTAATTTAAATAGGACGAAATTAGAAATAAGTTCTTGAGATAAATGAATTTACATTTTTAAGTATTCCTTAGAAAACCACAAATAATACAAGATGGAAAAGATTACATCTTTTTGACCTAGTTATTGTATTTATACGAGGCTTGTGTCATTTTATTCTAAAAGTATTAAGTTATTTTTAAATCAAAATAATAAGAATGCTATATTTTTTAGATTTTCCACCCACCTTAATTCCTTTGCTACAAGAATCCTTTGTATAGTTGTTTTTTCACCAGTATTTACAAGTAGATTTTTTTATATATAATTTAGTACAAATGATTAAATAGCATTTCTACTAATAAATTTGACATAAAGCTCTAACATTAGAAGTAAGGTTAAAGTAGCTCCCAATTCCCTTGAAGCTGTTTTTCAAAAATCCTGCTCTCTGTATTCGCAATAAAACACTAATATATAAACCGATCACAAAAACAGAAAAAGATCGCAGCAGTCAATATTGATTAAAAATAACACCCCTTTTTAAGGGTTCATACGACGAAACACTATTTGTCTCAATCGTCTGTCTGTTCGTCATACAGTTCGAACACAAAAACTATATAAGACAGTGACTTTAAATTTTGTTTACTTACAGCTGAATATCATGAATCACACAACAAATCAGAAAATTTTGAAAAAGTATATTATTTTAATTAAATAAATTTTATCAATGTCATCCGTTAATTTTTGCGATTTGAATTTAAATAAAAAACCTTAATTTCAGTGTTTTTTTTTTTTTTTTTTTTTTTTTTTATTATTTTATTTTATGTGTAGACATTATAGCAAGTAAACATAAAGTTATGAGTTCAAATCTCAGTGCTGGAATTTTCGTAATAACATGAATTTATGTAAGAAAAATTTCGTATGTTTTGCCAATTTAAGGGTTTATATTATTATTTTTTATTACTGATATTCATTATATTTTTTGGAATTAAGTTTTCTTTTTATTTTAAAAACTGCTGCAATTTGTTAAGGTTTTAGCACTTTAAATTTCGTTTAGACCTTTTTTTTTATTTGTGTTTAGAAGTTTAAGATTTTATTTATATCTCCGCTATTTTTTTATCTTGAATAAAAAAAAAAAAAAAAAAAAATGGATTTTAGGATTTTACTTAAATGATTTGATTTAGACATTTTTAATTTGATTAAAATAAATAACTTCCTTTTAGAATTCTTTTAAATTTATATTTATTGGTGCTACCATCCATGTAAGAATTTAATAATTATAAATTAAGAACTTATATTTATTAATTAACGGATAAGTTGTTTTGAAAAAAATATTAAACGAAATCCTTTGTGTGATCTGCGATTACACTTACCCATTTGTTTTACATACACTAGTTTAAAATTTTTCACATACGTAAATATATATGCATATAAGGTAAGCTGGTGTAACTGGAGCCACGAGATAATTGGACCATAGGTTATTTATATATATAAAAAAACCATTGATGATTTTTAATTTTAGCTTTTATCAACATCCCCCCCCCCCAATTCTACTTCTTAAAACAACATGTGTTGAATCAGTCATAGCTCTTTGTATGCTGTAATAAATTACTGAAAATTCTTTTTTTTTTTTTTTTTTTTTTTTTTTTTTTTTACATACAATCGATTTGATTGAATTTCCACGGCGTTTTATTAAAATAGGGTAAGTACCTTTATTAAACAATCAGTTTTTTTTTTCAAAGATTAGCATACAACTACGTTAATATTCTTAGGTATCGATAGATATTTACATTATATTTCAAATGTAAGGCCGATGTCCCGGTTACTCCATGAATGTTGAAGAATGGTGTAAGTGTAACATGCATCAAGGGTAACTGAACCATGTGGGATTAAGTTATCCTAACACTTAAAAATACTTTTAAAGTGTTTCTTTCTGCAAAAAATTAATTTCTCCTTTTTTACAGAAAAAGGAAATTATACAATATATTATTAACCCTTCGGACTCCGATGCCTCTTACACAGATTTTATTCGATTAGCACCACTTTTTTAAAAGAACCTTCCTTGAATTAGACAATTTCAAAATATCTCTGATTAAATAAGTAAAATTTTATTTTACTTTATTACTGGTGCCAAAAACAAATTTTGGAAGGAAAGATGATGTCTCTTTAACGGAGATAACGGAGTGGAAAGGGTTAAAATTACATAATAAAAATTTTTAAATGCATCTCGTCGGGTATCAAACCAAATTTCATAATTGAGATAGACAAACTTCGAAACTTTACGATATGGATGGTGTGAAGTACCTAAGTCGAAACCACATTATTGGAAAATTGTCGAAACAAACAAAAGACAGTCTTGTTCGATATAAAAACATGGTTACTTTCTAAACAGATTTATTGGACTTATCAAACTTTCATTAATGAAAAAAAAGAAAAAGAGAGAGAGAGAGAGAAAGAGAGAGAAAGAGGCTTATGTTCTTATACGTACCCGTTTGTTTATAGATTTATCTTGTTTATTTTTTCCCCTAAAATACCCATGTAACTTTTATACTTATTACTTATACTAAATTGCATATATACTTACCTAATTTTTTTATTTATTGTATAAATAAATCTAATAATTTCATATTTGGTGCATTTTGAAACCCCTTGACATCATAGGTTTTCCTTAAAACGTCTCTATTCGATATATATTTATCATGATCTGATTGATTAAAAAATTTTTAAGTTATTTGCCCTTTTTCAAACAGGTCCTAATACTCTCTCTCTCTCTCTAAAAAAAAAAAAAAAAAAAAAAAAAAAAAAAAAGACATATGGAACAAAGAAAAGCCTGGACTAATTGTCCAATAAAAATGGGCAACTGGATCCAAGAAGAAAGAAAGCTAACATCTATATAAATATATATATATTATTTATTTTAATGCAATTTTGAAAATTTTTGTCTGCTAGAGTGAACTTAACTGAACAGATATACAAAGGTCCATAATTTAATTCAAGTAAACATTAGCTTTTAAAACCTGAATTGTCAGAATCTCCTGAATCACATTGTAAAGTCGTGGCCCAAATATTTTTCGCATTAACATCCATACAGTTACTACAAATAATAAAATAACGTATGGCTGTCATTGTAAAGTGCCGTATTGAGGTTTTCCTCCTTGATCTAGATTGTTTTTAATATTTTATAATTTTACTTTTTTCACTCCGTTTTTCAATGTAATTGCTATATTTATTTTTTAAATTTTATTATAATTTTCATTTTAATCTTATCCTAAACGTTTTTCTATTTTTAATTATAATTGAAGTTAGTCTTATGTAGTTAAGACTTCTCTCTTATGGCTCCCTAAGTTTTAGAAACATACAGCTGCTCCTAATGAGGTGTAAAATTGGCGTCAACTTGGAAGTCCAAGGAATCTCTAAACTGTTCACATATTTAACAACAATTAAATAAGGTAACTTAAGGTAACTAAGTTCTATTCTAAATTACAAGTAGGTTTGGTCAAGAAACCTGAACATCCTATGCGTGACGCTCGTCGACTAACTAAGCTGCTATTAGACACACGGACTTTAGACGAGACAAACTTTTCAGCGGATTTTAACTTCAACATTTTCCCGTTCAAAGGGGGACAAAGGTTTGCATTTGTCTTTGAAAAATTCGGAGGAAAAGCTGTAAAACCAGTTTCCACTCGTGCCAGGCGTTAACATTTATCGCCTACTCGTATCAATCGCTTATCTCTGATTCGTTGAAACGTTCGATGTTGGATGAAAAATCTGAGCTAGGCCAGATTTTTTTGAACGTGTGGAAAAAAGTCTGGGAGACATTGCAGTTTGCTATTACACTGGACGTTGGGAGGATATTTCCCGAAAAGTTGGAGGAAATCGCGTGTTGGCTCAAAAGTCTTACTAAATGTTGGTGGATCTGATAGCGGCTTAGACACACGGGCTTTAGGCGAGACAAACTTTTCAGCGGATTTTAACTCCAACATTTCCCCGTTCAAAGGGGGACAAAGGTTTGCAACTGTCTTTGAAAAATTCGGAGGAAAAGCCGTAAAACCAGTTTCTACTCGTGCCAGGCGTTAACATTTATCGCCTACTCGTATCAATCGCTTACCTCTGATTCGTTGAAACGTTCGATGTTGGATGAAAAATCTAAGCTAGGTCAGATTTTTTTGAACGTGTGGAAAAAAGTCTGGGAGACATTGCAGTTTGCTATTACACTAGAAGTTAAGAGGATATTTCCCGAAAAGTTGGAGGAAATAGAGTGTTGGCTCAAAAGTCTTACTAAATGTTGGTGAATCTGATAGCGGCTTAAGGGTGTTCTCAACTGCTATGGTAAACAAGCGAAAAACGTTTTGACACATTTAAAATTTATTTTTTTAACGGAAATATATAAAATTGGAAGACCTGATTATAGAAACGATTTGGAATCTATTACATTTTCCCATTTCTTAGTAAATTACCTTTTGAGTAATAAGCTTTTTTGATCATGCAAGAATGTCCTTTCCACCCCAGTTTGACTGTTTTTTTTTTCTCTCGTGCAGAAAATTCGGTTAAAAACGCGCACTTTGACATCATTTTCTGAAAAATCTATTGTGTTTGCAAAAAGGAAAACCCGGTAAATAAGTTCGATTTGACAGTTTCTGAGCAACAGCACCTGCTAGTTTCATACATTTCTGAACAAAAATCAAATACAACTTATGTCATAAAGTTGCTCTTTTTGATTTGAGAACAGCTTTAACAGATTAATGATGTTTTATTTTTTTTTTTCGAATGTTTTACTTCATTAAAATTGTATGATAAAAAAAAAATCTTGACGCAACTTCTTCATGCCATAGTCTTTATAAAATCGTAAAAGCTAATGTGTCGATCTGGAGTCACTTTTTTTTGCAAGTAAGCAATAAAATGAATCCCGTCCTATACATAACAGCCATAATGCCTCCAGAACCTTCTACTTTTCCCCTCTCTGTAAGCCCGTCAAGCTCATAACCGAAAGCTGGACAAATCCGTGGGATTCACAAAACATTACATGAAAGCGAAGTGTATTATGGAGAATCCCATAGATTGGTGCTTTCTGTGAAAGAGAGAGAAGGTAATGTTTGATGCTTTCTCTGTCGCCGTAAGATTTTGTATGAGTAAAACTAAATAAAATAAAGTAGAATGCCAAACATTATAGTTGTTGATTGTTTATTGCAACAAAAATGACAAACTCTGCCGTAATGGCACAAAAGAGATCGAAAGATTCTCTGCAAGTAAGGGATGGGAATATTTGTTTTTCTTTTCTGATTTTTTATACATTAGAACACTTATAAGTTTCTGACTTACTTCTTTTACTTATTGATTTTAAACAAAGAAGATTATACATCTTATGTATAACTGTAACATACTAGACTATATACAGCGGAAGACAAAAAAGCTGCATCACCTGTGAAAAAATGGAAAAGTGAGCAAATATAATATTGTATGTTTATGCTTTATGTAAAGGTGATTTAGTACATTTAAATATACTTGTAGTATTAATTTTCCATAAAAATAAGTTTCTTGAAATGCAAAAAAAATGCTAAATAATTTCTGAAAGAGAAAAATGCATCATTTTGTCAAAATATGGAACAAAGTACTAGGGGCGATCAAATGAAAAAGTACGAAACGCCCTAACTACTAAACCGGTTAAAATTTGAATATGCCGCTTTAGAATAAAGTAGTAAGACATCGAGAATGTGATTAGAATATCCAGCGTAGTTGTGAACATGCGTAGGCGCTTGTGCATGAAGGGGGAGAGAAGCAGACAGCAAGTGAGTTCCGTCCAATTGACGCGGCAATGCCTGTGAGGCCATCATGGCTTTCCCATTGCAAATTCCGATGATTAAAGCGCAGCGAGGTGACTGATCAAAGTCTGACGCAGTGAGAAATCTGATAACACCTCGCTGCTATTTAATCATCGGATTTTGCAATGGAAATCCATGATGGCTTCACAGGCACTGCAGCGTCAATTGGACGGAACTCACTTGCTGTCTGCTTCTCTCCCCCTTCATGCACAAGCGCCTACGCATGCTCACAACTACGCTGGATATTCCAATCGCATCTCTCGATGTCTCACTCATTATTACAAAGCAGCATATTCAAATTTCAACCGGTTTGTTAGTTAGGGCGTTTCGTACCTTTTCATTTGATCGCCCCTTGTATTTAACCACAAATGCAGCAGATACTAATAAATTTCCTATAACACTGTCATGTTACATGAATGGTGATGTATTTTTGTATAAAAGAATCACTTTAATATTTTTTTAGATTTCCTGCGAAGCGGCGCTGACAGCTTCCAGGTGTCCGGATGGAAAAAATCAACTTCTGAATGTAATGGTGTCCGATTTCAAAGTACAAAATTCTAACAATGCTTTATTTTAGTCTAATCTGGGTAATCTGTCTCTTTACAACAATTTTGGTATTTATTACAAATAAAGAAGTTTATATTGGACTAAGATCAGGATTATTCTTAAGTCGGTCCATAGCTTTAATACTAGATTTTTACAGATAGGCTTGCACCGAAAATGGAGAAATAGGCGGAAAACAATTTTATTAATTTATTTTATGTCGTAGAGATTTAAAAAAAAAATTGTAAATTGTACAATAAAACCATTTATGAATAAATTATATTCTACTAACAAATTTTGCCGTATAACAGAGTAATAAGCCTATTTAAAAATGCACATTCCTGCACTTTAAATTTATTTTAAATACTGACTTCAAACACTACTTTAAGATATCAGAGAAAGCAGTAAAGTAATAATTTTAGTCATCTCATTCCAAATTACTACTTAACATCAGTTTTCACTGATATCTTTAACTAGTGTTTAAAGTCAGTTAAAATTTAAAATAATTTCAAGGTGCATTAAAGTGCATTTTTAACAAGATCTAATCTTCTGTCATACAGCAAAACTGATAAGTCTAATGTAGTTTATTCAAAATGGATTTTCTTGCATCATTTGCACGTTTTTATCTCCATAACATAACATAGTTAATAAAATAGTTTTCCACCTATTTCCCCATATTAGGTGTAGGCTTATCTGTAAAAAATCTTGTATTAAAGTATGGACTGACCTTAGAAGAGTCCTGATCTAAATGTAATTTTAACTTTTTGTCTTGTAATGATAATAGTGCTAAAATTGCTAAAAAGAAACAGGCTGCAAAGATTATATTAAGGCAAAGTATTATTAGAGTTTCTTTTTTACCATGAAATTGGACACCATTATATTCAGAAGTTGATTTTTTAGACAGCGGACACCTGTAAAGATGTAAACGCGCTCATGGAAAATCTAAAAAGCATAATGATCCTTTCACGTATGACTACATTAATATTCATGTAACATGATTCAGTTATGTGAAACTTATTATTAGCTACTCATTCTACTACATTTGTGGTTAAATACTTTGCTCCCTGTTTTGACAAAATAGTGCATTTTTTGCTTTTAGAAGTTATTCAGCATGATTACGCATTTCAAAAAATTACTTTTTATGCCAAATTAATAATATAAATTTATTTTAATGTAACAAAATCATCTATACATGAAACATAAGTATAAAACATGCTATTTGCACACTTTTCAGTTTTTTCACAGAGTTGCAGTTTTTTTGTCCTGCACCGTATAACTCCTAATAAACAAATGAGGAAAAAACGAAAGATAAGTCCTACCTGTTATGAAATTTTTTCCAAAAATAAAAATAATGAAAAATAATGTAAAATTTCTAAAGGTTAAGGTTTTTTGGAGAATTCGAAAGATAAAAAATAAAAATAAAAATAAAAATAAAAATAATGCTTTCAGAACCAAGTGTAACTTGGAAGAAGTTTTATATTTTTGTTTGTGATTGTCAGGTTGTTCCCAAAAATAGCAATCCATTTCCGTGAAAACACTAATCTATTGATTTTTTTACAGGTATTTGAAGAAATGTTTATCTTAAAAGAAAGAATATCCATCGTATCTGGGAAATTGGGTGATAAAACATATGAAAAAGTGCATCAACTGTACCATCGAAAATAAGGAAAACAGCCACCAACAAGGACCAATAATAGACGACATGTGAACAAATTCTGACAAACCGGTAGCGTGGCAGATAAAAATATCCTGAACGACCATCCACCTCCAATGATACCATCAAGAGCATTCCTGGGGAATTTGATAGGAGCCCATGTTCACCAAATAGCCTGATATTGGCCCTTGTTGGTGGCTGTTTTCCGTATTTTCAGTGGTGTAGCTAATGCACTTTCTAAGTTTTGTCACCTAGTTTCATTAGGAAACGGGGTCTATTCCTTTTTTTAATGAGAGCATTTCTTTAACAATTGTGAAAAAAAAATCTACAGATTTCTGTTTTCATTGAAATAGTTCGTTATTTTTGGAACACCCTATATTTTATGGCCCTTAATTATTTTTTTTTCTTAGTGTGTTGTGTTTGATTATTAAAAAATTTGCTGCATAGAATAAACATTTTTTGATTCGCGTACTTTTTTTCAGTGTAATTCTTATTATTAGAATATTTCTAGTTTAAAATGTTCTAGATTATTAAACTTGTACTCACATGAAAACATTTTCTTAGATTTTCTTCCCTAATTAGTCATTATTATTGTTGTATTCAAGATATATGGCACACCATAAAACATGATGCAAGTTGGAAGCCATAATCGTTAAGCCATCCAGAGTATATCTGTGGTGGTCCTCGCACCATCATAAAAAGTCATCCACAGGATGTTATCAGATGTGACATTTCGAAATCCAGGGGATGTCCAGTAACTGTCGATAGGACTATTTCATGATATCATGTCTCTATCTGATAGCACCTCAAGATGTCAGCTTGTCCTAAATAGAATATCTTTTTGGTATTCTTAGGACGTGTTTGTGCTGTCTGAGAAACGCATTACACTTTTCAGAATTTATACTGATATTATAAAAAAATAACATTTATCCTTGGAGATAATGTCTGAACCGTCCGATCGGTTTCAAAATAATGGCGTCAAATTGCTGGTGACAATCTCGACACCAACATATTCTATATTTTAGGAATCCAATATAAGGCTACATGTCGGTAGAAGAGCAAAAAATGTCCTAAAAAGTGCGATTTATTTTAAACTGTTAAGGATAAAGGCTTGAAATTCGGTATGTCTGTTACTTTCAAAAGATAAATATATGTACTGAACAGTTTCTAAAAAATTCGAAATGTAAAAAGGAACAGGATCAAAATACGTTCTAAAGTTACGATTTCTGAAGCACTTTCGGCACTAAAATCTTGAAATTTGGTGTAATAAATACTTTTAAGATGTAAATGTTCCCAAAGAACAGTTTCTAAAATATTTGAATTTTAAAAAGATTAAATGAATGAAAAAGTTCTAAAAAAAGTTCTTAAATACGATTAGTTTAGAACTCTTAAGAATAAAAATATGACTTATTTTTAAGACGTCGACACACGTAACCGAACATTTTCTGAAAAATTCGAAGTGTCAAAAGGTACAGAAATATAAAACATTCTAACACTGGAATTTCTGTTATATAGCTTTAGATAATATCTTGAAATTTCTCAATTTGATTTCTTTTAAGATATAAATTCTGTCTAATAATTGTTCCTCGGAAAATCAGAATTTCAAAATGTGAAAACACCCTAAAAAGGTACTAAATTACTATTTATTTTGAATTGGTAGAGATAGAAACTTGAAATATGTAATAAAATAGATTAACTCCCTCGCCCAAAAAATCGAAAGGTTTCGTACAGTTTAAAGCAGCGTAACGATTTGCCATGCTATCATTGAAAAATATTTATGCATTTTTATGGCATGATTTCAATTTATTTTTTAAATTTAGCTGTAGTACTTTTGTTTTGTATATTTATTTTGTTTGGATATATATTATTCAAACAAGTTTTCAATTGACTTTTAAGTCGATAAACAAAATAAAACATGTAGTGTTGTGCTCTTCAAACAACTTAAGATATGTACCTACCTTCGCGACATTTATTTTTTATTTATTTATTTTTTTTTTAATAAGAAAATTTTATCTAGCATATGGGTTATTAGTTTAAACTGGGAATAAAACTACGAGTTCACATACATTTTTAATGGAATTTTAATTAATTTTTCAAATTTAGGCAATATTTAGTCGAATTTCAGCAAAGAATTGCGTTTATGTATAACCTTTTATAACAAAATTTATTCAATATATTTCACTTTTTTTTCAACAATAGTTTAGCAAAGCACTTAACTGTGTTACGAGGCAAAAAAATTGCAATACTTCTGAAATTTATTAACAAATACCAAATTTTGTGTACAAAACATAAATCAATTTTAAAATAAAGGTAGCTTTTAAATTAATACAGACGGATAATTGGATACCATTCTTATATGCATAGAATGCCGTGGAAAAGAAACAGTCACCATAAGATTAATGTTAAAAAGTCTCGTTTCAAGGCATAATCCCGATTAATCGCATAAAATATCCAAATTTAACAATACTGATTTTGCAAATTCCTGTGAAGATGATCAGTGGCAAAAATTGAAGAACAGAAATATTTCCTTTTGTAATAAAGTTTTGTTATCTATAAAATCGAAGAGCAAAAATCGTTGTGAAAGAATAGATTTTATTCTCGTAATTCTTGGAAACTCATGGAAGTTTTGAATTTGAAAAGGCGTGTTTTTTTTTAAAGCTTGCCTTACGTATAGCGACTCAAGATACCAATAAAATTTCTTTGAGAATCCTGGAATTGGGGAAAAAACACAATGACGACAGTTAAGAGAATAAAAGACCAATATTTAAGACCGGGAATGAAGAAATGCGGTGTCCTAAGTAGAAAAAAACAAACTTGAAGTTTTTTCTTTTTTCAGGCAACAAATAAAGAATAAGTTGAAAAGTACTTAAAAATTAAATGAATTTATCCGGAAATTAATTCATATTTTTAAAGGTTGTATTTTGAAAACAAAATTTTTTTATTTTATTTGCCTTTTAATTTTCGCTGAAATCACATAATTTATAATGAAAAATTAAACCATATATCGTGGTATTATTATACATGACAATTCGGTAAATACATCGTCATGTATAGAGTAATAATAAATTATTGATTAAGATTATTCTTATAATATCTAATATTTAAATCATTGAGCAAATTGTTAATATTCATTAATATTTATCATACCTGTGGCATAAAATCAAATTATAACCTATATTAATAACGTTAATTGCTTCCCTCTGCTTAAATGCAAACTCCGTTTAACTGCATACGATTCAGTAGAACCAAATGTATGCAAATAAACGGGGCCGACTGCATATACAAACTTACAAGCTATATTTTGATTCATAACCTACCGATAGATAAGTAGAGCCTTGTGACAAAAATTACACTTCAATATCTTAAAAACTTTCTAAGAAATGATGTAAACTTACACAATGAAAAACGCAGTTTTCCGGAAAATCCAAACTACATTTTTGATATAGCGCCGCAAAAAATTATGTGTAAAGTTAAAAACTTTAAAATCCACCATATTTGTAGGTGTTTATATATTTGTGCATTACTATATATTAAACGTTTGTGTATTAAACTGTATTGTTTATCCTCTTTTTTTAAAACTATTTGGAAAAATAGTTGTTCTTGGTAAAAATTGGGAAATCTGAATTATATCTGAATCTTTTCATATGCCGAATTCCGCAATTTATTTCATTTTATTCGTTTCCTGATTGGTTCAAGCTTAATGTCCAAATATGGAATACTTCTGTTTTTTATTTTATTCGTTTTCGGATTGGTCCAAGTTTAATGTCCAAAAATGGAATACTTCTGTTACCACAATGACAAAAAGCTTAATAAAAACTTTGAAAAAAAAAATAATTTGAAAACAAATTATAATAAGATTTCCAACAAATTTCATTAAAAAGTGTATATTTCTTCTACTAAGTGATGGGGTCAATCCATTTCAAGTGGTCCAGAAAATATTTTTTTGGTCGCTCGACCATTTTTAAAAAATTTGAAATTTTTTGTACAACAACCCTAACATGACGGAAGTTCAAAATGAACGTTCTTTTAATTTTACTATTTTTTGTTTGTGCATGGCGGCCATCTGTGTTCCATCGTGTGCAGCGATTTTCTCGGATACTAGGATACACAAAATTGTAAATATCTCGTCTTCTATTTTCCCAATTGAAATGGGGTTTGCAGCATTTTGTTCAGAATAAAATAGGCTAAATATTCAGTGATAGAAAAATTTTGAAAAATAAATTTTTACAGGTGAAATTTTAGCACAAAATGTACGATTTTTTCCAAAATCTATCCGTTTGCAAGAGGAAATTTTTCATGCAAGGGAAACTGTCAACCTTACACAATTTTTTCTACAAATAGGTCAAAAGTACGTGTACTCATACACCAAGTCTCAGATCTGGGAGTTAATTTCTCTTTGCGAAAAAAATTCCGAAATTCGCCAAAAATTTCAAAAATCGCACTTTTTAGGCTTTGATATCTCTAGTGGGGCACGAGATAAAAATCTGAAATTTTGGCCTATGATTATATCATGTAGTAGCGTTATGTACAAAAAATTTCAAGAAGGAGATTTGACTACAAGCTGAGATATGACATGGAAAATATGTCAAAACAATACTGTCAAACTATTGTAAACCTACTATGTAATTGTTCAACAAGACTGTCAACCTTGCACGATTTTTTCTACAAATAGGTCAAAAGTGCGTGTACTCATACACCAAGTCCCAGATCTGGGAAATGATTTTTGTTTGCGAAAAAAATTCCGAAATTCGCCAAAAATTTCAAAAATCGCACTTTTTAGGCTTTGATATCTCTAGTAGGGCACGAGATAAAAATCTGAAATTTTGGCCTATGATTATATCATGTAGTAGCGTTATGTACAAAAAATTTCAAGAAGGAGATTTGACTACAAGCTGAGATATGACATGGAAAATATGTGAAAACAATACTGTCAAACTATTGTAAACCTACTATGTAATTGTTCAACAAGACTGTCAACCTTGCACAATATTTTCTACAAATAGGTCAGAAGTGTGTGTACTCATACACCAAGTCCCATATCTGGGAAATGATTTCTCTTTCCGAAAAAAATTCCGAAAATTTTAAAAATCGCACTTTTTAGGCTTTGATATCTATGGTGGAGCACGAGATAAAAATCTGAAATTCTGGCATTTGATAGCATTGTGTAGTAGTGTTATGCACAAAAAAATTTAAGAAGGAGATTTGACTACAAGCTGAGATACGGTGATTTAAAAAATGTTAAGAAATACTATTACGAGCACATTAGGAGAAATGAGATTAGTCTATTTTATTACAATATTTACACAGAAAATATCGTTTGTTGAAAACAGTTAAATAATAAACATTTAATTTACAAAATACTATGTATGCTCAACAAAGAGCTTAACAATATTTACGAGAGATGTTATGAGTTCGACCAGTTACTGTTGTCAGTCCATCAGGCTGCTCTTTCTAAAAATTTTATTTGAAGCCCCCCAAGTCTTGTCATCCCTTGTTAACTTGAATGAAATTCTTTAGGTTTAATAACTGAAGCCATGTCAACTCACCAGTTGCAATCCATTGTCTGTAATTTACTTTTCCTGAAATGTGTTCCGAGTAAAATTGCTGCAATAGCTTTTCTAGTAGATTTGTTCATCTGGACAAATAGTGTATTGGCTTAGCATACATTCTGAATTGTTCAAATCACACAGAAGCATTTGAAAACGATATTTGTAACTAACATTTAGCTTTGTACCATAAATAATTAAATTAAAATTTTGGAGGTATGAACAATTATATAGTACGTTACAATAGTTTGGCAGTATTGTTTTCACATATTTTCCATGTCATATCTCAGCTTCTAGTCAAATCTCCTTCTTGAAATTTTTTGTACATAACACTATTACACAATACTATCAAAGGCCAGAATTTCAGATTTTTATCTCGTGCTCCACCAGAGATATCAAAGCCTAAAAAGTGCGATTTTTGAAATTTTCGACGAATTTCGGAATTTTTTTCGCAAACAAAAATCATTTCTTAGATCTGGGACTTGGTGTATGAGTACACGCACATTTGACCTATTTGTAGAAAAAATTGTGCAAGGTTGACAGTCTTGTTGAACAATTACATAGTAGGTTTACAATAGTTTGGCAGTGTTGTTTTGACATATTTTCCATGCCATATCTCAGCTTGTAGTCAAATCTCCTTCTTGAAATTTTTTGTACATAACGCTACTACACGATACAATCATAGGCCAAAATTTCAGATTTTTATCTCGTGCCCCACCAGAGATATCAAAGCCTAAAAAGTGCGATTTTTGAAATTTTTGGCGAATTTCGGAATTTTTTTCGCAAAGAGAAATTAACTCCCAGATCTGAGACTTGGTGTATGCGTACACGTACTTTTGACCTATTTGTAGAAAAAATTGTGTAAGGTTGACAATTTCCCTTGCATGAAAATTTTCCTCTTGCAAACGGATAGATTTTGGAAAAAATCGTAAACTTTGCGCTAAAATTTCACCTGTAAAAATTTGTTTTTCAAAATTTTTCTTCCACTGTATATTTAGCCTATTTTATTCCGAACAAAATGCTGCAAACCCCATTTCAATTGGGAAAATAGAAGACGAGATATTTACAATTTTGTGTATCCTAGTATCTCAGAAAATCGCTGCACACGATGAAACAAAGATGGCCGCCATGCACAAACAAAAAATAGTAGAATTAAAATAATGGTCATTTTGAACTTCCATCATGTTAGGGTTGTTGTACAAAAAATTTCAGATTTTTTAAAAATAGTCGAGCGACCAGTGCTGGACCACTTGAAATGGATTGACCCGATGTAAAAATTTAAAAAGTGAGATATTTAGAAGTTAAAAAATTTGCAGCTCCGAAAATGGTAAAATTGAAATTTCATTCAAAATTTGTTTATGATGTGTCCAAGAATATGAAAATTTAATCCATGTCGTACGTATTAGAAGGCTTCAAAAGTCAGTCTGATTAATTCCATCCAATAAAAATGCACATTTTAAACAGTTAATGTTGCCTATCTGTAAATTACTGTTTTTTTATCATTGGTCTAGGAATATTAATGTTTAATGCACGGCGTTCGTAATATATGACTCGTTATAATCATCCTAAAAATGATGTTTATTATTATTATTAATTTAAACGTAGAATTTATTTATAAGTCTTTAAAATTTTAGTCTTTGAAAATTTCATTTTCTAAATGGTAGTTGTAATTTGTTAAATATTTTTTTTTTCTCTTGGCTTTTTAAACGATCACTTTCGGTTTCAAAAAGTTCATTTCCAGTTGATATTTTAAGCTATAACTATTGTTTTGAATTATCCCTGAACCAAAAATAAGGCATTTTTGAAATCCTAAAATATTGATGTTTAATTTTAAATAATAATAATAATAATAATAAAACACCAAGAATTTTTGCAAAAACAGCAATTTGAAGGTGTGATTTTAAGGCACATGCCTTAAAATCATGTTAGAAATGATTATAAAGATACGAGATGCATACGAAAATGTCTATCTGAAAATGTCTACTTAATTAATATGAGCTAACAATTGTTTCTGATACATAAAAAATGGAAACTGCTAATTCCAAAAAGAAAACACATTTTTATTATTTTACACAGTATCTACAGCACATATTACTCCAAAATGATATGTATGAAAACAATATAATTTATTTAATTATTTACAAAAACATTTTAAATTAACAACTACTTAAATATTATTTTCAGTCATTATCAACAAAAAAAAATTACAGGATGATATTATTTATAATTTACTATGGTTTTTCGAATTATTTCGTTTGTATGTTCATTTTTCACGCATTTATATATCTTTTTCTACTATTATCATTGTTTTAATTTTAGAGTTTAGTGAGATGGCATACCCTTTGTTATGTAACGCGTTCTTGAGATAAAAACTGCACATAAATACTTAAATTTAAATAAATTCTCAACTATTACCCATGCATTTGTACATGAATCAAGTTATTCATTTGAAATTATGATTTTAAGTTTCAGTAACTTTTTAACTTTTATAAATATACTGTCAAGAAGATTTGACAGCTGTGTCTGACATAAGAGTTATATTAAATTTTGGAAATAGCAGTATTTCAAAGTAAATACTGTTCACAAAATGCCATTTAAGCATTTCGTATAATTTCTTTATTTCTATTAATATTACTTATTTTTCTACTTCGACTTTTTTTTTTTTATTGCAGTTATTTTAAATAGCATCCTTCTAGTAGTTCTTTTTTGCATCGTGTGAAAACATACTTAATAATTATTTTAAATAATCAAATATTAACATCAAGAATAAATAAATTCATTTAATAAAAATACTTTTAAAAAAATCAAATTTGTGTTTTTCTGTGCCTCATTAATCTTTGCTATATATAGGAATCTTTACGTTATCTTCTCTTAAAACATTATTAGAAGGGGGGAAAAAGGCGAAAAGCGTTTTCCCTCTGCGTTTACATAAAACAAAATTTTTACTAAAATGTTGGATAATCACTTATGCTTCAGAGGCATACTAATTTCAAATTTCAAATACATTCTTTAAAAAATAGAATACTTTTAAGGAGATATGTCGTTGCCTCAGAGCAACAGTAAGATATGAAGTAATAATCGAAAATGTGATGTTGGACTTACTACCGTGAAAAATTGTGTCTGCATTCCATGGAATAGTAGGGAATTATAAAACACATCTGAGATACAGTACTAAACATAACTTTGTGTTCCAGAAGTTGTTCCAATGTATGCAAACACAGTTATTTGTAGCAGTAAGTGAAACATCTTTTTTTTTATATTATTACGGTAATACTAGATATCCTGCTGAGGCAACGATGTGTATATTACTATATTTTTAGTTAGATTGGGCTATTTATTTTTTGGCAGAAATATATAAAACTAAAAAAAAACTATCTTCTTTTGAAATTGCATCACAAAAATTCTTTAAAAACGGTAATTATAAAAAAAGTCTTAATTTTTATAATAATAAAAATATATTCATAAACAAATATTTCAGTATTTGTCTTTTGCTTTTTGGATTTTTCTTTCTACAATTGTCACATTTTTCATATTACTTTTCTGTGATGGATATATTAATATTAATGAAACTTTACTAACTACTAAAACTTTTTTAATGTGTATTATATCATTATTATTATTGTTTTTTTTAACGTTTCATACATATCAAGTAAGCTATTGTTTAAAAAATATAAATAAAAACTATTGCTATATTTTGTGAGTGTCTAATAATCAACAATATATTATTTTATACACGCACTGACGAATTAGCATTCATGTTTATTTTTTAACAAACTGTTATTCCCCGATTTTCATTATTTACAAAAAAATTATGACAAAAAAACTTCCGCATGTTATGTATTTATGTTGAATTCATTGTAAGGATCTTTTGAAAGTTTTAAATAGTGTAGATTTTGGAGGGCATTAAGGGTGTATTCGAAAAAATGATTTTCCACCTTTAACCGCTCAAAATTTTCTGATACAATTTCAGACTCATTTTTAAAAATAGAAACATGAAACTTGCTGAGATGATTTTTGAAGAGATGTATAAGGTGCTGTGTGATGTCATTTTGCGCTCAATTCATTAGAACTTTATTTGTGAACAATTGCTTTCTTAATATGACCCTTTTTTTCGTTTCCAGATTTCGGTTCCAGATGAAAAATTGGTCCAAAAAGCCAACTTTGATTGCGTTCTTTGCAATATTTTCTATATTTATTAAAAAATCGATAATCACGGCACCTTATGTACTTTCTAAATAAGACAATTTGCCAGTTTGCTGCATTTTGAGAGCAAAAATAAATTAAAAAATAAATCGGAAAATAAGCAATTTGAATCGAAATACACCCTTAAGAATCTCCTAAAGACCTTTTAAAGTTTCACCTTCCATTTAATCTTAAAGTCTTGTATACGATTTTCAACAACATACTTTATACACAAAGTTTTAGTCCAAGATTGTTTAGTTACTTTCGCCTCAATTTCCACATTTGTCACCACCACCTATGCTGGTGAATCAGAGGATGTGTGTAAGTGGGCATCATGCTGAAAGTCCCGATGCAAGAGTTACTGATAGCTGCCATGTTCGTCATGGATGTGATAGAGGATAAGTCTGTCGGCATGTTGGAGGAATGTGTGTTTCCATCTTGTTGCTGTTGTTTCACGGATGAACCTGCTGGTTGACACGGTTTGCCATCGCGGACCAAAACAGGCACGGCCACTCTTCGAGGTGAGGGGAGAGGGGTGACGTCCAGGCCTTTTTCTTGCCTGGCTCTTTTCGTCTTGTATCTGTGATTTTGGAACCAGATTTTGACTTGAGTCGGTGTTAAGCGTATGATGCTTGCCAAGTGTTCTCTTTCTGGAGCGGAAAGGTACCTTTGTTGCCGGAACCTGAAATTCAGAAAATATTTCAGTGTCTTCTCTATATTCTAACAGCATTTCTATGTTATTAGGAAAATATAGGGTGTTCCAAAATAACGATTCATTTCAATGGAAACACTAGTCTACTGATTTCTGTCTTTTACAAGTGTTTGAAGAAATGCTCTCTTTAGTAAAACAAATAGACATTGTTTCCTGAAAACTGAATAATAAAACATATGAAGTGATGTGTTAGCTGTATCCTCAAAAATACGGAAAACAGCCACCAACAAGGGCCAATATCAGGCTGCTTGTGAACGTGGGATCCTTTCAACTGCCTGACGAATGCTCTGCTCTGTAAAAAAAAAATTCTGCAATGGTACCAATTTTTTTTATACGAAACTGGGATTCTAGAACTTTTCATATATAACGGTAACATCAACCGATTTTGTCACATGAGGTTTTACTGTTACCATTACATAAAAAGTTCTAGGAATCCCACTTTCCTGGAAAAGTTTAGCACTTTTAGAATTTTTTTTCACAGTGTAGACGGTATTGTTAGATGTTGACAGTCGTCAAGGACATTTTCCATACGTCACGCTACCATTTCTGAATTTTTTCATAAGTAGTCTGATATTGGCCTTTGTTTTTGGCTGTTTTTGAGGATACAGCTGACGCACCTCTTCATGTTTTATCACCCAGTTTCCAGGAAACGAAGGCTATTCTTCCTTCTAAGGAGAGCATTTTTACAAATACACGTGTAAGAAATCAGTAGATTAGGGTTTTCATATAAATGGATCAATATTTTCGGAACAGTCTATTATGTCTAAAAATTAAGGGTTATTATTGTGCTTCGCTTAAAAAAATTCTTTTCTTGATAAAAAATATTTTTTAAAGCTTAAGAATAAAAAGGTTTGAGATGATGAAAATTGACTAAAATTTGATTGTAAATTACGGAGCTTGTAATTAATTTAAACTACTACTATATATATATATATATATATATATATTAAATATTTGTTTTATTGATAAAATCCATTGGTGAATCTTGTCTACTTTTAATGGTATTATATATATATATATATATGTTTATGTTTCATAGAAATAAATAATATTTGTTAAATTGTAGAAAATAATAACGTTTTAATAGTGTTTTTCCAAAATCATTCTTATAAAACTAGTTTTGTCGCCACCGACAAATCCCGGTACAGTTTGCAGAGAATTTAAAATCCTTTACTAAAAATAAATACATTAACATATAAACCCGTCAATTTGTTCAAAAGTTATGGAAAAACTGTAGAAAAGTAGCATTTCGAGGTGAACAGACTTTAAAAGTTTTGTCAATCTTAGGTATCGCCGATTCTGTTCAACATTTATGGCTCGTAAGACCGTAATTTTAGGTGGTTTTCTATCGCACCAACTGTACGGCATTCTTGAAAGTTTAAACATTATAATCATAATAATATTAGCAACAAATACGTTTTTTTTTTTTTTTTTTTTTTTTTTTTCGTCATTTCAACTTTGAACAGAAAATAAATTTCCGTTATTTTTTTTATTTAATTTGTAGGTTTAAAGGATAATAGATTGCGATTCCTATTTGAACACAACCACGGAAAAAAAAAAAAAATAAGTACAGGGTGTCTCTCAATTTTGAGTGCATTTGGAACGGAACTATTTTGAGTATGTGACGTATTTAAAATTAAGTACTTTTTACTCGGTTTTGAGTACCCATTTTTTTTTCATATAATTATTTTCCACGCCTTTTTTTAAAGAGATTTTCTCTAAAATGAAATTTCTTTAATCAAGTCAGTTAAAATTTCTGTAAAGTTTACTTAATTTTCTAACACTTACCTTCTTTCTAATTCATACGTTTGAGCTTTGGAAAATAACACTCTCCTTTTTCTTTTTTTCATTGGAGGATTCATGCCATCTCCAGTAGTAGAGCTCGTCGGTGTGTTGTTGCAGCCGCCACTGACGCTGCTGACCGATGTCGTATTGATACCATCACAGTTCCTTGCGTTAGGTTGCTGAGAAGACGTCACTTCATCGGAATCGGAATCCTCCTGTCGACTGGACGAAGGATTCGGGGGCTTTCGGCCATGAGCAGGCGACGTGTCCTCTTCTTCAATGATCTCCTCGTCTTCTTCGTCCAGTATTTCTTCGTCGTCTTCGTCCATTTCGTCAGTGCTTCGGGTCAGTTCTTGGTGATGATTCAGGAAATTATGATCTCCGGAAGTAGTAATGCAGGGATCCAGCCCGGCATGTGCAAAAGCTGGAGGTACAAAAATATATATAATGTTAGGATAATAATAAAACTAGGTATGCATCTAAAATCAGTATTTTCTTTAAGGAGGTCCATTTTAAATTTATTTTTATTTATTAAGTTAAAATTTTATTTTATTTTTATTTATTTATTTATTTATTTATTTATTGTGATGGTTAACCATATGATTTGTAAACAAAATCACGTAATAAAACCTCTTATAGTTTTTTAAACAATTTTAATTTAAAATTTATTAAAAAAGTGAGGTAATTTAAAATCGATATAACTCAAGACATTATTTGTAGAACTGCAATTTTTTTCACATTTAAATAAACAGAAATATCTAAATTTTAATTTCGAATCAGCATTTTAAAGAATATTAAAAAAATAATAATAAAAATATTTAAAGTAAAAATTTGGAGAAAAATTATGCAATTTTTCTTTCAAAAAAATCATATTTTGAAAAGTGAGTATTTTTTCAACTTTGCTGAATCAAAATTAAACTAAAACAACCGAAAAAGACATGTTGCAAATTCGAAGCATTTAGCTTTAACGGTTCTTCTTTTATAACAATTTAAATTCGACAAATTGTGAAAAATCCCATCATGAAGATAAGCTCTTTTTCACAACCATTTCTTGAAAGCTAGATTTTGAAAAAAAAAAACCAAAACGAAAAACTCAATATTCCCTCTTTTAATTAAGATAGAAACATGATTTAAATATCATTTTAAGCATACAAAAAGAAAAAAAAATTAATACAATAATTTTCTTTTTTCAGAAAATTGAAGATTTTTATGTTTAGGACCCTAGTTAAGGAGGAAAACAAGTGGAAATGAACATTGTTTTGACAACATCTCAAGCCTAGAATTCACTGAAATAACATGCTAGATCACATTAGCTGTAAGATGTAGCATAGTAGTTACATTTCAAAATTATGATACATTAGTCACATTTGATAATAACTTTTAATAGATTTTTCAACGTTGATTATTTTTCCTGCTCCATTGTAACGAATTAAAACATAACTATAAACCCGAAAGTGTAGAAGACAACGTTAAAAAAATAATAATAAAAAAAAATCAATGTAAAACACAAATTTATTGCATTACTTTCTTCTGTGCATTTTAAGACTTTATTTCACAACTTAAGGCAGACAAATCTGTTTTGCCTCTTGAAAGATTTACTTTGAACATATCAAATATTTAAAAACAACTTAATATTTCCTATACTTTATACAGAAAATTTCTTAAAAAACAATTTGTGAGGTTTCAGTAATTTGAAAAAAAAAGAAACATACTTAAAATTTGCGTTACTGAAATGAAAAAATGTTATCAGCACAATTGTCGAACATCCCAATGAAAATTCAGCTTAAATAGGAAGATTTCACACGTTATTTTTACGTTAAATCGGTGAAATTTTGGTTTTTTGAAGGAAAAGGGGCAAATCAAAAGAAATATTCTCAAATTAACGAATATAATCAACCGAGAATTAAATGTCAATTCACGGTTTTATTTAGAGTATATAAAGCAAGATTGAAAACATAAGTATAATGTGCAAAAGGTAACATGATATCGTACATTAAAATACAAAGCTATTACACCAGGAACCCTTTTATCACTGTTTCATGTATTTCACGGTCTTCAATTTCAACTTAATGTAAGAATACCCCCATCGCGTAAAAATACAAAAATAATTGAAAAGTTATGAACGAGGGAAGAATTCATAATAAAAAGGTTTGGGTTTATGAAATTATTTCTAACTTAAACGTTTCTTTTTTTTTTTTTTCTTTTTTTTTTTTTTTTTTTTACAAGAAAAAGTGTAGAATTCATGAAAATTTTCAAAATTCGGTTTTCAACGGATTTACACGTTTAAGGAGAGAACACGAAAACCATGTTTTTACAACATGTCTGTCTGTGAGCCTGCCTCTATGTGAATAAAATTTTGTGAGGCTCTATCTCAAGAACTAACTCACGGAATTTCACAAAGCTTTAGATTGTGTTACACCTTGATATAAACTAGATCTGAATAGTTTTTTATGTATATCGCTCAACAGGTGGTTCTGCTATGCTGCATCATTCACAATAGCCATATCGTTGAACTAGTGAATGGATTTTCATAAAACTTTATATTAAGTTATTACTTGATTTAACATCCTGCTGATTATGTTTTGGTGCAAATCGCTCAACGGGTGGTGCTACCATGGTGAATTACTCGTGATTATTGCAATAGCTCTATCTCAAGAGCTAATGCAAAGAATTTCGTAAAATTTTAGATTATGTGAGACATAAACTAGATTTGATTAGGTTTTGGTGTATATCGCTCAAAAGGTGGCGCTGCTATTCTGCATTATTTACAATTTCCAGAGTAGCCGTATCTCAAGAACAAGTGCATAGGTTTTCATAAAACTTTATATTTGTTTAGTACTTGATATGACATAATGCTGATTACGTTTTACTGCAAATCGCTCATCAGGCTGTGCTGCCGTGGTGCATTATTCGTGATTATCGCAATAGCTACCACAAGAACTAATGCGCGAAATTTTCTTAAATTTCAGGTTCAGTTAGTCCTTGCAGATGGCGCAGCTGTACTGCACTTTTTACGATTTGCAATAAATGTATCTCAAAAACTACATGTATTTTCTTCAAACTTCAGATTCAGTTAGTACCTGACAATAAATTGATTCTAATTACTTTTGGAAGTACATCACTCAACATGTGGCACTGTTATGCAGATTATTTAAAAAAGTTTTTACAATAGCTCTACCTCATTAACTAATGCACGGATTTTCATCAAACTTCAGATTCAGTTATAAGTTACAGAAGTTGTTGATGACTAGATTTTGGTTTAAAACACCTAAACTGTGGCGCTGCTATGCTGCATTTTTCAGGAAATATTAACATACATAAGATAGAGAAAAGTTATGCGATTGCCACATCTGACTAGTTTTTTTATTTAAATTAAATGAGCGAAAAACATCTATTTTAAACTAAAGGCATGTATTTCAAATGAAATGGTTGAAAGATTTGTACTTTTAATAAAATGACTGCAATGGAATTTTAAGAATATTTGGCGACTAGTAAAACAATACTTTAAAATTAATTTATTAATTTTTAATTAAGCTCTGTAAATGTTAAAGTACAGTAAACTCATCGAAAATTGGCCTTTATACATAATTTTAACATTCTAGCTCGTAGTTAAGTGAATTAAAAATATATTAAAACATCCCATCATAAATGAACAAAGTGTGGAAGAGTTAAGCCCAACTAAACGGTAAAAAATAATTTAATGATTCTTCCATAAAATTATTTAATTCATGTACAATTTTGAATGTTTTTAAAAATCTACTTTCTTAATTTCATTTGACATGAAAATTAATCGCAATTTACTTCAATTTAAAGAAATCTTGCTTTAATTAGCTTTACCGTTTCCTTCCATTATCTGATTCACATGCATTTTGCAATAATGTTTAAATTTTAATTTACTTTATCAAATTTCCCATTCATTGCTATGTTACTTGACTTTACCATTAAAATTAATGTTTAAAGTATAGTTAGATGCATAAATACATGCTTTCAAGGAATATTGTGGAATTTTCGCACCAAGAAAAAAAATCTTAATAAAACTAATTAAAAACTAGTCGGATGTGACAATCCTAAAACTTTCCTCTATCTCATATATATTAATACTACAAAATTCTCTATCACAGTGTTAAAATTAAATGAAATCTATTCCCGTCATGAAGATTCCAAAAATATGAAATTCCGTACATTAGTTTTTGAGATATGGCTATTGCTACAATCGTTTAAATCCTGATAAATGCAGCATAACAGTGCTACGTGTTAAATGTTTTACACCAAAACCTTATCATCAAAATCTGACAACAGTCAATATCTAATTGAATCTCAAATTTCATGAAAATCCGTGCATTAATTTTTTGAAAGCTATTACAGAAATCGCAAAAAAAAAAAAAAAAAAAAAAAAAAAAATGTACGTAGTAGCCCACCTATTGGGTGGTTTACACCAAAAACTAAACAGCACCAATTTATATTAGGAACTAACTAAATCTGAAGTTTGTTAAATTCTGTTCATTAGTTCTTGAGATAGAGCGAAAACAAAATTTGTGTCACATACTTATGTACAGGCAGACATTTTGTAAAAAAATATTTTTTGGTATCTCTGACCAGTAATATGTGTAAATGCATGGAAATTTTCATAAATCATCCAATATTGTCTTCTTGTAAAGATAAAAGTGAAAGTAAAAACTTCTAATTGAGATAACAGATAAACATCTTTTATTTTAGTTAAAAAAATTGGTTGCCTGTAAAGTCGGTATACGGGCGAAAGTTTTACGTGACAACGACTTTGAGTTGTAAAATAATTTTAATGTGAATATTCATTCGTATAGTAGGAAGAAGGATGAAATAATAGTAACAATTTAAAACATTTATTTATACAAAGATTTATATTTAAAACATTAATTTATACAAAGAATCTCGCACTGAATTTCATATTAACAAAATTTTATTTTTACCTTTACACATACATACGTATTTATATACAAATATACATACAATAACTTGCAATACACTGTGTTTGTTAAACACATTTTACTTCATGTTTATTGATGTCAAATGTTGAATTTTGTAAACAGCATATTAAAGAATTTTTCAATGAGCAGAATATAACTAAAGTAAAATGGCTTTCACTAATCACATATCATTAGTTTTCCATAATATACCACCGAATTACGAAATAAACTACACTTATTTTCTTTGTACTTTATACTAATAACTAATACATAACGTATTTCGTCTTAGTTTGATACTATCTAAAATTCCTATTAAGCACCGCCCCTTCCTTGCAGCGAATTCACATTCACGTTCAGAAAATGGTCCCACAAGTGACCGGAAAAAGTTAAGAGAAAAGTGAGCGCGTATCGTGAGCGGAGCGTAACGTAACGTAACGCAGTCTCCCGGCAAACCAATTTACAAGACGTTGTCACGTCAAAAATTATAAGATTTTTCTTTTCCAACAAAACTGTTAAAATCTTTTAAATAAACAGTTTTTTTTTTTTTTATTATATTTAACTTCAGACACTTTCTTCTGTTAGCTTTACAGGACTATTTAAAGATTACATTATAACGTGCATTGGGAATCAATGAAAACTGTCATCTTTGTACAATTTCTGTATATTACTTTAAGATCCTTGCTCTCTTTTCATAATGAATCCGAAACCATCCCATTTCTTTATGCCGAGCAATAAACATAGATGAATCTCGAATGCCATCAAACAACCAATGCATAATACGAGTTTGCTTAATGCTTTAAAAGCTTTTACGAATGGAAATGATCGTGTTATGTCTACCATTGAAAAATAAGTTACTTTTCTATACGCACTTAATTTCCATTTTGCGTGCTTATTTTGTGTTTGTTCCCACTCTGATCTCTCTCGCGTGATTGGGGTGACGTTGAGGGGTACAAGGGCGATAAATTCGGTAGCCCCCTATTGTTCTTCTTCATGGTGAACTGCACTCATAGGTGAAAGGTGTAAAGTGAATGCAATTAGGCTGTTGTAGGCCACTTCATCAGAGCGTGAGCATTAACAGAAAAATCTATAACAGGGGGAAAGAAAGCAAGTGATCAAGAGTGACCAAAGCTTTCAAGCGTGGGAGAGTCATTTAGTTCGAGTGTCGATTATTCTGCGATAGCATACTAATGCTTATAACCATAACTATATGCAATAAAATACATTTCGTTTGAGTGGCATGTACAATTTTTTGCAAAAAACAATGCATGCAAAAGCAACTAGGGAAGTAAATATGTTTATCAAAATATGTATATATATTTAGTTATCACACGCAAGAAAAAAAACTATTCATCTCCACTCTATTTTCATTAATAACGCACTAATGCTTGCAACTAAAAGCTATCAACATTAAGTAGATTTTGAACGGTTTCTCACTGTGTATGCATGGAAAAATGCTTTGGAAAATTATTTTACAAAACTGTGAAGCATCTTTAAAGAAAAATCTACAATTTTTCAAAGTTAAATTTATTTTAGCTGTTCATAAAACGATGGAAAATTAAAGAGTTCTTTGATATTAAGTTTCGGTTAAATACGTTACACATTTATCTAACCGAGTGGTAGGCGAATAACAGAAAAACTAGTCGAATCTGGCAATCCCAAAACTTTCTTCTATCTCACGCATGTTAATATTTCAAAAGTCACTGCCACTGAGCCAAAATTAAATGACAATCTATGTTCATCGTGAGGATTCTAAAATAATAAAATTCCGTGCACATTAGTTCTTGAAATAGGACTATTGTGGATATCGGGGAAAATGCACCATTAAAAGCGAAACATTTTGGGCGATTTATACCAAAACATAGACAGCAATAATATTTATCAAGCTATACTAGAATCTGAAGTTTGATGAAAAAATTCGTGCATTAGTTCTTGAGATAGAGCTATTGCAAGAATTGGGAAAATTCGACATAGCAGTTTCACCTGTTGGGCTATCGATGCCAAAACATAAACAGAACTAGTTCATATCACGGATTTATTGAATCTGAAGTTTGATGAAAATTTCTGCATTAATCCTTGAGATAGAGCTATTGCGGAAACCGTGAAATATGCAGCATAGCAGTGCCATTTCTGAGCGATTTACACCAAAATGTAAACAACATCAATTCATATCAAGGACTATCTGAATCTGAAGTTTGATGGAAATCCGTGCGTTAGTTATTGGCATACAGCTTTTGAAAAATCGTGAAAAATGCAGCATAGAAGCGCCACCTATAAATATAGTTACACAAAAAACTAAACAGCGTAAGTATCTATCAGTGACTATTTGAATATAATTTTTTAATAAAGTCCATGGATTAGTTATTGAAATAGAGTAATTGCAAAAATCGTGAACGATGCAGCATAATAGGGCTACCTGTTGAGCAATTTACACCAAGAGGTAAATAGCATCAATTCATGTCAAGGATTAACTTAGTCTAAAATTTGATGGAAATACTTTCATTAGTTATTTAACTATAGCTATTGCGTAAATCGTAAAAAATGCTGCATAGCAATGCCACCTATTGAGAATTTACACCAAAACTAATCAGCATCAATTTATATGAGAGACTACCTGAATATAAATTTTTATTAAATACCGTGCATTAGTTCTTGAGACAGAGTACCCACAAAATTTATGTCACATACAGACATTCGGGCGGACAGACAAACAGAGTCACAGACGGATAGACTCACAAGCAGACATTTGGTAAAAACATTTTTTTTTTTTTTTTAATCGCTGACTCCTAAAATGTATAAATCCATTGAAAACCGGAATTCAAACATTTTCACGAATCCAATACTTTCTTCTTATATGATAGAAATGTATCGTGATAATTATCTTATCTTTCATAAGTCTTACGAAAATATAATATTGCTTCTTCTAAGTTACCCATGATTTCGAAAAGCATTCTTTCTTTTTTAGAAACCTCAGAAACCAACAAATTTCTGAGAGTTAAACAAGCATTTTCTTTTGGCGCCCGAAATTGTCGGAGACGGTTCTGAGTAATTTTTTAAGTGCATTAATCTGTTTTTATTACCCGGAATAAGAGTAAATCAGGTGCTATCAATTTTCAAAAAAATATGCTATGATAAATTAATGACCATACCAAAATATTATTATTAACAATATAAATGTTAACAATAAATTTAATATCATTAACAGCAACATTAACACTAAAATTAGCGTTAATTTGTTATTCCAGCACGTATAAATTTTGTATCGACTTTTATGTATGCAATGTGACGAAAGGTGCTCACATTGAACACTTGTAAGCTTCATGGCAAAACTTTTTGGGTTGCGCTTTCAATTAATGTATTAATGATACTTTTAAGTTTTATGTAATAAATATTACCAAGCGTTAAAATCCCGATATTCATTTAGAAACATCCCATATTTTGATCTCATACCTTTAATCAACGCTTTATTTATTTTCCTATTCTAAAAACCTCAATCTGTTAAAACCAACACTTTCTTCAAAGCCCATTGTTTATTTTATTCTTTCATTTGTTTCTTAATACCCTTTTTTGCATTTTAAAATATTCAATTGATCGCGACCTATGCGAAAGGATGCGCCAACCGCATTACGTAAGATAGCCTTCCGATAGATCTTGAGAGCTCATTTTTTTTTCTCACGCCCGTTTTAGTTTTCGCATTAGTTAGTTACCCGCCATCTAAATATTTGTTGGCCGCCGTGAACTTTGATGTCGGATCTGGTATTCCTGAGCCTTCTTGTATAAAACTACATTACTTTGGCTGGGACGAGAGAAATTGGCGTTTTTTGAGCTGCTTCAAAAATCCGCATCACCTGGATATATTTTTTACCAACTGTTGTTTTTTCTAGTATGCTATATTTTTATGGTGTTGAGGACGAAGTACAGCTCTGATAAACCCCCCCCCCCCCAAAAAAAAAAAAAAAAATGTTTTTTTTTTCATTTGCTGACATCGAAATAAATTGTTGATGCTCATTTACACGGGAAAAACTTAACGGAATTCAGAACATTGCTTCCATTATGATTTAACCCTTCGATTGCAAATTTGTTGAGAAAATCACTTCATCGATGCCATAGAATATTGTTCTATGAATGGTACACCTAATTAGATCGGTTCTTCTTTTACTCGGGAAGAAGGGGGGGTTCTATATAAATTCGATATGCTTTGTGCTGGTGTGAACAAAATTAAATTGTGTGTCCAGCATAACAAAAGCATGTGTTTCAGATCGTCATTATATTAATTTGGCAAAACGTAATCAAAATTTTAATTTTTAATTTTTACTTTGTTTAAATTAAGTTCAAATTTAATTTCTTAGCATTTTAAATAATCCTCCTTGATTTTCTCTCTTTTTTCAAACTTAAAAAAATATTTCCTTAAATACTGCATTTTTTTTCCTTTATAATTCGATGATATTTTTATTTTTTAATAGTTCAGTTAAAAGAAAAAATTTAAGTAATCACAGTAATTTGTTTAAGAGGTATTTTTTATTCATTTAAATATTTTTTTCTATATTGAAACACAATTGCTTCTGTTTTTCTTCTTTTTTTTATTCATGAAATGCCAAACAATGTATATGAAAGCAACATTCTGCATCTAAGTAACTGTAGAACAGGAGAGGAAATATTTTACTGCACCAATTTTGAGAGGAATTTTTTATAATAATTGAAAAAAAAATTGAATTTTTAATTTAATTCAATTGAAAATTAAAATAATTTGAAAAATTATATAAAAAATATAAAATAAAACAAAAAAAATGTAAAAGTAATTTAAATTTTACAAAAAATTGTAATTGAAAGATAAATTGAAAATTGAAGAAGCAAAAATTGAAAAACAAAATTCAAACATTGCAATTGAAAAGTAAAAATTTAAAAATTCTCATAAAAAGAATCAAAATTCGCATTTTTAATTAAAATTAAAATTAAAAAATAAAAAATGAAAAAAAAAATGAAAAATCAAATTTGAAAAATGAAAAAAAAAATTTAAAAAACAATTCAATTTTTTTAATTCTTTTAAAAAGCAATGTTAGTAATTAATTTAAAGATTAAGCATTGTTTTTATTCATTTTAATACTTTTTATATTTTGAAATACAATTTCCTCTTTCGTTTTTAAGAGTCCTTAAAGACTAAACTTTATGCTTTTACGCAACATTTTAAATGTAAATATCTAAATATATATGTATATATATATATATAAGCCAAATTTTTACTCCGTTAGTATTTTATTACACCAATTTTTTTCCTAAATCAACAAACATTTTACTTCACTAACCGTGAATTATACAATGCAATGGATAATGTCATAATAACATTATATTTGGTGATTTTATAAACTCTACGTTATTTTATGAAGAAAGAATGTGTAAATGCCGAAATAATTCTATAATATTCCTTCTTGTTTCCGTCTTTGAATGTTCGCCGACTAATGAAAGTAGATCAATTTCGGGGCTTTTGAAATAGTAATGCCCATCCTGCTGATAAATCTATTAAAAATATTTTGAAAGAATGTCTGATTAAGGTGCATCTTTCCGGTGCAAATGGATTACTTAAACATTTATTATTAATAATTCACCTACTCTATACACCATTCCTATTCCAATCTAACAGTGTCATAAATTGAAAAGTTAATTTTTCCATATTACCACTCAACTCTATAGCAGAATATATAAGCGAGAAAGTGTTGTCACAGATTTTTTTTAATCCAGTCTTTTAAATTATTTCCAGATTTATTCATTAATTAAGTTTTATAATCTAAGATGGTGCTAAAACATGCAGTGAATGCATCTGCTAAAACAAAAATGCATGTTTTAAAACAAGGCATCTTTAAAAGAAAAAAAAGTATTTGTATTGTATTAATATAGCCATTGCTGACTTAGCTTAACCTTTAACTGATGTTAGCACTCTCACAAATCGCTGCTTTTTTTTAGTTCCCATAGTTTAACTACAGATACTAGTGAAATTTTGTTCCGTATCGAATAGCACTACTGCTAGAAACTTCTGAATAAATAAATTTTGATTATAAAAATATTATAGTATTTAATTTAGTATAGAATCGGTATCTTATGGATTAATAAAGTCTTCTATTCTCTCTTCTATCAAGTGGTCTCAGAGACCGCTTAAAATAAATATGTGTCAATCTCTGCGACAGTAGTTAAATATCATCAAAATATCTATTTAATGAACTAAAACACTTAACTAAACTTATTGCACTATAATCAGGGCTCCGAAATGGTCCGCCAACTGAACATCAATATTTTCTTTAAAAGATTTTTGTTTTATATTTTTCTTGTAAATTGCGCAGAAACCGCCTTCGGAAGGTTAGTTTTAGAACAAATGCTGTATAAACCTACTATGAAACTTTCTGTTAAAAAATATTGGTGTTCAGTTTGCGGACCATTTGGGAGCCCTGTATAATCCATAAAAAATAATGGTCTACACTGCCCAGTCCCAGACATGTTTTCTTCATGGGATTTGAAGTGTTATATAAATAAATGTGTCGGCCAGATGATCAGTCTATCGCAGAGCCTCACTGTTTTATTTTCAAGAAAGCTTGGTAATCATTTCATTAGCGCACAAAGAATTAGAGGTCGAGTGAACTTTGCTAAATCTGCAATCTGGAAATGAATTGTGGATCTGAGCTGTGAAACGTGGCAGAGAGAACCTATCTAATAACATTGGTATATATATATATATATATATATATATATATATATATATATATATATTCTATTCACTGAATATGAATTGCGCAGTACAACTGCAAAATGTATTATATAATTAAAATTGTACCGCGATTAAAAATGGCAAAATTAGAGTACTTTCTTCTTTCTAATTTCAGAATTTCTCTAAATGAGACCTTATTAATGGGTCACATTCTGTAAAGAAAGGCGTAGGTGTTTTCGTACGACAGAAACAAACGGAAATTTTACTTTTGGTCTATTTACTATTAAACGCTTTGCGCTACATTGTGTTTACCTCAAAAAACTTTAAATGAGTTTTTCTTATCAATCATAAAATTCGCGTTTTTATTATGCGAGACATTTACTTGCATATGCATTATTTGACTTTAATGGATATCCTGAAAAGATTTGAGCTTAGCGGGGGAAAAAGTGCATTTTAAATACTCCATAAACTTAAATATTGAAGGCGGAGGGTGTTCTGTTCAGCTATTTGCAATATATATTTTTTAAATATTTTCTAATTGATGGGAATGAAGGGAATTGTAAATACTTTTTTAAAAGGATTTACAGTGTATAGCGTGCAGTAAACTACGAGAATTGCAAAGTAACCCTCAGTTTGTAAAGCGATGTATATTTTTAATACAAGATATTAGTCCATTTGCAGCCACAGTCACATGTTTTTGAAACAAATAAATCTGTAATGTTTTGACAGACAATAATAACATGTGAACAAAAAGAAAACTTTTACAGACAAATGAAAATTTAGAAAATTTTATTATTTTCTAAATTGTACTTACTTAGTAGTAATAGGATAATAACTACGGTGAAACTTTCCTCGGTGCAACCATCTCCTTGAACGGCAATTTTTTCATGAAACGAAATTTATTCCCATAGGCTCAATACTAATTTTACCTCCATTCAGAGACCATCACAATTAAACTCCCTCCAAGATTTTTTTTATTATTATTTTTTTTTTTTTTGAAAATTTCGCATTGTAGAAAAGAATATTTAAAAAATGAAGATATATGTATTTTTAATCATTAATAAATAAATTTTTCAAACAGTTCAGCAATTAGTAAAAGTTCAGATTCTAGTATTTAGTATTAAGAAAGGAAAAGTAAATAAAAATTACAATTACGTCATGTTTACACAATCATATAAATTTTTCTCCTTACTTTTATGTATGTAAAAATACATTTCAAAATAAGTATAACATTATCCGCGCAAGCTTTTAAAAATACTTTAAATACGTACTTTTAGGAATACAGTGAAACCTCCCTGTGCAACCACTTCCCTGAACGAAATTTATTCCCATAGGCTCAATACTAATTTTACCTTCATTCAGAGACCATTCCAAATGAAATTTCTCCATGAGAAACCCATTTTTTGAAGAAAGCGACACAAATTCCGCTTTTTCTGGGTCGCTTGAAGTAGATTTAGCCGAAAAATGATTCCAAGAGCGCATTATTCACCAAACTTCTAAACTAAGTTTAGATTCTTTTTTTATTATTATTCCGGTAACTTTTAAGACTTTAATCTCTTTTGTGCCATTTTAGGCAACGAATTTCTCTTTGATTGTCTGAGCGTAGCGAAGTCTTATACTCAGAGTACGTAACGGTATTAAAAGTCAAAAAAAATCTTTTGTCAAGCAAATCTCAAAAAGTACTTGCCGGATTTCGATTCTGTTTGTACCAGAAGGTACCTATGAAGGTAATCTGGTCACCAACTTTTAAAAATTAATTCCAAATAGTTTAAAAGTTATATTAAAAAACTGATAAAAAAGCACAATTTATTTGCATACGTCACAGAAATTTGGTGTGCGTGATTTTCACAAGCTGGATATTTTCGTAGATAACCGAATCAGTACATGGAGTAACTAGCGCATGGAGTAACATTTACGCACTCAGAAATATTGAATGCAATAAAACATTTTAAAATTTGATCATGCAGGAAAATAAAACTGTTATTTTTTTATATTAAAAAAATGTCATAAAATCTTAATAGCATTTTTTGATAGCTAAAAGAATATTTTATATATTTCGCGTGTGAAAATTAGAAACATTTACGTTTTTAAATAAAAAGTTTCTTTTATGACATCATTTTCAATTTATATTTATTTTTATTGCATGTTTTCTTTTAACTTATATTTTGTTTGTGTGTGGAAGTCAATTCTGGTCACTAATTTTTCGGCACGGATGCCACACGCGTATCAGACTTGGCGCATTTTTTTCAAAGCCCATTTTGCGAAAACTGCGTTTTCAAATAACGCTTACATACACATTTTTAAATTATTTTCTATTATCAAAAAGAACTTACAGTAAATAAAAGAACAATAATAATTAATAACTATAAAAACAAATATTTTATATAATTAAAAAAAGGAAATGAAAGTAAATAAACATTTTATGAGTAAATAAACAAATAATAAATAAATAAAGCCGAGTTACCATCTCTGGTAAAATAATGCCATTTTGACGCCAATTATGTACCCTGGTACATATGTGACATCTTTTCCCATTTTTCATCCATTTCCTGTTGGCATACAACTTTGAAATTTGGAATATGTATGCATACTTGGGAGCAATACTGGAATTAGACATTGATTTTTTTTCATTATTATTCGATCCAAAAAGGGGCAACGGGGGTTATTTTTTAAAGATTTATACAATTTATACTGCATAAAGGAGCCACTTACCTATTTTTATATACATGAAGAAGTAAGTGGCATGTAAAAACAATTATAGTATACATAAATAAAATACTTGAGATAATATACAAGAGATATAAGCACCAGGTTTGGCGAGATTTTTTATGCCAATTAGGCGAAAACATCGTTCTGATTACCAGATACATATAGCATGATACAATAACACGTTATTTATTTATTAAAAAAAAAAAAAAAAAAAAAAAAAAAAAAGGAATAAACGAAGCATTTTCTGTTATTAAAAAAAAATAACAACCAATAAATGATAATATTTTTAGAACAAACAATTTATTATAACATTTATATGATAACCATGTTAGGCAACTGAACGCCATTTTGGCACCAATTAGGTATCTTGGTGTGTATAGGGCATATATGTTCCATATTTATTTGTAAAACTGAGCATGAACGTTTACCAAGTGTGTTTTCATAGCCGCTTATATCTTTTTGCAACATAGCGCACCTTTCGAAGCCAAAACTGCACAAAAGAAAAAAATCAGTATTTTCAGTATTTTTATTTTATTTATTTATTTTTTTTTTTTAATGTAATGCACATTTTGTAATCAGTAGGTTCGATAATCAGACCTCTTTTTTTGCTTTAAAAGAGGGTATTTCATACGACGTCGTTTTTGGATTCGTCGTTTTTCCATATTTGATAGTATGCGTCTACTCGTTTTGTAACATTTTTTTTTTGTAACTTTCTTCTTTATTAACAGCGACATTTGGATTTCCTATTTAAATAAAAATTCTTCTAAATGCAAAGAATTTTGTTAAAATTTAATAAATAAATGAAATGCGGACATCTATTGCTCAAAGCACAAAATTTTTCCTATTGAGTTAATAAAAATGAGTAAAAACATAATTTTTATGATGGATAAAAAGGTGACTTATGTAATAACAGAGTCATATATTATGTACGTTATGGATTAAGTATTAATATTTCTCCACCATTTATAAATAATAATAATAATAAAATAAAATGCAGACAGACCAAAATCTATATTTGACTGAAAACCACAACCAATTTCTAAATGCTTTAAAAAATGGCCAATGAAAAGTGATATTTCAAAAGTATTATGAAATTAGTTAAAAACCATTTACTTTAAACTAAATGAATAAAAGATTTATATTTTTAATGAAATAAATGGGATTTGAAAAATTATTGGAAATTTATCACCATAGTGTATCAATATTACAATCGGTACCTTGTATGCAAAATGGAACAATTAGCAATACTTTTTGCACCCGAAAAATGGTCGTTGCTTTTTTTAAGGTTAAAAAGTAGATTACGAAATATTCCTATACAGAGATGCCAAGCCCCCGCTTATTGCATAGCAGAATTTTCTTATAGGAAAAGTTATTTTTTAAATCTGCAGAATGTTCCAATTTAATAAAACATTTTCTGTATTAAAATACCGGTATCCAAAATGCTGGAGACTTGGCAGCTCTGCCAATAACATTTTAATTAATCACGGTACTTTTTTTTAATCGGATTCAAATTTAGTGGAGACTACTTTTTTGGCCAAAAGCAGCTTTTTTCCACATGTGTAACTACGATACAATTCCTTGATGCTGAAATAAAATGTTTTGACTTATGCTATTATTGCTTCCTCTTATTTATTTATTTGAATTTTAAATAAGATGACTCAAAATCGTGTTTTTTAAATGTACGGAAAAAATCCATTTCGAGAGAGGGCGAAAAGAACAATATTTGGCGATTTATTATCTGCGCTTGGCTAAGTGTCTTACTACCTTGTATTTAATACTCTTCACAATACTTCGCTGTTACATGGACTTTGGCGCTTTTATAAGAAGTTTGACGTAATTCGAGCTTAAGAAAGTGAGTTTTTTACTGAATAATACAAATAAATGAAAAATAAATATTAAGAAATACTAAGAAAAGAAATATGACGCATTATTTTGAGCTATGTATATTTAAAAATGCATCTGCTAGCACTAATTAGATAATTTATGTATATAATAGAAGATAAATAGCTTTTGATTCTATATTTCTATGCTATAAAGCAATAATGTTTGTGTGTTTTTCGTTATCATTGGGAGTACCTAGCCGATTTAAAAAATAATGTGGGCAAAAAATGTTGGTAGTCATGTTTGCTGCAAAATATACTATATTTTGGGTAGGAACAATAATCACCATCAATGCACGAGCAAAAAAAGTTCTAAAATTGAGAATTCTTTAATGTTGATATGACTAAAAATTTAATTTTTTTTTTTTTTTTTTTTTTTTTTTTTTTTTTTTTTTTTCTGGGCGCAACTTTTAAGATATAATATTCTCGTTATGAACGATTTCTAAAACATTCGACAATTTAAATTCACAAATTAAACATTTTTTTTTTTCCTAGAAAAAGTTTTAAACCCAATTTATTGAGAATATTGCAATTTTTACGATACTGTTGGGGTTAGAAACGAGAACTTTGGCATCACAGTAACTTATAAGATGTAAATGCTCGTTTAGGACAAATTCTTAAAAAAGGATTCCTTAATTCTTATCGACAACCTCATGGCATCCATGGAAAACAGGTGTTCAACAATATAAACCATTCAGACGGATCTCATACCATATAAAATACACTCCATTCTCTTCAAACATAATAGTTAATGTTATTTATAGTTTCTCAAATCGGTGCGGAGCTTCTGTTTATGTTCATGACATCATTTCAAAAAGTTATATTTCCAATATAGGAAAATTTGGTGTTTTATTTTCTGTATTACTTTTAACATTTTGCATATTTCCAATTTTATATCCATGTATGGTTTTCTTTCCCTTTTATAAAAATAGTATATGCAACTTTATATATAAGACTTTGTAATTCTATGATTCAATATGCTTATTTTCATCATATTTTATCACAATGAATGACCAATTAAAGGTAACATCTCATTTTCTTTACTTGTCGCAAGTTATTAAATGTGTATTCTCAGCAACTACGCTCAGACTTATCCCTCTGAGGGAAGTCCTAGTAGTAAATTATGAATGACTGTAAATAAATTCTTTGGCCAAACTCTGTCACAAAACTCTCCAAGAAATACATAAAGTAATAAAAACCGTACATTGAATTTATTTACTGAACTTCAAAAGTATTTGGAAAGAAAAGTCATTAAAAATAAAATCGTAAAATGAAGAAAACGACAATGTGTTCATTTTTTAAACTCTGTTATAAATGACTTACCGTAAAATGGGGTGAATAGGAACAGCGGGATGAATAGAAACGAAACTTCCCGATCGTACAAATAAATTCATTATATTTATATGCATTGATATTTTTAGTTGCTAAATTTTTTATAAGAAGGTAGAGTTATTTTCTGACAAACACAACATTACACAAATGTCTCAAAATGGAAAACCAATTCAAAAAGAGAGGGATGCAAATAATACTAAATGCTGGGGATGAAGCCGTATTAGTAGATCGTATTAATACATACAGCGATTGGGCCTATTCAATAGATTCACTCAAGCAATGACTACTAGTGAAGGATACCTTAGAACAGGCCTAAATTTGTATTAAATTCCATCTTTTACAATACGAATAAAATTTCTTAGAGTAAATTTTGTTTAGTTGTTGTTTTCTAATTTTTGAAAAGTAATACCTTTATTTATATGTAAAATAAAGGCTTCACTATCAAACGATAGTTTGATAGTGAAGACTTTCACTATCAAACTATACGTATACGATAGTATACGTAGTTACTATCGTATTTACTATCAAACGATAGTAACTACGTGTTCCTATTCTTCCCTTATTATTATTGTCTGTTTTTATTAACCCTATTAAAGTTTGAATAGGAATAAATAAGGATTACCACATTTTTTCCTATTAACCCCTATCTGCGGGGTGAATCGGAACACCATTAAAAAAGTGAAAAAATATATATATAACGATAAAAAAAATTTACGTTTTTGCTTAAAAGTAAAGAGCAAAACAAGACCAAAGTTTCTAGCAAAAAAAAAAAAAAAATAAGTAGTTGCTTTTTTTTAACTTTAAAGTTGAAAAGTGTTCCGATTCACCCCCCATTTTACGGTATGTAGTTAACTTTTGTTTTGATACTTATTGATATTTTTTTCTAATGTGAAAAATAAATTTTTGAAATATTAATTGTTTCTTTTTTATAACAATTATGTCTAAATTTCTCTGTTAGGAAGCTTCGGCTATGGTAATAAACTTAACCTGGCTCGATATTTTTTTTATAAAATCACTTTCAATTTCAGACGGATTCAGAAAGTGAAACTAACTTTATAAAAAATATCTGCGACCAAAGTCGGAAAAGCAATCAAAGAGCGATCTTGAAAGGGACCTCAACTATTCAATGAAAAAAAAAAAAAAAAAAAAAAAAAGAATGAAAATTGAAAATGTCAAAATGCAAGAGAATTATTAAACGAATATGAACAACCTATTAAGTTACTTTTGGAAAATAACTTAAATATAGCGCATGGCTTCGTCGATATAATTCTGTATTTTAAAGATATTTGACTGGTCTTTTTATCTAAGTTTACCTATACGTATGATTTATACATAAGTATTTGATTACTACAATTCTTGTTTACTATCAATTAATTGTTATAGATAAAATTTTATTAATATGTGATTAGAAAACAATTTGACTCCTATAAATACTTCATTATAGTATAAATTGGAGAAAATTAATAATGTTAAAAAAAAATAACGACAACAACTTTTTCGCACCGTGATAAATACATAAAGCATACTAGGCATATTTCACATTCACATAGGCATTATTTCACTTAAATTTCGTCTATTTTTCAGAAAAAAATTATCAGACAGGAAGCTGTTTAACGATATTTTCGCTGAAGAAATATGTAATATATTTGTTTGTGCACCAATAGCTATCATTTAGTTTTCAAGTATAAGGCCATCATCCATATCATACTTATTTTTGTTCATACCTACATTTATTCTATAAAATATTCCGTAAAATACGTGAGAATGCTTTTATTAAATATCTAACCATTTATGAACACAAAAATTGTAGAAAATTTATTTTCAGAAACTAAAATTGTCAAAATATTTAAGCCCATTCCGAATTTGTTATCTCTACCTTAAATATCAGTTCATGAAAAACCCACACTTGATTTCTAACTCAACAAATTCGAAATTCCTGTGTAAACATCTGCTGGATTTATGTATAAAAATCACTAACCCTATTTGCTATCTATTGTAAATTTACTTCAATGAGTCACTCAACGTTGGACATTTTAATTAAGGGCCTGCAGAACAGTCCGGTCTAATCCCATTTTCCTGGGCAAACCCGTGGGCCACCCGCCCTCCTTTCGTAAAGGATTTAGGCCCCCGCCCGACTGTCGAGTTAGCTGTCACCGTGTGCCGTTTTTATACAGCGTTTTGTTTGACATGTTAAAGAGTGGAGTAATTGACTTATCACGTATTTATTAAAGATCAGTGTGAGGGATTTGAGCGGGACCAGCTGTAAAGCATTTTTATTAAGTTTAGAACAGAGAGTAGACGAATCAAGGGGGTTTCATTCGAGTCACTAAAATAGATCGAGAGTACGAAATGATGATCCTTTAAAAACTCGCTTGTTGGAAATCATGGCTGTTGTCATAATAAAAGACAAAAGATATTTTAATCTTATGCACTGTGAAAAAAAAAAAAAAAAAAAAAAAAAAAAAAGACAGATGTTTATGAATCTTAGAAAATAGAATATAATATCACGAAGAGAAATGTACAACAATCTCTTTTGAGTTACCCACGATTCCGAAACGGGTTCTTTATCTTTTGAAAACTCAGAAACCAAAATATACATGGCATTTAAAGAAGAACTTACAAAAAACAAAGTTGCTTTTGCTGCCATTGGCATTTGATGGAGACTTTTTTTTTTAGCGGTTTTATTTGTTTTCTCTAACCAGAATATCGGTTATTAAGATGTTATCAATTCCAAGGTAAACATTTTCATATTCAACAATTTTTTTTTACAGATAAACATGATAAATTAATAGCATTATCATAAACATTAAAATTAACATTACTTTGTTAAATCCTTGCAAATTTAAGTTCAACTACAAGGCTGGAAATGTTCAACCATTCTGATTTTTTTTGGGGGGGGGGAGGGGAGGGGGGGAACGGGGGGAATCTATCTTTACAAGAAGAAAGTATTGGATTCGTGAAAATTTTTGACTTTCGATTTTCAATGGATCTACGCTTTAGAAGATCCTAAGCATGATTTGATGTTTTTTTAGAAAATGTCTGTACGTGAGTCTGACTGTCACTCTGTCACTCTCTGAGTCTGCATGTGACAAACGTTTTGTGGGCACTCTATCTCAAGAACTAATGTACGAAATTTCATAAAACTTTTGATTCTGTTACACCTTGATATACAGTTGACTCTCGTTAATTCGAAATCGGATAATTCGAATCTTCGCTTAACTCGAACTAAACAGGAAGTCGCAAAAATTTCAGTGGCAGAATAACGTTAAACTTTTTCATTAATTCAAACTCATTTTCTCTTGACATCGTTTAATTCGAACTAAAGAGAATTCCGATTTTTCATTCTTCCTTCCTTTCTCACGGATTTCAGATGATTTAAATAACTTTCTTTCTTTGATTTTTATGAAAATTGTTCCAAACGAGTGTACATATAATTTCCATGCATTTGATATCCACTTTCTAAGTGTCCCGTTTGTCCATCAGTGATGCTTCAAATGTTTCTGCCATCATGCTTATTTCTAATCTTTTAATTAGTTTATTATTTATATGCATTCTAATTTAATATTAAGTCATATTTTGATGATAACACACATAATAAATTTAAAAAACACTGTAATATTAATTCCTTTGCAATAGTACCATATTAAGCAGGTTTTCATTTCATTTCTCCCATAATTCGAACTTCGGATAATTCGAACATTTCTTGTAGTCCCGACGAGTTCGAATAAGCGAGAGCCGACTGTAACTAGATTTTGATAAGTTTTTGGTGTTAATCGTTCAACACGTGGCGCTTCTATGCTGCATTAATTTCAGTTTCCAAAATAGCTCTATCTAAAGAACTAATGGGCGAATTTTCATAAAACTTTAGATTCAGTTAGTCCTTAATATTGTTTGGTGCTGATTATTTTTTGGTGTAAATCGCTCAAGAGATGGCACTGATATGTAATATTATTCTCTCGACTGTATGATTATCATACAAGCTCAATCTAAAGAGCTAATGCACGAGGTTTCATCGAACTTCAGATTCAGTTAGTCTCCCTTATAGATTAGTGTTATTTAGTTTTTATGTAAATCGCCCTACAAGTGGCGCTGCTATAGTGCATTTTTCACGATTTCGCAATAACTGTAGCTCAAGAACGAATGCATGGATTTTCATCAAACTTCAGATTCAGTGAGTACCTGATAAAAATTGATCTTGGTTAACTTTTAATGGGCATCACTCAACAGGTGGCGCTATTATGAAAATGTTTTCTAAGATTTACGTAACGGCTTTAATTCAGGAATTCATGCACGATAAATTATTTATGGGAAACTATTATTATTATTTTATAAAACTATAAAGAAAAGAGAAACTGATATGTTCAAAATGTTGCTATTTTTTTCATGTCAGAAAAATAAAAGATCAAATGAGTGTTACTTCATCTTGATATCGCAATTAATGATAAATAAAAGCAATTTGTCAATTTATAGGTCTGTAGAGTTAGAATCTCCTTAGTTATCCTTAGAACTGAAAAAATTATATGCCAATATTCATCTTGTATTACACTTTTGTTTGCATGGCGTTATTAGTTAAATATCTGGACAATAACGCCAAATAGCATGGGTCAAGAAATCACGCCACATCATTTTACTGATAAATATCTGCTAAAATATACTTATTTGTATTCATAGTCAAAAAATTGTTGTACAAATCCTATATTTTTTGAAAAAAAAAATCTGAAACTAAGAAGGGAAAATTGGTAGAACTTTGACATGGTTTTATTATCCCAGGACATCTTATTTGATATTTTATTAGCAGATTATATTATTATCGATTTCGTATTTCTTTTTTAGTTTCAACTTTTTACGTATTTCTTTTACTATTTCCAACAAAGTTGAAAAGTGCATATGCATTCGGTTTGTCTGCCCGTCTGTCCACGCTCTAACTCTTGTAAATATCCTCGGATTGCCATGAAATTTTTGGACGTTATTTAGGTTTATCCCAGCACAAATCCTATTCAAAATGAAGTTTCTACTATGATTAATTGATTTATAGGGACAGTAAAAAGTTTTCCATTACATTACGCCTATGGGAGAAAATTGTTTCAAATGAATTTTAACGTTGTTCACACCTTCCAAAAGTTTAAAAAGTGCTTATGCATTTTTAAACTAGTTGAATATGCGAGTCCCAAAACCTTCTTCTATCTCATACGTACATTTTGATATTTAAAAAAAATAGTTTCTCATTTTAATGCTTTAATAATTTTAATTTAATACCATACCAACTTTGATTTTCATCTTAAATTTCTGCTTCAGTCAATTAATCGGAGTTAAAAAGAATTTGCGTCTCTGCACGAGCCGATGGACAATAGAATGATAAGCAGATTTTTTTCTTCAGGGAGGACCTACTTGCCTTACCAAAAAATAATCATATACAAAAAATTTAGTTCAGTTCTAGAAATAACTTCATACACTTTTAGGTGGTGCAATATTGAAAATGCCATAAAATTCGTTTTTGCAGCGCGCCCTTTCCTTTTCAAATTCAGGGAGGACCAACTAGCCATAGCCATACACTTACACAAAAAAATTGGTTCAAATCGATGCATAACTTCATACACTTTTGGTCTGTACAATATTGAAAATGGCACAAAAATCGCGATTGCAGCGCCCCCTTCCGGCGGAATATTTCAAAGCTGAAGGAGGACCTGGTTGCCCCAGCCAAAAACATTCGCAAAAAATTTGGTTCAATTGTATGCCTAACTTCATACACTTGTTGATGGTAGAATGGCGACACACAGACACACACACACAGCCATACGGACAAACAGACGTTTTGTAAAAACATGTTTTTTGGAATCTCTGACCCCTAAAACGTGTAAATCCGTCGAAAACCGGAAGTCGAAAAATTTTTCGATTACAATACTTTCTTCTATTTAAGATAGAAGAAACTAAAAAAACATTCTGCTTATGCATTCTGATTATGCACCTGGTTTATCTGGCCGCGCTCTAACTTGTGTAATTACACTCAAATTGCCCTGAAATTTTTGTATGTTATTGATGTTTATTCTAGCACGATCCCTATTGAAAATTAACTTTTTACCATGATTATTTTATATACAGGGAGAGTCAAAAGTTTTCCATTACATTACGGCCTACGGGGGAAAATCGTTTCAAAGTCATTTTAAAGATGGTACACCCTGTCAAACATATTAAAATTTATACGCATTTAAGAGGAGCTCTAAAATATGTATTCTATAAAATATGCGGTGAAAATATTGCTATTATTCATTTACAGGGCCACGCAAAAGAATTCGATTGGATAATGGTAAAGGGGGGGGGAGTAGTGTGCGACATGTTTAAATATATTAAACTGTTTCATGTATAATAAAAGTGATGTTATGTCACTGAGGCTTAATATAAATTATACGATACTCTCTTGCATAATATAATGTACATTGCATTTACAGGGACACACCAAAGATTTCAAATAGTATATTCTTTCCGATGTACTGTATATGTTTCCGATGATGGCTGATATAGATGGATGTATGCATTTTAATTATGATATACGCGTTTAAGTTTCACTAAATTTTTGTACATTATTGGTGTGTATAAATGTTATAGTTGATATACAGGGCTACCTAAAAGAGCTCGCTAACGTTAATGAGTATGAGCGTAAATTACTTAAAGGTGGTTCTTAAATAAGGTATGCATTTTTACGCTGAATTGCATTAAATTTACAAAGAAATGTTTGCAGAATATAGATAAAATGATATACAGGGCCACGCGAAAAATTGGATACATGGACGCTTATGAATGATAATTTATAACGATGTGATTTCAGAAGTTTTTGAGTTTAAAATAAATTTTAGTTTCTTACTGACGTGTAATAAAAGTACAAGGTAAACTACAGGGCTGAATAAAAGTTAAGTATGTTTCCATTTATAAGTACAAATTACTGAAAAAGAAATTTTAAGCTTTTTTCTTGTTAAACTAAATTTTTTATATTATATAGTACGTGTATCAACTGACAGATCAAATACAGGGCTGTTCAAAAGCATTGGAATACATATTTGGCTATATACCCTTATTTCCCTAATTAACGGAGATTTGTAAAATATTTCCTGGAGTGTTGGAAAGTGCTTCATAATCTATGCTTAACGCATGTTTTTTTTAACTTTTTTTTTAAATTCCAGATATTCTACATAAAATAAGCAATAAAGATTCAGTTTAGCTATATATACCGTATTCCCGCGCATTAGCCGGCATGCCGCACAATTCGAGGGAAACCCGATTTTTAAATATGTGTTCTTGATCTATCCCGGCATGCCGGAAAAAGCAAAAAACTTCGAAAACGGAAAGGAGTGTGGTTCATTAGCTGTATTCAATAGAAGCGACTGCACTGTTGCGAAGGAAGAGTGCGATATAGAGTTTTTTCCCGCTTTTCTAATTATTTAGTTTGCTTTTATTACATAAAGAGAATAAAAACGTATTTCATGTGTTACATACTATTTCACAAAAGGCTCTTTCCCTGCATCCATCCAGTTTTACAATGTAAAAATGGTTTATCTCATAAATTATTACATAAAAAAAATATTCTTATTATATATAAAATAAGAAAAATATAATAATTATTTGAATGTGTAAAGAGAGAAATATGAGTTTATCTCATATCAAAAAAGTATTTTATGTTATAATTAAATTAACTTAATGTTATCATCCTGGACTAGAAAAATTATACATGAAAATTTTGCATAAAAATAAAATAAATAAAACCTAATAATCGCTTAAATATTAATTAATATATAAAAAGAGGAAGAGAGGCAAAAAGAAAAAAAAATAAGTATTGGAGTTTTCATTTAAACTGAAAAATGTTGTTAGAAAAACTACAACAAATCAGCCGCCTATCCTCCAGGAGCGAAACCTCATATTTTCCGGCATGTTGGTAAATACAAGTTTTTTCGGCATGGCGGCTAATGCGGGGCAATACGGTAATATATCATGATATTTATACATAATTCAGTGCAATGAAACTGGATCGTTTCCAGTTTATTTTGAAGTGGCGGAAACCCAACGACTAAAGTATGCGATAGGATATTCCAACTTATTTGAAATATATGCTTAGGTACACAACGAGCACTCACGGCGAATTGAATCTTATCTTTTGCTTTCAAGTGTCGAAACCACTCCAAATGGTGTAGGTCTTCTCAAGGATGTTTGTCGAACTAATCAACTGTCAAGACCGAATTCTTTGCAGGATATAACATGCAAAAAAAAAAAAAAAAAAAAAAAAAAAAAATGGTAATTTTGGAATTTCGAAGCTGTCTATTTTTTTAAATTAAGGATTTTCATTAATATATTTTAAACACATGTTAAAAATATTCATTTTATTACATATCTTGAGAAATACATAGCATTAATTCAAAAGCTCCAAAAATATCTATAAAAGTATGTTGTTGTGTATCACAATTAATTTAAGGCTATAATAAATTAATAATATACGAATATGAATGTAAGTTTATACTTAGAAAATGAATAATAATAATATTAGTAATAATAATAATTGTTATCAATATTAATAATATTATAGCATAAAATAAACACGATAAAATGAAAAAGAACAGTACAAATTAGGTAAACATTGAAAAAAAAAAAACTTTATAAGTGAAATATAGCTTTTAAATCCCGGTTTTAGAGAATATGGTTTGACTCGTAATAATCCTTTTATTTTCCTAATACCTAAATAGTTGTAATCCTAAAGAATATTTGACGATTTATCACCTTCGAGCAGCTATGTGAAAAAAATCATAAAATTAATTTATTAATTTATATTTAAATTTTAAAAAGATATTAAAACACTATTTTGTTATCGGTAACACACCCATGCACAAAATTTATTATTGTGTCATATTACGAATAAATGAAATTTTGACTACAGAATTCAGTCTTTGCGTACAAAAACCGAGTTAAATTAAATGAAAGAAGGTAAAAAAGGCAAAATTCGAAAATGTAGAACGTGAAATGTTAAACAATGGATTTTACAGAAAAATGAATTTAAAATTTTTATTGATTAGCTGTGATTTTAATGCATCACTGTTTCATTTGTAACTTCCCCAACAATGCACACATTTTATAATTGTCAAAAGCTTCAATTTTACGTATCATTGTTCGTTAATATTTATCACATTTGCAATTAAAGTTAATTTCGTAATTTAAACTATGCCTTAAAGAAGTATACTGTTTATTATATCTTTGTGTAATGCAAAGCTTGTTAGTAGTATAAAATTCAGAAACGAAAAATTGTTAAAAACAGACTGATCTAGTTTGAATTAATCACGTAATTATTTTGGAATTCACGACTAGTTTACATTGAGTGACGCTTTCAGTACTCCACCTCCCTCTTTTCGAAGCGCGTTTAAGATGATGGCAAGTATAAATTTTATACAGGATTTTTGTTTTAGGTACACTATTAAAAGGAAAGAATATTACTAATGCTGAATTTTATATATCACTAAGATTTTTAATAAGCATCGCCATTGAATCTGTAAATAATATCATATTTAATGTCATAGGTCAAAAAACATTATTTCAAAATTTAATTATTGCGGGGGATTTTTAAAGTCAACTTCAGAAACAATACTAAAAGTAAATTGTCCTAGTATTTTTTTTAACTTTTAGTTTAAGTTTATGCATTTAAGAATCTACTACCAGGGCAAACACAATTGTTGACAATTTATTCACCCAATATCTCCGCAATGTAGTGTTATTCATTTACTTTTTAGTCATCATAAACATATTTGGAAAATATTTTTGAAAATAGTTAAACAGAATAGCAATATCTGATATTTTTTTAGCTTCATATTTTCTGAACTTTCGTGATACACCCATCTATTCATATTTTATAACTTGCTTGTTCGATAAATACTATAAAACTTTTTGCCGATTTAGATGGAGGTTTGATTTTTATTTACTTGTTCTCCATCCATGGTGCATTTAACACTAGAACCGCGGAACCGGGTCATTTTGACCCGTCAAAAGTGAATAGATGTCGATTCGAAGCAGAAAATTTTATATAAAATAAGTTATATATATGATGAAGAAAAATATTTTAAATAAATGAGTGATTTCCTTCTATAGTAAAAAAAAACTAGCCTTAAAAGGAATGACTCCTGGAATGATGCTGATGTGGAAGATTTCCGGAACTAACGAATCCGGGTTGTCCACTCCTTCCATGAGTCGAATAGACCAATCAGGAAAGGGCTCCGTCTATGCATCGCCGTATGGGTTACCATAAAGAGAGGAAAGGTTACCATCGCCAAGTTTGTCGCCAACTTGGCGATATATCGCCAAATTTGGCGACCAAAATTAGTTGTCAAAAGTGACGCCAACTTGGCGATAACTGTAATATTTCGCCAAATTTTTAATTTCTTTACAACACCAGTCGTTTGATACATCATTTGAGAGGTTTGCAACTGCTTATTCATATAATGGATCTCTTGTGTGTTATCCCCCATTCTGCTCCCCACGGGGGACACATTTTTAATTTCTTTACAACACCAGTCGTTTGATACATCATTTGAGAGGTTTGCAACTGCTTATTCATATAATGGATCTCTTGTGTGTTATCCCCCATTCTGCTCCCCACGGGGGACACATTTTTAATTTCTTTACAACACCAGTCGTGTTACACAAGATTTGAAAGGTCTGCAACTGCTTATTCATATTATGGATGTCTTGTGTGTAACCCCTCCCTCTGCCCTCAGAGGGGGCGCATTTTGTAATTTCTTTACAACACCAATTGTGTGACACATCATTTGAAAGGTCTGCAACTGTTTATTCATTTTATGGATGTCTTCTGTGTCACCCCCACTTTGCCCCCCAGGGGGCCACATTTTTAATTTATTTACAACACCAGTCATCTGACATATCATTTGAGAGGTCTGCAGCTGCTTATTCATATTATGGATGTCTTTTGTGTCTCCTCCCACTCTGCCCCCCAGGGGGGCACATTTTTAGTTTCTTTACAACACCAGTCATGTGACACATCATTTGAAAGATCTGCAACTGCTTATTCATACCATGGGGTATTGGCGAGCGCAGCAAGCAGGGGTAGCCAATAATTTGGAATCGCGAAGCGATTACGCGGGGGGTTGACGAGCATAGCGAGCAGGGGGGCGGGGCCCCCCTAGTAGTTTAAAATAGAAATTACGATGTGAAATATTTTTAAGAATCTCGAGGAAAAATTTTCGCGGTTAAGTGTTAATATTTTTTGTGCATGGATTTAACATTCAAGTTTGCAGTGATTTTTTTAAATAAACGGTCAAGTACGAGTATTACTCGCACTCAAAAGGTTCTGTAGAATAAACATTTGTATTATTATACGCTTGCGGACAACGACAAGTTTACGTGCCACTTAGAATTCTCAGAATTTTTCATTTTTCCCACCAGTTATTTTTTTATTGTCAAGTTTACCTTATTTAATTGGAGCATTTTTCGCGATTCAAGTACAAGGAGTTTTCTGTTTTGAAAAACTCCGGACTTGAAGATTAAAATTAAGCAAAGTGCTATATCGCGAAGTAGTTAACTGTATTATTAAAAGAAAATCATCGCTGAAAGAATAAGACTTTATAGAAAAAACTATACAAAATAGGCTTGATTATAACTGAATATACTAGAAAAGAATGAATAGGAATGCCATTAAAATTCAAAGATATATGAAGCCTAATTAACATCAAATATTGCAATTCTGTATTGCTCGTATTTTTTAATTTATTTTTATCTATTTATACAGGACTTAATTCGATACTAAGAATAAAATGTGGTGCATATTTAGACTTCATTTGGTATTTCATAAAATTGAAATCAGTGTAGTAATAACCTTTTCTTTTTCCAGTATAGCTAACACAAAACCCTTCTTCAAAGTTTAAACTTGCCATTGTGTTAAAGGAACTTCTGTAAAAATGAACTCGCTAATTTTCAAAGTTGCTTTGTCCGTGACGCGCTTTTCCAGACAGGTTTTTAATTAATTTTTAAATACACAAGAGTCGTAACGAGAGACCCACTCAAAGCAAACTAGTCTCAAACCCCATAGTATTTATGAAGTGTTCGCATGCATAAGTAATTTAAAAATAAATGGACATTTTAATATCAAAATTTTCGTAACGTAGTCGCCATTACATCCAAAGAGTAAGGAATGTATTCCATTGAGTAAGGCAAATAATAAATATATATATATTTTAAATCCTGGTACTAAAATGGATATTTATATATTTTTAAATCTTATTAGTACGAACCCTGATTTATGTGATTAATTGTAATTAATTTAGTATGCTTGTTAGAGTAAGAAGTTTATTGCTTTTGTACTTCTCCTATGTATCCTCCTTTTGTACTTTTTCTATTATAGAAATATAAAGTTGTTATCTAATCTTTAAAATCTGGTGGTATGCTGAGTACGGCGTCCCCGTAATTATTTATGTCTAAACCGTCCCTGTCTTTAAGGGTTATCTCGTCTAATTAGGGATGAATTTTTTCAAAAATTATTAACAACAATGCTTTTGTACTTGAGCTAGGATAGGCACCTCCAACGTTCCTCAACACCTTTGCTCAATGCCCACAAATCGAAATGTGTGTGTAACAGAAAAATGTGCTTTTCTCAAAAACTATGCGACCTAGAGTAATCGCTATAGTTTTCCTGCAAGGTTTAAAAAAACATCTATAACTTCTAATTTTTTTCATTTTTTTTAGTTTCAGTAGATTCGAAATTAGATGGGACGGAACATATTTTTGAACTATATATTCGACAATACCTGATAATATAATTCCTAAAATTAAAAGAAATATATTTTTGAGTTCAGTGTAACAAAATCTTTCACGAGATACCCAACATCACGATATACCAAGAAAAGATTTTTTTTTCTTCAAGTTACTTAATTATCCCCCTATTCCCCTCTTAAATATATTTGTCATTATTTAATAATCTATAGCTATGTGGGTCAGAAGTCTTTATTACTTTCCCCAATTTGAGCTTTTCCCATTTCATAGTTTATGAGTAGAATGTCTGTGACAGACGGACAGACATATACGAGAGTTATCGTATAATGATTCCTTTTTCATTTTTATAAGTAAAAAACCTAAAAGTATTTAAATTGAGATTTCTTTTTAATTTCCTTCATTTTTTGATATACACGAGAGAAAAAAATCACATTAAATGTAAAATTCAAACTTCTAAAAATCCATGCACAGTTTTATATGATATATTGTAATGAATGGAAAAAAAACCTGAAGCAAAAATATTCATATTTTTTTTAAATAGTAGAGATTTTTAAAAAATTAATAAAAAATAGTAAAATAGGCTGTTCTATAAGATATTTCTTTGAATTTTATTTAATTTTTCGTATTAAGTACTGTGCTATCATATGTTATTACAGCATTTTTCAAAATTGGAAAAATGGTTCCAAATGTAATCTGTGCTCTGTGAACAAGTATATACCCTCCCCCCTCTTATATCTGACGAAATTTAGAATAATGAGTATGGCTCATTGTTTTAATTAGATTTTTTGAAAAATTAAATGAAACTTTTAAAAGAACAATATTTTCCACCAGATGCCGGTAGTTTCTGTTCTTAAAACTAGTACACGAGCGGTGCTGGGTTCGAACCTAATCGCGCCTGTAGGCTTAACTTTTTGAGTTTTCCATGGGTTTTTTTTTCGAACCTTGGATATCCTTGCATAAATACGTATTAGGTTCCCTTAGAAAGACTTCCATGCAGGGCACTCCCGCTCGTACCTTTATCCCATATGTAGTTAATCGGACGTCACAAAAACACACACAAAATGTAAATGTCTTAACTTTTTAATTTTATTTAAATTGTTGGACCTTTTTGCTGAAATATTTTACGAAAAAGCGAATATCCGTAAAAGGCTAATCGATTTCAAAAGGGCATTAATGTTCAAATCCTAAATTAAATTAACATTGTTATACACGCCAAGTATTATGCAATTTGGATGCTAGTAAAACAATGAGACTTATTATAATGTTTTTTTTTTCCGAAAATTTAACATGACTGTATTATTAACTCTTTATCTACGCATGGCATTAGACGCGTCTCTCTCTCTTTTTTTTTTTTTTTTTTTTTTTTTTGATATATAGTAAATATAATATAAAAGTAGGAGGTTATAATGGAACCAATATATTTAAATCTCTATTTAAAAGGAAAAACTGAATTCAGCTTTCACGAAAGATAATAGAATGTTTCACAAATGAAATAATATTTGAATAATTACGAATATTGCCAGTTTGAATTGATCATCATCACAGTTGAAGGGTTAAATAACTCGTATATGCAAAAAATAAATTTTTCTATAAAATCTCCATGTTCTTCACCTCTCTCTCTCGGATGCACAAACATACACATGTAGAAGAAAAAAGAAAGATAGAGAAAGAGAGAATAAATTAAGATTAATTTGATTCTACAGCAGTTGAACTAAATATACCTTAAAAGTTGTTAATATTATTCACATATAAAATCAAGAAAATTTCTATTGTATATTTTGACAGGTATTGTATGTTATTTTTATCTAATGTGCTTATCTGTAGCCGTTATTTTCAATACATTGTTGTAATACTGATAAATCCATCGAAAAGTTGTTTAAAAAAATTGTTACATCTTTCGGCATCAATGAATGCTAAATAAGTTTTTTTTTTCTAAGATAAAATATGGAATATTTGCATTTCAAGAAATATGCAGTATTTATCATGTATTTGCTATCAAGTTACAAATTAAATCTACTTTTTACTTATAATTAATCTATCAGTTTTACTATATTTTACTATATTTTGCTTATTTGTATAATCTATCAGTTACAAAAGGGCTGAACTTAAAAAATTATATCTATTTCTCCTAATTCCATCTAAGCATATTAATCAGAACTTTTTTTTCCATCTATATATTTGAAAAATCTTCCTATTTTTAATAATATTATCCTTATAAAATTTATTCTTGAATATGTTCAACTTATAAGACAAAGCATTCTATTATTTTTATCATTGTTAAGTACTTTGTAGATCAAGACTTGCTTGGTAGTTATTTTTTATATTATTATTTTGTTTTTCAATAAACATAGAAAAGTGAAAATTAAGGTATTCGCGAAACATCAGTAAGCTATAGGGTATCTATTTATATCTACGGTTCCTAGTGTTAGCAGAGTCGAAAGTGAAAACTAAGTGAAAATGATGTCAAAGTTGCGCAACAGTGATACCGCATTTCAGTTTTAAATATAAAAATGTTTGCTTTCTTTTCAATAAATGTCATTTTTTTATGCAGAATTCAGATTTGAATTCCGAAACTTTCAATCAATAATGTAGAAACATATTTTAAAGTAAAACAAAGCAAAACTTTAATATATACAAGGAAATTTGGATATTTATAAAAATTAATGTTGTTCATATAAATATGATTACATCAGGTTTATCATAAGTATTACATGCATGCAAAACTTTAGTTCAGTTAGGAAAAGAAACGACGTTAAAAATTCCTCTTGAACAATTTCAACTAATAAGGTAAATGGCACTTGAATTCTGTTTTTGCAGCCCTTTATACAAATTATATAATTTATAGACAATGAATAACATGAAAAAATAGTTAAATTTTGAAGCGCATAGTTCCTTTGTGTGTCTCTGTAAAGTAGCTGTGGATATGTACGGTATCATTTTTGGAGACAGAGGGGGGGGGGGGGGTGAAGTCTGGCATATGATATCGTAATATATCTTTAGGGGGAATGGTTCTTTTATTATCGTTACAATTTTGGATCTAACCAAAATTTTCACTTTCTATTTGTAACTTGTACTTTATATCAAAATAATCCGTTATCCATTTTTATGAAAATACAAAATTGTTCTTAAAACAATTAAATGGTTACAAAACTATTTAAGTACAAAGTATAGAATACCCTAATGTTTGGCATTCCCATTGTTTTATCATATGTGTATCTTCTGTTTAAGAAACCGTGTGTGACGCATGTTTGAAATACTAGTCTTTACTAGTAAAGAAAATAGAAAGAATGTTTTCCACATACTTTACTGACAAAAGTTCTACCTCCCACTACCCTCCATACACACATGCATTCACACACCATCATCACAACCGTTACTCATGAGGAGCAAGTGTAATAAAGCATTAGTACATTATCCTCCTCAGTCCTGATGTCCCTGTAGGAGACACTAAATAACACCTTTTAAATTAATTTAAATGCTTTCAGAATTGTTAAAATCACTTCTGCATATTTTTAACAAATGCGTGCATATCATAAGCATCGATATATAGAATGATAGATCTTTGAGGATGTTGCATAGTAGTTTTAAACTGTCTTTTGCTGTCTCTCATAATATTTGTCTCAGGACTGAGGAGATTAAGGAACAAAAAACTATGATTAAATACTTTTAAAGTAACTATTCTTTTCAAAGTTATTTGATATATATTATCTGATATATCTAAATATGGATATTTTATTTACTTCTATTCATTATCTTCATTTGAATTAATAACGTATTGTAAATAATAAATGTATAACCATAATCCTTATATACCACTAAAATAAATAAATAAATAAATAAAAAATTAATTAAATTTTTTTAGATATTGGTAACGATGCTATTAGAAAGTGAGGGCGGGGGGTTTATAGAATGATAAAGCATGACAGCGTAAAGGAAAGCAGAGGGTCCAAAATTACAAAAAAGTTGATAATATGTAGGTTCAGCCACAAATGCTATGAATGTCCTAATCTATAGTAATTATCTTGTTTTAAAATTTAGTGATTTTTACCAATTTCGCTGCGTATTAAATAGCGTAGTGCCATTAAAATACAATACAAACGATTTTTCCCATTGATCAAAATATAACAGAAATATTTTGAATACCCTTGCAAATGAACTACTCATGTTACGTATTTTATATTCAATGCCAAAAGTGACATGTTAAACATCATTAAAATATATCAATTGCATGAAAATCCGAGTATATTTATGTGAGTTACATTACATGTGAATATTGACAAAAAAAAGTATTTATGAAGACTTTTTAACTAAGTTGAAAAAAGTACAAAAAAAAAAAAGAAAAAAAAAGAAAAAAAGAAAAAAGATTTTAAAAAACTGTTTTTTTAATCTAAGGACATATAACATGATCGCGAACGAACCTATTGCAATAACCTATTTCGGATCAATGGACCTTATGCACACAAGCTGAGTTCGAGGCTAAAATTCGTCTGCTGGCGGTATTTACTGACGGTGTTTAGCATAGCAGTCTATGGAGTGCAAATTATTAATGCTTGTTTGTTAGAAATACTGGAAAAAAATTCTTTGTTGAAGCAGCATATACTTAATATATTATAATATAAATTCAAAATTGTTGTTCTGCTTGCAAGAAAATTCTTTAAATTTGTAAATTTTCTGTTAAAATGTATCCAGAAAGGCTGAAATCGTCTACTAGCGATGTTTGCGCCTGCGCATTCAGGCATTCTGGCGGTGCGGTGACTAGAATAACAGGTTAGCATACCGCCAGCTCTGGCGTGTGACGTCACGTGCATAAGGTCCATTACGATTGCGAAATCCGCTCTTTATCTTAGAATCTAAGGCTCCTATAACTCGGGCTGAATCACGACTCCATTAAGTTTCCAAAACGGTTGCCTGATTTGGCGTCTTATCGCGTAGATGGCGAGGCGAGTATCAATCTCTCACGGGAAAATATAAGAATAAGAACCGGTTTGTTGTATACAAGTGATTAGGTTGGCGGGATATTTGGCGAAGTTCTCCAATCCAGATCTATTCTTTTAAATATTTATACACAAATTATTCCCCTTTTTACTATTTATATGAAATTTAAATACTCTAAACCCATTCCTGAACAGGTCAGAATAATTTTCTGCTAAACAACCGTCCATTTTCAACGATTTTGTAGCATTAAAGTCATTCAAACGTTTCTCGCCCCATAGGAATCAATGGGAAACAAACGGTAACTGGGAAACAAGATGCTTGACGATTCAGCCTGAGTTATAGGAGTCCTATTAGAATCCTCAAAAACTAATATACGTTTGAGATTTAACGAAGTATTTCTAAAAATAAAGTTCTTTTTAAAGCCACTGATTTTCGAAAAAATTCTGAAAAATTTTGATCTTGTGGATTAGTCCATTCTCTCATCTAGGAATATAGGTTTTTAGGATTCTAACAATTCTCAACTAAGCATTTTCATGTTCAACAACATGTTATATAGACAGGTATAATTTGTCTATATTAGCATTTACAATCTGAGATTTTCTTTTTCGATTACTCTTACGCGTATAAATCAAGTTACTTATGTACATGAAATTTAAAAACCAATATTTCGGTTTAAAATTATTCATTGATTCTCTATGAAAATTTCATGGAAACGTTTTCAAAATCACTCTTAGCAAAAGAAATTTTGTTTTTATAAAAGGTTCTTTAAATCTCAAAAATATCTTGGGTTTTAAAAGTTTCTAGAGATAAAGGACGTTTTTTGATTCGTGAGAAATTCGGAAGACGTAATTTGTGTATTTTCATTCTGGGTTAAGTATATTTTCCTGCATTAAAAAAAATGTATTTTTCAATAATGTTGATTATGACCTTATTATATCTGCATTAAAAAAATTAAATTGTTCATAAACGAAGGATAGAAGTAGTTACCATCAGAAATACAAAATCGCGACTTTTGCTTCTGCTTACGTTCTATTTTTCCAGCTAGATTTGAGTATTGACAATTAATATACTAACGTAACTCATCAATTTTGCAAACTTATGAATGAAATTATCCGCAGTAAAGCTACTGATAAATCAGAATTTTGAATTTTGAGTATAGTCTTTTTCGTGAATACAGAAAATGATTTTTGATCTCCTAATACCTTTTTTGATACTCTGTAAACCTTGTCTTGTAGCACTGCTTGCTTTTCAGGTACGTAAGAAGCAATTTGCTCATTTTGCTCCCAGCTCCCTATGTTTGAAATACAGTATATGATAAATTTTACGTGTAAACATGGATTAGTTTTCCTACCTAAAATTGTCACAAAATAGATTAACAACTCGATCATACAAATAAAATAATATACAAATACATATGAAAATTTTAACACTTTCCAACAAAATTGAAAAGATATTATGAATTCGGTTTGCCAGTCCACGCTCTAATTCGCGTAAATATATTCAGATTTTCAAGCAATTCATATATGTTAGTGATGTTTTTTAATTTTTGTACAAAGTCTCTAGACAAAATTGGCTATTTATTAATTGGTTAATTTATTTATTGATTAATTTATTCATTTTATTGAAACAAAATAATACAAAAACTGCATATCTGTTTATTTAAAACTTCTTACGAATTATCAAACACGTTCAATGCGAGTACGGCTAAAACAAGCAATTTTCACTTTTAGAATGGTTGATCATTGAAACTGCATTAGACTTTCCCATAACCGAACTAATGTGATTGCTAATAATTTGTTCTAACATTATTTAAAAGTGCAGCTTTGGGCAGTCTCCCACGTTTCATCAGGCCAAAATATTGCGTACTTAATGTTTATAGATTTCAGATTATTCAAAAAATTACCGTAGAATCTTTCAGAACTCCTCATATACAAATGAGAAGAAATAGAGGAGATAGTGAATTAGGACTGAATATGGGCACTAACGTTGCATAGATGCAAAAAAATTGTTTATACATATTTCGTGAAAAAGTCGAATAAATCGCAAGAATCTTCCAAACATAGTTTTTTAAAAAACTGGATTTGCTAGTGTTCAATAAATTTTCAGTTTTTATCGTTCCGAATATGAGAGAGCCGGATTTGATAATGTCTACGATATATTAAGTTTTCCCCCGTTTAACAATCTAAAAAAACATAATCATGGTTAATACGAACGAAACAACTATTCATTCTAATGCGGTAGTTGCTTGTTAATTTTAATAGAAAGAATTTTAACACAAACACACAAGGAAATGTAAAATAACGCCTTAAGATTAAAAAAAAAAAAAAAAAAAAAAAAAGAAGAAGAAGAAAAAGAAGAATTAAGAGATTAGGGCATTTTAAATACTACATCTTTGTAAAATTTACGTTTGAGTCATAAAAAGGAAGGAGCATAGAAGAAAGTTTTTATTTATTTATTTAAATCCAGACTATGGGCTATGTTGATCAGCTTTTCCCGTCTTTCACTCCATTAGAAAGAAAAAGGATATGTGAAATCAATAGATGAAAAACTCTAGTGACTATTTCAATGTTAGTCGATTTTTAGCTCACAGGCTATCATAGCCTGAGAGCTTATGTGCCCGTCCGTTCTGTATGTATGTGCGTAACGCGATAACTCATGATAAAAATATCGGATCCACTTGAAATTTTGTATATATGTATATCCTGATAAGGCGCTTCCCTGATTAGTTTTTGGAGTTCATTCGATATGTATAAGAGGGGGAACGGGGGGCTCATGCCCCTCCCCTTAATGGGTATAAATGGGTTTTTCATGAAGAATTAACAGTTTTTGTCCAAAATTTATATGTAGGATCATTCTCATGAGGCGATTCCGTGACTGTTATTAGGTGTTCATTAAATAAGTATAAACAGGGGAACGGGGGGATCATGCCCCCCCCCCTTAATTGACATAAACAGGATTTACATGCAGAATTAACAGTTTTCGTTCAAAATTTAGATATAGGATAATTCTCATGAGGCGATTCCGTGACTGTTATTAGGTGTTCATTGAATAAGTATAAACAGGGGGAACGGGGGGATCATGCCCCCCCCCCTTAATTGACATAAACAGGATTTACATGCAGAATTAACAGTTTTCGTTCAAAATTTAGATATAGGATCATTCTGATGAGGCGATACTGTGGCTGTTATTAGGTGTTCATTGAATAAGTATAAACAGGGGGAACGGGGGCTCATGCCCCTCCCCTTAATTGATATAAACGGGATTTTCATACAGAATTAACAGTTTTCGTTCAAAATTTAGATACAGGATCATTCTGATGAGGCGATTCCGTGGTTGTTATTAGGTGTTCATTGAATAAGTATAAACAGGGGGAACGGGGGTTCTAATGCCCCTCCCCTTAACTTGCATAAATGGAATTTTCAATCAGAATTGTCAAATTTCGTTCAAATCTCTGAATAGTTTTGGAAGTTTAATGGTTAAGTATAAAAGAGGGGAATAACTCCTTTAAATCATATAAATGCTAAATGGGTTTTTATTAAGAATTATCCGATTTTCTCTGAATTTTGGATATAGATTTTTTAATATGATAAAGCATGTATTTGATAATTTAGGAAGTTCAATGATTAAGTATAAAAAAGGAGAAAGGGGAGGGTTGTTTCCCCTTCTTAATTTTTTTTTTCGAACGGAATTAACGAAAATACAAGGCTGTAATGTACAATTAGTATGTGTAGCCTGTGAGCTCAATGCCATCAGTTTAACTGGGCAATATTCTTTTTATTTATTTACTTTGATTTCATATTTATTTTAGAATTGAGATCACTAGAGTAATTAATAGTTATAATTATTTTGCTTATGTGTATGTTTTTAAGGTATTTGTTATCCTCACAGGTATACTTAGGAGAAGTTTAATGCAAGGATTCTTATAAGTCTCTTGTTTCTTGTATTAATGAAGCTTGAAAATATTTACATACAACGTGTATTAAAATGATTTCAAAAGTATATTTTAAATAATGAATAAATAATACGGAAATCTTTCCGAATGAATATTTTAAAACCCCTTTTCCGAATGGAAAAATCTATTAAAATTGTAATTAATTAATCATCAACTATAATCTAAATGCTTTATTATCTAATTGAATGATATAATCTGGAAATCTAATTATATACATTCGAGAAATATTTTGTCTATACACTGAATATATGTATATATATATAATGCGTCTCTCTCTCTGTGTGTGTGTTCATATTTATCTATTTAAATCGACAGATAGTCTAGAAAATTATAATTTCAGAAAAAATGAAGAGTGAAGTCATAGTTATCTGCTTAATTCTTAAGTATAGAATCAAATTAATTCAATTATATCTCCTGTTTTACAGTGAATTTTTCCGTAATGATTTTCTTTTATCGGTTCAGGTTTTTTACGAAATAAAAATCTGTAATAGACATTTAAACCTATAGGCTTTTTAAAAAGTTGTACTTAATTAAAAACTGACCATTGTGAATGGAGATCCTATATGAAATTAGAAATATAAATTCTATGAGATAATTGCAAGAGAAAGAAAACATGGACGATAATAGATATAAAACCAACCTTAAACAAACGATGTTTGATTCTTGATACAGTATCTCCAGAAAGCTTATTTTTATCATTATTATTATAAAATTGTTATATAAGGACTCAGTAATGTATTGGAGATAAGAGCAAATATTTTTAAATGCTTTGTGATTTTTTTTAAATTATTTTTTGAGAATTAAAATTATCTACCTCTTTACACGATCTCTGCCTGGTTAATGCTTTATTTAGGTAAATTCAGAAGCAATATTGTTCCATAAGTTAACATATTTTTTATCTAAAGAACACCATTCTCTATTTGAAAATATTTCCTCTAATTTTACTGGAGAAATAGCTTTTTAAATGTGACGTAAAAATGGTTTAGTTATTCGTATCATAAAAAAAGACAATGGTAAAATGTTTCTCGTATTTGTATTATTTTTAAAGATATATCGAGACAAATTTTTAAAACTGAAATTGAAATCGAAATCGAATTTCGGTAATCTTCTTAATTTAGGCCAAAAACTAAAATGACAAAAATTTACTTTTTGAGTATTTCATACATAAACTAGGACTTCCCTCAGAGGGATTAGTCTGAGCGATATTGCTGAGAACATAGATTTAATAATAACTTGCAAAAAGTCAAAGAAAAAAAATACGATGCTACCTTTAATTGACCATATACTGCCACAAGTTCAAATGACGAAAATGACCAAATTGAACTATACAATTACAAAATATTCTATATAAATTCGTATACACGGTTAAAGAAGAGGGAGGCAAACTATGCAAAACAGCCATGTATGGTTATAAAATTGAACGTACGCAATATATTAAAAGTAATGCACATAATAAAACACTAAAGTATCTTGTATCGGAATTTGAACTCTTTGAAATTACGCCAAGAAGATAAACAGACACTCCACACCAATTTTAGTACGTAAAAATGGTACAAATCATGATGGTTGAAAAGAAAGAGAGATTTTTTTATATGGTGTGTGAACCCCTTAAATAATTAATACAGAATAGTTAATATATATAACAGTATAATATCTACATCTGATTTTTATTGATGCGATGAGGTTCTCGATAAAAATTTAGGCTCTCTTTAAAAGTGGTACATAAAAGTCACGAAAACGCCAACAAAAGAATGCGATGCGTCGTTTGAATTTGTTCCATATATGATCAATTGGATTTAAATAGGTAATGCATGCTGGCCACTACATATGCTGTTTTGTTTTCTTTTCAAACCCATTCTCGAGGAGTTGAGCAATACTTCGCTTTAGCATGCGTTAAATAAAAGGAATTGGCAATATTTGTAGTATAAGATACGGCATGAGATTTGAATATCTCATCTGCATAATCTTTGAGCTGTCAAAGTATCATCATAAGTGATTTAGAAATTTGAACACATATTTTCAGCAAAACATGCAGGCTCAATACGCCAAAGTGAACTCTATTATGCAGTTTTACCTGAATAAATTACTATTTAAAAGACTTTGTAATGTCAAATGAGAAAATGATTCTATAATAAAAATATGTTGATTAGAAAAAAATAATGCCCTCCTATTCTCCCCCCACATAACATTATGCTTCGGAATTCTTTTATGGTACCCTCTAAATGAGTAATAAGTATTCTTTCTGTGGCATATTCTACAAAATTTATATTCTAGTGCCCTTCATAAATGCATATCGATTTCTTTATGTTTCTACGGGTGTTAAAAGCACTTGGAATTATTTCATTCCATCGGCCATAATGTAACGGAATACTTTTAAATGACTCAACAAAATTCGGCGCCAAATATTTATTTAAAATTTCAAACGATTCGGTTGGGTAGTTTTTGTGCTGTTGTATGTGGACATACTGACGGATAAGTAGACAGACAGACGGATCAGTCGACGACTGTAGGTGCTACGTATTTATATAATTACGAACGTACCTAAAAATAGTTAAATTTAAAAGCACATGCCAAAATTGAAAACTCATTTCATCAATTGTTACTAAAAGACAGCATTGTGGCTGATTTCTTTTGTGTGTCCCGATAAATGGATTAAAAATGCTATGAATATCCTGTTCTAACGTAACCGTTGTGAAACTCGGTAATTTATATCAGATTCAATCCATCTCAATAGGGTAATGACATTAAAATACTCTGTAAACATTTCTTCCCATAGACCATAATGTAATCAAATTCTTTAGAGTGCTCCTCTAAAGGAATTTTAATCTAACATGCATCATATACAATATAAAACATGCTTAGGGGACGTTAATAAGGCTTACCAATTGCATTAAAATAAGCGTATATTTACGGGTATTAGAGCGAGGACAAACGGACAGACAAACCAAATGCATAAACAGTTTTCAACTTTGTTGGAAAGTATTAAAAATTCAAACCCAAAGCTGAATATTGAAATCACATCGATTCATTTAATGCCAAATAAATAACTTAAAATGCTCGCCAAAATGCTAGAAAAGAATATAGAACTTTTCCGCACATGGGCGTGCGATGAGAAAACTGTGCCAATTTGGCACTTTGGGATTTTTTTCAATTTGGCACCCTCCCACATAACTTTTTCTTGTAACAGGCCAAAAATGACATTGGTAGTACAAATTTGGCTCCCCATAAATTTCCTTGGCATCCCCCCCCCTTTTGCAGGGCGCTGCTTTCGCATGATTGGCGCCAAAATATCATTATTTTGCATTGCCTGGTAACCCGGCTATAATTGTTTATTTATTAATAAATTGTTTAATTTTTTTATCAAATTATATAAATAGTTTTTCTTTCTTTATTAATTAATTGTGTTTGTAATTATTATTATTTTATTTTTAAAATAATACAAAATAATTGAAAAATATATTTGTAACTCAAATTCAGAAATGATTTTCGCCAAATTTGCCCCAAACCCGATCCGTATATGATATACCTATTCTAATTTCATGGTACTTTTCCAATATTACCTTTACCTTGGCGTTTTTATAAACCTTCGTCCTGTGGAGACTTCAAAAAGTGATATTTGTTGCAAATAGATATGAACAATTACATAAATAAACCTGATGAATGTTTATGCTTATTTTTACGTATAAATACAGCACGGATGTCATATATGAACTACGTGGTGCGATTTCTTCTCTCGTAAATTGGTAGAAACTTTGTTTCGGTGAAAGTTTTTGAATATTTCTCTAATACGATTTTTTGTCATATTTATACTTTTTATTCTATTTATTATTATGTTTATTATTTATAACTGTATATTTATTGCTTCCACCATTGTTTATTTTTTAAATAAAGTGATGGAACAAAATAAACAGGTTACCATGTGAGACATGAAATCGCCATTTTGTTGCAATCGCATCAACTTGGTGCATGTATGATATCTGCGTCATGTATATGTTTTCATAAAATGTAGCCATAATAAAATGCGTGCAATAAAGCAATAATCGCCGGGGAACACAGGTTGCTTTATGAGAAATAATATTAAGTAATCTATGTAAATAAAATAACAGAATATAATCTATGGTTAAAAGTAATATCTAAAGCACTCATGTTAAACTCGTATTTTATTTAAACACGAAAGAATTTTTTCCTGATTCGCAAAAGATGCGATTACAAAATGTTATTATGAAAATTATCGCAAAACACAGAATACTAAGTCACTAAGTATTGTGGCTTTTTTCTTTTAAATAAATAATATAATAATAATAATAATACAGATTTCTTTTCCAATTTGTTTCTTAAATTTAAATATGTTTCATTGTATTTAAATAAAAATTGCTTGCGTATTTTCTTTGTTCCATGTGCTCAAATTCTGGAATGTAACAAAAACATTCAGCCAGTGAAAAATGACGTACATCAAATATCTGAGACGTATGCAAATAAATCGTACTTTTTTATCAGTTTTTAAATATAATTTTTAAACTATTTGGAAATTTTTTTTGAGAGTTGGTGCATTCAGTAGGTTACCCTTATAGGTACCTTCTGGTACAATCAAAATCAAAATCCGTCATGTATTTTTTCAGATTTGCTTGCCGAAAGAATTATGGTTAACTTTTAATATCATTACGTACTATGTGTTTTAGCATTCGCTTCGCTCAAACAATTACTATTTACTCCATACACTCTGATTCGGTTCTCTACAAAAATATCCAGTCGGTGAAAAATGACGCACACCAAATTTCTATGACGTATGCAAATAAATTGTGCTTTTTTATCAGTTTTTTAAATATAACTTTTAAACTATTTGGAACAAATTTTTCGTAGGTGGTGCATTCACCAGATTACCTTTATAGGTACCTATTGATACAAACAGAATCAAAATCCGACAAGTACTTTTTGAGATTTGCTTGACGAAAGAATTTGTTTGACTTTTAATATCGTTACGTACTCTGAGTATAAGACTTCGCTTCGCTCAGACAATAATTACACATAATTGTTTATTACACGTAATAAACAGTATAATATACACGGTATAAAATACACGTGTGTGGCTTAAGTTGGCTCGCTGTGCGTCTGACCAAAACTTTTTATTTTCATATAAAATATAATTAATTCGTCAACTACAAAAAATGATTATTTAGCTATGCGAATTTCGTTTAGTTAAAAATGTTAGATATCGTACATATCTCGATTTATCTTATCTTTTATAATGATTTTTGAAATTTATCATCTACTGTACTAGATGTTTTTCAAAGAGTATTTGAAATGCTTCAGCGGTTTTAAATGTAAGAAAAACATCTATTGGGGATAAGTCTTCAGCTTTTAATGAGCACGTAAAAAACTTTTTCAAAGTTTAGTCATATATACATTTCTTGCTTTATAATTTGCAATCAAATACTTTGTCAGTCATAACTGATCATTTTTTAAAAAATGAAGTTAATAGCAATAAATAAACAGTATCTCATTTGAGACTATAAAGTTCAAATTAATGAGTAATATTGAAAATTTCCAAAGGAAGAAACGCGATTTTTGGAATGCAGATATTTCGGTCGAGTTTCTATCTGACCGAATTTCCAGCCCCATTTCCACCGAAAACGCATTTTTGTCAAAACTTAGAGTATATTGGGCCGAAAACAAAACCGAATTTTCGGACGATCTCTAATTATTATATTATCTAGTAGAATTGGTTAATATCAGTCAAGAATTGTATACATTTAGAATATTTTTATGAATTATTACTTACAATTCTAGTAGATATTTTCCATTATTAAAAGTTGAACTACTTTTTAAAGTACTTATTTTCATAATTCAGTTAATTTAAATATACAGTAATACTGTTTCTTGAAATGATCTTCTTAGGAAAGTGAAAACTTTGTTTTGGACAAATTTTGCCTGGGAAGGAGGTAGGGGAGTCATATAAAAATTTAAAAATTCAATCTTTTTTAATATTAGTTGGAGGTCTCTTTTATTATTATAATCTTATTTTCTGTATAATTTTGAACGTTTTTGCAATTTACATTGGCTACGTATCTCAAAATAAATAATTAAAGTAAAGTAAAATGAAGTGCGCTTAGTTTTTTTTGTGATACCCTATACATTATTTTTAATGAGCACTTGATAAGTACTGTTTTAGTCTCTTTATTAGAATCAGGTAAATTTAAGACATAAATTTTTTCTCATGTCGATTTAGAACAAATTTCAAACTTACAACAGAACTTTTTACAAACCTTTAAATATGCTACTATTTATTACAACCATTGTACGCCAAGTCCATTTTGAAAAAAATAAATTAGAAATTGCACGTCAAAAGTAGCAAAAGAAGTGCGTTCGTACTATAAGGAAATTTTTTTAAATATAGATCTTGGTGTAATGGTATACAGTACTTCGGATATAGTAGAGTATTTGAAAACTTTTATGTATTACTGAAATACTATCTACGAAATATTACAGTTACCCTGTAAATTAATAAAAAAAATATTCTTTGCATTCCAGATAGTATAGAATGTAAATTTTAGTACATATTTCATAGATGTATATGAATTTTTTTATGTTCGAAAGAGTGTAACATCATAAAAATGCACTTGAAATTTTTTTTTTCATTGGCCGTAATGTAACGGAATACCTTTGATTGTCCCTGTAATTGATCTATACATTCGATTTTCACAAATATGACTTGAAAGAATTATGTAATAATTATATATTTTAAATTTCAAACGATTCGGGTGGGTTGTTTTTGCTTTTATATGGAGACAGACACACAAACACACGGACGGACTGAACGACAACTATAGGTGCTACGTATTTATATAAATACGAACGCACCTAAAAAATTGAGAAATGCATTTTAAAAGGCACATAAAATCTGTTTTATTTATTCCCACAGTGAACCAAGTCTGTTTTCAGATACTTTATCATATGGCATCTGTTTACAGATTTGGTTCATTGTGGTAGTATATAAAACAGATTTTATGCACCTTCTAAATGGACTATCTCAATTTTTTATTTTCAAAGTAGACTTGATCTACTGTGATTCTGAGTCCCTCATATAGTCCAACTATCCCTCATATATTCAACTATATAAATATGAGTTCATCTTCCACTGTGTATACAACCTATAAGCTTTCCCAGCCGTTAAATTGTATTCAACACATTCTCTAACTAATCTTCCTTCAGAAATAATTATAACTCACTTAATACATAATTGAATAAAATGTAAAAACTTATTGAGCTATTGTAAAATAATGTCAAGTTCAACATATCTCGTGATAACACTTAATAAAACTTTTATTTGTAAGATAAAAAAGATTTTTAAGAGAAAAATTTTTAAGATAATTTCAATTCGAAGCTGAAAACTTTTAAAGATAATTTGATTAATTTTTATTTGAAGATAAAACTCTTATTTGTAATTAACTTATAAAAATTTATTTATTTATTTTTGAACAAGGGAACATATATATATATATATATGTTCCTTTTATATTTTTTAACATTAATTCAGTAGCAATCAGGTTTTTGGTACATTTATTTCAAATAAGCTTTAAATAACGTTTAGATTTATAGTACTTTTATATGTACCTTGAAACATAAACACCCTTAAAAGTACTTTATATTGAAAGTTTCTTTATTCTTTTCTTCTCTTTCCTTTCTTTTTTTAAATAAAAATGTTTCTTTGGGTTCCATTTCTATTGTTCAAAATCATGAATTACTATTTCGATCAATTAAATTCCACTTAAAATTTATCATTATACAAGTTTGCAAATAAATCTTTAAAACTGTTATCACAAGAAATCGGTAGGGGTTGTGGAAATAGCGTTGTAGAACATACGTAATAGATAGGTTCCAATACACTTTTTTACAAATATTATAAATATTTTGATGCCTAAAAAAATCTAAGTACAATTTACATCTAGATATGTGGTTACACATTACACATGGTTTTAATTTTAAACGCAAAAAGTTTTTCTAATTCACCTAAACATAAAGTTTACTCCTGTAATCGTCACGTGCGGAAAACTTCTACTGTAGAAAGCTGGTCATACTCAATTAAAGTACCGTAAAGAGCATTTTACATTTCAGGTTCGAAGCAATTGGTATTATATCATTTCACGAAGAAAAAGGTATATAAAACTTAAATAAATCCATTACTGTTAAATTTGATTGTAGTAAACAAATATCTATATAGTTCTTCGAAACTTGTTCTAACAAATATCCACAAAGGTATACTAAGGTATTTGTCATGTTTAAATATACAAACACAGTGGTATAAAATGCTAATCAAGTAATTATCTAAAATCATTATTAATCAAACCTTTTAGAAGTGTTTTTAAGTATAATATTTTCTACAAGTGAAAAATATTTTCTTTTCTGTAGTCTGTTAAAAGGACAGTGCTATTAAAATATGTGCAAAAACGAAATGCAATTGCTTCATTTTAAAAAATCAAAAAAGGAAAAAATCATTGAATCTAAACTTTTTGTTACTTAAATAAATGCATTATTATTAAACACGGAAAAAAGATGGGAAATGGCAGGCAGGTTGGGGGAGTTGTTAGTTGCAGTGTCAGTAAAGGATTAAAAGATTTGTTTTATGGAATAATTTTTTTAAAAGATTTATTTTATTTAACTGTTAAAAACACAATGTTCTTGGGTCTTTGATTATTTCACTAAAACAGATGTTTTTTCCGCCTTAGCTGATAACTATCCCATTATTATTATTATTATTTTACAAGGGGAGTTTTTAAAAGGTTATAATTATATGACAAATATATTATACAATAATACTTACGCAAAGCTGCATACGCTGGTATGATTTCAGAGGCCAACCACCTGGAGTAAGTAGTGTCCGGGCACAGTCCTGCACTATAGCACAAAGCTGGTATAGTGACATCGGATAAGTCCAAAGCCCTGGGCAGTGGGCTGCTTCTTTTGGTACAGGAACCTTCATTGGAAGTCTTTACTTCTGGTAGTTCTAGAATATCTCTGACACTAAAACCACTCGGTTTTGTAGAAGCCGTCATCGTCAGCTTAAGAACTTTTAGTCATAAAAATCACAACAAAGAAACTCATATAATTCTTCTAACTATAAATTTAAATTTTGTATTAATGTACACATGAAAAATTCTTTCTCTAAGTGCAAATTTAACAATTAAACGTTCAGTATTTTTATATTAATACTTCGAAAGCTTCATAAATGACTGATTAATAAGAGTAACTGAAATAATTTAAAATAATCAGTTAAGAGAAATTATCTTATTACAACGAAATACAAGCTATTATCAAGGTGCATGATTGACATATAAATATCAGTTTCAAATGTTTTACGTGCTTTCGAGAAATGAAAAGTATAATTTAACTCAAAGAGTTAATTTTAAATAGAGTATCAAAAATTCTGTTATTTACTCTCAACTTTTTTTTCTCTCTTTACAGTCTTATCAATAACTTTATCTGATCACTTCTGAAAAATGCAGTTTATCATTGCTTTCATGTTTATCTTAGACAAACACTAAGGTATTTTCAGGATTTGAAACATGTTACGAGAACCAAAACGTGTAACATAATTTAAAAAATGATTATTATAAACTTAAATAAATTATAAAAGTTTCAGTTTCAACTTTCTCATGCTTTCGTAATTTCATCTCTATGCAATAATCTTTACAAGAGTTTTAAACATATGTTTTAAACATATGAGTCATTTATAGATAAGCTGCTATAGTTGGTGAAATTTGATGTTGTTATTATATTATTATATAATATTCTTCATCTAGTATCAACGTCTCTGATAAACTATTTCATATAAAGGTATTAACAGTGTTGGGTAAACAGGTGTTTTTACAATTAAAATTCGTAAAATTTGACAGCAATGAAAGCATTTTCAATTTGTTGGAGAAGTCCACGTTTTTTTTTCTCAACAAACTGCTTCATTTTTTTTTGTTTAACTTTGTTATTAACATTTTTATTTTACGGCATTGTTGTTGCTTCATGAAATTCGAAAGAAATGCATTTACTACTAAAACTTCTAACCAGTTTCGCATTTTCACTGTTTGTGTCCAGAAAAAAAAATGTAAATCTAGAGTTTAAACTACGGCGTGTTGCAATTACCGATTAACTTAACGCGCAATCAATGCATCAATTAATGATCGTTCAAGGATGGAGCAGTTGCTCTGAGTATTGCATCAACGTAAACACTTTCTCCATGCGGTCGTAAGATTCCTCTTCATCCCTTGGAGTAGAATATCATTTGCGGCTCAACTCCGGCTAACTTTCCGAGTGTGTATCTTTTCGCGCATGGGTTCCACCCCCGCTTAACCTTTTTGCATCGCTATTGGCGAAGTCATGTTTTTACGGGAGGAGCGCCCCGGCTTTATTACAGGTCCTTTTTTTGTACAGGGGCACATTTTTTTCCACCTTGTTTGTTTGCTTGCTGGTACTTTTGTGACGGGTTGAAAGGAGTGTTGACAGGTTGCAAGAGTGGAAAGTAGTGGAACAGGGGTGGGCCGCCTCTGATATCGCTGCAGGGGTAGATGAGGATGGAGGGGTGATCTATCTAATCCCATATTGCGCCAATAGAACCATTTTCGATAAAAGGTAACTTGAAAAAAGATATTGGGAGAAATTTATTCAAATGATAGCTATACTTTTTACTGTGAATGTTTGTTTTGAGAAAGCATAAGTAAAGTTAAATTAAGAATAAAATACCTACCCTATTGGCAGTTTTATTTACATTGTATAGCAATCTATGATTAATAAGTACTTTTTAATTTCTATTTTAAAAGATAAACTCTTCTAAACAAAGACTACGCCATAAAATACATACGTATCTCGCATATCTGTATTAATAACTCTCATTTATACTTGACCTCCACATCTTCATCTATATCCAGATATACTTTTAGTTCCCATGCCATTTCTGGTCGACATTTTTCTTTTAGCTCGTCTACGAATATCTTCCAAAGAAAACATTGAGTTTTAACCAAAAATACTGTGCAATTTTTGCTCGTTAGTTCTCAGTGACCCGATGAGCATTCCTGATCGCCTTTCCTTTTATGTAAAATCGGTTCTGTCTCATTTTGAATTAACATCTACATCCATCTATATGCATACACATATGCACATCTAATTCCTATTTAATTTTTCAAAATTGGAAGAAGTGTCCTGAATTTCTTGAAAGCAGTGTTTTTTAATAAATAAAAGAAGCTGAAAGCTTTAAAACGTACATTTAAAACGTACAATTTTTAATTTCTTTCGTAATTTTCTTTTCTTTTTTTTTTCTTTTTTAACTACTAAAAGTAGAAATTATGTGCAAGGTATTATTATAAAACTGCCATAGCAAATTAAAGATTTTAAATACCTCAGATGTTTAAATTTAATAATAATAATAATAATAATAATAATAATAATAATAATAATAATAATAATAATAATAATAATAATAATAATAATAATAATAATAATAATCTCTCTATCCTAAAAAAAGTAACTAGTGCTGTCACCGCCGCTGACAATGAATTTTTTGAGATACAAAGATATGAAAATTGATGATAATATAGAGAAATGTTTGATAAAGACGTTGGTGCAGGCAGTTTTTAAATCAAATAACTGTTTAAAGAGATATTTAATGTTAAAGTTGGTCAAAATCACTCAATTAAAAAAGTTTTATGGAATCAAAAACTATGCATAGGAATTTAAACAGTTTTATATCATTTTATACATTAGAATATCCCGGTGTGCAGACTGCTTTTTTTTTTTTTTTTTTTTTTTTTTTTTTTTTTTTAAGTGACTCCTATTTTGAGAATTTATTTCTAATTTAAATTCGAATTTTCAGCATTTTGAGAGAAATTTTTTACACATCTTAAAAAAGAAAATTATTTTAAATTTTTTTCAAATGATCAAAAAATAATATTCTCTTCAAAAAAAAAAAAAAAAAAAAAAAAAAAAAATACACGCGAATATTGCAAACAATAACAATAAAAAAAACTTTCAAAGGAGAATTAAATAATTACGCGTTAATAGAGGGAAAATGCTGAAAACTACGTCATAAAACTGTAGTTACATGTAAATATTAAAAGAGAAAGAAAATTGTAAAATATTACATTCATTAATGTAATTTTCATTCGTAAATGGAGAAAAATTATGCCAGATTTAAAAAACAAAATAAGACAGTACAAATAATAATATTTCCTTTCTAACGATAAAAATATTTTAAGAAAAGAAAAATATTACAAAAAGAAAAAAAAAGTGATGAAAATCGCGCCAAATTTAAAACGTAACATTTAAGAATCACTTATTTAAAGCCATGACCTTATGGCATTTTTTAAAAATACCGGACAGATAAGATGTTGTAGGCTACGTTCATTATATATTAGCTGATTCTAAAATGTTTAAATAATCTTATTTAATCAAACGCGAAAGCAATCATTAACAGCAGCTCATTCGGCCGTAACCCTCCCCCCTCTGTAAAACGGAAAGAATGAATACCCATTTACAGGGCGATAGACACTGTTTTATTTATTATTATTATTATTCAGTCTTTTGTAATTTTTTTAAAGTAGATCAAATTAACTGATTTTTAGAGGCGGGACGGGAGTTGACGAGCGTAGCTCGTAGAGGGCAAAGCCTAGTATAGTAGTAGTAATAATAATAGTAATAATAATAAAACCCTTAGTGGTCTTTAAGTAGAGCATATCAATAGGAATTATAAGAAAATGCGTTGCATCATTTTTCAAACTTAACATCACGTGAAAGTCCTTTGTTTATTATTTTTATTATTATCATATGATACATATAGAACGATAGATGAAGGCAATGTAAAATAACAGTAGAAATGTATATATAAACTGTCGGACGCTCCTCTCAGTCCACCAAACTTAGAAGAATGTCCTAGGTAGTTTAAGCTGCCACCACCGATATTAATGGGTGATATCGGTCACCTGCTGTGAGGATTGGGTAAAATAACACTGACGCTGTTAATGAACTGAACTAACAGTTTATTTAAGATATAGATATGTACACAAGAAACAATATTTACAACTATCTACAATTACAACTCGGATATAGATGATCCGGTTCAACATTAAATTAACTACACTAAACGTTGGTTGTGTACCGTTCAGCTTACACTTTCTTCCTCACCCTCAACGCACGTTCGATACGCTTTATCAGAGATTACTGCAGAATCTCAATACACAAGGGTACTAGGCCTCACTTCTCGGCCTATAACACTATCCACCGGGACGCCTTGTCCCACGCTCAAAATATACACTATCCAACAGGACCACAAATCCTGAGCGACCTATCGGTCTCAACGCCAAGCGAGAACTGTCTCCAACCTCTCAGTCCAGAGTTGACCTTGTCAGAGATCTTCCTTCCTCCAGCAGGGCCTCTTAGAGTTCCTCCATTGGTTCAATCCCGCACTCCAACCTTGAGTCATGACATCTCCTGTTTACACATCACTCCAATAGCTAGATGACAGCTGAGGCACGCCCCGCGGCCATCACTTTCATTCATCAACGAGTGCGTCATCAGCACACCTGTGTCAACATCTGTCATTCGTTATTATAGAAAAGAAAGAAAGGTATTTCGAGCTTCACGGATACACAACCCACAATACATAAAATATTCAGATAAGGAAATGCCATTCCTTTCTAATTCAGAGCAGAGGTTTTTCTAGGAACCTGACACCCCCCACCTTAGCGGAAAATATGCCTCTTAGGGGCTAATTTTCCCCAAACATATAATAATATTACGGAAGAGTTCAATAGTCTCTTTGCAGATTTCTTCATTCTAAATATTACATAGGCATTTTCAGGTGTCTGAACATTCTCTACTGACATCTCTACTGAACCTTATACTAATACTACTATTGCATAAACAATACACATGCTAATTTACTATTATAAACACAAAACTTAAAAAAAGATATTTACACACATACAAAAAAAAATTAGACATGTGATGACATCCTTTAAAGTTGTCTACTATTTTGACATTGATACTGATGGGCTAGTAACTGGTTGTTCTTCCCATCTCTTCCTCTGTAGCCTCGAAATTGCATCAGCATTCAAATGTTGAACTCCGGGACGATGAGAAATGCTCAGGTTCCAGCGTTGCAAGGCTAGAGCCCACCTAGTGAGTTTGGGCGACCTTGGGGTTGTTTCCGTGAGAAATTTTAATGGATTATGATCGGTAATGACCTCAATTTGAGATCCATAAGTCCACTTTTCAAACTTCCGCAACCCGAAGAGAACACTCCAAGCCTCTTTCTCTATACTCGGCCAAGCACGCTGAGCCCCTGACAATTTCTGACTGGCAAAAGCTATAGGTTTAAACTGACCTTTTTCATCTTTTTGAGTAAGACAACATCCTACTGCAAGGTCGGAAGCATCGGCGTGAAGCTGATATTCCCGGCCTACGATAGGTGTAGCCAAACTCGTCACTTTACACAACTCATCTTTAAGAGTATTAAATGCTTCTTCTGCCCTTTCATCCCATGGTACAGTATTTTTGACATTTCCTTTGGTTAATTCGGTTAAAGGTATAGCTATCTCAGCATAATTTGGAATATAAGATCGGTAGAATCCCATTAATCCCAAAACTGATCTAACTTCCTTTTTAGTCTTTGGTCTCTTTAAGTCCCTTATTGCTCCGATTTTCTCCTCATCAGGTGCATGAGTTCCACCCCCAATAACATGACCTAAAAACTTAGTCAATTTCTCTCCAAACTTACATTTGTCTAGTCTAATCGTAAAATTTCTATTTTTCAACTCTTCAATGACAGCCCTGACATGCTTACAATGCTCTTCCCAGGTATCGGAGAAAATGATGACATCATCAATATATGCTTCTGCATACCTCCGATGACCTTGGAGAACCTCATTCATGTCTTTTTGAAACGTAGCAGCAGCCTCTGATAATCCAAAAGGCATTGTACGCCACTGATAAGTTCCGTTATGCGTCGTAAAAGCTGTCAAAGGTTTACAATCCTCAGCCATTTTAATTTGCCAATAACCCCTCAATAAATCTATTAAAGATAAATATTTAGCCGCCCCTGCGGTATACATAATTTCTTGGGAATCTTTCATCGGGAAGGTGGGAACCTGCGTTACAGAATTTAAAGCTCTGTAATCAATACACATTCTGACAGTTGCATCTTTTTTCGCAACGCAAACAATTGGATGGCTAATTTCAGCATTCGACGGTTCGATTAGATTTAATTCTAATAACTCCTGAATCTGCCTATCCACTTCCTCTTTATAAGCTACCGGCACGTTATATAACTTTGGTTTTTTCCTTTCTACACCCGGTTTCAGATCAATACGATGTTCCCCTACTTCCGCTGGTCGTACAGGACCCATAAACACTTCTTTATTTTCCCTCAAAATGGACTTTAAATCTTTGACTTGACTATTAGATAGCCCTTTTATTTCGGACCTCTCTATATGTCGTTGTACCTCTTGATCCCGGTTCAAAATAGGAATTTCCCCAACTTCTCCAAATTCCTCATCACCTTCGAAAACAATATTAACTATATTACATTTAGCGATAAATTCTCTTATCTTATTTTGGTGCACATGCTTCCTACTCCCGTCGGCTAACTCAACAATAAACGAATGCTGGTTTCGTTTTTCTACAATAGTTGCCGGCCCTTGCCACCTAGAATATAACTTATTAGTCGAATCGGGGATTAACAGTATAACTTTATCGCCTACCTCAAACGTTTTTTCTTTTGACCTTAAATTATAATGATACGCCATTCTATTTTGTTGAACCTCAGACGACAATTTTGCCTCATTTGCGGCTCTTTCTAAGCGGTTCTTAAGTTTATCCAAGTACTCATGAATCGGCGTAGTATCTAACTGCGCTCCCTTATTTTCTCCTGCCCATGACGACTTAAGAATCGATAACGGACCCTCCGGCGCTCTACCATATAATAACTGGAAAGGTGCGATTCCCGTCGTAGAATTTGGGACTTCCCTATACGCCCATAATATAAATGGTATTTGTTCATGCCATTTTTTTCCTTCTTCCCTAATCGTATGATGTAGCATACGTTTAAGAGTCTGATTAAATCGTTCCACAAGTCCGTTGGACTGTGGATACTGTGGAGTCGAAAATCTTGGACTAGCACCTAACCTTTTCTCAAATTCTTTCGTTAAGTCGGCAGTAAAATTGGTTCCATTGTCGCAGGCAATTACATTAGGAATTCCTGTTCTCATAAATATTTGAAGTAACGCCTCACACGCGGTTTTAGCAGTTAAACTTTTTAGAGGGATCGCATCCGCCCATCTGGTATGCTGATCAATTAAAGTCAGTATATACCGATGCCCTTGTGAACTTTTAGGATCAATAGGCCCAATTAAATCAACATTAACAACCTGAAATGGAAGTTCCGGCCGCGACACTGGGGAAATAGGAGCTCTATCATTTACTTTAACCCCTCTAGTCAATTGGCACTCTAAACATGATTCACAAAACTGTTTAGCTTCTTTTGCCATTCCCTCCCAATAAAAAGAATACCTTATTCTCTGCAACGTTTTCTTGGCTGCATGATGCCCTCCAAATACCGATGAATGCGCTAATTTTAAGATTTCTTCCCTTCTTACCTTGGGTACTACTAATTGCGCTATAGTTCCGCCTACCAATTTCTCTTTATGATACAATAATCCGTTTACAATATAATAATCCCCTTTTTCCTTTTTATCTAATTCCCAAGCTTTCTCTAATTCTTTACATTCCAACTGGGATTTCTTAAACATATCTGAGTTACTAACAATAGATTCCTTATTTTCCTCCGTTTCAGTTTTTTCTGGATCCTGACTTTGTACATTTTGCGATCTCGCGTCTATTACGTAAACATTACAGCTATCGTTACTTACATCTTCCTTTTCATTCGAGTTATCAATAATAATTTCGGAACTTTTTAATTCTTCGAACTCTATCAATGGCTTCTCAAGATTGACACCTGACAACTCATTAATCACCTCGGGATGTAAAATTACTTGCTCATTAATATTATCAGTTACTGCGCAAAGTACTTCCTGATGAATAATATTAGTTTGCCCGAATTGCGGAATAGCTAGCGGTAGTTTAACTAACGGTGATTTAACAGCTTCACCAAATAACCCTTGTAAATAAATACTACCCGCTCCCTTTAATTTCTCTTCCGGGACTAAATCTTTATGAACAACACTAATCTCACATCCAGAATCAACCAACCCCTTTGCTTTTTGCCCATTAACACTAACTTCAATTTTCTCAAGTTTATTTAATTTCTCACCAATAACATTAGTTTTCTGCTCGGCCTCTGCCGATATTCTAGCCACAATAGCCCCATTAGGTAACTCTTGATTTTCTTTCACCATAATCTTATGAACACCTGCTTTCTGGTCTCGCCCTTTATTGCCATTATTAGTTCCCTCATTACCCACTTTATTACAAAAACGTTGGTAATGACCTCTCAAACCACACTTAAAACATTTAGGCCCTGAAGCATCATTCGTCTTCTTAAACTCTGTTTTCCTATCCGGAAAAGAATTACACTCATTACTACCATTTTGCCTCCAACTACCACTAAATTTATTATCCTCCCTCGGTCTCATTTTTTCATTGTTTATGTACTTATCTTTACCTTTAAAGCTTTTATGCGTAACCGCATAAGACTTATGTTTAGCATCAAAATAATTATCACACTCTTTAGCAATTTTAGGAGCTTCTAACCATTTACCCTGGTGAGTTAAACTAATATATGCTGCAGTATCCTCATCTAGCGTACTCATTAGCTTATCAGTAACTATTAACTGGTTGACCTTTTCATAAGTGTCCGCACCTCTAATTTTACAATAATTTTCCCACGTAGCTATTAAACGTGATACAAATAATACATGGGTTTCGTTCGGATTTCTCCTAGCTTTCCGGAAATTTTCTAAACATACCTTCGGGGTCGGCTCATGTTCCCTTAGAACTAACTCCTTTAACTCCTCATAATTCTCCATTTGTTCCGTAGTGGTATAAATTAACAAATTATCCGCCTTATCTCCTAACATATTTAGTAGAATTTCGGCCTGCTGGTTTTCCGGTACATTTTTAGTTTTGAATGCCCTTTCTAAGCTGTTAAAAAATAAATTCCATCCCTCAGTCCCTTCTGGTACTTTGATAGATAGAGTTTTAACATCCCTCAGTCCCTTCTGGTACTTTGATAGATAGAGTTTTAACACTTTTGATCAATTTTTCTATGTTACTTTCATTATTAGATTCCCTAGACCCATTGAAATTATTTGCCGATCCTTGCACCCTTAGTTTCTCCATTTCTAATTCATGTTCCATTCTTAATTTTTCCATTTCTAACTTTTCCTGCTCTAATTTTTCCTGTTTTTCTTCACGCTCTAACCTTTCCTGTTTTTCTAACTTTTCGCGTTCTAATTTTTCTTGTTCTAATCGTTCTGCAACAATAGCGTCAGATAATTCCTTAATAACCCCCTCGTCATACTCATCACTGTCCATTATCTTTTTCTTAAGCTGAATTCTGGTATCACCTTCCGTGAATTCAACACCCAATTCTTCGGCTATCCCCTGAAGATCAACCTTTTTTAGTTTCAATAAGAAAGCCATATCTTCACCGATTGTTATTACCACCCCACAAGAATAGTTAAACCTACCAACTTAATATTTCCTAAATTTCTAACTTAGTACAGATATTTCTCCACTTATTATACTAATTAATACCATTTCAGATAATCCATGCATTTCATTTCTAATTAACCTACTGAATACTCTAATTTTTCTCAACCATTGATATCACACAATTTACTTCCAATAAAACAAAAAAGTAAAACAATAATTCGATTTGACTGCTATGCAATATAGATTCCAATATATACACTTAGATAACAACATACAATTTATATAATAATACTGATACGTTGAAATTGAATAGAAGTATTGATGTCAATCAAAAAATCCACATAAAGAAAAATTGTACAACATGCATATATAAATTTCTACAATTATCCTCATAAAATATTTCCGAACTCAATACTGGTTCTTACACTTGAAACAAATATACTGAAAATCTTTACTTTTATTTTTACTCACTATGGCTCTCTTTTGGGCCTTTTTTTTTCACTATGGCTCTCTTTTGGGCCTTTTTTTTTCACTATGGCTCTCTTTTGAGCCTTTTTTTTTTCTTCTCACTAGTATTGGCCAATTAAAATCTTCATTTGCTTAGAATTTTGATAATGTAACTCTTAAAATTTAAACAGTATTGCTTCATTTAACAATAATTTAGATTTAATGCATTAATTTAGTTCACTAATATCATTATAAATAGCATATCATTATCATCTCAAATTATTATGACCTTTCTTTAAAACAATAGCAATATGGTTACTAATTCTTTACACCTATCTGAACACAATTATTTCATTGCACATAAATTACATAGACAATTTACTTAAATTACTATTAATTATACAACAATACAATTTGGTTCGAGATGTCAGAAGAAATGAATGATCAAAACACCTTACCTTATACTTTATTTGGTGGGGTACTCTTCTATTCACAGATAGCTCCACGATGTAGCGGTAATATGGCACAACAGTTCAGTTTAGTTCTTTCTAATAAAGATACGCACAACACTTTAGTCCACACTAGACGATATGGCACGATACTTTATCACACACTCGACGATCCGGCACGATACTTTAGCATACAATCGACGATCCGGCACGATGCTTTAGCACATACTCGACGATATGGCACGACCACACAAGAATTCCACTGGATACTCTGGCATTAACAGACTGCAACACGGCTCGCTGGTCACTGGTTTCAGGCGATTCTATCCCGACGCTGCCAACAATTTGTCGGACGCTCCTCTCAGTCCACCAAACTTAGAAGAATGTCCTAGGTAGTTTAAGCTGCCACCACCGATATTAATGGGTGATATCGGTCACCTGCTGTGAGGATTGGGTAAAATAACACTGACGCTGTTAATGAACTGAACTAACAGTTTATTTAAGATATAGATATGTACACAAGAAACAATATTTACAACTATCTACAATTACAACTCGAATATAGATGATCCGGTTCAACATTAAATTAACTACACTAAACGTTGGTTGTGTACCGTTCAGCTTACACTTTCTTCCTCACCCTCAACGCACGTTCGATACGCTTTATCAGAGATTACTGCAGAATCTCAATACACAAGAGGCCTCACTTCTCGGCCTATAACACTATCCACCGGGACGCCTTGTCCCACGCTCAAAATATACACTATCCAACAGGACCACAAATCCTGAGCGACCTATCGGTCTCAACGCCAAGCGAGAACTGTCACCAACCTCTCAGTCCAGAGTTGACCTTGTCAGAGATCTTCCTTCCCCCAGCAGGGCCTCTTAGAGTTCCTCCATTGGTTCAATCCCGCACTCCAACCTTGAGTCATGACATCTCCTGTTTACACATCACTCCAATAGCTAGATGACAGCTGAGGCACGCCCCGCGGCCATCACTTTCATTCATCAACGAGTGCGTCATCAGCACACCTGTGTCAACATCTGTCATTCGTTATTATAGAAAAGAAAGAAAGGTATTTCGAGCTTCACGGATACACAACCCACAATACATAAAATATTCAGATAAGGAAATGCCATTCCTTTCTAATTCAGAGCAGAGGTTTTTCTAGGAACCTGACATAAACAATCTTCGGCGCTACTTTAACCATGTTGTATCTTCCAATATATCTTCCAATATTACTTTTTGTTGTGGTGACATTTTAATGATTTTCATCCGTCAAACTGTAAATTTGCCTTTCTAATGTTAAATCTATACGCGTTTGGAGTAAATCCGTATCTTTAAATTTTCTCCACGGAAAATGAAATTTTTTACCTCTTTTTCTCTGTGTATGCTTCTTGAAGGTTATTTCTTTTTGTTTTGTTTGCGAAAATGTTTCTAAAATATATACTTAACTCCATATGTAAGTGTTAAAGAAGTGTAAGAAAGTCTAATGGAAACAGCCAAGTTATAAATAAGATTTTTACGCTTGAAATAATACTAACTATATATTTTAGAAATATTTTCTTAAATAAAAAAGAATGAAACATCCTTCTAAAAGAGCATTTAAAAAATGGGCTTGATTTATTTTTGTCGTCCGATTACTATCTACACTAGGAATATAGGACCAGGGGGGGTTAAAAAAATGGGACAATTCTTAATTTTACGAGAAGGAATATGAAAAATACAGATGCATTTCAAGTCAGTGTGTTTAACTTTAGAAAGGGGGATTTGCCGTCGGGATTTTAACAAAGTTCACTGATCTTATTTTTCGAAGCACAACTAAAATGAAGGGTTAAATCCTAGTGGAGAAAAATGTATATAGTCATACTGTAATTTTGTTAACAGATGTACAAGAACTGTAAGAATACGTTGATTGCCCTTAATTTTCTAAGTATCTAAGGAATAAGACCACTTATTCAGTGGAGCAGACAATTTTTCATCAAATAAAGCTGTTGACCGAGAAAATTGAAGGGCAAATACTCAAATTACAGTTTTTTATGCTTAAAACACAATAAATTTACAATTTTTTCTGAGAGTGTACTATAATTTTTTTTAAAAAATAGCATTGCCCGTATATGTTGCTTTCCATTATGACCACCATGGCAAAAATGAGCAATGACGAATTTGAAATTGTTCATTTATAATTATATACTTTTGGTTTTGACTGATTTGTTGACAAAACTTGGAATTGATTGAATAACACAATGATTGTTCTCGAACACGATTGACTTAAAATTACAGATTACGAAAAACAAATTCCGATTGTGTCTCTGTTTATGAAAGTTCTATTGCAATTACCTTCCAAATTACTGAAAGAGAAAAATATGTAACTTTTGACGGAATAATGAACGATATTTTAAGATTTAGAATGTAGTTTTATTTTGAATACCTCTGTTTTTAAATTTTACTGTTTTTAAGAATCAGCAAATCTCTGAATAAAACATTAATTTCTCATGTATTTCTCTCTCTCTCTCTCTCATCTCATGTCTTCTCATGAGATAGTATTGTGGTGTGTATGGCGCGTAGCGCCATTTATACCAACTTGATCCTTAAACAGTTTTTACTTTGTCCATGATCTAAAAACATCGCTGTCTACCGGGGAGATACTAATGTTTACTTTAGATTACGTATAGGTAGGGCACTCATGTATTTTCTAACAATAAACAAAATTAAAACTGATCAAAATATGTTTTGTCATTTTGACTTATAAAACTAAAAATATTCCAAAAGAACAACCCATTGAAAATATGATTATATAATATAGTGTTGTCATGGTAAATTCAATGTGCATCAATTATACTAATAATGTCGAATTCATTAAAGCGGTATAAGGATCTTAACATGAATGCATAAACAGAATCTGATCACCTAAAAACAGATAAAAGGGGGGTTATTCTTAAAAAATTTTGAAGTTATTCCTGAATTAGGTAGAAGAGGACTCCGCAATAGGTGCGTCCTCAGGCAATTATTTTACTCTTTTAAGTTTAATGCATTCGAAATTAATTTTAATGAATCTTCAATAAAAAAAAAAAACTTTTTCATGCTTAAGCAGCCTCTTTATGTACAGTAAACACGCTGTAAGGTGGAAATTTGTCTAATTCGGAAAGATTTTGAAGTCCCTGAGAATCCATAGATATAGAATAAAATTTGTCTAAGGCGGGATGTTGTCTATTATGGAAAAATTACTTGCTCCTGATCGATTCCGCTTTAGAGGGAGTTTACTGTATTTATATTTTAAATACTTATTAAATATTTTACTGTAATCTACTCGTGACGTTAAATATATCTTTTTTTCTCTTGGTTTGAAGAACTTATTTTTCTTTCTTTCTTCCACTTCTTTTTTTTTTTTTTTTTTTTTTGGCACACGTTTTACTTGAAGAAAAAATCTATAACAGTACATGTAACATTATGTATAATACTAAAATAGAAATTCTCTAATAATTGAAAGAAAATCTGAAATAGTCAAAATGATTCACTTATGGTGTGAAATTAGTAATTGAATTTGTTATAAGGAACAGAAGGGCAACTTTTTAGCTCGACTTCGTAAAACTTTATTATTATTTATTTAAGCACCCTTAAATTAACGTCTGAATTCATTAAACTTACACATGTGTAAAGAACGCTTTTTTTTTCAGACTTTAAACACTTTTAATACAATAAACCCAACACGAGTGAAAAAATACTAGGGGCAAACATGGGATGACAACATATCGTGCTCGTTGTTGCCTGTGATGTTCCTCAAAATGGTTTAAAGCACTGCTGTCCAACGCAGCTCTCGTGGGCGCCATGGCTCCCTTTGAAGGATTTCATTGCGCTCTTTTGAAAATTTCCTTTTGCTGATATTTAACAAAAATAAAATTTCCTTTTAAATGATGCTTTCTTTAAAATCCTTGATATTTACTTAAGGGATACTTTTAAATTTTCCGCAAATGTCTTTCACGCATAAAAAGTTAAAATGTACTTTAAAAATAATAATCGATTGTTATTGCGTTTCTTCACTAATTTACAGATATTCTTTGTTAAAATATTTTGCAAAAATTATCACGATGTGAATTAATAAAAATTGGCAATAATTGCTTCAATATGTTAAAAAGTAAAATTTAAAATAATAAGCTCCCTTCAATCCTCATTCCTGCATGAGTTTTCAGGTTTTTTGTTATTGCTATTGATGATGTTTTACTTGCCCATTGACTGTTTTATAAGACAGAAAAAGAGGTATCGTTTTCTCCCTCAAAACTTTGAAACTTTAGATAATATTTATTATTTTGTTTTTTAAAAAATCTATAAAATCGCGTGAAATGATTTTCATGAATGAAAGCTCTTCCGAACAATCCCTTTGGAAGTACCCATGGATAGATCACAAAATCATGCCTATCTCTGTTTTTTTTTTTTTTTTTTTTTTTTTTTTTTTACTTTTTATAACTGCAAATTTGCACTTCTAAATGAAAACAATATATATATATATATATATATTTGTTTATATATATTGTACCAAAGAAAAAAATTAACAATATCTCTGATTACCCTTTTATTTTAATAATGGGCGAGATTTAATTTTCTGGCTCTTAACAATTTCCTATAAAAAATATTTGAGATAGCTGATCGCAGAAAAATGTATAATCTGAAATTTACTACGATTTACAATTACTTTAACAGTTTTTTTATGCATAGGAGCGTTGTAACTTCTACAAAGAAATGCATTTGCATATGTGTATAGCTTCTGACTGTCAGAATTGTACTGCATCTTTTGAGTCATGTTAATAATAGCGCCCTTCATTGTTTGCCAAAAGCTGAGATGCTCCCATGTTTAGTAAAAGGTTCTACAGACTTGGTTTAAAGAGTTTAATGGTTTAATTTTTAAATTGCTAAGCTAGAATATCAGCCAAGGTCGCTATTAGTGGTTAAAATAATAGCAAGATAGGCTATCATCCCTGTTTCGATTTATGTCCCAGGCTAATTTTTCACTCGTGTTGGGGTTATTGTATTAATTGTGTTTAAAGTCTGAAGTAAAAGCGGTTTCTATATATGCATTATTATTATTATGATTAACAGAATGTTTTGAGCATTTTTGAATTTAAAATTAAATATGTAGAGTTTTAAAACAATCTCTTTATAATCGGCATTCCAAAACATTGAATAACTCTGGAAGATTGTGGTCGAGGAACAAAAAAAACTTTATATTTTAATTAAAACTCTTTTATCTTGGAAATAAAAAATTAGTATTATAATTCAATAAAATGGCTATCAGACTGAACAAATTAGAAAATGTAATTACTATATTTGCTTAAATGTTTCTTTTTTCAAAATCTTTACAAAAAAAGATATTATGTCTTGACCCCCTGTCTCTTAACTGTACAAAAATAGAAAAAAAAAAAAAAAAAAAAAAAAAAGGTTTTTATTTGTGTATTGTAATCGGGCACTAGGCATTGTAACCCGTGTAGCTCAGGCTCTTTCTTCTAATTTTCATAATGATAATAATAATAATGGGCCATTCCATGAGAAACCGGCAAAATGTCTTGCACAGGATACCAATATAAATACCCATTTACATTTTATCTATTAACTTATAAGTTTTAAAACGTAAGATATTTATTATTAGATTTTTATATTAGTATTAGTTATTTTAGTAGTACTTGGTTATCCCGTCGACCAAAAAAATATCGCCAAATTACAAGATTAAATGCCAATAATGGATGATCGTGATGAATGTCATTCAATGACATTAAATACGGTACACGTTAAAAATCCTCATTAAGTGATTTTTATTTCGACTTTTTATTTGTATTTTTATTAATATTCTATTAATTATTTTTTGTTTTGTTTTCATTATTTAAAATAAAAATTATGTCTATGTATATAATTTGGTTATTAGTTTGGCGATTTGTATAATTTGGCAAAATTGGTCTGCGAGATAACTAAGTAGTACCGTTATTTTAAATTGAGGATAGAATAGCATTGCTAAAACAGCAGTAATATGTAAAAAGGCTATCACATATTTGATATGGAATTGCCTTTATAATAGATATAAAAATCCCAAATTATAAACCCTAGACCTAAGTAAACTATGCGTTCGAATAGATAATAAAAAAAATCTCCTTATTTTAAAGCCTAGTCTTAAGTAGTCTGCCTGTTTTAGGGTTTATTCTTGTCAAATGAACAAAACTCTCGCGCGTGATACTTACTTGAATACTCAAATGTAATAACGTATAAGTTTTTAAATATAAACGATACATTAAAAATAACAAAACCCTGATATTTTTCATATTACATAATTGTTTAATTTGAGGATATAATAACGTTGTTAAAGCAGCATTAATATATAGAAAAGCTGTTCCACACGTGACATGAATGATCCTAAAAACGTTTCAGAAACATACAAACAGATTCTAAACCCATAAAAGTAAGTGCAAAATATTTATTGAATCATATCTAATACTATGATATTCTCTATAATATTGTAAACTAAGTGGCACATAAAAAAAAAAAAAAAAAAAAAAAAAAAAAAAACTAGGTCAGGGTATTAATGTAATAAATATTACAATATTATAAGGACCTAAAAACTTGACAAACAACTTTCAGATGAGATTTCTCATGAATTTCGAAAAAAAGATTCGGCGATAAGGTTATCTGTAACTGTAATGTGTAATCCCATTGTAAAACGTGTCGTCGCGCTGTCAATGATGCACTGTCAACAGGATGCTGTCACTCTTGACATGTGGCATCATCGCTTCTTTAGACAGCAGTGACATCTGACTGCAACGCATCTGATGACCGCTCACAGACACCTATGAGAATCTTCAAGTTGGTGGGAAAAGATGGACACGCATTGTCCCTTTGCAGGTGGTACAAAAATACGAACTTCTGTATTGTTAGTGTATTGACCCTTATTTTCACATTAGAAAGAATATTAAGATTTAAATTCTGAAATGTATACTAATTATATTTACATACAATTAAAAAAAAAAAAGGAATAACGCAAAAATGTCTTTTTTTCTTTCATTCGAATTGTAAACTAGTCGTTGGGGGCCAGCATAATGCTTACCCATCATTGATATGCATACTATAAAATATGGAAATAAAACGCGTGAAGAATGCTTAAAAAAACGCATTGCAATTCCAAAATAAATTTAAACGTAGTATATTTAAATATTTTTAATACATAGTAATGCTCTATTAAAGAATTGCGGGTACTACCCGATTATCCTTTCGACTCTATTCGACAAATTATATAAACCTCCAAACTACTCACAAATTATACAAATTGACGTAATTTTATTTCAAATAACGAAAGAACAAGTAAATTAGCAAAAGATTAATAAAAGTACAAGTTATAGATCAAATGAAAAATCAGTTATAAAATACAAACATGTGTAACATATTTAATGTCAAGTGCATGTGACATTTCAGATAAGCCATTACTGGTATTTAATCTTATACTTTTGATATGATTTGATCTTATACTTTTTGCGTGATAGTTATTTAGTCGACTTAATAATCAAGTAATAAAAGAAATATCCTTATAACTCCAAAAATGATAAACGTATTAACAAACAGTTTCTGACTCGGATGAAGTGTCGCATTCCCAGTTAAAAGCTATATTTCAATTGAAATTCGAATGTAATAAAGAGTCATGAAAATTCGAAGAGTATGGAGAATAAGATTATAAATTTCTTGATAATTAATTATCCTATCGATTTCATTCTCTATGCAAAATTTATATGTATAAATATATTTATTATTGCCTTTTACTGCCATAACCTAAAATAAAAAAAAAATTATATACCTTTCATTCGAACGAATATTTCGAGAGTCCGAAAAAAATAGTTCGAAATAATCGAGGTTACTGATATTCAATAGGCTTTATCCCATTATTACATACTAAATACACACCAAATTTCAAAACTCTATCTCAGTGTTTTCGAGAGATAGAGCATTTACGTGACAGACGGATAGCAAAAATTTTCTAATAATATGTTTTTCGGAATCGCCAGTGTCTAAAACGTGTACGACAGAAAAAAAAAAAAAATCGATTTTTAACACTATTGGAAGACTTGTATAGTGTACTACGCATGATGGGTAAGTAAAAAATACTAAGCCGTTTAAAAATTTAACCTGTTAAGCTTTATGACGTACGCAGCATACGTTATGCAATTTTGGCTATTTCTGACAATGACGTACGTAGCGTACGTCTGGACTGTTTTTTATTAGACATTGCGAATTTTCATCAGGCAGTTTGAACTACATTACAAAATCATTGATTTTCCATAAATAAAATAAAAGAAATTTAACAGTTAAACTTTTGTAGTGTAAATTAAAAATATCTAAGGGGAAAAAATCGGCTGAATGCGTCAACACTGATGGCTAGGGACATACATGCGCTAATAGCTCTAACGTAATGAGTTCTGATCACAAGTTCGATTACTTACTTCTATCTTTACAAAAAAAAAAAAAAAAAAAAAAAAAAAAAAAAGCATTGGATTTGTGAAAATTTTCGTAATCTGGTTTTTAACGGATTTACACGTTGGGGTCAGAGAACTCGGAAAACATGTTTTTACAAAATGTCTGTCTGTGAGTCTATCAGTTTGTCCGTTTGTCGTTCTGTATGTGACAAAAGTTTTGTGGGCTCTCTATCTCAAGAACTAATGCACGGATTTTCACGAAACTTTAGATTCTATTACACCATGAACTAGATCTGATTTGTTTTTGCTGTTTATCGCTCAACAGGTGGCGCTGCTATGTTGCCTTATTCAAAATTTCTACAATAGCCATATTTAAGAACTAGTTCATGGATTTTTCTAAAACTTTATATTTAGTTAGTACTTGATATAAAATGGTGCTGATTAAGTTCTGATTCAAATTACTCAACAGATGGCGCTGCCATGGTGCATTGTTCGTGATTATCGCAATAGCTCTATCTCAAGAACTATGCACGAAATTTTCTAAATTTTCAGATCCCTGATATAGATTAGTGTTAGTCAGTTTTTGGGTATAAATCGCCCTGCAGATGGCGCTGCTATGCTGCATTTTTCAGGATTTCGCAATGCATGTATCTCAAGAACTAATGCATAGATTTTCATCAAACTTCGGATTCAGTTAGTACCTCATAAAAAATTGATCCTAATTTGTTTTTGGTGTACATCACCCAACATGTACCTCTGTTATGCATTTTTTTCTTTTAAAATTTTGCTGTAGTTCTATCTCAAAAACTAATGCACGGATTTTTATCAAACTTTTGATGCAATTACAAGTTGACATAAGAATAATTTACTTTAAAAGTTTAAACATGCATCCAAAAAACATAAGGCATAGTCAAAATTCACAATATATTAGATTGCAGTGTGAAATTTTCGCACGAGTCCATTAATTTATTCACATTCATATTCTGGCCATTCATAGAAAAGTTGTTAGTTGTTGTTTGGAGTTAATGGAAATTTTTTCGTTAAAAAATAGTAAATTTTACTGGCGGCGTCCCGATTGCTAGTACGATTTCCGTAAAATCTACCCTTTTTTTTCTACAATGTACTTAAGGCGAAGGTGGACTCTCAAGAAATTTTTTTTTCTTTTGAACCGATTTGCTTGAAAATGAAATATATGATTACAATTGTAGTTATTTGAGAAAAGCTAAAATTTTAAGGAAAAATATTAATTACATTGGTAATTATAAATTATTAATTATTGAAATAATTAATTAATCTTAAATGCTCCATGCACATTTCTTTTGCATATAAAATAACAATTTTTATTTATGGGATACCTTTTAGACCTAAGAGTAAAACTTAGTTGAAATCCTAAACATAAATAGAAAATAAAAATTAATAATGATGATAATAAGTCGAAAAACCAATTTTTGTAGTGAAAAAACACTGTAAATCATTCTTTCGATAAAAAATTTACTGCTTATGAGTTCCGAAGTACAATTATTTTAACTAACATTTCTTCTTTGTACTATAAGATAATTACATAACAAATTTTGAAGAAGTCAGAAAATTAAGGATGCGCATGGAACATTTTGAAAATTGACATTATCTCGAAATTTTCATTTTGAGAAAATCCATTTTTAAGTTAGAACTATTAGTATTTCTATAATAAATAACATTAAATACCATATAAAAATGAATATTACTTGTAATACACTTATAATATACTTATAATAAGCGCTTCATGAGTTGGAGCAAAAAAAAAAAAAGTATTTTTCGAAATTTTGTAAGATTTTTGTCGATTTGAAGGTCCACCTTCGCCATAAGGGCATATAAAAGGTTTCCAGTTTTTGAGATTTTCATCATCAGCCTAAAAAAATAAAGTTAAAAGGTTGCTAAAAGATTATGGTCCTGAAAGGTTTTTAAAAATATATTTTAAGCACTGTGGGTGTGTACATAATTTTTTTGTTCCTTTTTTTTCTGAAATGTGTTGTCTTATGCTTCGGTACATTTCTTTAAATATTCTATTTTAGATAAACAGTTGAAATTTTCCAAATTCGTGTAAATAGCTAGTTTCTTGAAAAATATGTTACATTAAAGGTCTGAGTGAAAAATAAATAAATAATGAAAATATGTTATTAAAACTTTTAGGATTTTCAATGGCTTTTAGTAAAATATTTTTAATTTTATTTCTTGTAAGCCCAAATGAAAATTGCTTTTTATAAACAATTGAAACTATCGCCTTATACAGAAATAAAAGAATATTTCGTGACAGTTGCTTAAAATTATAAGTACTTTATTTAATAAAACTTTATATAAAACTCGTCAAGTGTTTCCTTTAACCCATTACATAATCTTAAAATTTGTTAAAGAAAAATTCCTTTTATTTTCATTAAAACTCGCTATATTCATATAAAAATTCTGTTTCCTTCTCTGCTTTCAAATATATGAACTTATGATTGAAAAAGGCTGTTAACGCCTTCCTGATTATTTGACGTTTTTATCTACGACGTTTAAAGGGAGTAAAAAGAGCTATAATCTCTCGATTTACGCTAAGCTAGGTTTCTCTTCTTTAAATTTGGAGAAAGAAAATGCAAAATAAAGGCCTGACAGGCAAGTGAAATGGAAACATTTCTCCATACCATGTGACATTATCTTCTTTGAAGCATTTTACCCTGTTTAAAATTCCTATAATCTTATTTTTTTTTTATCGGTGGAGTACTAAAGGCTCGCAATCTTTTAAACTTCTTTTAATTTTATGTGTCAAACACAGTACATGTACGTGTATTTGAGATAGGATCACGGCGTGTTAGAGTTTTGTTTATCAGAAAAATAAAGCTAGTTTGACAAGCACAATATTATTTTAGTTTAATTTTCTGTTATTTTAACGAATTTACTTCCGCATCATCATTTAAAATTAGCATTTTTGGAGAGTAAAATAAAACGCAAATCATCATTTAATTAATGACCGCAGAGTTATAGCCAGAGCATATTATCTATCTATATTATAAAGGACAAACGTACCTGTGCATGACGCATACGTCATTTTGCGCATAACAACACTTTCAAATTTTAAATGGATTTCTGCATTGAAATTATTGGTACTAAAAGTTTTTAAACTTCTTAATGCCGCACATTTTCAATTTTTACACCATCGTGTAGGAAAAAAAATGTACTTTTAAATGAAATCTGTTTGAAAGCTGTATCTTAATTTGTTTTTGAAATATTAATTTTTTTGTATCTTTTAATACCTCTTTTCTAATCGTGGCAACAGGAGTACTCCATTTCTATTTAAGGCAAAGGGAAAAAGGGAAAAAATTGAGTGCTGTATCTTTATGTTGCCATTTTCTCATTAAAAGGAGAAAAATTTAAATTTAAATATCTTCTGTTACCTGGTGAATTTTGACTTCATTTACAAAATTTGATTTACACGTAAAAGAATATCAATAGTTTTCAACAGTTTAATATCTATTTCAGCTAATAGCATTGAGACTTCAAGTTTTGAATCAAAATTATCAAATTAAAATGCCAATTATTTTTAAACGTGAAATGTACATTTGTAAATTTTGATATGGTGAAAATGATGCCGGGTTTAGATTTCATTAGGAAAAAATTCTATGATTGAGTCAAAGTTGAATAAATTTTGCTTTTTATCATTTTGGAATACTAGCATAAGAACCTTAATTGATAACTTTATCATAATAACATATCTTTATTATTTTTTAATGCTTACATATACGATTGAAGTTTAATTTTAACAATTTCTACAACTGCGTTTTATAGAAATAGTATTTTGTTAATTTGACGATAAATATCGTTTGTTTAAGAGTTAGACGTACGAATATAAAATGCATTTTTTACTATAACTAATTTTGTAGGCTTATTAAGTCAATGAAACAGTTTCTTCTTAAACATTTTCTTTCGTCAAAATTTTCGGGTTCTACCTTGTATTCTTAAATACTAAGGGCACATGCAGAATTCTCGCCAAATTGCGAATGCTCATTTTTTCTCATGTCAATACAGTCGAAATTCCTATCCGTGATTCTGAACGAATGGTGTCACTTTACGTGATCAACTAGACAATCTCATTTACATGGCTCTCTTTATAGAGATATTAATAAGTTGTAATTCAGTTTAGAAACAGGCAAAGACACATAAAGGATTATGCGATAGGTATTTGTTTATTCTCAGTTAATAACAATCTAATGCATCGGTGTCGCACTGGGAAAAATAGAAACAAAATTGCTCGCATCAAGTGTCAAATAGAAAAACATAGAATGTTGGAATGTGGTGTTGAAATTAGCCATTTAACATAATATTTATTAATTACATGCAAAATATAAAGTTATATGTAAAGGTTGATGAATTTTTCTATCGGTTAGAGTCGAAATATTATAACGTTTTTTAGTACATATTTTCACGACGATAAATCAAAATTTTTTGATTTTTAATTTGACATTTTGAATTTTTATTAAGAGCACTAAAAGAATGCCTGAAATATTTACACATTTAGGAGACATTTAGAATATATTTATTTTTAAATGCTTCTGTAGCAGACAGTCGAGTTTTTATTTTCTAAATAATTACAAAAAATTAGAACATAATTTAAAACAAGGAGATACAATAAAAAGTTTAAGATAGATTTTTCTGTGTTTCATACCGAATCTATTTTGCTAATATTTATTTTCATTTGGCTACTGCTTTTTATTTCTTATTCGTCAAATCGCTAATGTTTGTTAAAATCCAGCGAGATCCTTGGGCACATGGAACATAAAATGGTTCAAATTTTTGAGTTTTTAACTACCGGTCTGTAAAATAAAGTCAAAGATTATGATGCTAAATGATTACACCCAGAAAAAGGAATTGATACCAACTACAAAACGTGTTTTGTTGAGTACATTTTGGCTATTTAAGAGAACTTTTTAGTTAAAATAGAAAATCGGTTTTGTTGCTCAGACAAAAACAATATTGTTAACACTCTTATAAAATTTTAACAAAATTTTATCAATTTTATTTGAGTCTTACTAAAGTCTTGTATTTTCAATTTGAATTCCAACGCAATTTTGTTGTTTTTGCAAAATTTAAATTGGTGTGCCGTAGACATAACTCTGTCACATAATTTTGTTTAATTGACCTATATAGCTATAAAGGATTAACATAATTTTCGGATAATAAAAAAAAATTCAAATTGAGACGGCTTAATGGCGTTATTATTACATTATTATGCATTTCGGATGAAAACTGCAGGCAGAAAATTGAAAAAAAAATCAACATTTTATTATTATTATTATTATTATTATTATTATTATTATCATTATTATTATTATTATTTATTTATTTATTTATTTATTTATTTATTTAAACAAAATTTCCATTGACCTACGTTTAAATGAAAAGATTTGTTGGACCAAACAAATTTCTGTTGATTCAACAGAACTTTTCTCTGAGTATATGAGCCTAAAAGATTATGGTGCTGAACGGTTTTAAAATAATATATTTTAAGCAGTGTGGGTGTGTACATAGTTTTTTGCTTTTTTTTTTTTCGAAATATATTGTTTTATGCTTCGATACATTTTTTAATATTCTATTTTAGGTAAGGAGTTGAAACTTTCCACATTTGTGTAATTAACTTCTTCCTTGAAAAAATATCTAACATCATAACTGTAAGGGATTTGGTTTTTCTTTTTTTTTTTTTTTTTTTTCTTTTTTTTTCTTTTTTTTTTTTTTTTTTTTTTTGTAATAAAAATATATTTTTAAAATTTTCAAAGTTCCTTGGTAAAATATTTTTAATTTTATTTCTTTTAATCCAAAATGAAAATTGCTTTTTATTATTCTCAAATAATATGTTTTCTGACACTAAAAGAAATTTTTAGGTGATATATTCGGCAGTTTTTTTAGAAAAGTGTACCAAACAGACCTATTGCTCAAAAAATTTCATGGCGATATGTAAAATGTTAATTAGTTCTTGAAAACTAATTTACGCATGAAACTAATTTCTTTTGATTTACGTTTGTTTTGTGTGTGTGTGTGTGTGGGGGGGGGGGGGGTATTATAAAGTTTCAATTATAAATTACAATTTACATTAATTTATATTCTGTTCGCACCACTTTTTTTTTTTTTTTAATACACTTCATAGTATATTTCTCTTGCAAATGATCCGGAAGCGTGTGAAAAAGATTTTTGTTTTGAAAAAATGGTATGAGATAGTATTAAAAAATAGTCGCTTGTAATTGAATTTTTATGATACTCTCTCGTACATATGAGCTATAATGTGCATGTTTACTGTGAAAGAAAAGAAAAATATCCCCATTTCTATTTTTAAGCAAAATACATTATGTTAAATATTTCGCAAAAACTGTTTCATTTTAATTGTCGAGATGTTCCTTGTGCCTTTAAATATGATTTAAATGCGAACTAACTCCGTACTGTTTAAATGATTCCTTGCCAAAATTTTGTAGAGTCCATATAATGATGTCAATTGCGCATTGTAAAAAATTTTGATATTCAAGCATAATATTATACATGGTTTATTTGAGAATAGTGATCAGAAGCAGTCCAATACTAGAAGTAGCGAAATTATCGTAGTCGCTATTTTTTTCTGGCAATTTGTAGTGTATGCGCGAACAAAAAATCAGTCATTTGTAGGGAATGGTGAGTTACTTCACAATTAAAAAAGTATTCTTTACGTCACATACAGTAACATGTTTCTTTTGTGCAATATGTGTTCAGTGTAACAATCTACTAATGTTTGCAACTTAGCTGCCACATTTATCAATGCATTGTATGATGATGCGGATTTTTCATTGACATTAGTTGATAAACCAAAGTCCCAAAATCGAAATCAAGGAAATTAATTTTTTTAAAGGAAATACATTTCTATTCACACTTTATTACACCTTCATGTTTTAATAGCATTTAATTAATTAATTAATTAATTAATTAATTAATTATTATTATTTTATTATTATTAATTTGCTTTATCTAAATTCATTATTTTTTGGCATAATGACCGGGAAAATAAAATTTCATATTCTGGCCCTCATGTAACGGACAATGTATGCTCGAAGTTACATTATAGAAAATAACACAAAAAATTTTCTTGTACGTTATCCTTATTGATTTATTATTGCCTGAGCTTTATCGCATTTATTTAAATACATGAAATTGAGTACATGGATTAATTAATACAATAGCGATTCGCTATATCGCATTATCGCAGAAAATGCGACATAACGAATCGCTATTGTATTAATTAATCCATGTACTCAATTTCAAAAATAGATTAAATCCTTTGACAAAATATGAAATTAGCTAAGTAGCGACTACTTTTGAAGAGCAGTTATAGTTTCTAATTTTTAAAACCAGTAATTCTAATTGCAATTAATTAAATTTTCTATAGAGTGATTATAGTTGCATTTCTCTACAAAAATGAAGTAGTATTTTCGAGCGCTGTTTCAGAATGTCTATAGTGTCGTAGACTTTTTATTGCTCTTCAAATAATAATAAGAAATAAAAATAAAAAGAGGATGAATCATTTTAAATTCACATCCTAATATGAATACTCTTCGAGAACAAGTTTTGTATTTTCTCCCCGTTAATTTATTAATGTTAGATTATTATATATAATTTTACATTATTACTAAATAATTTGTAAAATAACACACACTATTTTGTTTGTCGCATTATTTGCCTCAAAATACGGGCATTATATTCTGAGTTAAATAGCTTTTTAAGAAGGTTTTTAGCTGGGTTTTATTAACAAAATTGTCATATATTTTTTCACTTAATATGAAAACATTATCATCTCATAGCAAGGTGAAAAAAAACGATCGTAGTAAAAATCAAGTAATATGTTATTGAACTTACCACTCTAAAGCAATTATCATTTTAGATTAAAATGAGTTAATTAGTCTTCGATATCGTCTATACTAGTTTGATATTAAACTTGCGCGAAAAGCTTTCGTGCACTTTTCAAACATTTTCCAAATTTGTTGAACAGCGTTAATGAATTTCGATTTGTGTGCATTCCAATTTGCCATACCAGGTGATTCGAGATAGACATTTATAACAATTATCTCCTAATTTCCTGATGGCAGAAAAGAGCTTCTAATAAGAAAGAAAAATCATGCGTCAAGCATGGATTATGAAACACTTTCCAGCATATTTAAAATGCTGTGTCGAATCTTCCTCGTTTCGACTTCAAGACGTCGAGACTTCTAGATATCTAAGTAAACAAAGTAATTAAATGAAATGAAGCGGAATCATCCTCTCGTGGAGAGCATAAGCATAGGAACTTTTCTCCAGTAAGGGGAAACGCTTATTAAAATCCGTATTTTAGGTTATAGATTTTGAATAGCACATAACAGATGAAAGTAAAATCACTACAATGCTATTTGTTACAATACAAGTTCAATATCACAATATATTTTAATAAAAAGGGACATATTTGCAGTTAGCACCTTTGAAAAGTCATCAGCACTTAAAACAAGACTATGCGTCATGTCAGACTGATATAAACATTTAAAAATTTCGTGTTATGAGAAAAAGTAAATAGAAATAAAATAGAAAATTAAAAAAAAAAAAGTAATTTAATTCATAACCCAAGAAATCTTGAATACCACTCCCAGTAAATTTTAGTAGGAGCAATATGAGTCCGGAGATATGAACACAATATGATGTATCATATTTCAATAAAAAAATAAACGTTATTAAAAAGTATTTAGTAAAATAGGATAAAGGATCATACATTAATTTAAATGAAAAATTGTTATTCAGAATCTTATAGTTTGCTTTTAGTTTATCATAGTTTAAATTATCAAACAGGATTATATTCAAATTTACTGTGACTTTTTATTTTTTTAATTAAAACTGAAATTATGTCTCATCATGAGAGACTAGCCATACATGTAACGTTGAACAGTTCCTGAACTTTCTTGGCATATGCAAGTTGAGGAAGAGCGTTTCCTATTTTATTTTAAAATGATGAAATTCAGGATGGCAAGTGTTCAGGGAAAAGTACAGTCAAAAAAGTGTTACATACCAGTAGCATTCAGTTAAAGAGAAAATCGCCTTCTTCAATACTTTTATGTTACTCTAACTATTTTGTATAAGAAAATAAAGGTAGTTTCTTTTTTTTTATTGTGTTTTCTCTGACCACTCGCTACTCTGGAAGTGTCCATCTCTACTAATGTAGAGTAAGTTATGGCTGTTTTTTTTTTTTTTTTTTTTTTTTTTTTTTTTTTTTTTTCAAATAAAATTCAGATTTAATTTTTGTAGAATTTTGTATGTTTCCCGACTTTTAATGAATATGATTAATTTTGCTGCCAATCTATGATAATTTTTTGTCAAATAAGTATTTTTTTATTTTTTTTTTAATGGAAACATGAGAGTTTCCATTTCGTTGTAACAGTCATTTATGAGAGTATTCTTTAACAATGAATTTGCTCGTTCATTACCCTCTGTTCTTGCGAGCAATTTGATCCACATAATTTTTATTTGTTTCTTTAGAATTGATAATACAAATCTATATGTATTAGTTATTAAATATTTTTGTAAAAACACAATTTTGCTGGCTTCAAGTGAAGAACGGCTATCCATTAAGATTAGGAGATTTTTATGTATTGTGAAGATGTGAACCAGTTTAATGAGTGTAAAATAACATTCAATTGTGCTTGATAAATTAAATTTTGGTTACATAATACTGCATTATCGCGAATACAGGATGATTTCAAATTCATGATACAACATTTAATGATTGGTATGAGCCTGTAACAATCATTGTCTGTATAAAAATGTATAAGCGCAAGTGACGTGTTGAGGTACAAAACATAAGGGGGCCAATTTCACCCATTTTTGTATTTCAAAATTTCTTATTCATACACCAGAAAATTCCTAAACTATTATTTTCTTTATTTAAGACAGATTTTCATGTCTATATAAAGTAAAAATTCTTCTTTGAAAATATCCAATAGGAAATTGGTTTTATTTGAATTAAAAGAAAGGCAAATTCATGTGTTTCCTGTATTTGACAATTTTTCCAGTTTTTCTTTTTAATAAAAAAATTTGGATTTCATACCGGAAATTTTCTTCTTTAAGTAATCATGAAATTTCTGTCTTAAATAAAGAAAAAAGTACTATAGGAGTTTTCTGGTGTGAATGACAAGAAAAAATGTAAGTCCGGGATCGTGCCACTTTGAGTCAAAGGAAAAAAAATTACACTGTCTTCGATCGACGAGACGGACGAGAGTCATTTTTAGCAAGTGTTGCAGAACTCTAAAATGCGTTATTCCACTCCAAAGTGTAATCCTAGGTGCACGAGGGATTTTGCTTCGGATTTCTTTCTTTCTTTCTTTCTTTTTCTTTTTTTTTTCATATTGTACCAGTGGTGATTCACACTTTGACATTACATCATATGATGTTCACTAACAGTGGCTTGCAATTCGATGTTCTGTGAGGTAGTATGAGTTGCTAGTGTCTCGCACTTTGATGCACGAAATTTATCAATATTTTAACATGCTTAACGCATTTATGATCTGTATTATTTTAAATACAGTTAAGCAAAAAAATTATATCTAGTTCCGTATGCATATTCTCCATATTATCAGCTTGGAATGAGCCATCAATTCTGGTGTGCTATTGAAATAATAATAATAATAAATAATAATAATAAAATACATGCATTTTGACATGCATTATCAATTCTAAACGTTTCTACTAATAACGTTGAGAGTACTGCGTAATGTAAATCGCAAAGACATCATTTTGAATTAACAAACGAGTTGCCTAAAACTATCTCCATATAAAAAAATTCAAATTGTGTCATGTCCAATGCCAAGAATTTCCTAAATGGGGCCCTAGTGGGATCTACTTCAACATTTCATGACATATTCACTATCAAAAATCCCCTTCATGAACTCGCCAAAATTTCTATATTGCTACGACACGACTTTATGGTAACCTTCCCCATAGATTCACCAAGTTAAATGTTTCCAACAGGCTGTTAGCAATGTTGACAGTTGTGGGATTCAGGCGTGTCTAATTGGTAGTGTACTGTTTGTGGTGGGACGTCTCCCTCAATTCCTATCGTCAGATTTCTCCCACACGCAGGGGCGCTGGATAGGGGGGGGGGGAGTGAGGAGCAGAAATCAAGCCCCTGTGGAAGAGGAACACTGCATTCGTATCTAAACTCTTATTAGAATCTGGCGTACAAATAGCTCCCAGAGGTACCACTAAAAATCTCGCGGCAAGGTATTAAGGTACAAATTGGGGGATTTCACTCTAAAGCTTTGCGAAGATTTATATCTAAGAGTTTTTCAACGGTTTATCCGTAAATAAATTATGTTTCACTTTGATGTTTAGAAAGCGACAAAATTGCTTTGCACTGTAAATTTCAGTATAATGTTCGATTCGAATTAATTAGGATAGAACGTTAGTAATGATAGCACGTGCAATGCAAATCATTCAGAGATGTACTAAAGTATTTAAGCAAGCTTTTTTATTAAATATATTTTCCTTTAGTTTCTCCTTGTTCTGAATGCTGATGTCGTTACTGCTGCCATAAATGAATATATTCTGACCTTTTGATTTTCTCGAATCATAATAAAAACAATCGTCCCATATAAAAACAGGGAAACTGGTAGTAATCCAGAATAACGTGTGGTTACATATGCTCAAGCATACAGTTTTTAAATTGGAGAATTATTTTAAATCGTATTTAATGTTCGGGATGATATCCAAATCATGTGCATAAAATTATGCATTCAATATTCACTAGTTTCAAATTCTCTCTAACTAGTTCTTCTATTATTTATGATAGATGGTAGGCAGCAAGCAGCCTTACACATTTGCATCTGCTTCCTATCTCTGCTATGTTAGTTATCATGTAGGAAGCCAATCTCAAGCATTATTCTAGTCAGTTGTTATTGCTATACATTACACATAGAATGTTCCTGAAATCGACCTCCGAATCAAGAGGGTTGATAGAAAATATTAAGAGAATGAAAACTTACTATAGAATATGAGGTCGCAAACCAATCATATAGTCACAAATAAGGCACCTTAATCCAACTTTGGTTGATGGTAATATCTTTTTAAAAAATGAAGTATATTATAATGAAACTTTTAACAGACATGCCCACTTTTATTGTAAATATGATAACACGAAAAGAAAAAAATGTATATTGGTTCAACTTTTTATTATTTTGTAGCAGCAGTATGCATTTGACGCTCTATATTTTAGACTGTGATTATCAGTTCATACGGTAACATCGATTGCGGGAGTACACTGTTTTTCCAGAACTTTTTGTGATGTTATCACATTTTTTACAAATTAACGTACACATCGTTAGAACGTTATTGAAATGTTTTTATTTTTTGCAAAACTATTACCGCAAACCGATTAAAGTCAAGATGAAATACCCCATATTTGTGATTAAAGTCACAAATATGGGGTCATTTTGTGACTTTAGTCATAAATATTGTGTGTTTCACCCATAGAGAAACTGTTATGTGGTACTGGTAAGAGGTTTGAGGTCCCGTGTTCTACAATACGTTTTCATTCTCTTCATGCCTTCTATCACCTCTCTTAATTTGTCAGTCAAATTTTGGAACGCATTGTATATTTAATGAAAAATGTAATTTTGTTCCTGCTGCTTATAACTTGATTTCTGTTGAATGGATTTTAATAAGACTTCTGCTTTTAGTTCGATTTTCAGAGAAAGTTTTAGTTCGGAGAAACATGGGTAATGTTCTAGTGGAAGCGATTATGAAAGATGACCTTTTTAGGAGCTCTTTTGAGTATATTTTGATAAAACTTACATTATTTGTTACATAATTTTTTAGAGATGGTTATAGTATATTGCATACCGTTGTATGTTCTTAAAAATATAATTATGGGAGAAAGATCTATAATTCGGCTTATACATATACAAAATTAAGCATTTTTAAAAAGCCTTACTGGATAGATTTTGACGGGACTGGCACTATTAAATAATTTTTCAGGGAGGGTTTTAATAAACTGAATGTCATTCTTTGTTCCTTTGTAAGAGAATTATTGGACAAAATTCTGAAATCAGATGAAGCTGGTTATAATTGAAATTAATTGGCCTTCACCTCAAAAATTATTCTACTTGGTTAATTTTGATGCAACTTCCATTGGTGATAGTTTTTCTGTGATTGTTTTAATGTACTGCAATTGTTTTATCGCTCATTACCAAAATAATGTCTATATGATCTACAGCAAAAAAATTTGTCAGACACATTACGAAACATAATAGCGCAATGACGTTTGTTTCGTTTTCAGCGATGTGGAAGGACATTCCAGAAAAAGTTGCATATTGGTTTAAAACACAAATTTAAATTCATTGACATATTTCGTTTGATTCAAGATCAGTCTTAAGGAACCGACTAGCGTAGCGGACAAAGCTTCTTAGTTAAATCGTAAGTGCTGTCTTTGGATCTATCGATCCCACTCGTCCGCGTCTACTCATGTTAATTTCCATTCCTCTTTGGTGTTATTATTTTTAGATTTTAGATAAGCAGTGATCCAAATAAGTAAAACATAAATGTAAATCTGGCATTAAAGCCCACTTTTTCTCAAAACAACCTAATTAGAAAGGACATAAGCCTCGGCATCTTCTCGTGAGAACTATACTGACGTTAGTAAAAACTCAACATAAAGAAGTTGATGAGGTGGTAAATTCAAAATCAAAGCCTTGGAACAGATTCTGATATAAATTCCTTCTGACGTGGGTTGAGGACGGACATCTCGGTTCGCTCCCGAAAGACGATGGGACATCGGCAACATGGCGTGTCTGCTCCGAATAAAGCCCCCTTTCCCTTTTAACTCTCTCTCTATAAAGTTTTATGTTTCAATATTCAAGATTAAATTTACATTGTTTTATATAAAAGAGTCTTCATTTAAGTTCTAAGTACCACCAATAATTACGCAAGTAATCACAAATAAATATAGTTTTGTTTTTATTTATTCAGGCCCACAATAAGATTTAATCTCATGATCTGGCCGCAGTACAGACTCTGTTAAAAGACAATGAGCAGATGACATTTATGACGACAATGATTTGTGATTCCGAAGCAGATCCGAACTCTGCCACTCCTATTGATCACAATATCGATATTGATTTTTCCTGGAGTAGAAACTAAATAATACACTTTAAATTAATTTAAATGCTTCTAGAATTGTCAAAATTACTTTTAGACTTTTTTAATAAATGCGTACATACGATAAACATTGATTTGTAAATTGATACATCTATAAAGCTGTTTTACACTCATTTTAAATCGGTTTTTGTGGTCTCACGTAAATTTTGTCTCAGGACTGAGGAGGATAAGTATACAGAGGACAATACTGGAGATGAACAATGATTTTTCAAACACATGAACCCATTGCGTCTTTGTAGTTTTTCAGGAATCTATTCGTATCTTTTCCACACCAGCCCGTCTGTCACTCTCCAAGATCGGGAGCTCTTTCTCTTTTCTTACTTGAATTTGTTTTGCATGGATTGCAAATGAACTTAACTTTTCGTATCACCGCGTTGCATATCTACAATATAACCGAAACGCAATGTTACCTGCATACAGTTGTCGTTAATAAAAAAAATATATATATATTGATTGCTACTATCTCCCAACACAGCGGTTAATATAAATTATTCATCGAGTTTTCACAAGACGATATTACTGTGTTAATATTTCATACCGAAATTTTATCTATCATTTGAGCAGTTTTACATCGTTATAGCTAAAATGAACTTCGTAAATTTTATAAAATTAAAAAAGATTGAACACGTCCAAAAATCAATCTTTTACGAAGATGAATTTATATAATTTACTATTTTGACACTATTTATGTGAAGTATACATTTTTTTGATCAGTACAGATGTGAAAAAAAAAAGAAACTTTTTGTCATCTTTATTTTCTATATTTATTTTACTTTATTATTATTTTTTTTCATGCTTAAAATGATGCATTCTAGCCTCAGATAGGAGTTATTTAGTCACAAAGAGTTAACATAAAATGTTCCATATTTTAAACCTGTATAATTTCTAAACATTTTGACCGAATTACTTCCCGTCTGGTACCCCTCTGTTAAACTTACCAAAAAGGATGAGTATGATTTTAAAATGAGTATTCCTAATGAAAAGTAAAGAATACGGTATAATTTCGGTATGACAATGTAAACGATCACAAAGTTTTTTTTTTTTTTTTTTTTTTTTTTTTTTTTTTGTCAAATTGAAAAATTATTTTTTAAATATGCAAGCATACACATTTACTTTCTCCTATCTTCAATTAAAGAAAGTATTGCAATAGAATTTTTTTTTCAACTTCCGGCTTTAGACGGATTTACATGTTTTAAGGGGGTCAGATATTCCAAAAAATATGCTTATACAAAATATCTGTCAGTCCGTGCGTCCGTCTATCGCCCTTGTACCATCAAAAAGTGAATGAAGATGTGCATTAAAATTAAACAAAAACTTTTTGTATGTTTTTGGCTGTGTCAAGAAGGTCCTCCTTCAATTTTGAAATATCCCGGCTAAATTGGGATTTTTGAGCCATTTTTAATAATGTACCATTGAAAAGTGTATGAAATTATGCATAGAATTGAACCAAATTTTTTGTGTATTTTTTTGGCTATGGTCAAGCAGATCCTCCCTGAGCTTGAAAAAATTCCGCTGGAAAGAGGCGTTATAATCGCAATGTCTGTGCCCTTTTCATTACTGTAACATAAAAAAAGTATGAAGTTATGCATAGAATGGAACTAATTTTTTTCTGTATGTTTTTGGCTATGGCAAACCTTGCACTGATTTTACAATATAATACTGGCAGCTGGGACACCAGTTTAAAACCGTAAAATTAGCAAGCAACATCTCGTTATGCAGTAATATACTGTTTAATTCATTTATACTATAAAATCAACAATTGTGTTTTGCAGTGTGAATGTGAAAATATATATATGTACAATGTCGGAAGGGGGCGCTGTAAAAGCGATTTCTGCTCTATTTTCATTATTGTACCATCGAAAAAAAATGTGTAATGTTATGCACAGAACTGAAACAAAATTTTTCAACTTTGGCGAGAAAATGTTGAAAATTTGCCTTTTCTTACTTTAAAATAAAAATTTCCGATGTTTCCCGGTGAGAATTCAATATTACAGAGACATTATTGCTTGTCCCTCAAGGGTTACAAAACTGCTCGCACCTGCAATCTGTTTTGCAACGATTAAAAATGAGCTTAACATTATGAGTTCCAAGCATGTATCTTCATAAATCCTAAATTTCTAGATCCATTAACTTTTGTTGGGTACCTGAAAGTAATCAGAACTTCAGAAGCGAATGATGTCGAAATTGGCTGTTACTAAGAATTTCAAAGTTTGGTACAGTTTGGTACATTATCAGTCTCATTTTTATAGGAAGATCTGAAGCATAATTAGAAGTGATGTATGGCTCAATTTATTTTACTTTTTTTTACTCGGAATTTCTTAAATGTTGCCAAATCAGGTGGGTTTTTAATTCTGAAATTTCGACTATACACCAGAAAATTTTTGATAGTAATTTATTTTATTTTATTTACAAAATATTTATCATAATAATTAAAAAAGAACTATTAAAATTTCCTGTAGAGAATATGAAATTTTTGAATTGATAATAATAATGATAAAATAATAATAACAATAAAGCCAAGTGTGAAAATAATGGACTTTTACCTGTATTTCTGAAATTTCTTTCATTAGTTCAAAATAACTTTTGTGAGTTCCAAAGTCAGGTATTAGATGGCAGCACCAAAATACTTGGATTATATTTTACTGCTGTAATATTGTAATGAATGATTTTTTAACTAACAAGGAAGGTCTCCATTGGGGGCATACTCAGAATTTTTTGAAAAAAATACGAATTAAACTACTCATGTAGGTAATAAAGGATCAGTGAAAATTAGCGGCGGAATTACATTATAAGATATGTAAAAAAATAAAATAGTTTGGAATAATTGGCGTGAAAAGCTGAAAGCGACGCGGGATTTGGCGTATAGTGCATTTCCTCGCCAAAAGCAGACGATTTTAACGAATCTGAAAATTGATTTCAATTGACTTCACTGTTAAAAATCTGCAGCATTTACTGCAACGTCACTCCACTACTTTTAAAGAATCTCTCTCTTCTGACCAATGAGAATGCTCCATAGCACCGTGAATTGGCCGTGTCATACACTGTTAAAAATCTGCTGCATTTTGTTGCAACGCACTCCTCCGCTTGTATATAATACCTCTATTCCAACCAATGAGAAAGCTCTATTTCACGGCCAAGTAACCGTTTTCTATACAAGCAAGGGAATGCGTTGCAACAAAATGCAGCAGATTTTTAACAGTGTATTTTTCAATTTGGAACAATTTTAATCAATTTAAATTGTGTTTTAAATGATAAAATATATTAATTTCATTTTGTTTAAGTACGTATAAACGTATATGACAAAATTACACTTAAAGTAAAGTAAAAATGCAAAACTAAAATTACTTAAACTAAACTTATTTAACTAAATTGAACATAGAAAGTTTTTTCTTTGAAAAGTATTCGAAGCGTAAAAGCGTATTTTTCAAGCTTTCGTTTTTTCGCCAACCGGAGATAAATCGCCAAATAAACGAAATTTTTATTATTTTTTTACGGACGTTATAAGGAGATTCCGCCGAAATGTTTTTTATAAACATGTATAACTATATGAGAAGAACATTCTGTAATTTTTTCAGATTTTTCTGAGTATGCCCGTATGGAGACCTTCCTTGTAAGTTCTGTTTTTTTTTTTTTTTTTTTTTTTTTTTTTTTTTTTTTTTTTTTAGCTTTTTTACGCTAACTTATGAAAAATAATAGCATTTTAATTACAATTGCCTTAAAATTTAGCTTTGTGAACTGGGATTGTATAATTTCGTTCATCAGTTGAGCACAGATGCTAAATTAATCAATTAACTTTTCAATTAAAAAAAAATGGTGTACCATTTTACTTTCGTCAAATTATGGTTTCGCTATATTTTTGAAACACAACAAAACTGTAAAAGGTGCTTTTTCCTTTTAGGAAAACTTTGCAAAGCCACATTTTAAGGGTGTATTCCGATACAAACTGCTTATTTTATGATTTATTTTTAATTTCATTTTTGCTCTCAAATGCATCAAACTTTCAAATTCTCTTATTTAGTAACTACACAAGGTGCCGTGATTGTCCATTTTTTAATAAATGTAGAAAATGTTGCAAAAAAAAAAAAAAAAAAAAAAAAAAAAAAAAAAAAAAAAAAAAAGCTATCAAAAACGGCGTTTTAGACTAAATTTTCCGAAGCGTGAGATCTGAGAACGAAAAAAAAGGTCACGCTGAGAAAATAATTGTTTATAAATGAAATTCTAATGAAATGAGCGAAGAATGAAATGACACGGCATCTTATACGTCTCTTCAAAAATCACCTCAGAGAGTTTCATATCTTTACCTTTAATAAAAAAGAATACTGCCCAGTTAAACTGAAGGCATTGAGCTCACAGGCTACAAATACTAATTGCACATTAAAGCTTTATATTTTCAAGGGTTAATTCCGTTCGAAAAAAAAAATTAAGAAGGGGAAACAGCTCTCCCCTTTTCTCTTTTTTTATACTTAATCATTGAACCTTCTATACTATCAAAGACATGCTTTATCATATAAAAAATCTATATCCAAAATTCAGAGCAAATTAGATAATTCTTAATAAAAACCCATTTAGCATTTATATAATTTAAAAAGAGTTATCCCCCTCCTTTATACTTAACCATTAAACTTCCAAAACTATTCAGAGATTTGAACGAAATCTGAAAATTCTGCTTGAAAAACCCATTTGTATAAATTAAGGGGGGGGGGGGCATCAGAACCCCTGTTCCCCTTATTTATACTTATTCAATGAACACCTAATAACAGTCACGGAATCGCCTCATCAGAATGATCCTAATCTAAATTTTGAACGAAAATTAATTCTGCATGAAAATCCCATTTATATCAACTAACGGGGGGGGGGGGCATTAGAGCCCCTGTTCCCCCTATTTATACTTATTCAATGAACACCTAATAACAGTCACGGAATCGCCTCATCAGAATGATCCTAATCTAAATTTTGAACGAAAACTTAATTCTGCATGAAAATCCCATTTATATCAACTAACGGGGGAGGGGCATTAGAACCCCTGTTCCCCCTATTTATACTTATTCAATGAACACCTAATAACAGTCACGGAATCGCCTCATCAGAATGATCCTAATCTAAATTTTGAACGAAAACTTAATTCTGCATTAAAATCCCATTTATATCAACTAACGGGGGGGGGGGCATTAGAACCCCTGTTCCCCCTATTTATACTTAACCAATGAACACCTAATAACAGTCACGGAATCGCCTGATCAGAATGATCCTAATCTAAATTTTGAAAACTTAATTCTGCATGAAAATCCCATCTATATCAACTAACGGGGGGGCATAAGCCCCCCGTTCCCCCTCTTATACATATCGAATGAACTCCAAAAACTAATCAGGGAAGCGCCTTGTCAGGATATACCTACATACAAAATTTCAAGTGGATCGGATATTTTTATCATGAGTTATCGCGTTACGTACATACGAACATACATACAGAACGGACGGGCACATAAGCTCTCAGGCTATGATAGCCTGTGAGCTAAAAATGAGTCTGAAAATGAATCGGAAATTTTTGAACTGTTGAAGGTAAAAAATTATTTTTCAGCATAAAAAAGGCTTTTAATTGTTCGTAATAAAAATTATAGATGGCAGCACTAAAGAAATATTGTTTTGCCTAATCAAGACTCCATTCGATACAGAGCGTAAAGACGAAATATCGAGTCGAACCATAACCTAAATCTAATAGCAGAAAGGTGTAAATTCACTTTTTTTTTCTTTTCTTTCTCGCTCTGTTTTATTTATTTATTTATTTTAAGGAATCCTTTAACTATCATCACACTTAGAAATCCCAAAAGTAATTATTTTTAAACAGGCAAAATTTGTCTAGATTTGATTCAACAATCATACTAATGGAATCAAAAGCTGTGTTCGTCAAACACTATTATAATTTTGAAAAACAATAAAGAAAATTAATTTTGTCCATTTTAATATCGGAGAAATTTGTCGCAATCCAAAAACTTTATTAGTACGCACAATTTCCAAGTGATTTAGATAAAAACTAAAAATAACAAGAAAAATCTGAAAAAAAGTGGGTGAAACTTAATTAAAATAAAATAAAATAAATCCTGAAAGGAAACAGTTTTTAAAATATTTTGAGCCTCCCCTGGAGAAGATTCCAAGGTCACTAAATAAACTTATATTCCCAAAATCCAAATGAATTTCTGTACAAAAATCTAATTTAGTTTTGAGGCCCTTTGACAGTTTTGCAGAATACTAAATTGTAACTAAAATAAGTGTTTCAACACTCGCTCATCCTATTTGCACACATGAAGCAAACATGATGCTTAATATTGCAATAATTATACTCTTGAATTTTTCTTCATCATATTCTTTTCTTTGCATGAAATGAAGTTATTACAACAGTTTAATAAGAAACATAGTATAACTACAATCTGAATATGCAATAATTTATTTTTCTACCTCAGAAAGAGAGAGAGAGAAGTATGAGCCCTTCCCCCTACATTTTTTTTTACCCTCCCCTATTATTCACTTCTAACTACGGCCCTGATCTCATCTCTACTTCATACTTTTATTTTGAAATATGGAGTTCATGCCACATGCATAAAATAGCCTGCTAGAGAAGATAACGCCAGAGAATTTAGTCTGGTGGTTATTTTCATTTGTTTTTATATCATAATATTTTACTTATCGCATGTAACAGCAAATAGTTGCTTTTAAAATGGACTGGTCCGGAGCTTAAGTGGTAATGGCCTCGCCTCTTCTTCGCCGGAGAAATACGCAGAGAAATAACGGTATAAGTAAAAACTAAAAAACACTGTATGCCCCTGTGGCAATTCTGAAATTTTTGTGCACAAATAATTTTATACTTGAAAATATTTCTTTATTTTTCGCAAGGACTTCGATGTTTGAACGATCTGTTTATAAATTAATGTATGGGTATGTCAGTATAGAGATCTGCACGGGCCGATTTCTATTAACGGCATTCGGGCCGGACCGTGCTAGGACCTCCTTTTTTTTTTTTTTTTTTTTTTTTTTTTGGTGGAGTGTCGGTCTGGCCCTAACATATTTTTTTCCGTACGAAGCCGAGACTGATTTCATTTTTCCTTGTCTTCACGCACGGGCCAAAATAATCAGTTTCGGTTGAATCATCCAGTATGAAAATCCTTTTCTTCACGTCTGTTCATAAATCAGTAAAATTTGGCTTGGTCCAAAAATTTTTGCAAAAAAGGCATATACTTTTAAGTCGTCATTATTCTACAATTAAATGTGAGAATTTATTTTAAATAGCGTTAAAAAAAAAAAAAAAAAAAAAAAAAAAAAAAAAAAAAAAAAAAAAAACGTTAAACATTTACATCAGCTTAGAATGGAACGTATTTTTTTCTTTCCAATGCGATTCCGTTTTAGAAGATTTTACTTTTACCATATACCATTTTTTAGACTTTTATGTCTCCATTACATGGAATATGGATTAATAATACTATTGATAACTGAAACATTTACATGCAACAAACAATGGTTCATTAAAGCATAAATATCGCAGTCTACAGCACTTCTGCATAAATGTAGATTATAAACACGAAAAAAAAAAAAAGACTAAGATAAGTTTTTGAGTAAAGATCAGTGTTTTGTAGAAATTCACTCGGGCCGGCCCGGGCCATTTTTTTTTTTTTTTTTTTTTTTTTTTTTTTTAATGGATGGGGCCGGGCTCGGCCCTGGAAATTTCGGTCCGTGGAGTGGAGACCTCTATTCCAGCTACATGCATTCTGGGGGCAATTTCAGGTTTAATGCTGCCATCTATTGTTGCTAAATATAAGTAAAATTCAGAGATGGAGCTTGAGAATAATTCGATTTCGTTTATTACCGTTCTAACATTGTCAATTTAGAGCGATTTTCTTAATTAAAAAATGTACTACTATTCCTGGATAGTAACATCCGCTTTCTTTAACAATCGGTAGGATCGATAATCAAACCTCGTTTTTTTGCTTTAAAAGACGATCTTTTATACAATGTCTTTGGATTCGTTTTTTTTTCTTTTTTTTTTTTCCCTTCTTATCTGATAATTTAAATTTATCCATTTTGTAACTTTTTTACTTTCTTGTTTACTAACAACGACATTTTTCCCCCTATTCCAATAAAAATTCTCCTAAATGTAAAGAATTTCGTAGAATAATAATAATAAACATAATTTTTATGATGATCAAAACGTAGCTTACATAATAACAGAGTCCTATATTACGTATGCCATGGATTAAACATTAATATTCCTGGACCAATCATAAACAAATTTTAAAATAAATTTCAGTTTTACAATTTTCGATAGTGCAAATTTTAAAATTTATAATCATCGCACATTTTTAATTTTTACAGAGTTTACTTTGAAAATTGTCAGCATAAAGGTATTCAAATAGTTGTTTTTCATGCTTATTTTTGTTTCTTTTTCGTATTTTCTGAAAAGCATTTTTAACAGTTCCCAACATAGTCCTTAAACCTTAACAACTTATCTGTAAAGTTTTTATGAATTCAGCTTATCTTGCCATTTGTCAGACATGCTCTGATTCGCATAAATATACTTTGATTTCAATGTATTTGATGAAAGTTATTGAGGATTGTCATAAAATGTTCGGTGTTGAAAATAAAGATTATAGCATTTATAGCTTGTTTACAGAGGTACTCAAAATAATTCAGTTGCGCTGTGTTTTATAGCGAAAAATCATTTACAGTGTTTCTTGATGATGTTAACCTATTTCAAACATATTTAAATTAATATACATCACTTAGATTTACTGAAAAACTCTTGCTATAGAATAGGATATGCATAGCATTTATCGTTCATTTATAGGCCAACACAAAAGTATTCAGTTAGTGTACTGTCTATCACTAATAATTTCTCATAGACAGTACAGTTTCATTTTTAACATAACAGTATTATTTTTAACTTTTAAGGTAATTTCAAATTTTATACCTTCGAATAATAATAATAATAAGTGTTTTTTGTATTTCACTTTATTGTTGTTTAGTGATTTTTGAAATATTTCTAATACATTATGATAATTTTTTAAAATATACAATTGTGGGAATAAGTAAACACGCCCTACTAACTCAGCAAACAAGTATCATAAAAAAAAATTACTGGTACCAAACGACTGGAAATTAAATGATGTATGTAAAATTCGCTTAAGGGACCATTTACATATTAAAACGAATCCTAACTTTGTTTTGTTTTTCGGTACCCAATTCTGACAACATAAAAAAAAACTCGACACCTTTCAATTAGCCGAAAAATAAATTTTCGCAAAATTCATACGATGAGTTTCCCAGAAATTAATTATTTTAAAATGAGCCTATTTTAGGAGCTACAATGTGTCCCACCGAAATAATGCCACCGTGATTTTGTATCGAAATTTGACATAAAAGAAATATATTAAGAAAGTCTATATAGAAAATCATATTTATAAATAGTAAATCACTTCCTGCCCTACTTGGTCAGGAAAAGAATGAATGCATAAAAAGTTGGAGGGGAGTGGCCCGCCGAAATAAAGCCACAATAGTTAATAGCCAATATATCCACGATACTTATATATGACTTAGAATATACCATATGGCATATCAGTTACTAATCCCTGGAAGACAGTAACATCAATAATATCCCAGACCTCGATGATAGAGGCCTTCAGTACTGACACAGACTTGAACTGTTTGACATTGGCATTTAAAGCTCAACGAAGATACCCCCACATACTTTTTTGAGGATTGAAATGGAGGTACAAGACATGCCCTTCCATTACCTATCCAAAAACCATTCCTAAGAGGATTTTGCTAAGGTTGAGGGGGCGTTTTCCTGCTTGGAAATCCAACTTAGGCTACCGATTCTCTCTGCAATTGGCAATAAATGGGTTTCTAGCAATTCTCAGTAATAAGTAGCCTACATGCAGTCTAAGGGAAAAGTCATATTAAGTTTACTACCATAGCCGAAGGTTCCCAACACTATTAATAAGCCTCAAAATTGCTGTCGTTTGAAGAAAAAAAATTCCTCTCCTTATCTCGTGTCATGCCAATGGAAAGCAAGACTGTCTGAGCCATCCAAACTATTTTTTTTTCTCATCTGGAGACATAACAGCATGCCTCTGCTCCTTCCACGTTTGTATATATTTGGCTCCATCGACTCCGCCTTATTTGTGGATAGCTTTCAACATAGGCTGGTAGGTGAAGGCTTATTAAAGGTGTTTGGAGGCTTCGACTATAGTGGTAAATTTACATGCATGTTTGAATGCATGCAGGTTGTTGATTACCAAGAAATTCTCGAAACACAAGAAACCCATTTACTCTCTTTTGCAGAGAGAATTGGTGGCCTACGTTGGATTTTCCAGCAGAACAACGTCCCCATAACCATTGCAAAATCCTCCTGGGAATGTTTTTTGGATAATTGAGTGCATGTCATGGAATGGTCCGTCCTATACGTTCATCTCAACTCTCAAGAAAATGTGTCGGATATACTCAATAGATCTGTATATGCCAATGCCAGACATTTTAAGTGTATGGCAGAACTGGAGACCGCCATAATTGAAGCCTGGAAGAAAATTCAGGTTACTGTCTTCCAGAGATTATTAAATGGTATGCCATATCATGTATTTCATGTCACAAAAAAACATGTGGGATATATTGGCTATTAACTGTAGTTGCTTATTTCGGCGGGACACTTTCAACCCCCCTCTCATTTTTACACATTCATTTTTTTTCCTTCCCAGATGGGGAAAGAAATGAGTTATTTCTTGTAAATATGTATTTGTGTATAAACTTTCCTATTATTAGCCCTTTCCAACAAAGTTGAAAAGTGCTTATGCATTCGGTTTGTCTGGCCGTCTGTCCACGCTCTACCTCCCTTAAATATACTTCGATTGCCATGAAATTTTAGGAAGTTATTGACGTTTACCCTAGCATGAACCCTATTGAAAATGAAGTTTCTACCATGATTAGTTTATCTACAGGGAGAGTCAAAAGTTTCCCATTACATTACGGCCTATGGGGAAAAATCGTTTCAAAGGAATTTTAAAGATGTTATACCCTGTCAAACATATTAAAATTTATATGCTTTTACGAGGTGCATTAAAATATGCATTTTATAAAATATAAGGTGAAATAGTACCTATTATTCATTTACAGGGCCACACAAAAGAATTCCATTAGATAATGATAAAAGGGGGAATTGTGTGTGACATATTTTAAATATATTAAACTGTTTGATGTATAATAAAATTGATGCATGTCAATGAGGCTTAGTATAAATTATATGATACTGCCTTCCCTATTATAAAGTACATAGTATTTAAAGGGACACGCAAAATATTTCAAATAATACATTCTTTCCGAAGTATTGTATATGTATCCGATGATGGCTGATGCATGGATGAAATGCATTTTAATTATGATATGCGCGTATAAGTTTCACTAAATTTATGCATATTAAATGGTGTGTATAAATGCTATGCTTAGTATACAGGGCTACCCAAAAGAGCTCACTAACGTTTCTGAATATGAGCATAAATTACTAGAAGGTGATTCTTAAATAAATTATGCATTTTTACGCTGAACTGCATTAAATTTACTGAGAAATGTTTGCAGAATATAGATAAAATGTTATACAGGGCTACGCAAAGAATTGGGAACATGGAGCCTATGAATGATAATTTATGAGAAAATGATTTCAGTTGTTTTAAGAGTGTTTTATTTTAAAATGAATTTTAGCTTATCTCTGATGTGTAATAAAGGTACCAGACAAGCTACAAGGCTGAACAAAGTATTCAAGTGGGTCATTTTCAAAATAAGTACAATTCTGTGTCTTACTATTTTAAAATTTATAATATTAAAAGTAGATAAAAATTTCAAACCCTTAATTGTTCTTCATTTCTTTTTTTAATAATCAGAATATTAAACTAAGTAATTTATATAAAAATAAATTAAATTGGGCAAAAAATAAAAACGAACTATTGACTTTTCAATGGGAATCATTTTTGTCTCAAACCCAAACTTTGATTTTCAACATGTTATAATTTCTAATTAATAATTGCTATTTTCGTTGATTTGGGCAATTTTATTTTGAGAACAATATAAATTTTGTGTACTTATTACAATTCTGTCTGAAAATTGATTTTAATATGGATTAATTAAATTAAATAAGACTGTCTTGCGTGTTTTGTGTCACTGGTCTAACAACTAATATTTTTCAATATTAAATATTATTCTGATGTTAAAAATTGATTGAATTGGCTTTTTTATGTTAGCAACACTGTTTGTAAACAAAATAGTGAGAAAACTAGCTGTCTTCATGTGATCTACTACTTAAAAAAAGAAAAAAATGTTCCTAAGTCAGCCGAGTTCTTTTATTATGTGTCACTGGTCTAACAAGTATTCTATTAAACTGATAACAGTTACATCAATTTAATAAAAAGATTATAATAATACAGCATATAAAGTTGTGTTTAACACCCTAAACCACAATATTGCAATTTTTAAACAAGAAATAAGAATTTATTTTTAAAGAAATGTCACTGGTCTAACAGTCACTGGCCTAACAATACATTTGTTATGCTAGTGACAAATCCTGTTATACCAGTGACACAATGCTAAGCAATGAAACAATTTCATGTAGAAAAATTGTTTTTTAAAAGTTATAATATTATCAGAGTTTCCCCCAGGTTTAAAAAGGGGCAGGCGCTACTGTTCTGAAAAGGGCACTTTTTACATTCTTCAGGGCACTTTTTTTATTTTTAAGGGCACTTTTATAGAGTTGAAGAGTAAAGAATTAGAACCTATCGGTTCAAAAAATCGTGAAAAAACAAATATTTCGTCAAAAAATGGAGAAAAAAAATTAACAAAAAAAACCCATAAAATTTGTTAAAAGATAGCGAAAAAACGGTCAATTTTGTTAAAAGATCGCAAAAAAACTGCAGATTTTGCTCAAAAATTACGAAAATTTTTGACGAAATTACATGTCTTGTGGGATGAGTATGAGTTATTTTTTGTCTTCCGTTGCCGATTTTTTTACGTAATTTACGCGTTAGAGCATGTCCGCATCATCACTGAAAGGCTGCGTTTTTTCAATGTGGGGCAAGAAGGGCGCTATTTTTTTGAATGAGCGACAGGAGGGGCGCTAGTTTTTGGATGAGGGGCAAGAGGGGCACTGTTTTTTAAATTAAAGGGCAGGGAGGGCGGAGCGCCCTCCTGAAACCCTCTGGGGGAAACTCTGATATGATTATTCACAATTTTAATAAAGAATGTCTTTGGATTAATAGAAAAATGTTACCTATCTAATGCAAAATGTCACTGGCCTAACGCATGTCATTGGTCTAACTAATGCTTACTTTTAAGTAATTACTGTATTTCTGTTAATGAGCCAATTAAGCTCAGTCATTGCATTATTTGAGTTACAATTACCATTTTATTAAATATAATAAAATATTTTGTGGAAAAAAATCATACTTTAAAATTTCGAAAAAAATTTGCTGAAAATGTACCTTATTTTGAAAATGACCCAAGTATGTTTCTATCTATTAGTATAAATTGCTGAAAGAGAAATTTCAAGCTACAAGGCATTTTTTTGCTAAATTAAATTTTCCCATTTCAGTTGTTTTAAGAGTGTTTTATTTTAAAATAAATTTTAGCTTATCACTGATGTGTAATAAAGGTACCAGACAAGCTACAAGGCTGAACAAAGTATTCAAGTATGTTTCCATCTATTAGTATAAATTGCTGAAAGAGAAATTTCAAGCTACAAGGAATTTTTTTGCTAAATTAAATTTTCCCATTATATAGTATGTATATTAGCTGACAGATCAAATACAGGGCTGTTCAATAGTACTGAAATACATATTTGGCTTTATATCCTTATTTACCTAAATAACGAAGTTTTGTTAAAGATTTCATGAAGCGTTGGAAAGTGTTTCATAATCTATGCTTAACGGATGATTTTTCTTACTTGTATTTGTTTTGTTCCCACTGGTTTCTTTCCTGTCCAATTATGATACAAAATTATGGTGGTTTTGTTTCGATGGGATACACTGTATTTCCAAATTGAATTTCTGTCTGTTGTTGACCGAGAGAGCCTCCTCCTTGATCAAGGTAACTTAGGCTCCACTTAACCTCTTGAGCTCTGATGGTAGAATTATCTACCACATAATTTTAATTCCGAAATGTCACAATGGAACCAAAAAATTCGACCAAATTTCTTTGGAAAAGGTTTAATGAATTTTTTCATGTTTATGCTTAAGCGGGTTTTTTTCTTTGCAAAATACTGGTGCCAATGTGACATTTGGAATTTTGAAGAAATCTACACCCCAGAGCTCAAAGGGTTAAGCAGTTATTGAAGACTGCTAAATTATACGACAGTATAAGAAATTTCACAATATCAATTCACTTCTATGGCAGACGGCCCCTTAAACCATGATTTTGTCGTTTTTTAAGCATAATTTGAAAACTACTTGGAAGAAAAATCTGAAATTTCGGATTTCTTTAAAGCAGGACCTAATAAATCTAAATTTACAAAAAAATTGTAGGTTGTAATTCATAATTTTTTCGAATACCAATTTCATAATTCATATAATAAAGATATAAAAATTTCAAATTCATCGCATTTATGTTTCGGTATTTTAGTATTATTGATACATAAAAAGTTATAATATTAGGATTATAATTTCAGAGGATATGATTAAAAATATGAAAGTGTAATTTAAAATTAGAAGCAGTAAACTTTGAATGTTTATAATTCAAAAACTTCACATGACTTGAAATTTAGAGCCTAGGCATAGTTTGTATCGAAGGTTTGAAATGTAAAAATTGGGTATTACCACTGAAAAAAAAATTAAGTTTTTGTTCATTTAATATGATCCGCCAAGCAAATTTTACATACATCATTTAAAAGTAGACTTTATTACGTTCAGCACCCGCAAATTTTTCTACAATAATACGTTAAGAAGTCAGTAGGGGGGTTTATTTTTATTATTATTATTTTCACGATTGTACCTCATTTTTTCTTTGCAACAATGGAATTAGTGATCTTCTCCCTGCATCCTTTTCTAATTTTGTCACATACTCTAAAATTTGTTCTGTTACATCAGAATTTGATTGATACTACCGGCGAACAGTCGGCAACATTGTTTGAACCTCTCGAGGTAATAGAATGTTATTTTTCTCTTCATCAGTGTCACTTATAATTTCTTGATCTGTCGATAAATGATGTGTACTAATATTGCTTTTTAAAAAGTAATATCAAAAGGAGTTCATTTAAGATTCTCTTAGGTTAATTTTGAAAAATTTGTATGTCTTATTCAATGAGTAGAAAATGCATTAATTGTTTATGCTTATCAATTATGTATTTTGAAAATTTATCTGAACTTCAGTTATTTAAAAATGGATTTTTTACACATATTTAAGCATTCATAAAAATATTTTTCATAAAACACTAAGTTTTTTAATTCATCACATCAAACAATATGTTTTAGATGCTGTTGAAAGGTTTCAAGATAATTAAACTGAACAGTTTTCTTTAAAATCATTAAGTTAAATGAACATTATTATTTTTCTATTCAGAATTACTTTATATATATTATAGAATATATTTTGATTTATTTTAAAATAATAATTATGACCTTTGCTACCTATGGTAAAATATTTATTAAGAATTGTGCAATGCAATTACAATGGTTTACAAATTTAAACTATTTTTATATACTTTTGATGAAACACCTATATTCTTATTATACTACCCTTACTACTACATACTAATGAAAGGCAGTGTTTGAAAAAAATCTATCACGTCACATTTTTTCTATACAGGGTGTAGACTGTCAATGGTGTCCAATGGCTAATTCCTAAACCGTTAATCATAGACATATAATTCAAATCACAAAAATATTTTCAATGAGGTAAAGAATGATTTTACAATCGATTTGGGTCAATAAAAACATTTATTAAAAATTTACGAAATTTGAATTTTTATACGTTTCCTCGGTCTTATAAGCTGTATCTAGTATATTTTTGCTATTGCACTGACAAGTAAGTAAGTAAAAAAAAAAAAAAAAAAAAAAAGTACTGTTATTCTACGATTAAAATTGACTGAATAATAGATGTTTAAAGTTCGAGCATATTTGTTGCTGCAAATTAGGGGTCATTCACATATTTAGTAGAAAAATAATTTTGTCAGATATATTTAAAAAAAAATTAATTGAAAATAAAAGTAATATTGCAATATAATTTGAAATCTTTAATCATTTTGACATATAATCGCAAAATATACATTTTGTATTAAAGATATAAGAAGATAAAAAACAGAATTTTTTAAAACAGAATGATGAAAATTAACAGCTTCAATTCTTTACAAAATGATACATATTTTAAAATTTTATTAGATTACATTAGTCTGCAAAAGTTGGATTGTATTACGTTTTTTAGTTTTTGATATTGATTCTGATGTATTCTGTACTGCTGAATCCGAAATTGATTTTGATTTTTTACGAACACGTAAAGATTTTTTGCACATTTTTAATTTTAAAGTAAATAAAAGAAAAAAAATCAGCGAAAATTTAGTACGAGAGAAACACATTAGAAAATGAGTGCAAACTAGGGCAAAGCCTTTGTCTCACAATATCCGAGAGGAAAAAAACGGTGTCGTTCATGGATTTTTAGGAAATTATAAAAATAAGAATTATGAATAAAATAGTGCTGTTTTATTTTAAAACTATCATGTAATGGGTTTGAACATGTCTAAGAAGATGCATTTTCTCCACTTGGATTTTTTTTTCCTGAAAACTTGGACGCCGTGAGTGACGAGCAGGGTGAGCGCTTTCACCCTGACCTTAGAAGATAGACCTTACAAGACAGACATAAGACTTTTTGAAGACTCTTTTTTTTTGACAGACTTTTAGAAGACAGACAGAAAGGTTTCTGGGACAAAAATATGTTAGGAGACTACTGCTGGTCTATTTTAAGAGAAACAGATAAAAAAATTACAAAAAGAAGCGTACAATCAATCATTTCTATTTTTTTTCTTTTTATGTTTCATGTTATTATTCTTTTAAGCATTTAATAAATATTTTTTTTAACTATACGTGATAGTTTTTTATTCAACAACTTTTCCGTACTCAATGCACTAGAATCTATTGAAAAAAAAAAAAAAAAAAAAAAAAAAAAAAAAAAAAAAAAAAGAAAGAAAGAAAGAAAAAAAAAAAAAAAAAAAACACATTTCAGCGAAAGTATATAAACCGTGTAAACCAGTGTTATGAATAACAGCGTCGTGTTCATGCATTTGAGGTATAGAAAAATACTTAGTAACTTTAGTACATCACAGAATTTTAAAATTAGGAATTTCTTTCTGAAGCACCCTGCATCTAAATTGCTCCTTTTTTTTCGAATTACAAGCGTATGTGTATTTAGTTTCGAAACTTTTCAAATTCAAAGTCAATGCTTTTTATTGTCTATGTAGCTTTTCCTTTTCAAAAAACATTTAAATTTTAGGAACAGAGATTACTATGTGACAATTCTGCATATCACGAGAAAATGCAAATATTGTTTAGCATTAACAATAAAACATTGCGTCAAGAAATACATAATGTGGCGTCAACTTGTCTCAATCATGGGAAGCTAAATTATATTTCAGTTTTGCTAACACAAAACATTCCATTTTAATATTCAGTTTGTTTACCGCTTGTCAGTTGCATAAAAAATTAAAGCATGAATTTATTAGCTTTTCTCAATGTACTACCAATGTATACGATTTGCTTTTTTATGATTTTTTTAATGTATGTCTACGTATAAGTTTCAAAGAATACTGCTATCCTGACTGTCCTTTTGTCAGGATAGCAGTAGACTATATTATGAATTAATTGCTCAATTTTTCAAAAAAAAAGGAAAAATTTTATTATAAATTTGATGTATTTTAATATCTTAACTGTCAACTTCATTATAACCGAAAAGTATTTATTTTAAATGATTTTTTTGGATAAAATTTTAGTAAAATCAAGAAGTATGTGCAATATGTTTTTGATTTGACAAAAACAGGACTCAGGAATAACATGCACTCAACATAGTGAAACCATTTTATAAGGTGTGTACAAGGATGATAAAAATTTTAAACATTATTTTCATTGAAAGCAGGGAGAATACTTTTTCCCTCTTTTATGAATAATTCCGGTTGGATATTCTATCTTCTTCACTGTCTTCTTCAAATTCAGAGTCCGAATTCCAACTGTTTCTTCTAGAACTGGACTCATCTGAAAAACTTGCGGATCCAAGTCTTTGAAAATTGATTCCAGTGTCCGAATCATAAGGATCTAAGGTAGTCCCATCAAACGATGAGTACAATTTCTTCGTGGTTAGAAAATTAGAACGCCTGTCTCTAGCTCTATAAAGTTCTGAACTAGTCGAGGCTGACCTGCTAAGTCTAGGCTTTACACATTTCACTTCTTGGTCGGAAGCATCCAGATCTCTGTAGATTGAATTTGGTGAACGAATGTCTGTTGTTTCTGGTGCATTCCTATCACTACTAAGGTAGGGAAGGTAATCTGCAGATGTTGGGGATCGAACAACATTTATTTCGTCTCCCTCTTCTTCGTTTTCTTCTGGAATGGTATGTACGCCAAAATTAAAAGAATCATTGACGTATAATTCATCCTTGAAGCTGGTAGTTACAGACACCTGTTCGTATTTGTTGAAATATATTTTGTGATCTACAGAAGTTTCTGTTGAAAAATTCCCATCTTCTGTAGAATGGGATCTACGGATATTTTGGGAATAATGATTAACTTTATCTTCTTCACTAAAACTCCTTTGCAGTTTGATGTGCGGATTGTTATTTTCTTCACATGACATCGATCTAAAAATACCACGTGTGTTACTGGTTGACGTTTCTGAAGGAAAATTTCTATTTTTGTCAGTTTTGGGTCTTGAATTAGCAACATTTGTAATTTTAGAAGTCTTTATGCAGCTTTCCTCTTTCAAAACGCCGCAGTTTTCGGAAGATTCTGATTCATCATCGCTTGCCTCGGAAGCTCCGGTGATTTTGAGATCAGGAATAACACGACTTGGAGTTGAAGCTATCTGAGAGCAAACAGGTTGCTCTTTTGGCGATGGTAGGTCTTGGGAATACTGCTTGACGACTTTGATACCAGGTCTCATGGGTCTTGCACTTGAAGAGGTTGAGTTTCCATGTTCGGGCTGAGATGTTGCAGCGCTTCTTATGGAATGTCCAGAAAACAAAAGCTGTTCCAGTTCTTTGATTCGCTGTTTCGAATCTTCGACTTCTCTTTCCTTTTCTCCAAGTCTCGCTTGAAGGACTTCGCACTGCAAAATAATTTAGATAAATTTTTAGACAGTTTATACAAGTACAATTATTATTGTTGTTATCACCTCAATATTTAAAAATTTATGCTATTTCTAAAACTTTTAAAGATAAATTCGAGAATAGAATGTTTTGAAAATCTTCATTTTTCTTAAATTTATAATTTTAAATGTGCATTATATAGATCAAATCCATTATTTTTATTGAATGTGATTGGGATGTTTTTATCGTATGCTGAAAAAATAATTTATAGGTCGTTAAATAGATAACAGAAGATAACCAGAGTTGGATCATATTGTATGTCCTCTGTGTGTACAAGAATGCACAAATGACGAACATTCATTGTGTTCGGCATTTCACTGAATTAAAATGATTTTGCATAATAGCTAAATTTAAAATAATTGTAGGTTTTAGCTTTTTAAAGTATTTCATATTTTGTAGATTTGATAATTAATAAAATCTATAAAATTTATATCTGGCTTTCTATAAATAGTCTAGAAATAGTTGTAAAAGAAACAACTTCATTAAAAGCAATAATTTAATTTTTTTTTTCACATATATTTACAGAATGCATCTAATAGTGCATTTCGTAAATGCATATAAATTTTAATATGTTTGACAGGGTATAACATCTGGATATTACCATAACAGGGTATTACCATAATTAAAATATATCGCAAACAATTTCCCCCTTTATTATTATGTAATGGAATTCTTTTGTGTGGCCCTGTAAATGAATAATTATCCTATCCACTGCATATCTTACAGAATACAAATTTTAGTGGACTTCGTAAATGCATATAAATTTAAATATGTTTGAACGGGTGTAACATCTTTAAAATTCATTTGAAACGATTTTTCGCCATAGGCCGTAATGTAACGGTAAACTTTTTATTGTCCCTGTGAATAAACTAATCATGCTAAAAACTTCATTTGAAATAGAGTTTGCACTAGGGTAAACGTCAATAACGTTCAAAAATTTCAGGGCAATGAGAGTATATTTACAGGGAGTTAGAGCGTGGACAGACGGAGAGACAAATCGAAATCATAAAAATTTTTCAACTTTGTTGGAATGTGTTAAAAATAGCTGCAGCAGAAATGTAAAAAACACAAAAATGGAAAAGTAAATAACTTTACTGTGCATTAACCCTTTCCAGCACAGTGATCCACTCCCGGTCACACCTAATTTTAATTCCAAACTTCCAAACGACACTAAGAATATCTTAATAAAAATTTACTTTTACAATGAAAACTTAAATTAATGAGTTCTTAGTTTCTATAAAAGGCGTTTGTAAATTTCGGTGTTAGTCAATAATTTCTCATTTTACGAAAAGAATTTGTCGGTGCCGGATAGGGTTAAGATATCATTTATAGAGCCCATTGGTAATAAATAATTATTAAACATATATTTATTTTATGTTTCTCAGTGTTTTTGAAATGCAAAAAAGCAAAATAAAATAAAAAATATTCTAAGAAATTGTCAAAAAATGTACTTTTTGAGTTTCCATGTATTACCAAGTATTATGTACAAAAAACAAAATTTAATTTTTTTCACTGTACAATCTTATTTTTAGTTATCAAATTGTTAATAAAAATCCATAACTGAAATCTGTACAGAAATAATCCCTAGAATCTGAAGAGGATAAACGGCACCTACCCAAACAGTGGTATGCTATTGCGTACTAAAATAAATTCGCTGTTATTGCCAGAGTGCGTTCCTCTGAAATGAATCCACGGGAACGCAGATGTCTTATTTTTATGCGGCGTTCCTGCATTTTCATAGTTTACAGAAGCTAATCCATCTCGTGCTTTTGAATGCCGTTTGTTTCCAACACTTTTAAATTCCAAAAAAAAGGGAAAGGATGTTGATTCAATCTTTCCTGCATGCATAAAAATTGTAGAATGTATCGAAGAAAATGTAGGAAAAGGCAAAAGCCACTTCAAAAAACAAAATTCTTTAAAAAACTGGATTTAGTTACTAAGACAACATGGAAGTAAAGCCGCAACATTATGAATCTTAGTCGTATATAGATTATACATTTCAGAAATCAAAAAGAAAAAACGAGGCCTATACGGAAGGTGAAAATCAACTAGTTGGATGTGCCAATCCCAAAACTTTCTTCTATCTCATACATACATTTTAATTAGGGATGCACCGAATATTCGGTATCTATTCGGTATTCGGCCTATTCGGCCATGTTACCGAATATTCGGTTAGGCCGAATATTAAACTATTCGGTTGAGCCGAATATTCGGCTTGGCCGAATATGAAACTATTCGGCCTGCCGAATATTCGGTATGGCCGAATATCAAAGTATTCGGCCGAATTCAATACTTAATAAAAACTTTTCACTATTTCTACTTTTAACTGTCCATTTTTTAATTTATATTTAAAACAATTAGAAACAAAATCATTTTTAAATAAAATAGAATGTTTTTACACAATTTATTTGCTGTTTGTAAAGTATAACTTAAGAAAATTAAACATGAGAAGGATTAAAATGGTGATTTATTAGGATTCTCCTTAGGAATAAATTATGTGCAGATACAAGTTTCTAAATTTTGTCTAGTAAATAATCTGTTTCTTGCTTTCCACCAAATAAAAGTCCTTTAAAAGAAAAAAACAACTTTCGACATTAGTAATAGCTGTCAAGGCAGACAATTTTTGTTTATGAAACCATAATCATAAACAACTTATTGAGTCATAAGTACATTGTATTTCATCTCACTCTAGGTCAAAACCTGTGTGTTCGTTTATTACATTAACAATAAATAAGATAACATATTTTCAACTCACATGCTTTGATTTCTGTAAAATATGATATGATGGGAAGGGTGGAAAATACCACCATTCATAAGAAAAGACCTATGAGCCAAACATGCCTTTATTCAAAATTAAGTTGAAAGTATTTGTACTTTATATTGAAAAAAAATTGCCTCGAGTTATTTAAAAAGAACAATTATCAGACTGTAAAATTTTTCTTCGGCCATTTTTTCATTATTTGATTTTAAAATGTTTATTTTGATTTGTAGAAAATTTTATTAATTAAAGTTTCATAACTGTGCTTCTTAAATAACTCAAGGCAGATTTTTTTCAATACTAAATGTTCTTATAAAAAGCTCTTGTTTATCAAAATGTAAGTTTCTTTTATTAAACATTATGTAAAACTGTTTTAAAAAGTAACATTTTAATACCTTTAAATTTTAAAATATAAAAAGAATTTGGAAAGCCGAATATTCGGTATTCGGCCGAATAGTTAACTATTCGGCTGGCCGAATATTCGGTATTCGGCCCAACAATTACTATTCGGCTAGCCGAATATTCGGTATTCGGTTCACCTGTCGGCCGAATATTCGGTATTCAGTATTCGGCCAAAATCACTATTCGGTGCATCCCTAATTTTAATATTTAAAAAAAAAATAGTTACTCATTTTAATGCTTTAATAATTTTAATTCAATACCTTACCAACTTTGATTTTCATCTTAAATTTCTGCTTCAATCAATTAATCGGAGTAAAAAAGAATTTCCGTCTCTGCACGAGCCGATGGACAATAGAATGATAAGCAGATTTTTTTTTCAAATTCAGGGAGGACCTACTTGCCTTACCAAAAAATAATCATATACAAAATGTTTAGTTCAGTTCTAGAACTAACTTCATACACTTTTATGTGGTGCAATAATGAAAATGGCATAAAATTCGGTATTGCAGCGTCGCCTTCCGGCGGATTTTTTTAGATTAAGGGCGATCCAACTAGCCATAGCCATACACTTACACAAAAAATTTCGTTCAATTCGGGACATAACTTCATATACTTTTGGTCAGTACAATATTGAAAATGGCACATAAATCGCGATTGCAGAGCCCCCTTCCGGCTGATTTTTTTCAAATTCAGGGAGGACTAACTAGCCATAGTCATACACATACACAAAAAATTTGGTTCAATTCGATGCATAACTTCATATACTTTTGGTCGGTACAATATTGAAAATGGCACAAAAATCACGATTGCGGCGCCCCCTTCCGGCGGATTTTTTTCAAATTCAGGGAGGACCAACTAGCCATAGTCATACACATACACAAAAAATTTGGTTCAATTCGATGCATAACTTCATATACTTTTGGTCGGTACAATTTTAAAAATGGCACAAAAATCGAGATTGCATCGCCCCCTTCCGGCGGAATATTTCAAAACTGAAGGAGGACCTGCTTGCCACAGCCAAAAACATTCACAAAAAATTTGGTACAATTCTATGCATAACTTCATACATTTTTTGATGGTAGAATGGCGACATACAGACACACACACAGACACACGGACAGACAGACATTTTGTAAAAACATGTTTTTTAGAATATCTGACCCCTAAAACGTGTAAATCCGTGGAAAACCGGAAGTCGAAAAAATTTCGATTACAATACTTTCTTCTATTGAAGATAGAATAAAGTAAAAATGAGTTAAAAGCAAAGTGAAATGGAAACGATTTGGTAAAACTTATTGCATCAGTCATTCATTATTTACTTCTTGTTTTATCGGCGTTCAAAGTTAAAAGTCGGTTAAATATGGATTTTGAAGTATGCATGATCTAAATACATGTATAATGCATTAAAAATTGTGAACCTCTATGCTTTTTAATTGAAGTTATTAGTTTATTCAATTGTTCAATAATAAGCCATTCATCTTACAATTTCTTGTATTTCAACTCTTTATGAAGTAATTAAAATATGTATAGCAATTAAATGAATATTTTAAAATGAACTGACATGTATAAAGCATGTTGTCACATTTAGGACATTGAACGTCTTATTTAGGATTTAACTACAATAAATTTGACAAAAATAACCTAAATACGACAATGGTATATTGCTGGCTTATGGTAAAAATAAGAGTTCAATTTTTATTAAACAAGTTAGTTTTGAACTAAAGGCACAATATTCAATAAATTTCTGCTTAATATAATACATATTTATTTAACAAAATACCGGATATCCCCTAAATATGACAAAACTATGGGGAATTGCGTCGCATTCAGACACATTGACCATATCTATCTCCTTTACTATTTACTGAATCGTTCCGAAATTTGGGCAGAATGTTCTAAGAATATTAAGGCACATTTTAAAATAAAAATCTAATTGACAATTTCATCATTTTTTATCGAAATGACAGGTGCACAGTCCCCTTAATGTAATTAAGTGTAATTAAATTCTTACGTTTTTCAAAGCAAATATAATAACGTTACTTGAGATGATTGAGCTTTAATTTGTAGATTGACATACGGTGTATGAATAACAAGAATTAGAGAAAATGTCATTCAAATGCGAGTTTCTTTTAAATAGTTTAGTACCTATTGAAAAGTGTTTCCCAGTACACTAATTCCAATTCTAAAATACCATGCCAACGGATGCAAGTACTTGAAGTGATAAAAATTATATATATTTACCTTTGTTATTAGTTGCCACACAGTTCTTCCCGGTGCCTGAAATAGTTTAAAAATCCTTAAAAAAGTGGAAGCAAAAAACAGAAATGAAGATAGTAGTACATAGACGGTTTAAATAACGTAAAAATGAAACAATACAGAAAATTAAATAAAGACAGAATAGGTAGTGATAAACTAACTTAACCGGTAAGTTTGACGGAAAGTAAAATTTAGTCAATTATAAACTCAAAAAAGGTCTTTAATACATTGCTGGAAATAAAAACTGCATGCAAGTATCAACAACTTGTCGTAATCCGAAAAAATCGAAAACTTTTGCTCAAAATATTTTATTAGAACAGGCAAAATATAACAGCACTGAGCAATCTCCAAAATGCCAACACTGAATTGATTTTTCTGGGGGTGAATCGGAAGAAGGATAAAATTGACGAGCAAAATTATTGCATAGAAAGCTATTAATTGCTTAGTTGTTTATAGCTTCTGGAAAGGATCTATTGAAACTTTTCACTCTCGTTGAATTAATTGAAGGAAAAGAGTAAAATTTATAACACAGTACAAGATGTATTCAAAGCAAAAGTCCTACATTTTGTATCCAGTTGCATCTTTGTCAGTTTTATTTTTCCGTAAGCTGTTTTTGTTAGTTTTAAAGTTTTTTTAATCTAATTTTGATGAATCTTAATTATTTTCTTAATTAACTTAATATATTTAAATTACTCCGGGTTGTTTTATTTAAATTAATTTGATAATATTGTCATCGTTGGGCTTTATGTCAACAATATTTGAAAAAAAATAATAGATTTATTAAGAACTGTGCTTATGAAACAAACTTAAAGAATCCATTACACATTCATAATTTTTATTTTTGAATTTTCACTTGCCTGTGTTTATTTATTTATTTGTTTATTTATTTTTGTTTAAATTTGCTTCCAAAACGGATGATACTACAAAGATTACAAACAACACAGAGAAGCATGGAAAGATGTATGCTAGGCATAACTAGAAGAGACAGAAAGAGGATAACCTGGATAAGAAATGAAACAAAAGTTTTTGACATCCTTGAAAGAATCAAGCAGCTATAATGGAAATGGGCTGGGCACATTGCAAGAAGACAAGACAATAGATGGAGCACAAATATACTACAGTGGTATCCCAGAGACATATATATATATATATATATAATACCATTAAAAGTAGACAAGATTCACCAATGGATTTTATCAATAAAACAATAAACCAAAACGAAGAATTAGAATTGAATTATAATAATAATAATAATATATATATATATATATATATATATATATATATATATATATATATATATATATATATATATATATATATATATATATTATTATTATATATTTCTATTTGAAAAAATATAAAAATTGAATTTTAACAGGGCCCCCGTAGGGTAAAAATTCCAAAATTCCAATTAGGAAAACTTTGCCGGAATTAAGAAAAAAAAAAATACATTTTTATATTTGCAAAACTCACAGAGTTATAGCCGTTTATATAATTCATCATGTTTTTTAGGAATGAGATACAAATTAAACGCGCTCAATTCAAGAATCAATGTTACTTTAACAGTAAATGTTACTTTAACAGTAACTTTTTTTTTTACTATGCTATTTTAACAGTAACTCTTTACACTTTAACGAAATAGATAAGGTCGTTTTACAAATGCCAAAATAAAATCAAACTAGCATTAAATACCTTTTAATAAAGGGCTAAATTCGTACTTTATTATGGAAGTACAACTGATGTCTATTCAATGTAAAATGAAATCACACGTTCATTGTATTCAATTTTAAATGGGAAGTTGAATTGAATTTAAATGCAAAGATTTTTTTTAAGTATAGCATCAAAGTCTTTTTAATCTTAAAATGTTTTAAGCATAATAGGATGCTTTAAAAGGTGTTTGTTTCGCAAAATGTATAAATTGCATAAAAAACTTTAACATAAAAGCCTCAGTTACGCGCAAATTTAAATCGATCATTTCAAACGAGGAAAATTAAGAGATTGCAGTATGAAAAAGATGATGCAAGTAGAAAAGGAAAATCAAGATATGAACAACCAATATTTGCACAACTTTGTAAAGCATTAAAATGGTTTTTTACATCAATATTGATTTATGATTAAAAATCTCATAATTAAAAAAAATATTCGTTTTACCCTATTTGCATTTTTCAGTTCTTCAATCATTGCTTTTATTTCAGATACATCATGACCTGTAAAAGAAACAATATTTACGAGCACTTTTAGTCTTCAAATTAATCGGTACAAAGAAAATTAAAAAAAAAAAAAAACTGTAATTTAATAAATTACAACGAATATTAGGAAATATTCAAAGATTCAAATTTTAAAGACTTATAAATTAATTCTATATTTAAATTAATAATGATAATAAACATCATTTTATGATGATCATAACGAGCCATATATTACATATGTCATGCATTAAACATTAATATTCCTAAACCAATAATTAAAAAAAATGTTTAATGTTTATAGATATACAATTTTAACAGTTTAAAATGTGTATTTTTATTGGATGGAGTTAGTCAGACTGACTTCTGAACGCTTCATATTACATACGGCATGGATTTAACATTCATATTCCTGTACTCATCCTAAACAAATTTTAAATGATAGTTCAGTTTTACAATTTTTGAAACTGCAAATTTTTAAACATCTAAACATCGCACATTTTTAATTTTTATACCGTTAGGTAGGGGGAAAAATGCACTTTTAAATGAAATTTGTTTGACAATTTTATCACAATTTGTTTTCAAATTATTATTTATTTTAAAATTTTTATTACTTTTTTTTGTCATCGTGGCAACAGAAGTGTTCCATTTTTGGGCATTAAACATGAACCAGTCAGAAAGCGAATAAAATAAAATAAGTTGCGGAATTCAACCAATCAAAGGATTAAAATAGACTTCAGTTTTCCCAGTTCTCTACCGAGGACAACAACTATTTACTATTGGGTGATGGAAAGAAGAGCTACCGAATTAAAATCGTCTCAAAAATATAATCCTTTTACAAACTGAAATAAAAAAAAATAATGCTTAGGGGGAAAATACTCTTTAAATATAAAACATTGTAAAAAATAAAAATTGCCAAGGCAAAAATCTAAATGCATAAAATTTAAATTTATCAGGAAATTTAAATAGCCTAAACAACATTTTTTTAAAAGGAATGAATCATTATTCATTCTACTAGAAACGGATCATATAGTTCAACCCCCCTTCCCCCTCCCATACATACAACAAAGAAAAGACGCTATGTGAAACAAAAATAAAAACTCTTGCATCAAACATAGATTATGGAACACTTTCCAACACTAATATATTATCTATCTATATATATTAAGCTATCGTACGTGGCACAGAAATCGCAATTATTTGTTAATTGTTTAATGGCAACGCCCATATGAAACGCATCTTATTGGTTAATGTGTAAAAGTCCTTTGGCAGAATTTAGGACGTGATGTTTTGTTCTTTCTCCAGTTATGGAGTTTCAAAATATCATTACTTTTGTTTTTACTGTTATTTTTACTTAAAAAAAATAAATAAAAGTCATGAATTTTAATTGTTTCAATTTCAGATTAAAGTTATGTATTATAAATGAAATGAGTGGATGAAAGGATTATATTATTATGTTTTAAATGAAATTATTGAAGTACGAAAAAAATGCCAGCAGTACAATATTCGGCGATTTATCATCTGCCCAAGCTAGCATTAAAATAGGTAATATTAAAAAATATTAAAGGTAACAAAACTAAATAAAAAAGTTTAGTTAATAATTATAGAGCTAAACAAATTATATCATTTAATATATATATATATATATTTTAAGTTATAAGTTAATATGAATGTTATAACCTAATTCTAATTTAATTATTTTATTAATTTAATTTTATGTAAATATCGATCATTAATTATTTTCTCTGGTTCAATTATATTTCCATTCAGCTTTATCTTTTTTGTTCGTTACGGATAAATCATAGCAAATTTTTTTTTTTTCTTCTTTTTCAAATTTTTTTTTTCGCCATTTGGCGAGCATGACATTCTATTTAAAAAAAAGAGTAACCCTGCTGTTCCTGCTACGATCCGATGCTTGAATTTCTAACAAACTGGTTTTTCTACGTGATACTGTTCTAGCTCGTATAGTAAAGTATTGCTTCTTGCTTTTATAATTTATTAATAATTCTATTGCGCTGTCCTCTACATTCATGGTGATAACCAGATAAGTTTCTTTTTTTCTTTTTTTTTTTTTTTTTTTTCTCTCTCAATATCTTGTTTTCATACTTTTTATCGAAATTATACATGCAAGTAATGTTTATCATTTCCACGTGCATAAATAGGGTTAATTTGTACTCTTGTTACTGACACTATTTGCTGCACGCTATTGTTTCAATATATGTATATTTTCATTTCTTCAACTATTTATTTCTATGTTCCTTGTTTAATAATATGGTTTATGTGTGCTGGTAGCCCCAATTACGTATTATTTTGCTATTTCATGGCTAATACGTGGATGAAACCGCATACTTCATTTGTAGTTCCAGAGCATTTGGGGCCTGACGATTCTGTTCTGTGGACTACAAATTTCCTTTGCATTCATTTTATTTTATTTATTTATTTATTCAGATATTCTCATTTCACTATTTTTTTTTTTTTTTTTTTTTTTTTTTATAATTCAATTTTATTCAAATCCTTCGTTTTGGTTTATTGTTTTATTCATAAAATCTATTGGTGAATTTTGTCTACTTTTAATGGTATTATATATATATATAAGTAAATAAACAGTTTATTAATAAATAAACAACAATAGCCGGGTTAACATATGAGGCATATAATTGCAATTTTGTTGCAATTGTGCCAATGTGGTATGTATCACATCTGTGTCCTTTTCTCTAGAAGAATCGTCCAATTTGCCAAAAAATTGAGAAATTAAAAAAATTATGAATAGAAGCAAAATTATTTAATGTTTAGAACACATTTAAGGGTGGTAGTTGTTAAGAAATTTGAGTTTTCATGCAATGAAACGATCATAGTCTGCCCTTTAACCCAGCCTTACTCAACCTGCGGCCCGTAGTGCATAATCATTAAAACTATATTTATACAATTAATTGCGATGACATGGAAAAGTATTTAAGGTCTTCAGCATTGTTTTATATATTTTCATGGAAAGATAAATATAAAAAATAGGACAGAATTTAACTGAAAATTATGTTAACCCTTTATCTACTGACGGTACTTATAAATACCCTTAAAATTACTTGTTATATATATATATATATATATGTGTGTGGGATATACTCTCGCATGTGGGCTACACTCTGTGTTACACCTGAATCGGACTGTATTTTCCTCCGCCACTCACCGAACTCTGCTTCGAGATTAAAGTAGAAACGGGAAACATCGAAGCTGTGTGGTCAGGATTGAGAGGAAGAAAATGTAAATAGAATGTTTTCCGACGACGGCTAACGACGCAATGATTCCGACGATTTAAGACGAATCTTTTAAGAACGCTAAAATATTTACGACGAATTGACGTTTGATAAGAATGTTATGAATAACCACAAAGAGCGATTTGATGTTTTATTTTTTGTTTGTTTGTTTTTGTCCTGTTCGTCTGATAATAAATGTATGTGATGTCAGAGAATAGTTTTTATTTACAGTAAGGACTCGTCCATCCTATAATGTAATGCCAGAAGTGCCCACTTAGCATTTTTTCTCATTGTTATGAACTATTTGTTTTCTTCAGATTCAAGTCGGATATCATTTTACGGGTGAGTTAATTATTCCATATTTTATATTTACTATGAAGCTAGTCGACATCAAAGAACTGGAACTTGCATTTAAAAATGAACGTACTAATAAAATAAAACTCCTTCATAAATTATTGTTCGACACTGATGGTGATCGATCAAATCGAAAAAGAATTCGTGACTTCACTGGTTTCGATTTCGAAACGACCAGCACTGAATTCAAAAATAAAGTTACGAAAGTTCAAGCAGATTTTTCTTTAAACGATTTAATCACAATTTGTAATTTACTCTGTATCTCAAATGAAGGTTCTTTAACTGAACTTGCAACCAGATTAGTGACATATCTTTCAGAATTAAATTCACTGCAAGCTAACATTATTCAAAACGAAAATGATACCGATTCGGAACCTGAGATGTCTTCACATAATACCACATTGAATAAGGACACTGCAAGTAATACCGAATCATCAAATTTTGATAAAAACAAGCAATTTCCAGTTCAAAGTTTTTTGCCATCTACTATTAATTTTAATGATGTTGAAAGCGTTATACCGCCTTTTGATGGTAGTTCTTTTCAAGACATAAATATTTGGTTAAGTAATTTTGACGATGTCGCTAGCATGCTCAACTTATCAGAATTTCATAAATTTATATTTGCTAAACGATCCTTACGAGGAAAAGCCCAGCTGCTAGTACAAACAGAATTTCACATTAACTCGTATGAAAAACTTAATGAACTTTTAATTTCTGAATTTGGCATTACTTATAATTCTGCTGAGTTACATGATATGTTAAATAAACGAAAATTACAAGAAAATGAATCCCTTAAAGAATATTTTCTCGTAATGAAACAATTATGTTCGCGCGGTAACATCGAAGATTCAGCACTGATGCAGTACATTATTAACGGTATACCCGACCCTGTTTTCAGAAAATCAATATTATATGGCTGCCAATCTATAGTAGAATTTAAACAAAAGCTCAAAATTTATGACAAAATTCGGCATGACTATGAGAACACTAAATTCCGTAAATCTAAATCAGAAATGCTGTTAAAAGAGAAATCTTTTCGTCCAAAACCTGATCTTCTCTGCTTTAATTGTGGTTTAGCCAACCATAAAAGTAGCCAATGTAGGCATGAAGACAAAGGCCCTCGCTGCTTCAATTGTTCGAATTTTGGCCATAAGCCGGCTCAATGTGATCAACCAAGGAAATCTAGAGATAAGCCTGAACCATCCAATATTTCCACCATTACGTCGAATACTTTTATGACCAAACAAGTAATTATTTCGTCAGTAAATGTTCTTTCTTTGATCGATACGGGAAGTGAAAGAAGTCTGTTAAAAGAAAGTATTTATCGCAAACTCCCAACGGTTTCGAACCTCGAACATTCAACAATCACATTAACTGGATAAGGAAATACTATGATCAAACCCCTGGGTTTTTTCTCTACGGATATTACTATAGATGATTTTAATTACACCACTAATGTTTATGTAGTACCAGATTATTCCATATCTTTTGATTTTATTATTGGTACAGATGTTATACAGCAAAGTATTTTAACAGTTTCTCAAAATAATATTTCGATGCAAAAAATCAAGCAAAATGAAAATATGTCAAATAATTTTCTGATTAATGTTGCTCAAGTATTAGACGATATTAATCTTGATTTATCTCACATTACCGATAAAACTATACGTTCAAAAATTGCGGAACTTATTCAAAATTATTCCCCTCGAAAAGTAAAGACTACCGATGTTACATTATCAATTCATCTGAAAGATGAAATTCCTGTTACTTGTCCTCCCAGACGCCTAGCTCCTATAGAGAAAGAATTTGTCGAAAAACAAATTTCTGAATGGCTTGAAAAGGGAATTATCCGAAAAAGCACCAGTAATTTTTCATCACCCATTGTCCTCGTAAAAAAGAAAGATGGTTCATATAGATTATGTGTTGACTATAGGAAGCTAAATGCTAAAACACATAAACAACGTTTTCCCCTCCCAGTCATCGATGACATTATTGATCAATTGCACTCTGCAAAAGTATTTACTACTCTTGATCTTAAAAATGCATTTTTTCATGTCGAAGTAGAAGAAAATAGTCGAAAATACACTTCTTTTGTAACACATTCTGGTCAATTTGAATTTCTATACATGAATTATGGCCTTAGCGACGCTCCCTTAGTTTTTCAGAGATATATCTATAATGTTTTTCGCGATCTCATTAATGAAAAAGTACTTATCGTCTACATGGAGGATTTCGTAATACCATCTGAAAACGAAGCCGAAGGACTCCAGAAATTACAACGCGTTCTTACAACTGCATCCGAATATGGTTTAGAACTGAATCTAAAAAAATGCCACTTTTTACAACGAGAAATTGATTTTTTGGGTTACCACATTAAAAATGGTCAACTGCATCCATCTCCCTCAAAAACTAAAGCTGTCCTAAATTTTCCAGAACCTAAAAGTGTAAAAGATGTACATTCATTTGTCGGACTAACCTCATATTTTCGTAAATTTATTCAAGATTATTCTTTAATAGCTAAGCCCTTAACAGATCTCCTTAGAAAAGACACTAAATTTCACTTCGGTGACCAGCAGCGAAATGCATTTAATCAGTATAAAACAGGACCTGAAACACATTCTTGCTTCAGGTCCTGTTTTAAGCATTTATAACCCTAGTAATGAAACAGAAGTTCATTGCGATGCTTCTATTGATGGTTACGGAGCAGTCCTCCTTCAAAAGTCTTCTACTGATAATCAATTTCACCCTGTCTACTTTATGAGCAAAAAAACCACAGATGCTGAGCGTAAATATTCGAGTTATGAACTAGAAGTTTTGGCTGTCATCGAGGCTCTTAAAAAATTTCGTGTTTATAGTTTAGGTATTCCTTTCAAGATAGTCACAGATTGCAACGCATTTGCCCTAACTATGAATAAAAAAGATCTTTGCACCAAGATAGCTCGATGGGCTTTAATGTTAGCTGATTATAACTATACAATCGAACACAGACAAGGTACACGTATGCGCCACGTCGACGCTTTAAGTAGAAATTCCGTATGTATGACCATTCAAGACAGTTTTACTTCCAAAATCATACAATCACAGAACACCGATGAACATATACAGGCCATCAAAGAAATTTTGAAAACAAAGCCATATGACAATTATTTCCTCAAAAATAACGTTCTTTATAAAAATCATAAAGGTTACGATCTGGTAGTTGTGCCGGATGAAATGCAGCTAAACGTCATTAAACACGTTCATGACAAAGGACACTTCGGACGCAAACGTTGTGAAGAACTCCTTAATGAAGAATTTTTTATCCCTAATATGGCAAATAAGATTGATAAAGTTATAGGAAATTGTGTAACATGCCTTTTATATAAACGGAAACGTGGGAAACAAGAAGGCGAGTTACATCCCTTACACAAAGAGGAGACTCCCCTCCAAACTTACCACATTGATCATCTAGGCCATCTCGAATCAACTAACAAAAACTATAAACATATTTTGTCTTTAATAGATTCATTTACCAAATTCGTGTGGCTATATCCCTGTAAAACTATTTCTTCTGCCGAAGTCATATCGAAACTGCAACAACAAAGTTATACTTTTGGCAACCCTTCCAAAATTATTAGCGATAAAGGTCCTGCATTTACAAGTAAAGAATTTGCTGATTATTGCCAAAATGAAAATATAAAACACGAGACAATTACAACTGGCCTTCCCCGTGCTAATGGTCAAGTAGAGCGACTTAATTCCATCATAATATCAGTAATCTCTAAAATGTCCAAAGACGAACCGACCAAATGGTTTAAACATGTTCCTAAAGTTCAACAAGTCATTAATTCAACTTACCAACGAAGCATTAAGAGAACACCATTTGAAATACTATTTGGCACAAAAATGAAACAGAAAGAAGATTTACAAATTATTGAACTCCTAAACAGTGCAGTCGAAGAACAATTCATGAAAGATAGAGAAGAACTCCGAAAAGAAGCTAAGAAGAATATCCTGGAAATTCAACAAGAAAATCGCAAGCATTATAATTTAAGACGTAAGAAACCCCGGAAATATAACCTTGGAGACCTCGTAGCTATTAAAAGAACCCAACAAGGACCAGGGTTAAAATTGAAGTCTAAATTCCTAGGTCCATATAAAGTAACCAAAGTGAAGTCTAACGACACCTACGGCGTAGAGAAAATCTCATCAACTGAAGGGCCGATCAGTAGTAGTTCGTGTGCTGAATACATGAAGCCTTGGCATGACGATGACTGAAACTTTATTTTTTTTTCCTTATCTTTAATGTGTATGTGTGAACATTTTAAAAGTCAGCGATTTTAAAGAACATTTTCATTCGATGTTACGCCATTTCAGAAAAAAGACGACTAATCTTTCTAGTGTACAAACGAACTCTATTTTTTTTCCTCTAAGTACAGTTACTGTTTTTGTTTTTGTTTTTGTTTCTTTTCAGATTCTGTAAGATCACATGTCGCTGCGGCAGCTCCAGATGTCAGGACGGCCGCATGTGGGATATACTCTCGCATGTGGGCTACACTCTGTGTTACACCTGAATCGGACTGTATTTCCCTCCGCCACTCTCCGAACTCTGCTTCGAGATAAAGTAGAAACGGGAAACATCGAAGCTGTGGGGTCAGGATTGAGAGGAAGAAAATGTAAATAGAATGTTTTCCGACGACGACTAACGACGCAATGATTCCGACGATTTAAAAGCAAGGTTTAAGACGAATCTTTTAAGAACGCTAAAATATTTACGACGAATTGACGTTTGATAAGAATGTTATGAATAACCACAAAGAGCGATTTGATGTTTTATTTTTTGTTTGTTTGTTTTTGTCCTGTTCGTCTGATAATAAATGTATGTGACTGTCAGAGAATAGTTTTTATTTACAGTAAGGACTCGTCCATCCTATATATATATATATATATATATATATATATATATATATTATACGTCAATTAGTTGTAATACTGTCCAGAATGAGTTACAGATACATTACTTTATTTTGTTCCAAAACATTATTGGTTACCCAAAACAAAAATATTTTTAAAAGGTTGATTTCTTTGTATCTTTTCAGCTTTCTTAGCGCTGAGATAGAGGGGGGGGGGATTTTTTGATTGGGAAATATTTCTACATTTATGTTGTAAGAACATTATATTTGTACATTTTATAATTCTACAAAATGCCAAGAAAACAATTTAAAATAAAAGTTTTGAGTGGTGTTAAAAATATTGCTCAAAATCCCAGTAAATTCAAATTTAATTAATCCTTCTAAGTCCTTCAATCCTTCAAAAATTTATTAAAAGATTATGTAAATCTTTTAATTTAGTTTAAACAATTTACGTAAAATGCTTTAGAATGTAAAATTTTCATGAATCCATAATGTGGTAGATAAAGCCTTTAAAAGATGTTCCTTTGGTTAAGTTCTTTTTTAATATAGTCCTATTTGCCGTACAGTGATGAATAGATTTCTTAATCTTCAACAATAATAATCAAGCATCGTCTACACATTTTTTAGTCATCAGCCTTGAGTTTTCTAAAGTGTTAATTATTATTATTTTTTTTTTTTAATGAATGCTATTCATGTGTAGATGTGCCCATTCTATCTATTTTTTAATTTATTTCCATTTTCATATTTTATTTTTATTTTAAAAGCTTTTTTTATGCAATTTCTTTAAAACAATGGCAATTATATTACTTCCATGGTTGCAAAAAAAAGAAAAATAATCTGATACGTATTTTTAACTTGTTTTTTTTTTTTTAATTTGCGAATTAAATTTCGGTAAAAAAATATTTACACACGTGTAATTGATTATGAGAAGCGAATAAATATTTATATTTATTCTGACGTCATGAAAATATTGCTTACTGGGCTTATTTTATCTTTATTTAATTTTATTTTATTTACCTTTTTTTCATTACAGTGAAATAGAAAATGTGATACATGCTGGTTAAGCATAAAAATACATACGCACAGTACGTGTGAAAAGTTTGTTCCGATGAAAGTGGCTGCATGCGTAGTTTACCGTATTTACTCATGCATACCGCGCACCCCGTACTTTACAAGTAAAAATGGCGATTTTTAAAAATCTCGTATATAACGCGCACCATAAATTTGATATATTAATGAAGAATGACCAAATGAATTTCGATAAAGAAAGTAAAACAAACATTACATTAGGCCAGAAAGCAAGACGAAAATGCATATTTAGACTTCAGGTAGTAAGTGAATCACATGAAATAGGATTCTAGTGACGGTAAAGAGAATTGCTAATTAGCGTTTAAATAGTGTTATTAGCTCTGTTGTATAAAAAACTGCAAGGAGTGAAATAAAGACGCAGTAATACTTCAATTAAGAAACATTTTCTGAGTTTTAATGTCTTCTTTGAATAATTTCTTGTTTCATATGTATGTCGTGTGACTACATCCGACAATAAAAAATTATTCCGTGTATAACACGCACCTAGGAGTTTTGCCCTAATTTTTTGAAAAAAAAATGCGCGTTATACACGAGTAAATACGGTAAAATGCATTTTTACCTTGAGAAACATAAAGAGAAAATTTGATATGATGGTATTAAAATGACGTAATTTACTCTATTTTTCATTTCTGGATTGTAAATATTATAATTGGAGACTTTATTGATTATTTCATCTTGATTACAGGTTCTCTCTTTCTTTAAAAATATTACTTTTAGGTAAGATATACTAACTTTTTAATAAAAAATTCAGAAAAGTAAACAATTTCAGAGAAATTAAAATTAATAAAAAATGGTTTAACAGAAAAAAAGACTTCAAGCAAGGATTATATTCTATAGGAATAAATTTTGTAGGTTTATTGTAAATTCAATTAACAGTTCATTACTATCCACAAAGTCCTATTTCTTTCGTCGTGGAATTCTATGTTGTCGTCAAATATAATAGTCTACTTTTAAACGGCAGCCAAAACACAATTACAATTTTTAGAAATGCATAACGATGGTGACAATGAACAGCGCTACCGCTCTCACTTTTACTGTACTTACATTACTTTTAAATCTAAATACTGTACAAATACAATTATTACATGATAAAACAGAAATAGAATTAACTTTAGGGTGAATTTTATATGAAAAATGACTCTCAATTTAGCGAGATTTTAAGATCACCTATTTAAATAATTTGATTAAAATCGTTGACACTTTACTTAATTCCCCAAAATAACTCGAAACATCTTTGAAACAATCAGGCATTTGACCTCAACAAAAAATAGCCTCCAACTTACCACAACGGAAAATATCCGGCTTTTTACGGAAACAATTTTTTCGACTAACCTCAAAGTGTTGAACAAAACGTCGATCGATCAACCCCTTTCGCCCCACGGACAAGAAGAACCGAGGACTGACCGATATTTCTGCTTTGTAGAAAGCCCAGGTAACAGTATTCTCTAAAACCTCAAGTTTATGTTTAATAAACTATGACTTATATAGATAAATAAATAAATTGTGTAAAATATTTTCGACATTTAAAAGAAATGGTAAGACGAAATAGCAATTAAAAACATTACTTTTAAAAAAGCACACAAACTGTACTTAAAGTATCAGTAGGCAACCCTCTTCCTCACAACTGAGCGGTGTTTTTCTTCAGTACCTGCGTATAAAAAAAATTCCGCGACGCAGTACTTAGCCCAATCCCCTATCTCATTCCAAAGTTACCTATTTATTATTTCCATAACAATGTTAAGCCTATATTTAAAGTTTTACCTCTGTCATCCTTAGATTCCATTCCACTATCAAAAGATGACGTATCTTGAGAACTTTTCATCAACGTATCGACGCTGAAAGCTCTCTGAGCTTGAAGATTAGTCTTCATCCTAGAATAAATCCTCGAATAAATGAAATTTCCATACAAATAATTAATAATAAAATATGCTTTAAAAAGAAAAATACCAACCGACTTCAAAAAAGAAATCAAGCAACTTGGCGCTAACGCATACGAATTCAATGTTTTAATATGCTTATGATATGAAAACGGTTGAAACAATGAAAGATGATTTGCAACAAACCATTATTTTTTTTTATCAAATCTATATTTTTTCATTAAAAAAATTCTAATCATCAGAATTTAATTAAATTAAAATGGGACCACATGGGTACCTTATACTTTCAAACAAAAAAAAGAATTTTCAATATCGGTTCATATTTAAAGAATTTATGAGTGAACAAGTAATAGATACAGGTCGAAATCACAATATCCTCCTTGAAGTCGGTTAAAAATATATAATATACGCGATCAAAATAAATTTATTCCGAAACAAAACGAAAAACCTCTGTCGGCTCGGTCTACAGGCACAGTTAGATCTAAGTATTAAGTTAAGCGTTAATTTTCCTAAGAAAAACTTGACTGAATATAAACTCATTTACTCACTGATTTTATTTTGCTTTTTACGAGTTTTTAATTTTACTGTTCTGTAAAATCTAGTTTTACCAGAATCTTTTTTTTTCCTGTAATAATTAACTTTATCAAAAACTTATGAGTTTATAAAAGTTGTAGACAATATTAAAAATATTTATAATAAATTTAAGCTGATTTGATATCATATGAAATGATAAAGTCATGATTTTATTAAAGTCATCTTATCTATTTTTTTTTTTTTTTTTTTTTTTTTTTTTCATTTCTTAACCTTTTTAAAAATGATATAAAAAATCTGTCATAAAAGATTTTTTGGCCCTTTTTCTAGAAATAATAAAACTTTGAACTGATTTGATACACATTATGACGAAGAAGTTATGTGTTTTTTGCGGTTTTTACAAAACTCATACATATTTCCACCTCCTTGGTTCAATTTTGCCCATTAACAAACTTAACCGAGGTTTTTTGTCTTTTGATTTTATGTATCAGTTTAGAAGAGATTTTGGGAAAAATTATATAAGTCATCGTTTCCATAAAAAACTTATATATGTATACATATATACATATAGCTTTATAGATAAATAGATAGATAGATAGTTGTATTGATAGATAGATGCATAGATACATACATAGATAAAGTTTAGAACTGGTGGATGATTTTAGGTTCTAAGGGTCATGATCAGTGTAGATTGGCAAACATTTTTACAAGTTCGAACATAGAAGAAAATGTAACAGGTGGTATTTCTTACTAAATCAGCCTAGAACCTTTTTATTATGTAAGTAAACATGAAATAATAGAAAAACAAAATTACTAATAAGTAATCATATTTGTTGATGTGGACTTGTATGTACAGTGGCGGTCAAATATTTCCGGCCAGCAAAAAATTTTCAGTTAATTTGTAAATATACCCATATGAAGAGGAATCTCAAAAAGATATTTATACATTTTATTGACATAATAGTTAGGAACTTACTTATAGAAGAACATGGAAGTATCAATAAATTTAACTGACAAAATTAAGTATAAAGGAAAACGCATGTTCTCAAAAGTTTATGGCCACCTTCACAAATTTGTAAAAAAGTGGTATTGTAATAGAAAATTACAATGATCAACAACATTTACGATTAGTATTTTATCGTATTACTATTTTATTAGCTTTAGCAATAAGTACTGCGGCGCAGCAACGTGACATTCATACAATCAACGGTTAAAGATCGTCTATGGTACTTTTTCCCCCATTTCTTGCAATTTTGGCCAAATTTCGGCTGAGTTGGAATATTTATAGTTCCGCAGACTTTTGTCAACTTCTTTTCAAAGATTTTCTATTAGATTCATGCTGGGCGCTTGGGCTGATCATTTCAAAAACGAAATTTTTTGTGTGAAAACCATTGCTTATCGAGGTTTGCAAACATTATTTATGTCGTTATCATGTTAAGAAAAATAGATGTGACCAAATTTTTTTCTCTAATAAGGCAGAAAATAGTCTTGCAAGATATCCTTATGCATTGTATAATTCACCTGGCTGTGGATTTCAAATAACGGACCGACACTTTTTGAGGCAAATACTCCCCACGGCATAGTGTGTCCTCCGCCATGCTTCATTGTAGGAATAACATAGGTCGAATCATATCTTTTGTTGTTAGGTCATCGGACGTTGTATCTGCCATCACTTTCAAAACTGTTTCGAATTCGATTGATGGAAAAACAAAACTTTTTTACAGTTTTCACTTGACCAGACTTTGTGTTTCTTGGAAAATGAAAGTAGGTACGTCGGTATTTTTTTTACCTCTGAAAATTTTTTAACACCGACTCTTCCATAAAGTTCTGCATCACGTCAGCATCATAACACGGTAGACTAACTTATTTCAGCAATATTTTCATTCCGTAAATTGCAGTATATTGCAACGGAATTTTCATGCGGATTATCAATGGTTTTTCTCCTGATAATTCTGTCCTCAGGAATGGTAATTTTCCGGGGTCTCCCGGATCTCTGAATGTCCTGAAAGCTATAACCATTTTTATATAATTTTATAAATATTGTTTACAGTCGATTTTACCGATCGATAACTTAGCCGCAATATCTCGAGAAGATTGGCCTTTTATCGACAAACTAATCACTCATTTATGAACACTAATTGTTGAATTTTTCAAATTTGAATTCAAACTATGCTATACACGTTGATTCATTCATAAACACAACCAAAAAACACTTTATGGATAGAAAAAATTAAAGAATGATAAGTGGCCAGAAACTTTTGAGAACATGCGTTTTCTTTTATATTTAATTTTGACATTTTTTTTTTAAAATATTTACACGTTCTTCTATAATTACGTTCCTAACTAATATGTCAATATAATGTATAAGTATCGCTTTGAGATTTATCTTCATATGGGTATATTTACAAATTAACTGAAAAATTTTTGCTGGCCGGAAATATTTGACCGCCACTGTATATGGCTTTGCATGATACTAGTATTTTTAACAGGAAAACCGTTATTTGTTTGAACATTTCGAAAAAAAGTATTACCTTTTTTGTGAGATTTCGGTCTTAACATGTCAGTTATTCTCGTTCATACAAATAACGGTTTTCCTATTGATAGTACTTGTACCATGCAAGTGTATTGTGCAAGTCATATAAAAACTCACATAGATAAATATATTTACATATAGTAAAAGATTTTTGTTTTATTAAACTTTTACATATATTATAAGAGATTTTAGGCTGATTTAGTAAGAAATACCATCTCTTTACATTCTCCTCTATATTACAATTTTTTTTTTTTTTTCAAATGTACGTTGTTTATGAATTTTAGAACCCAAAACCAACACTACTTGAAAACCTATCTTTATACAGTTAGAGAAATATGATTTTATTATTATTATAGTTAATATAAAGTTACATCATTTTTACTTTAAATATTTCTAATTTTTATTTATATTAATGTTTAAAAAAAACGCTGAATCAAACTATCAAAATTAAGCTTATGTATTTTTGTTTATTTAACTGAAAAAAAAATGATATTCTACAAATAATATTTCGAGTTATAAAGATTTTAAATTACCCCTCTTTTTTTTAGTAAATTATAAATTAAATTTTTTAAAAAATTATTTGAAGTTTTATCACGCGATTTTGTTTACAAATAATGTGGTTAATTATCAAAAAAATTTGAAAATTTTAATTGAATAAATAAAAATTACTTTTAAATGAGTCGTGGACCCACTTTGAAACTGCAATATTATTCTTTAAACACCCGATATAATGAAAAGCCATACATTGAACCCAATTTCAATTAATTTAATGAAAGAAAGAATGCATCACTGAATCTTGTGTAAAGGTATCGATTAAAAGTTATTGTCGGAGGCAATCTCATTTCTGAACAACGAACAAATATTGATGTGCATTTATCTGGTTGCTCTTTCCTTACTTCCTAACTAACATTATTTCGAAGCTTATTGATTCTATTTCTTTTGTCAAATAATTCGATTTAATATAATTTGAAATGTAAATGAAGTATTAACCTCGATTTAGAATTTTCAGATAATTTAACCTCTTCAGTTCCGAAGCTAAAATTATAATACAAATACTTATTCATTGTATTCCAAACAAAATAACATTAAAAAAGGTAGGAAAAACATCTTTTCTAAAATTGAACCTTTAGGCACTTAGTAATTTAACCCTTTAATTCCCATGATAGAACACGATCTTGGAGTTATGTAGTTCAGAAAATCTGACTTTACACCAGAAAGTTTCAATGGCTAATTTCGGTTTATTTAAATCTGGAATGTCTGTTATGAATTAAAGCCAATATTGTTATTTTAATTTTCTGGTGGGAATTAGGATATACGCATTAAAGTATCTCAAAATATCTCGGGCGGTGTCGGGCAGTTTGGGATCTAGATTAACCACAATTAACTGATCAATATATATATATTTTTTAACTTTCAAATATTGTCTATTTTTTTTTTTTATATTTAATATTTAATATGTGAATTATCACTTGCTATCTAAGCATAGAATCAGCATTGTGAAAAATGTCGAAGCCGGGGATTGTTTCCATAATCCTTGGAATAACGCTCCAAGCGCTCTACCATTTAAGCTACGAGGACGATGCCCAGCTTGACATTTCTCACTGACATTTCTCTGTTGAAAAAAAAATTTTTTTTTCATGTTTTTTACGGAATTTTTAATTTTTTTTTCACCAGTTTTTCAAAACAGAAATTTTTACCAAATTGAATTAAAAAAAAAAAATTCACGGAATAAATAATGCAAAATTTACGATAAAATTTTGCTGTTGAGAATAATAAATTTTGATTGGAGTGTGGTTGCCCGTGCGTGGTACGAGTAAATCATGATTAGAAAAAACACGTTGCCTGTGCAACGTATGGGTAAAACAGATAAGCAGTTGAAGCATCAATATAACATTAACCTGAATTAACACAATCACAAATTTAAGAGCTTTAAACAAGTAAATAATTTACAATTTCTCAAAAAATTTTATTGAAAAAGATCTAAGTTAAATACTTATGAAAATTTATCACTTTCTTTTTCACACTGTCTTTTGGACATTTTTAGATATTTTGCGAACTCAGATGAAAATAACATTTATCTTATAAGGGATTCAGCTCAGATGCAGGCATCTATTCGTTTGCTTTCAACGCAAAAAACATTCAGCTATTAAGAAGTGATTTAAAAAAAAATCAAACATTTTATTTTTTATAAGTTAAAGAATAGAGTTTCCCGAATGGGAACCCAGGGACCAAAAAGGTTAATGTAGTTACCTTTTCTTGGCTTGCACTTCTAGAACAGCTTTCGCTTCTGGATATTCAACAAGAGCCTAAAACAGTGGTGAAATAATGGTGATTGGATGAGGTATAAAATAAAGGAATGTATAAAATGTATTCTTGCAAGTTAAAAATTACATTATCACGTGCATAAAAAATTACTAATATTCAAAAATATTGAAACTTATATATTTTATTTAAAAATAAAATACAAATTCTTAAATAATATTATTTTTATTAGAATAAAAATAGTTTTACACAGAATAAGAAGCAGTGATTCATTTTCATCATTACTAAGTTTAAAGATAAAATTAATAATTTACAGGTTATACTATGAGTCATTATCTGATATTAGTTTGTTTAAATTAAATCAGTGATTCTGTTTGTCATAGTTCGAATAATATTCTACGAACTAAAAGTTACATATTAATGCACTATGTATTGATGTAAAAGGTTAAAAATTTGTAGTTTGTTATTTATTAATATTTAATATCTATATAAAATGCAAATGATAGTTTAATTTCGGCTGTTTATAACTTGAAAGAATTTTTACTATTAGTTAAATATTTTTTTCAAAAAATATCTTGTATACAGCATATCATTCTAAATTGCTTACTTACAGAATTATGGAAGAAAGTTACATAATCAGGTGATCCCAATTATGGAAAAAAAAAATTCACCTTTTTAAAACGTTCTGCTCAATGGATTTCAACGGAACTTGCACTGTTAGTTATATAATATGTTAGGGATAGTTTCAATATATTGCATATCGTTTTACGTTGCTTAGTTGTAGAATTATGAGCGAAATTTTTTATAATCAAGTGAATGCGATTATGGAATATTAGATTTTTAAAAAGTTATGTGAGATTTTCACTGCTAATTAAATATTTTTTTAGGATTCGTTTGCTAATACTTCATATCGTTTTTTTATCAAATCCTACTACAAATGGAAGGTTAAATAATTTGTCACAAAAGCCTACTTTTTATCTGGCACGTTGGAAAATATAATAGCACAATGGAGTTCATTTCATTTTCAGCAGCAATGCGGATTAACATTCTAGGTAAAGATTCATATTGCTTTAAAACACAAGATCAAATTCACCTATGTATTTCATTTGATTAAAGATTCATTTGTAGAAATAGACTAGAGTAGCATGCGAAGAATGTTAGTATGAAAGGCTGTAAATGTCGCACAAAAAAGGTATTCTTTTATGTTAAATAAAATAATATAAGAGGATGAATGTGTACTTACGGCCATCAAATCCCTTCTGGAAAGACATAGAAGTTCAGAATAGCCTATTGACCTAACATCAGCTGTACGCCTGTAAATATAGGTATATATATATTTTTTAATATGAAGGGCGTAAAATCAATACATTCTTGGCAAAAAAAAAAAGAAAAAGAAAAAGAAAAAAGAAAAAAAAAGAAAAAAATAGATTTTTTTTTTTTTTTTTTTTTTTTTTTTTTTTAACGTATGCACATTTGCCTACTTTTGTTCAGTTTAAGATGATTTTAGTAATTGCGTGACATTTTTGGGATTATGTATTGGATGACGATGATTTGGCTAAATGCCAATGCATTGTCTTTAGTAGTACACTGCCTCCTGAATACTAGATCTGAGACCTGACACAAACAAGGCGGCTGCCGAAGTCGGATATTTTATCATTATGTGAATGCTCTCTTAAATTTTGGTACCAAAAAAAAATTTTTTTTTAATTTTTTCGCTTCATTTTTCTGAAATTAAACTAGTAAAAAAAATCTTTTAGGAAATACGCTGTCTAAATTTAAGGGTCCATACTTACGTTAAAAGAAAGAAAAAACTGATTTTGACAGCGCTATTTCTGAATCAGCGCTCAGGCATAATAATCAGGGGGTGATGTACTGCTAAAGTCAGTGCCTTTCATTCGGCCAAATCATCGTCATCCAATATATAAGTGCAACAAGTTGATAAGTGTGATTACAGATCACACAGAGGGTTTCGTTTATTATTTCTTTCAAAACAACTTATCCTTTAATTAATAAATCCACACTCTTAATGAATAGTTATTCAAATCTTACATGCATGGTAGCATCAATAAATTTAATTTTAAAATAATTATAAAGGGAAGTTATTTAGTGTGATCAAATTAAAAATGTTCAAATAAAATTATTTAAAAAAAATCCGATATTCCAAATTTTTTGAAAATTTGAAATAAAAAGAAATTTAGCTGAAATATAAATAAAATTTTAAATCTCTAAAAACGCAAAAAAAAATATTTAAATGAAATTTAAAATGCTGAATCATTAATAAATTGCAATAGTTTTAAAATAGAAGTAAAATTGAATTCCAAAAAATATTATGCATTTCACGATGAAGAAAAAAAAATAATCTAAACTCTTAAATTGGCAAAAATTGCAAAACTTCTTTTTATTAAATTCATTTTAGTATGAAAATTTCAAGTTCCAGCTTCAAAGTTCAAACTAAAAATCTTTTGTTTGCTAGCGAGACACTTTACTTTTTAGTATTATGTCTACACGAAAAGCAATGAAATTATGGTTCTGTTTTAAAATTTAAATCGCAGAAATGAATGGATAACATTGAAGAAAATTGATTTAATTAAAATAATAGACTTTGGGAAAAAAATGATTTGTCTTGTGACACGAGAATTCAGCTGTAAATGCACAAAATTGCACAACTGTATAAATGCTCTGATTTATACAGTTTTTGTGTACTGATTCTGGGACGGACAGACAAAAGACAGAGACGAATAGGGTTTGAAAGAAACCCTAAAAATGTCATGCAGTTACTAACACTATCTTAAAATGAACAAAAGTAGGCTTATGTGCAGGTTTTAAAAAAATTCTATTTATTATTGGGTAGGACTGTATGGTGTATATACATTCAAAAAGTGTACATAGAGCGTCAAATTGCTGCCAAAGATACCATTCGGTATGGAATTGTCTTCCATAATTATTTTTGAATAAAATAAGCTTAGGATTCGTATCCATATTCAGATATTTATTATAATGTATCAAGTTCGTAATACCAAAATTTTTACCTCATGTATTAAATTCTAGGGTACATTTCAGCCTCAGGTGTCAAATTGGAAAACATTCAGCGAGGCAGTTTAAGAATTATACTTATTCTTATATTTATTCTCAATAAGCGTCACCGACGTTATTTTGAAATTTTTGAAAAATGAACAACATTTTGGAGTAAATAAAGTGTACTGGAAAATTTTGAGCGCCTTCACTTTTTTTCAATAAAACGCTGTCAATAGACTCGGATGTTAACCTAAATATTCCCCTCATACAGAAAGCTGATGCAATCTGCATTTCATAAAAATGTTTAACATACTACTTTGACTTCAAATAATTCCATTCCATAGACCATTCGAAACTTTACAGTTGACAATATAAAAGGTATAACTTAAATTGAGAGATCAACTCTAACAGTCTTCAGACAGCCTGATTATTATAAATCTTGGAGAATTTCAGATTCATACGTAGTCATAAACATTAAACAAATCCGTTACAGAATATATGCAATTGCTCATGGGCCCTCACAGGGATTTTTACCTCGTACACGCTAGAGAGGAATTAACTTCTGTTCCTTTCAAATCCATAGGCTCTGTCCAATCTGCGGGGCAAGTTGCACCGATTAGGAAAACTCTGATCGACATCTCACTTTAAAATAATCAAATTAGAGTACGTGTTTTTACTTAACCCAAGGAATTTATGCTAGAACGAAGTTCTGCGGACAATAACTTGTAGACTTAAGTTCTACAAAAACTCATGTAAATTAGAACAAAAAAAAATATTGTTACGAATTTTGTAAATAGTTAGTGTTTGTACTGTAAAATAATGTTAATAATCTTATTAAGCTCCATTTCTTTACTAATATTAGTTTTTGTTACATTGTCTCTGTTATCAAGCAAACTTGTCTATTATTTTCAGTGAATGTCTATGGCAGCTTTGCGAAATATTTGAGATATCGCCAAGTTGGCGTCACTTTTGGCGACTAATTTTGGTCGCCAAATTTGGCGATATATCGCCAAGTTGGCGACAAACTTGGCGATTGTTGGCGATGGTAACCCTTCCCTATTTATGGTAACCCCCCTTAGGTCTACTGATACATTGTTTGTTGTTCCGTGGTTTTCCATGTTTTTCTAGAAATTTCTAGCACATGCTACGAGACTATATATAAGGAGAGCGATACGAGCTGTTGTTGTTATTATTTATCAGTCAGTCATTGAGTGAGCTACTAGAGATTGTCCGAGCAAGTTTGCTTGATGTATTGAGTTTTATCTACGTTGTTTTGAATGTGATATAGTGTTGAGACATTGTATAAAGAGTCTCTGCGACCTATATTTGTACTTGTTCGATAGATTTAAACAGTTATTTTGGAATATCTTGTAATATTTGTGAATTTCGAAGACTCTGTTGTTCTGAAGATCTGTAAATAAATTATTTTCTACTTTTCTAAGAGCAAAGATTTTGAAGTTGTCTAACCATAAGATCGGAAGAACCCCATATACGCTGCAACATTTGGTGTCAGGAGTGGGGTTCTTATGGCGAAAACAAGAACAATGGATGGTCAACTGAAAGAACTGTTAGAAGCTATTAATGGAATAAAGGCAGAATTGACGAAAGGCCAAGAAGAGTTGGCGAAAAAAATGAATAAAGGCCAAGAAGAGTTGGCGGAAAAAATGAATAAAGGCCAAGAAGAGTTGGCGGAAAAGATGAACAAATGCCAAGAAGATGTGACTGAAAAGATTAATAAAGGCCAAGAAGAAATGAAGAAAACTTTAGAAGAAAAGTTCTCGTCGGTAGAGAGAAGAATAGGCTCGGTAGAAGAGAAAATAGAGGAAGTAGAAGAGAAAATTCAGAATGAAGTTAGTAATGTTGAACAGAAAATGGAACGGAAAATGGCGGAAGTAGAAGAGAAAATTCAGAATGAAGTTTGTAAAGTTGAAGAGAAAATCAGTAACGTTGAAGAGAAAATCAGTAACGTTGAAGAGAAAATACTAGGTGAAGTAGATGAAAAGCTAAATAAAAAAGTACAAGATCTTGAGAAGAAACTTTCAGCGTCTAGTGGTAATTATGAAGAATTTAGGAATCCGCGTGCTTCTCCCGTGCACATTAAGCTGTCGACATACGATGGAAAGAGTTCCTGGCAAGTTTACAAGACCCAATTCACCATTGTAGCTGAAGCGAACAAATGGAGTGACGAGGTGAAAGCTTGTCAACTGGCAGCATCTTTAAGAGAAGAAGACGCCGAAGTGCTGCAAACATTGCCCGATATGACGCAACTCAATTTTGAGACTTTAAGGTGTGCACTTGAAATGAGATTCGGCGAAAAATTCTTCAAGGATTATACGAGGATACAAATGAAGAGCCGCCATCAAAAATCGAGTGAAACCCTTCAAGAGTTTGCCTCGGAAATTGAACGGCTTGCAAATTTAGCATTCATTGACTGTCCAACAAATGTACGGGAAATGCTGTCACTGCAATATTTTGTAGACGGAATAAAAGATCCAGAAGTGCAGAGAGCGGTACGAATGGCAGATGTACAGGATTTAAAGGCTGCACTACTATATGCCTTAAAGTTGGAAGCAGCTACACAAGCCAGCCGAAGAGATCGTCATTCAGTCCGAGGGGCAACGGTGAACAAAAGCTCAGACACTGAGAACGACGTCTTGAAAGAAATTAGGAAAATAAATCAAGAAATTGAAGCTTTAAAATACGGAAGAACAAGTTCAAGAAGACAGAATCTCACGTGCTGGGGATGCGGTGATACAGGACATCTCCGAAGAAATTGCCCCAAAATCCACGAACGTGAGATAAATTCAAACAGTCAGCAGGGAAACTAAATTTTGGCCATCTCGCGGGGCGGAGGTTGCCAGAGAATGAAAAGCCCCACCTGAAGATCCTCCAGATATCAAAAATGAGTGGCGGTGATAATGAATTATATGTGATAGGCTTTATTAACGGAATTCAGTGCCGTATGATTGTCGATACAGGAGCCAATGTGACAATAATAAGAGAAGATTTGGCTCGAAAATTGAAATGTAAACTCATCTGGACTCCACCATGCGTTACCCTGCAAACTGTGACGGGCTACAAGATAGGCATATATGGAAAGGCCAATTTAACTATCAACTTTGGAGGAACGAAATATTACCATACGGCATATGTGGCTGACATAACAGATCCTTGCTTAATCGGACTAGATTTTCTGAAGAAGTTTGACTTCAGACTTGATTTCAAAAATAACAAAATGATCTCAAAATTTGAAGAAATAAGTCTTTTTGGATTAAATAACGAAATTGAATGAAAACAAATAGTAATAGCCAAAGAAGACATTAATCTAGATGCAAATACAGAATGTTTGGTTCCTGCTGTAATTAAAAATAAAACTAATTATCGATTTGGCCATATAGATTATCCAGAAGACAATAGTACACAAGCAGGAGTATTGGTGGCTTCTTCTGTGGTAGACCTCTCAAAAAAGACCATTCCAGTCAGAATTGCTAACATCAGTGATAAGACGAGGACTATCAAGAAAGGAGAGGTGATAGCGTCATGTGCTCCTGTGACGTGCATAAGTCAAAATTCCAGTCACTCTGAGAAATCTTCAGATAATTTAGTCAAGGATTTGTTACAAAATACAGACTTAAATCCAAAACAGATGGAAGCTGCGGAAAATTTAATTAGAGAATTCCAAAGTTTATTTTCTTCTTATATAGATTCGGAGCATGCGGCGAAGTTTCTACAAACTTCTAGAAAAAACCGGAAAACCACGGAACAACATTCAATGTATCAGTAGACCTAAGGGGGGGGGGGTTACCATAAACAGGGAAGGGTTACCATCGCCAACAATCGCCAAGTTTGTCGCCAACTTGGCGATATATCGCCAAATTTGGCGACCAAAATTAGTTGCCAAAAGTGACGCCAACTTGGCGATATCTCTAATATTTCGCAAAGCTGCCATACACATTCACTGAAAATAATAGACAAGTTTGCTTGATAACAGAGACAATGCAACAAAAACTAATATTAGAAAAGGAATGGAGCTTAATAAGATTATTTACATTATTTTACAGTACAAACACTAACTATTTACAAAATTCGTAACACTACCCCCTCCTCAAAGACTGCACGTCCCGGGCAGTGCAGTCCTTGAGTTAGAGGAAAACACTTAAAATAAATAAACAAATAAATAAATAAATAAATAAATAAATAAATAATAACAATAATAATAAAATTTACATAAATAAGAACTAATTACTATTTACATATTTACAAAAAGTGACTTTCATGACCATGGTCTGAAATTCCAGTTTTGAATTTTTAATCACTTTGGCCAAAATAAGGGGCTAGCCGGTTATAATGTACGACCTTGGGTTTGGTGTGTGGCGATTTTCGTATGCGTACGACGACGTCATTCAGCCTGTTGACGACTGTGTAAGGACCGTCCCAGTTTCTTTGTAGTTTTGGCGACAGTCCCTTACGACGTATCGGATTCCACAACCAAACTTTGTCACCTTCGTTGAACTCATGTCCAGTTGCCTTTGTGTCGTACCGTGTCTTCATCTTTTCTGATGCCAGTCCAATTCGGTTCCTCGCTAGACAATGAATCTTCTCAATCCGTGCCTGGAGTTCATCGACATATTCCTCAGGCGATGAAAAAGCATCAGGAGGACGGCCAAACAAAAGATCAGCAGGCAGACGAAGATCACGACCAAAGAGCATTTGAGAAGGGGAGTAACCAGTGGCCTCATGAGTGGCACTCCTGTAGGCAAGCAGGAAAAGAGGCAATTTCTTGTCCCAGTCCTGTTGGTCTCTAGACACCAGGAGAGAGAGGCTATTTAGGATGGTACGATTGAACCGCTCCACCATGCCGTCCGATTGAGGATGTAGAGGTGTAGTTCGAGTTTTGTCCATGCCGAGTAGTCCGCACATTTCCTTAAACACAGCCGAATCAAAGTTTCTTCCTTGATCGGAATGGATTTGAAGAGGAACTCCGTATCTGGAAACCCAGTGTTGAACTAGTATGTCTGCTACGGTTACCGCCTCTTGATTAGGAATGGCATAGGCTTCAGGCCACTTAGTGAAGTAGTCCATGACAACGAGGATGTACTTATTGCCATCAGATGTTCTAGGAAGTGGACCCAGGATGTCTAGAGCAATTCGTTCGAAAGGAGCTCCTACATTATAACGTTGCAATCGCCCACGGGTTCGCCTCTTAGGACCTTTACGTGCTACACAGGTGTCACAAGTTCGACACCACTTCTCCACGTCACTGCGAACATTATTCCAGTAGAAACGCTCTCGAACCTTTTGCAGGGTCTTCATTACACCAAAATGACCTCCTGTGGGACTACCATGCAGTTTTTGAAGGACCATAGAAATTCTCGACTTAGGGAGTAGTAGTTGCCATCTACATGTCTTTCCATCGTCAGACTCCCATTTTCGGTACAAGATGCCGTTCTTCAAATGTAAGGAATCCCAGAGAGCCCAATAACGTTTAGTCGTAGGGTGGTAATGGGCCATGTCTTGCCAGCTGGGCTTCCTGTTGGACTCCTCTTTCAGCTCTAGAATTGGCTTAATTTCAGGATCAGCAAGTTGATCTTTACGCAGGCTCTCGTCACTCCACGGATCTTGCGATGATGTAGACCCAGTTGTAACTTGTCTTACTATAGGACCTTTGACATTAAATTTCTTCTCAACCCGGTCGCAGTATCTACAATTCTCTGAGCAGGGTCTTCTTGAAAGAGCATCTGCATTTACATGTGATGAGCCTTTTCGATGGCGTATCTCCATATCGTACTCTTGAAGCTTTTGTATCCACCTGGCTATCTGGCCTTCAGGGTTCTTAAAATTCACTAGCCAAGTTAGAGAAGCATGATCAGTTCGGATCAGGAATTTTCGACCGTAAAGATAGTGATGAAAATGGTCTATGGCTTTCACTACAGCAAGAAGCTCTTTTCTTGTTACGCAGTAGTTTCGCTCTGCCTTTGATAAGCACTTGCTGAAATAGGCGATAACACGCTCCTGGCCGTCGGTTTCCTGGGACAGTACAGCGCCAATGCTTTCGTTACTTGCATCCGTATCAAGTATAAACTGTTTATCGATTTGAGGATATGACAGAATTGGAGTGGATGTTAAGGCCTCCTTAAGCTTTTCGAAAGCAGAGTCACATTCCTGTGTCCACATGAATTTTTGATTGGCTTCTGTTAATTTATGAAGTGGTCTTGCAATCATGGAGAAGCGTTTGACAAATTTTCTGTAATAGGTGCATAATCCTAGAAAGCTCCGAAGCTGGTAAACATCTGCTGGACGACTCCAATTTTTCACGGCCGATATCTTCTCCGGATCAGTCCTTACTCCTTCCGCCGAAATGATGTGTCCAAGGTAGGCGACTTCATTGCGAAACAAACTGCACTTCGAAGGGCTTAACTTCAAATTAGCTTCCTTTAGCTTTTGTAGCACCCGCCTGAGGCTGTTCAGATGTTCATCAAAAGATTTTCCTATGATTATGATATCGTCTAAATAAACAAGACATGCCTCATATGACAGTCCCCGAAGAACCGTTTCCATAAGGCGTTCAAAAGTTGCAGGTGCGTTACATAGACCAAAAGGCATTACCTTGAACTGCCATAATCCTTGTCCCGTTGTAAAGGCAGTCTTCTCGCGGTCGTCGGGATGGATCTCTACCTGCCAGTAACCACTCTTCAGGTCTAAAGTCGAGAACCAAGTGTTGCCCGCAAGTGTGTCAAGAGTGTCGTCAATCCTTGGCAGAGGGTAACTATCCTTTTTGGTGACGTCATTCAGTCGGCGGTAGTCTACACAAAATCTTGTAGAACCATCCTTCTTTCTTACTAATACAATGGGAGACGCCCATGGACTTGTTGATGGTTCAATGACGTCATTTTCTTCCATATCTTTAATTAAATTCTGCACATCTTCTTGCTTGGCAAAAGGTAATCGTCTAGGGTGCTGTTTAATAGGAGAGTGATCTCCCGTGTCAATTCGGTGTTGTGCCATTTTAGTTCGTCCAAAGTCTTCAGATGTTTGGGAAAATAAACTTTGGAATTCTCTAATTAAATTTTCCGCAGCTTCCATCTGTTTTGGATTTAAGTCTGTATTTTGTAACAAATCCTTGACTAAATTATCTGAAGATTTCTCACAGTGACTTGAATTTTGACTTATGCACGTCACAGGAGCACATGACGCTATCACCTCTCCTTTCTTGATAGTCCTCGTCTTATCACTGATGTTAGCAATTCTGACTGGAATGGTCTTTTTCGAGAGGTCTACCACAGAAGAAGCCACCAATACTCCTGCTTGTGTACTATTGTCTTCTGGATAATCTATATGGCCAAATCGGTAATTAGTTTCATTTTGATTACAGTTGGAACTAAAAATTCTGTTCTTGGATCTAGATTGATGTCTTCTTTGGCTATTACTGCTTGTTTACATTCAATTTCGTTATTTAATCCAAAAAGACTTATTTCTTCAAATTTTGAGAGCATTTTGTTATTTTTGAAATCAAGCTTGAAGCCAAACTTCTTCAGAAAATCTAGCCCGATTAAGCAAGGGTCTGTTATGTCAGCCACATATGCCGTATGATAATATTTCTTTCCTCCAAAGTTGATGGTTAAATTGGCCTTTCCATATATGACTATCTTGTCGCCCGTCACATTTTGCAGGGTAACGCAGGGTGGAGTCCAGATGAGTTTAGATTTCAATTTTCGAGCCAAATCTTCTCTTATTATTGTCACATTGGCTCCTGTATCGACAATCATACGGCATTGAATTCCGTTAATAAAGCCTATCACATATAATTCATTATCACCGCCACTCATTTTTGATATCTGGAGGATCTTCAGGTGGGGCTTTTCATTCTCTGGCAACCTCCGCCCCGCGAGATGGCCAAAATTTAGTTTCCCTGCTGACTGTTTGAATTTATCTCACGTTCGTGGATTTTGGGGCAATTTCTTCGGAGATGTCCTGTATCACCGCATCCCCAGCACGTGAGATTCTGTCTTCTTGCGCTTGTTCTTCCATATTTTAAAGCTTCAATCTCTTGATTTAATTTCCTAATTTCTTTCAAGAAGTCGATCTCAGTGTCTGAGCTTTTGTTCACCGTTGCACCTCGGACTGAATGACGATCTCTTCGGCTGGCTTGTGTAGCTGCTTCCAACTTTAAGGCATATAGTAGTGCAGCCTTTAAATCCTGTACATCTGCCATTCGTACCGCTCTCTGCACTTCTGGATCTTTTTTTCCGTCTACAAAATATTGCAGTGACAGCATTTCCCGTACATTTGTTGGACAGTCAACGAATGCTGAATTTGCAAGCCGTTCAATTTCCGAGGCAAACTCTTGAAGGGTTTCACTCGATTTTTGATGGCGGCTCTTCATTTGTATTCTCGTGTAATCCTTGAAGAATTTTTCGCCGAATCTCATTTCAAGTGCACAACTTAGAGTCTCAAAATTGAGTTGCGTCATATCGGGCAATGTCTGCAGCACGTCGGCGGCTTCTCCTCTTAAAGATGCTGCCAGTTGACAAGCTTTCACCTCGTCACTCCATTTGTTCGCTTCAGCTACAATGGTGAATTGGGTCTTGTAAACTTGCCAGGAACTCTTTCCATCGTATGTCGACAGCTTAATGTGCACGGGAGAAGCAGGCGGATTCCTAAATTCTTCGTAATTACCACTAGACGCTGAAAGTTTCTTCTCAAGATCTTGTACTTTTTTATTTAGCTTTTCATCTACTTCACCTAGTATTTTCTCTTCAACGTTACTGATATTCTCTTCAACGTTACAAACTTCATTCTGAATTTTCTCTTCTACTTCCGCCATTTTCCGTTCCATTTTCTGTTCAACATAACTAACTTCATTCTGAATTTTCTCTTCTACTTCCTCTATTCTTCTCTCAACCGACGAGAACTTTTCTTCTAAAGTTTTCTTCATTTCTTCTTGGCCTTTATTAATCTTTTCAGTCACATCTTCTTGGCATTTGTTCATCTTTTCCGCCAACTCTTCTTGGCCTTTATTCATTTTTTCCGCCAACTCTTCTTGGCCTTTCGTCAATTCTGCCTTTATTCCATTAATAGCTTCTAACAGTTCTTTCAGTTGACCATCCATTGTTCTTGTTTTCGCCATAAGAACCCCACTCCTGACACCAAATGTTGCAGCGTATATAGGGTTCTTTCGATCTTATGGTTAGACAACTTCAAACTCTTTTCTCTTAGAAAAGTAGAAAATAATTTATTTACAGATCTTCAGAACAACAGAGTCTTCGAAACTCACAAATATTACAAGATATTCCAAAATAACTGTTTAAATCTATCGAACAAGTACAAATATAGGTCGCAGAGACTCTTTATACAATGTCTCAACACTATATCACATTCAAAACAACGTAGATAAAACTCAATACATCAAGCAAACTTGCTTGGACAATCTCTAGTAGCTCACTCAATGACTGACTGGTAAATAATAACAACAGCTCGCATCGCTTCTCTTCTTATATAGGTTCGGAGCATGCGGCGAAGTTTCTACAAACTTCTAGAAAAAACCGGAAAACCACGGAACAACATTCAATGTATCAGTAGACCTAAGGGGGGGGGTTACCATAAACAGGGAAGGGTTACCATCGCCAACAATCGCCAAGTTTGTCGCCAACTTGGCGATATATCGCCAAATTTGGCGACCAAAATTAGTTGCCAAAAGTGACGCCAACTTGGCGATATCTCTAATATTTCGCAAAGCTGCCATACACATTCACTGAAAATAATAGACAAGTTTGCTTGATAACAGAGATAATGCAACAAAAACTAATATTAGAAAAGGAATGGAGCTTAATAAGATTATTTACATTATTTTACAGTACAAACACTAACTATTTACAAAATTCGTAACACTACCCCCTCCTCAAAGACTGCACGTCCCGGGCAGTGCAGTCCTTGAGTTAGAGGAAAACACTTAAAATAAATAAACAAATAAATAAATAAATAAATAAATAAATAAATAATAACAATAATAATAAAATTTACATAAATAAGAACTAATTACTATTTACATATTTACAAAAAGTGACTTTCATGACCATGGTCTGAAATTCCAGTTTTGAATTTTTAATCACTTTGGCCAAAATAAGGGGCTAGCCGGTTATAATGTACGACCTTGGGTTTGGTGTGTGGCGATTTTCGTATGCGTACGACGACGTCATTCAGCCTGTTGACGACTGTGTAAGGACCGTCCCAGTTTCTTTGTAGTTTTGGCGACAGTCCCTTACGACGTATCGGATTCCACAACCAAACTTTGTCACCTTCGTTGAACTCATGTCCAGTTGCCTTTGTGTCGTACCGTGTCTTCATCTTTTCTGATGCCAGTCCAATTCGGTTCCTCGCTAGACAATGAATCTTCCCAATCCGTGCCTGGAGTTCATCGACATATTCCTCAGGCGATGAAAAAGCATCAGGAGGACGGCCAAACAAAAGATCAGCAGGCAGACGAAGATCACGACCAAAGAGCATTTGAGAAGGGGAGTAACCAGTGGCCTCATGAGTGGCACTCCTGTAGGCAAGCAGGAAAAGAGGCAATTTCTTGTCCCAGTCCTGTTGGTCTCTAGACACCAGGAGAGAGAGGCTATTTAGGATGGTACGATTGAACCGCTCCACCATGCCGTCCGATTGAGGATGTAGAGGTGTAGTTCGAGTTTTGTCCATGCCGAGTAGTCCGCACATTTCCTTAAACACAGCCGAATCAAAGTTTCTTCCTTGATCGGAATGGATTTGAAGAGGAACTCCGTATCTGGAAACCCAGTGTTGAACTAGTATGTCTGCTACGGTTACCGCCTCTTGATTAGGAATGGCATAGGCTTCAGGCCACTTAGTGAAGTAGTCCATGACAACGAGGATGTACTTATTGCCATCAGATGTTCTAGGAAGTGGACCCAGGATGTCTAGAGCAATTCGTTCGAAAGGAGCTCCTACATTATAACGTTGCAATCGCCCACGGGTTCGCCTCTTAGGACCTTTACGTGCTACACAGGTGTCACAAGTTCGACACCACTTCTCCACGTCACTGCGAACATTATTCCAGTAGAAACGCTCTCGAACCTTTTGCAGGGTCTTCATTACACCAAAATGACCTCCTGTGGGACTACCATGCAGTTTTTGAAGGACCATAGAAATTCTCGACTTAGGGAGTAGTAGTTGCCATCTACATGTCTTTCCATCGTCAGACTCCCATTTTCGGTACAAGATGCCGTTCTTCAAATGTAAGGAATCCCAGAGAGCCCAATAACGTTTAGTCGTAGGGTGGTAATGGGCCATGTCTTGCCAGCTGGGCTTCCTGTTGGACTCCTCTTTCAGCTCTAGAATTGGCTTAATTTCAGGATCAGCAAGTTGATCTTTACGCAGGCTCTCGTCACTCCACGGATCTTGCGATGATGTAGACCCAGTTGTAACTTGTCTTACTATAGGACCTTTGACATTAAATTTCTTCTCAACCCGGTCGCAGTATCTACAATTCTCTGAGCAGGGTCTTCTTGAAAGAGCATCTGCATTTACATGTGATGAGCCTTTTCGATGGCGTATCTCCATATCGTACTCTTGAAGCTTTTGTATCCACCTGGCTATCTGGCCTTCAGGGTTCTTAAAATTCACTAGCCAAGTTAGAGAAGCATGATCAGTTCGGATCAGGAATTTTCGACCGTAAAGATAGTGATGAAAATGGTCTATGGCTTTCACTACAGCAAGAAGCTCTTTTCTTGTTACGCAGTAGTTTCGCTCTGCCTTTGATAAGCACTTGCTGAAATAGGCGATAACACGCTCCTGGCCGTCGGTTTCCTGGGACAGTACAGCGCCAATGCTTTCGTTACTTGCATCCGTATCAAGTATAAACTGTTTATCGATTTGAGGATATGACAGAATTGGAGTGGATGTTAAGGCCTCCTTAAGCTTTTCGAAAGCAGAGTCACATTCCTGTGTCCACATGAATTTTTGATTGGCTTCTGTTAATTTATGAAGTGGTCTTGCAATCATGGAGAAGCGTTTGACAAATTTTCTGTAATAGGTGCATAATCCTAGAAAGCTCCGAAGCTGGTAAACATCTGCTGGACGACTCCAATTTTTCACGGCCGATATCTTCTCCGGATCAGTCCTTACTCCTTCCGCCGAAATGATGTGTCCAAGGTAGGCGACTTCATTGCGAAACAAACTGCACTTCGAAGGGCTTAACTTCAAATTAGCTTCCTTTAGCTTTTGTAGCACCCGCCTGAGGCTGTTCAGATGTTCATCAAAAGATTTTCCTATGATTATGATATCGTCTAAATAAACAAGACATGCCTCATATGACAGTCCCCGAAGAACCGTTTCCATAAGGCGTTCAAAAGTTGCAGGTGCGTTACATAGACCAAAAGGCATTACCTTGAACTGCCATAATCCTTGTCCCGTTGTAAAGGCAGTCTTCTCGCGGTCGTCGGGATGGATCTCTACCTGCCAGTAACCACTCTTCAGGTCTAAAGTCGAGAACCAAGTGTTGCCCGCAAGTGTGTCAAGAGTGTCGTCAATCCTTGGCAGAGGGTAACTATCCTTTTTGGTGACGTCATTCAGTCGGCGGTAGTCTACACAAAATCTTGTAGAACCATCCTTCTTTCTTACTAATACAATGGGAGACGCCCATGGACTTGTTGATGGTTCAATGACGTCATTTTCTTCCATATCTTTAATTAAATTCTGCACATCTTCTTGCTTGGCAAAAGGTAATCGTCTAGGGTGCTGTTTAATAGGAGAGTGATCTCCCGTGTCAATTCGGTGTTGTGCCATTTTAGTTCGTCCAAAGTCTTCAGATGTTTGGGAAAATAAACTTTGGAATTCTCTAATTAAATTTTCCGCAGCTTCCATCTGTTTTGGATTTAAGTCTGTATTTTGTAACAAATCCTTGACTAAATTATCTGAAGATTTCTCACAGTGACTTGAATTTTGACTTATGCACGTCACAGGAGCACATGACGCTATCACCTCTCCTTTCTTGATAGTCCTCGTCTTATCACTGATGTTAGCAATTCTGACTGGAATGGTCTTTTTCGAGAGGTCTACCACAGAAGAAGCCACCAATACTCCTGCTTGTGTACTATTGTCTTCTGGATAATCTATATGGCCAAATCGGTAATTAGTTTCATTTTGATTACAGTTGGAACTAAAAATTCTGTTCTTGGATCTAGATTGATGTCTTCTTTGGCTATTACTGCTTGTTTACATTCAATTTCGTTATTTAATCCAAAAAGACTTATTTCTTCAAATTTTGAGAGCATTTTGTTATTTTTGAAATCAAGCTTGAAGCCAAACTTCTTCAGAAAATCTAGCCCGATTAAGCAAGGGTCTGTTATGTCAGCCACATATGCCGTATGATAATATTTCTTTCCTCCAAAGTTGATGGTTAAATTGGCCTTTCCATATATGACTATCTTGTCGCCCGTCACATTTTGCAGGGTAACGCAGGGTGGAGTCCAGATGAGTTTAGATTTCAATTTTCGAGCCAAATCTTCTCTTATTATTGTCACATTGGCTCCTGTATCGACAATCATACGGCATTGAATTCCGTTAATAAAGCCTATCACATATAATTCATTATCACCGCCACTCATTTTTGATATCTGGAGGATCTTCAGGTGGGGCTTTTCATTCTCTGGCAACCTCCGCCCCGCGAGATGGCCAAAATTTAGTTTCCCTGCTGACTGTTTGAATTTATCTCACGTTCGTGGATTTTGGGGCAATTTCTTCGGAGATGTCCTGTATCACCGCATCCCCAGCACGTGAGATTCTGTCTTCTTGCGCTTGTTCTTCCATATTTTAAAGCTTCAATCTCTTGATTTAATTTCCTAATTTCTTTCAAGAAGTCGATCTCAGTGTCTGAGCTTTTGTTCACCGTTGCACCTCGGACTGAATGACGATCTCTTCGGCTGGCTTGTGTAGCTGCTTCCAACTTTAAGGCATATAGTAGTGCAGCCTTTAAATCCTGTACATCTGCCATTCGTACCGCTCTCTGCACTTCTGGATCTTTTTTTCCGTCTACAAAATATTGCAGTGACAGCATTTCCCGTACATTTGTTGGACAGTCAACGAATGCTGAATTTGTAAGCCGTTCAATTTCCGAGGCAAACTCTTGAAGGGTTTCACTCGATTTTTGATGGCGGCTCTTCATTTGTATTCTCGTGTAATCCTTGAAGAATTTTTCGCCGAATCTCATTTCAAGTGCACAACTTAGTCTCAAAATTGAGTTGCGTCATATCGGGCAATGTCTGCAGCACGTCGGCGGCTTCTCCTCTTAAAGATGCTGCCAGTTGACAAGCTTTCACCTCGTCACTCCATTTGTTCGCTTCAGCTACAATGGTGAATTGGGTCTTGTAAACTTGCCAGGAACTCTTTCCATCGTATGTCGACAGCTTAATGTGCACGGGAGAAGCAGGCGGATTCCTAAATTCTTCGTAATTACCACTAGACGCTGAAAGTTTCTTCTCAAGATCTTGTACTTTTTTATTTAGCTTTTCATCTACTTCACCTAGTATTTTCTCTTCAACGTTACTGATATTCTCTTCAACGTTACAAACTTCATTCTGAATTTTCTCTTCTACTTCCGCCATTTTCCGTTCCATTTTCTGTTCAACATAACTAACTTCATTCTGAATTTTCTCTTCTACTTCCTCTATTCTTCTCTCAACCGACGAGAACTTTTCTTCTAAAGTTTTCTTCATTTCTTCTTGGCCTTTATTAATCTTTTCAGTCACATCTTCTTGGCATTTGTTCATCTTTTCCGCCAACTCTTCTTGGCCTTTATTCATTTTTTCCGCCAACTCTTCTTGGCCTTTCGTCAATTCTGCCTTTATTCCATTAATAGCTTCTAACAGTTCTTTCAGTTGACCATCCATTGTTCTTGTTTTCGCCATAAGAACCCCACTCCTGACACCAAATGTTGCAGCGTATATAGGGTTCTTTCGATCTTATGGTTAGACAACTTCAAACTCTTTTCTCTTAGAAAAGTAGAAAATAATTTATTTACAGATCTTCAGAACAACAGAGTCTTCGAAACTCACAAATATTACAAGATATTCCAAAATAACTGTTTAAATCTATCGAACAAGTACAAATATAGGTCGCAGAGACTCTTTATACAATGTCTCAACACTATATCACATTCAAAACAACGTAGATAAAACTCAATACATCAAGCAAACTTGCTTGGACAATCTCTAGTAGCTCACTCAATGACTGACTGGTAAATAATAACAACAGCTCGCATCGCTTCTCTTCTTATATAGGTTCGGAGCATGCGGCGAAGTTTCTACAAACTTCTAGAAAAAACCGGAAAACCACGGAACAACATTCAATGTATCAGTAGACCTAAGGGGGGGGTTACCATAAACAGGGAAGGGTTACCATCGCCAACAATCGCCAAGTTTGTCGCCAACTTGGCGATATATCGCCAAATTTGGCGACCAAAATTAGTTGCCAAAAGTGACGCCAACTTGACGATATCTCTAATATTTCGCAAAGCTGCCATACACATTCACTGAAAATAATAGACAAGTTTGCTTGATAACAGAGATAATGCAACAAAAACTAATATTAGAAAAGGAATGGAGCTTAATAAGATTATTTACATTATTTTACAGTACAAACACTAACTATTTACAAAATTCGTAACACTACCCCCTCCTCAAAGACTGCACGTCCCGGGCAGTGCAGTCCTTGAGTTAGAGGAAAACACTTAAAATAAATAAACAAATAAATAAATAAATAAATAAATAAATAAATAATAACAATAATAATAAAATTTACATAAATAAGAACTAATTACTATTTACATATTTACAAAAAGTGACTTTCATGACCATGGTCTGAAATTCCAGTTTTGAATTTTTAATCACTTTGGCCAAAATAAGGGGCTAGCCGGTTATAATGTACGACCTTGGGTTTGGTGTGTGGCGATTTTCGTATGCGTACGACGACGTCATTCAGCCTGTTGACGACTGTGTAAGGACCGTCCCAGTTTCTTTGTAGTTTTGGCGACAGTCCCTTACGACGTATCGGATTCCACAACCAAACTTTGTCACCTTCGTTGAACTCATGTCCAGTTGCCTTTGTGTCGTACCGTGTCTTCATCTTTTCTGATGCCAGTCCAATTCGGTTCCTCGCTAGACAATGAATCTTCTCAATCCGTGCCTGGAGTTCATCGACATATTCCTCAGGCGATGAAAAAGCATCAGGAGGACGGCCAAACAAAAGATCAGCAGGCAGACGAAGATCACGACCAAAGAGCATTTGAGAAGGGGAGTAACCAGTGGCCTCATGAGTGGCACTCCTGTAGGCAAGCAGGAAAAGAGGCAATTTCTTGTCCCAGTCCTGTTGGTCTCTAGACACCAGGAGAGAGAGGCTATTTAGGATGGTACGATTGAACCGCTCCACCATGCCGTCCGATTGAGGATGTAGAGGTGTAGTTCGAGTTTTGTCCATGCCGAGTAGTCCGCACATTTCCTTAAACACAGCCGAATCAAAGTTTCTTCCTTGATCGGAATGGATTTGAAGAGGAACTCCGTATCTGGAAACCCAGTGTTGAACTAGTATGTCTGCTACGGTTACCGCCTCTTGATTAGGAATGGCATAGGCTTCAGGCCACTTAGTGAAGTAGTCCATGACAACGAGGATGTACTTATTGCCATCAGATGTTCTAGGAAGTGGACCCAGGATGTCTAGAGCAATTCGTTCGAAAGGAGCTCCTACATTATAACGTTGCAATCGCCCACGGGTTCGCCTCTTAGGACCTTTACGTGCTACACAGGTGTCACAAGTTCGACACCACTTCTCCACGTCACTGCGAACATTATTCCAGTAGAAACGCTCTCGAACCTTTTGCAGGGTCTTCATTACACCAAAATGACCTCCTGTGGGACTACCATGCAGTTTTTGAAGGACCATAGAAATTCTCGACTTAGGGAGTAGTAGTTGCCATCTACATGTCTTTCCATCGTCAGACTCCCATTTTCGGTACAAGATGCCGTTCTTCAAATGTAAGGAATCCCAGAGAGCCCAATAACGTTTAGTCGTAGGGTGGTAATGGGCCATGTCTTGCCAGCTGGGCTTCCTGTTGGACTCCTCTTTCAGCTCTAGAATTGGCTTAATTTCAGGATCAGCAAGTTGATCTTTACGCAGGCTCTCGTCACTCCACGGATCTTGCGATGATGTAGACCCAGTTGTAACTTGTCTTACTATAGGACCTTTGACATTAAATTTCTTCTCAACCCGGTCGCAGTATCTACAATTCTCTGAGCAGGGTCTTCTTGAAAGAGCATCTGCATTTACATGTGATGAGCCTTTTCGATGGCGTATCTCCATATCGTACTCTTGAAGCTTTTGTATCCACCTGGCTATCTGGCCTTCAGGGTTCTTAAAATTCACTAGCCAAGTTAGAGAAGCATGATCAGTTCGGATCAGGAATTTTCGACCGTAAAGATAGTGATGAAAATGGTCTATGGCTTTCACTACAGCAAGAAGCTCTTTTCTTGTTACGCAGTAGTTTCGCTCTGCCTTTGATAAGCACTTGCTGAAATAGGCGATAACACGCTCCTGGCCGTCGGTTTCCTGGGACAGTACAGCGCCAATGCTTTCGTTACTTGCATCCGTATCAAGTATAAACTGTTTATCGATTTGAGGATATGACAGAATTGGAGTGGATGTTAAGGCCTCCTTAAGCTTTTCGAAAGCAGAGTCACATTCCTGTGTCCACATGAATTTTTGATTGGCTTCTGTTAATTTATGAAGTGGTCTTGCAATCATGGAGAAGCGTTTGACAAATTTTCTGTAATAGGTGCATAATCCTAGAAAGCTCCGAAGCTGGTAAACATCTGCTGGACGACTCCAATTTTTCACGGCCGATATCTTCTCCGGATCAGTCCTTACTCCTTCCGCCGAAATGATGTGTCCAAGGTAGGCGACTTCATTGCGAAACAAACTGCACTTCGAAGGGCTTAACTTCAAATTAGCTTCCTTTAGCTTTTGTAGCACCCGCCTGAGGCTGTTCAGATGTTCATCAAAAGATTTTCCTATGATTATGATATCGTCTAAATAAACAAGACATGCCTCATATGACAGTCCCCGAAGAACCGTTTCCATAAGGCGTTCAAAAGTTGCAGGTGCGTTACATAGACCAAAAGGCATTACCTTGAACTGCCATAATCCTTGTCCCGTTGTAAAGGCAGTCTTCTCGCGGTCGTCGGGATGGATCTCTACCTGCCAGTAACCACTCTTCAGGTCTAAAGTCGAGAACCAAGTGTTGCCCGCAAGTGTGTCAAGAGTGTCGTCAATCCTTGGCAGAGGGTAACTATCCTTTTTGGTGACGTCATTCAGTCGGCGGTAGTCTACACAAAATCTTGTAGAACCATCCTTCTTTCTTACTAATACAATGGGAGACGCCCATGGACTTGTTGATGGTTCAATGACGTCATTTTCTTCCATATCTTTAATTAAATTCTGCACATCTTCTTGCTTGGCAAAAGGTAATCGTCTAGGGTGCTGTTTAATAGGAGAGTGATCTCCCGTGTCAATTCGGTGTTGTGCCATTTTAGTTCGTCCAAAGTCTTCAGATGTTTGGGAAAATAAACTTTGGAATTCTCTAATTAAATTTTCCGCAGCTTCCATCTGTTTTGGATTTAAGTCTGTATTTTGTAACAAATCCTTGACTAAATTATCTGAAGATTTCTCACAGTGACTTGAATTTTGACTTATGCACGTCACAGGAGCACATGACGCTATCACCTCTCCTTTCTTGATAGTCCTCGTCTTATCACTGATGTTAGCAATTCTGACTGGAATGGTCTTTTTCGAGAGGTCTACCACAGAAGAAGCCACCAATACTCCTGCTTGTGTACTATTGTCTTCTGGATAATCTATATGGCCAAATCGGTAATTAGTTTCATTTTGATTACAGTTGGAACTAAAAATTCTGTTCTTGGATCTAGATTGATGTCTTCTTTGGCTATTACTGCTTGTTTACATTCAATTTCGTTATTTAATCCAAAAAGACTTATTTCTTCAAATTTTGAGAGCATTTTGTTATTTTTGAAATCAAGCTTGAAGCCAAACTTCTTCAGAAAATCTAGCCCGATTAAGCAAGGGTCTGTTATGTCAGCCACATATGCCGTATGATAATATTTCTTTCCTCCAAAGTTGATGGTTAAATTGGCCTTTCCATATATGACTATCTTGTCGCCCGTCACATTTTGCAGGGTAACGCAGGGTGGAGTCCAGATGAGTTTAGATTTCAATTTTCGAGCCAAATCTTCTCTTATTATTGTCACATTGGCTCCTGTATCGACAATCATACGGCATTGAATTCCGTTAATAAAGCCTATCACATATAATTCATTATCACCGCCACTCATTTTTGATATCTGGAGGATCTTCAGGTGGGGCTTTTCATTCTCTGGCAACCTCCGCCCCGCGAGATGGCCAAAATTTAGTTTCCCTGCTGACTGTTTGAATTTATCTCACGTTCGTGGATTTTGGGGCAATTTCTTCGGAGATGTCCTGTATCACCGCATCCCCAGCACGTGAGATTCTGTCTTCTTGCGCTTGTTCTTCCATATTTTAAAGCTTCAATCTCTTGATTTAATTTCCTAATTTCTTTCAAGAAGTCGATCTCAGTGTCTGAGCTTTTGTTCACCGTTGCACCTCGGACTGAATGACGATCTCTTCGGCTGGCTTGTGTAGCTGCTTCCAACTTTAAGGCATATAGTAGTGCAGCCTTTAAATCCTGTACATCTGCCATTCGTACCGCTCTCTGCACTTCTGGATCTTTTATTCCGTCTACAAAATATTGCAGTGACAGCATTTCCCGTACATTTGTTGGACAGTCAACGAATGCTGAATTTGCAAGCCGTTCAATTTCCGAGGCAAACTCTTGAAGGGTTTCACTCGATTTTTGATGGCGGCTCTTCATTTGTATTCTCGTGTAATCCTTGAAGAATTTTTCGCCGAATCTCATTTCAAGTGCACAACTTAGAGTCTCAAAATTGAGTTGCGTCATATCGGGCAATGTCTGCAGCACGTCGGCGGCTTCTCCTCTTAAAGATGCTGCCAGTTGACAAGCTTTCACCTCGTCACTCCATTTGTTCGCTTCAGCTACAATGGTGAATTGGGTCTTGTAAACTTGCCAGGAACTCTTTCCATCGTATGTCGACAGCTTAATGTGCACGGGAGAAGCAGGCGGATTCCTAAATTCTTCGTAATTACCACTAGACGCTGAAAGTTTCTTCTCAAGATCTTGTACTTTTTTATTTAGCTTTTCATCTACTTCACCTAGTATTTTCTCTTCAACGTTACTGATTTTCTCTTCAACGTTACAAACTTCATTCTGAATTTTCTCTTCTACTTCCGCCATTTTCCGTTCCATTTTCTGTTCAACATAACTAACTTCATTCTGAATTTTCTCTTCTACTTCCTCTATTCTTCTCTCAACCGACGAGAACTTTTCTTCTAAAGTTTTCTTCATTTCTTCTTGGCCTTTATTAATCTTTTCAGTCACATCTTCTTGGCATTTGTTCATCTTTTCCGCCAACTCTTCTTGGCCTTTATTCATTTTTTCCGCCAACTCTTCTTGGCCTTTCGTCAATTCTGCCTTTATTCCATTAATAGCTTCTAACAGTTCTTTCAGTTGACCATCCATTGTTCTTGTTTTCGCCATAAGAACCCCACTCCTGACACCAAATGTTGCAGCGTATATAGGGTTCTTTCGATCTTATGGTTAGACAACTTCAAACTCTTTTCTCTTAGAAAAGTAGAAAATAATTTATTTACAGATCTTCAGAACAACAGAGTCTTCGAAACTCACAAATATTACAAGATATTCCAAAATAACTGTTTAAATCTATCGAACAAGTACAAATATAGGTCGCAGAGACTCTTTATACAATGTCTCAACACTATATCACATTCAAAACAACGTAGATAAAACTCAATACATCAAGCAAACTTGCTTGGACAATCTCTAGTAGCTCACTCAATGACTGACTGGTAAATAATAACAACAGCTCGCATCGCTTCTCTTCTTATATAGGTTCGGAGCATGCGGCGAAGTTTCTACAAACTTCTAGAAAAAACCGGAAAACCACGGAACAACATTCAATGTATCAGTAGACCTAAGGGGGGGGTTACCATAAACAGGGAAGGGTTACCATCGCCAACAATCGCCAAGTTTGTCGCCAACTTGGCGATATATCGCCAAATTTGGCGACCAAAATTAGTTGCCAAAAGTGACGCCAACTTGGCGATATCTCTAATATTTCGCAAAGCTGCCATACACATTCACTGAAAATAATAGACAAGTTTGCTTGATAACAGAGATAATGCAACAAAAACTAATATTAGAAAAGGAATGGAGCTTAATAAGATTATTTACATTATTTTACAGTACAAACACTAACTATTTACAAAATTCGTAACACTAGAAGAGAAAATTCAGAATGAAGTTTGTAAAGTTGAAGAGAAAATCAGTAACGTTGAAGAGAAAATCAGTAACGTTGAAGAGAAAATACTAGGTGAAGTAGATGAAAAGCTAAATAAAAAAGTACAAGATCTTGAGAAGAAACTTTCAGCGTCTAGTGGTAATTATGAAGAATTTAGGAATCCGCCTGCTTCTCCCGTGCACATTAAGCTGTCGACATATGATGGAAAGAGTTCCTGGCAAGTTTACAAGACCCAATTCACCATTGTAGCTGAAGCGAACAAATGGAGTGACGAGGTGAAAGCTTGTCAACTGGCAGCATCTTTAAGAGGAGAAGCCGCCGACGTGCTGCAAACATTGCCCGATATGACGCAACTCAATTTTGAGACTTTAAGTTGTGCACTTGAAATGAGATTCGGCGAAAAATTCTTCAAGGATTATACGAGGATACAAATGAAGAGCCGCCATCAAAAATCGAGTGAAACCCTTCAAGAGTTTGCCTCGGAAATTGAACGGCTTGCAAATTTAGCATTCATTGACTGTCCAACAAATGTACGGGAAATGCTGTCACTGCAATATTTTGTAGACGGAAAAAAAGATCCAGAAGTGCAGAGAGCGGTACGAATGGCAGATGTACAGGATTTAAAGGCTGCACTACTATATGCCTTAAAGTTGGAAGCAGCTACACAAGCCAGCCGAAGAGATCGTCATTCAGTCCGAGGGGCAACGGTGAACAAAAGCTCAGACACTGAGAACGACGTCTTGAAAGAAATTAGGAAAATAAATCAAGAAATTGAAGCTTTAAAATACGGAAGAACAAGTTCAAGAAGACAGAATCTCACGTGCTGGGGATGCGGTGATACAGGACATCTCCGAAGAAATTGCCCCAAAATCCACGAACGTGAGATAAATTCAAACAGTCAGCAGGGAAACTAAATTTTGGCCATCTCGCGGGGCGGAGGTTGCCAGAGAATGAAAAGCCCCACCTGAAGATCCTCCAGATATCAAAAATGAGCGGCGGTGATAACGAATTATATGTGATAGGCTTTATTAACGGAATTCAGTGCCGTATGATTGTCGATACAGGAGCCAATGTGACAATAATAAGAGAAGATTTGGCTCGAAAATTGAAATGTAAACTCATCTGGACTCCACCATGCGTTACCCTGCAAACTGTGACGGGCGACAAGATAGGCATATATGGAAAGGCCAATTTAACTATCAACTTTGGAGGAACGAAATATTACCATACGGCATATGTGGCTGACATAACAGATCCTTGCTTAATCGGACTAGATTTTCTGAAGAAGTTTGACTTCAGACTTGATTTCAAAAATAACAAAATGATCTCAAAATTTGAAGAAATAAGTCTTTTTGGATTAAATAACGAAATTGAATGTAAACAAATAGTAATAGCCAAAGAAGACATTAATCTAGATGCAAGAACAGAATGTTTGGTTCCTGCTGTAATTAAAAATAAAACTAATTATCGATTTGGCCATATAGATTATCCAGAAGACAATAGTACACAAGCAGAAGTATTGGTGGCTTCTTCTGTGGTAGACCTCTCGAAAAAGACCATTCCAGTCAGAATTGCTAACATCAGTGATAAGACGAGGACTATCAAGAAAGGAGAGGTGATAGCGTCATGTGCTCCTGTGACGTGCATAAGTCAAAATTCCAGTCACTCTGAAAAATCTTCAGATAATTTAGTCAAGGATTTGTTACAAAATACAGACTTAAATCCAAAACAGTTGGAAGCTGCGGAAAATTTAATTAGAGAATTCCAAAGTTTATTTTCCCAAACATCTGAAGACTTTGGACGAACTACAATGGCACAACACCGAATTGACACGGGAGATCACTCTCCTATTAAACAGCACCCTAGACGATTACCTTTTGCCAAGCAAGAAGAGGTGCAGAATTTAATTAAAGATATGGAAGAAAATGACGTCATCGAACCATCAACAAGTCCATGGGCGTCTCCCATTTTATTAGTAAGAAAGAAGGATGGTTCTACAAGATTTTGTGTAGACTACCGCCGACTGAATGACGTCACCAAAAAGGATAGTTACCCTCTGCCAAGGATTGACGACACTCTTGACACACTTGCGGCCAACACTTGGTTCTCGACTTTAGACTTGAAGAGTGGTTACTGGCAGGTAGAGATCCATCCCGACGACCGCGAGAAGACTGTCTTTACAACGGGACAAGGATTATGGCAGTTCAAGGTAATGCCTTTTGGTCTATGTAACGCACCTGCAACTTTTGAACGCCTTATGGAAACGGTTCTTCGGGGACTGCCATATGAGGCATGTCTTGTTTATTTAGACGATATCATAATCATAGGAAAATCTTTTGATGAACATCTGAACAACCTCAGGCGGGTGCTACAAAAATTAAAGGAAGCTAATTTGAAGTTAAGCCCTTCGAAGTGCAGTTTGTTTCGTAATGAAGTCGCCTACCTTGGACACATCATTTCGGCGGAAGGAGTTAGGACTGATCCGGAGAAGATATCGGCCGTGAAAAATTGGAATTGTCCAGCAGATGTTCACCAGCTTCGAAGTTTTCTAGGATTATGCACCTATTACAGAAAATTCGTCAAAGGCTTCTCGATGATTGCAAGACCACTTCATAAATTAACAGAAGCCAATCAAAAATTTATGTGGACACAGGAATGTGACGCTGCTTTCGAAAAGCTTAAGGAGGCCTTGACATCCACTCCAATTCTGTCGTATCCTCAAATCGATAAACAGTTTATACTTGATACGGATGCAAGCAACGAAAGCATTGGCGCTGTACTGTCCCAGGAAATCGACGGCCAGGAGCGTGTTATCGCCTATTTCAGCAAGTGCTTGTCAAAGGCCGAGCGAAACTACTGCGTAACAAGAAAAGAGCTTCTTGCTGTAGTGAAAGCACTAGACCACTTTCATCACTATCTTTACGGTCGAAAGTTCTTGATCCGAACTGATCATGCTTCTCTAACTTGGCTATTGAATTTTAAGAAGACTGAAGGCCAGATAGCCAGGTGGATACAAAAGCTTCAAGAGTACGATATGGAGATACGCCATCGAAAAGGCTCATCACATGGAAATGCAGATGCTCTCTCAAGAAGACCCTGCTCAGAGAATTGTAGATACTGCGACCGGGCTGAGAAGAAATTTAATGTCAAAGGTCCTATAGTAAGACAAGTTACAACTGGGTCTACATCATCGCAAGATCCGTGGAGTGACGAGAGCCTGCGTAAAGATCAACTTGCTGATCCTGAAATTAAGCCAATTCTAGAGCTGAAAGAGGAGTCCAACAGGAAGCCCAGCTGGCAAGACATGGCCCATTACCATCCTACGACTAAACGTTATTGGGCTCTCTGGGATTCCTTACATTTGAAGAACGGCATCTTGTACCGAAAATGGGAGTCTGACGATGGAAAGACATGTAGATGGCAACTACTACTCCCTAAGTCGAGAATTTCTATGGTCCTTCAAGAACTGCATGGTAGTCCCACAGGAGGTCATTTTGGTGTAATGAAGACTCTGCAAAAGGTTCGAGAGCGTTTCTACTGGAATAATGTTCGCAGTGACGTGGAGAAGTGGTGTCGAGCTTGTGACACCTGTGTAGCACGTAAAGGTCCTAAGAGGCGCACCCGTGGACGATTGCAACGTTATAATGTAGGAGCTCCTTTCGAACGAATTACTCTAGACATCCTGGGTCCACTTCCTAGAACATCTGATGGCAATAAGTACATCCTCGTTGTCATGGACTACTTCACTAAGTGGCCTGAAGCCTATGCCATTCCTAATCAAGAGGCGGTAACCGTAGCAGCAATACTGATTCAACACTGGGTTTCCAGATACGGAGTTCCTCTTCAAATCCATTCCGATCAAGGAAGAAATTTTGATTCGGCTGTGTTCAATGAAATGTGTGAACTACTCGGCATGGACAAAACCCGAACAACACCTCTACACCCTAAATCGGACGGCATGGTAGAGCGGTTCAATCGTACCATCCTAAATAGCCTCTCTCTCCTGGTGTCTAGAGACCAACAGGACTGGGACAAGAAATTGCCTTTTTTCCTGCTTGCTTACAGGAGTGCCACTCATGAGGCCACTGGTTACTCCCCTTCTCAAATGCTCTTTGGTCGTGATCTTCGTCTACCTGCGGATCTTTTGTTTGGCCGTCCTCCTGATGCTCCTTCATCGCCTGAGGAATATGTCGATGAACTCCAGGCGCGGATTGAGGAGATTCATTGTCTAGCGAGGAACCGAATTGGACTGGCATCAGAAAAGATGAAGACACGGTACGACACAAAGGCAACAGGACATGAGTTCAACGAAGGTGACAAAGTTTGGTTGTGGAATCCGATACGTCGTAAGGGACTGTCACCAAAATTACAAAGAAACTGGGACGGTCCTTACACAGTCGTCAACAGGCTGAATGACGTCGTTGTACGCATACAAAAATCGCCACACGCCAAACCGAAGGTCGTACACTATAACCGGCTAGCCCCTTATTTTGGCCAAAGTGATTAGAAATTCGAAACTTGAATTTCAGACCATGGTCATGAAAGTCACTTTTTGTAAATATGTAAATAGTAATTAGTTCTTATTTATGTAAATTTTATTATTATTGTTATTATTTATTTATTTATTTATTTATTTGTTTATTTATTTTAAGTGTTTTCCTCTAACTCAAGGACTGCACTGCCCGGGACGTGCAGTCTTTGAGGAGGGGGTAGTGTTACGAATTTTGTAAATAGTTAGTGTTTGTACTGTAAAATAATGTAAATAATCTTATTAAGCTCCATTTCTTTACTAATATTAGTTTTTGTTACATTGTCTCTGTTATCAAGCAAACTTGTCTATTATTTTCAGTGAATGTCTATGGCAGCTTTGCGAAATATTTGAGATATCGCGAAGTTGGCGTCACTTTTGGCGACTAATTTTGGTCGCCAAATTTGGCGATATATCGCCAAGTTGGCGACAAACTTGGCGATTGTTGGCGATGGTAACCCTTCCCTATTTATGGTAACCCCCCTTAGGTCTACTGATACATTGTTTGTTGTTCCGTGGTTTTCCAGGTTTTTCTAGAAATTTCTAGCACATGCTACGAGACTATATATAAGGAGAGCGATACGAGCTGTTGTTGTTATTATTTACCAGTCAGTCATTGAGTGAGCTACTAGAGATTGTCCGAGCAAGTTTGCTTGATGTATTGAGTTTTATCTACGTTGTTTTGAATGTGATATAGTGTTGAGACATTGTATAAAGAGTCTCTGCGACCTATATTTGTACTTGTTCGATAGATTTAAACAGTTATTTTGGAATATCTTGTAATATTTGTGAATTTCGAAGACTCTGTTGTTCTGAAGATCTGTAAATAAATTATTTTCTACTTTTCTAAGAGCAAAGAGTTTGAAGTTGTCTAACCATAAGATCGGAAGAACCCCATATACGCTGCAACAATATGTTTTATCTGTTGCTAAGTTAAGTAAATAAAACTTGTGTTTGCTAACAAGGCTCTCCTGAAATTCATACTACGATAGTACAATATGGAATAAAGATAGCTTTTTGATGGACCAGAATAATGAAATTAAGGTTTGATAGATGGATGATATTTTCATAGAATAGATATATACAACAGGTTGAATCTTGCTGCTTTTTAAAAAATTTCTTTGAATTATTTAACTGTTACAACATTAAGAAACTAAGTAAAAAAATAATAATAAATTCGTATTTATTTTACTATTGTTTTAAAAAAAGTTTTTCAAAAATCTGCAATTTCCCAACTTTAAGTCAAAATTTTTCAAGCTCACAAATATTAAAGGGGAAGACCCCCTCCCTAATATGGCGACGCCCCAGATTGTACAATTAAATAATAATAAGTTATATCAAATAATTAGATCATTCGGTCGAACTAGATCACTGCACTTAAAAACAAATTAATAAAAATCCAAACATATCCCATTAGTTTGAACAATCGTCACTTCATTTCATAAAGAATAATCTCACATATTTTATAGCAAATAAAAACTACTACTTTACTTTGAACGCTTAATATTCAAAGACTGATAACAATTTTATGGTTGTTGCTACTCTAATGTTCTTCGAGATAAAACTGGACTATTTTCATCGGAGCAATAGCTCATACTACCTGACAAATTCACTTTATCACAAAGTATTTATATCGGAAATCTCTAAGTATGTCATCTTTATTGAATTAGTAGGAGAATCCTCTTTCTTAGAAACTTATTTTTATTTTCTTCTATGTTGAACTGAAGAAAGTATTGCAATCGAAATTTTTTTCGACTACCAATTTTCAACGGATTTAAACGTTTTAGGGGTCAGATATTCCAGAAAACATGTTTTTACAAAATGTCTGTCCGTGTATGTGTGTCTGGGTGTCTGTGTGTCCGTATGTCGCCATTGCACCGTCGAAAAGTCTATAAAGTGTATAAAGATATGCATAGAATTGAACCAAATTTTTTGTGTATGTTTTTGGCTGTGCTAAGCAGGTCCTTTTTCAATTTTGAAATATTCCGCCGAAAGGAGGCGCTGTAATAGCGATTTTTGTGCAATTTTCAGTATGGTACGAGCAAAAAGTGTAAGAAGTTATGCATAGAACTGAACTAAATTTTTTGTGTAAGTGTTTGGATTTGGGTAGTTGGTCTTCCCTGAACTTAAAAAAAATCCGCAGGAAGGGGGCGGTATAATCGCGATATCTGTGTCATTTCCATTATTTTACCATCAAAAAGTGCATGAAGTTATGTATAGAACTGGACTAAATTTTCTGTGCAACTGTTTGGATTTGGCTAGTTGGTCCTCCTTGAATTTGAAAAAATCCAATATAAGGGAACGCTGCAAAAGCAATTTTTGTGCCAATTTCAATATTACCACCGAAAAGTGCAAGAATTTATGCATAGAATTGAACCAAATTTTGTGTGTAAATGTTTGGCTATAGTCAGCAGGCCCTCATTGAATTAAAAAAAAATCCGCTGGAAGGTGGAGCTGTAATCGCGATGCCTGTGTCATTTTCATTATTTTACCATCAAATAGTGTATGAAGTTATGCATAGAACTGCACTAAATTTTTTGTGTGTGATTATTTTTGTGTATGACAAGCAAATCCTCTCTGAATTTAAAAAACATCTGTATATCGTTCTATTGTCCCTCATCTCGTGCAGAGACGGGATTTCGCGTCCTTCTAATCCGGCTATTTGTGAACAGCTTATGATAACAGAATAAAGGGAAACTATTGAATTTATTAAACATCATGATCCACATTAACAGTTTAAGATGGAAATCAAAGTTGGTATAGTATTGAATTAATAATGTTAAAGTATTAACATGCGTAACTAATTTTTGAAATATTAAAATGTACTTATGAGTCAGAAGAAAGTTTTGGGATTGGCACATCCAACTAGTTTCATTTTCTGTTTGCTTTCATGCAACCTAGCTACTTTTACTTTTTTATTGGATTTATTTGATTATATGAATAATGACAACCCAAATGTATTTCTAGTGAAATTACGTCGATTGAAAAATTCAGCAATTTCTATTAATTTTCCTTCATAAAGATTATGTTAACATGTTTTAAAATAGTTTGTTTATCAACCGATTAAATGATTTTTTTAATAAACAAATCCCTGATATTGATTGATCATTGCTCCAATATATTTTTCCACTTAACAGGGAGCATATTTAAATTTCATGAACAAATGGGAAATAGCATTACAGTGGAAATAGTAAAAATTAAAATTAATTTTGCAGATATGGTTTTAATTTTAACCAAATATTTCACCTATATTATATGTTGTTTTACAGAAAATATTTCTATTATTGCGTCAACATTTGGCGAATGTAGTAAAATATTTGTAATTGGTTATGAATAAAAAAATTAATACGGCACACTATTGTTCTAAATTCCCTCAATTGAACTCATAGTTGATTATTAATATTATTTTCAAGGACTTCTACAACTACACAGAAAAAAAATAGGTTTGTAATTTAATAAAACTGAAACTATTGCAAAATGACATGATACATGAGAATTGAGTTCAAAGAGAATGTATTAACGCATGCACAAAACAGATTTTTTTAATTTAAAATGTTAAATAAATATTGTATGTCTTTTAATGAGTTTAAAAACATGTTACCATATGAAAAAACTCACAGGGAATAATAAATTTAAAAGTTTTGATAAGATTTGATCATTATTAGGTCAGGTCTATAAATGTTTTAGCATTAATATTTCCTTAATATTTTTTTTCTACAAAGAATTTTTTGATTTATTTTGCAGATATTCACGAAATATAAAAAACAAAACAAAAGATAACTATTTTCTTAAAAATCATTTTTCTTCAAATCAAACCCTGTTACATTTTTTGTTAAAAAAAATTGTCAATGCTATTTAACGTATACTTAAATTAACTCTGTTTTTTGCAAAATTATATTTTATGAAAATAACATTACCAAATTAATAGTATTACGGTTGAAAAATTAACCTTTAAAACAAATCATAAGATAGGGAATATTTTGTTTTTGGGATGCAGTTTTTATACCTATTTTATGAATGATATGCTTAAAAATTACCTGTTCTGTACTTTGTCTAATCTCAACAGACTGATTTCGCCGAAATAATTTCCTTCGCTCAAAATTGCTACAACCATATCCTTGTTATTGATCGGACTAGGAACAAGAACCTATGTTAGCAAATATATTTTTCTTCAGATTTAGAAGACATACATTCTTAAATAATGGAGAATATACATAATTGAATTTTAAAATTTAATCAGTTTAAAAATAATAATAAATAAAGATACAGGTACACTCATTACACATTTTTCAATAAAATGAAGAAAGGCATCATATGCAGCAAAAAAATTCATGAATTGCGTTTACTTTCGAATTCTATTATAATGTTCCATCAAAAGTTTGAAAAATGCCTTAATAAGATGCTTGAAATTTAATTCTTAATTCAAGAAATTTTTGAAAATACCTTACATGCAGGGTGTTAATTCTCAACGGTGGCCAATGGCTAATTTTTAAACCGTTAGTCATAGACATACAGTTGCAATCAACTAATTCTGGCACTATGATAACGAATTTTGAAATACTAACATGGATAAGATAGAAGAAAGTTTTGGGATTGCCACATCCGATTAGTTTAAATAAATCATTTTTGTAGTTTCACAGCACATATAGACTGTTTCTGGCGATACATGGTTTAGCGCATCAATAAATTCATTATTGATGCAACTCGTATAACGCGAGTTTCAAAACTCGCCTTATCCCAAATTAAACAAGTCGAGCGTGGCTCAAAACTTTCTTCTATCTCATACAAGTTAAAGTTAATGCTTCAAGAAAAATATAATATATCAGCGCTACCGGTTAGGTAATTTACAACAAAATCTAATTGTTTCCAAATAATATTTCTAAAATGCTTACCTACAGTTTTTTTTCTTTTTTCCTTTCAGTTTGTGTGTGCTGTATTAATTTGAGCTAACTAACTAAAAATTAAATAAGAGAAGCAATGCCGCTTTGAAGTATCATCGGGGCATAAAAGTTTAATATTTATAACTAATGCAATACACTGTCTCTTGCAAAGTAAAATATTCTTGATATTTTTTACTGTGCAATTTATCTGAAAATTACATTTAAAAATCTGAAATTTGCACATTTTGAATTTCTAGATCGTTGAAGGAAATTTTTAATTTTTTCTAATTTTCTTTATACTGCTAAACTTAAATACGGAGAAGCAAAAATTTCTTCTCGTATATTTCTAACAAAATCCAGCAACCTACATAGCATCATAAATATTTCAAGTACTAACAGAGTTGTAGTGTGCCGCCAAATTCACTTTCCAAATGCATTTTTTCAGTTCCACAAAATTCCAAATTACATTATGTATAGTGGTACTTTAAAAATACCTTTAAAGATGCAAATGAGACAAGATCTTTTTCAAAATTCACAAAAGAGCCAAATAACTCATGTTCTTAAAATTCTTTGGACCGCTAAAATTCGCTCAAGTACTGATTAATACAGCATACGCAGATTGAAAATAGCAGAAGAACAACAAAAACTGTAAGGTAAGCTTGATTTCAGGGATTTATTAGGAAACAATGCGCTTTTATGTAAATTTTATGATAGTGAATTGAGTTTACCCATTATACAGTGGTGGGAAGTATATGCCCCACTTAATTTTCATAACCAAATGTCACAATGGTACCAGGATTTCTAAAGAAAGTTTTGCATTTCTAATCTATGCGAAGAAAGAATTTTTACTTTTTTTTAATCTGTTTGTAAAACCTGGTGTCATTTAATCATTTCAAAAATATCACAACTGGAGTAATCTGCCCTAGAAAAGGTTAAATAAAAAAAAAATCTACTAAATGTTTGATATTTCAAAAATATTTTAGAAAGATTTGATAAATATGAATTAAGTAAGCATTAATATAAATATCGTGCAAAAGATTATTTAAGGGGACAGTGGACCTTTACTAGAGCAAAATCGTCTCAAAAAAGGTCTATTTCTGTGGCATAATAGCACCAAAACAGTTTTTTCTTATTAAAATATCATTTATGAAGGTTTTAAGAAGTAAATAATAAATGTAAATGTATTTATATACTTGAAATCTTTTTTTTTTTTTTTTTTTTTTTTTTTCCTCAAAACTCATTTTTTAGCGTTTTTAGATTTTTTAAAATCTTGCGACGTAATTTTTGATCAATATTTATGAAATTTATAAGGAAGTATGCTGATATAATATATTTTTAATGATTATATTATTGCATTCATTATATTAATTCATTACTTACGAGCATTTTTTAAATTTAAAATAAAAAAATATATTACAATTTTTTTAGATATTTTTTACGGAAATTTTGAATCTTTCTTTTAAATTTTATTACTGGAAAGTTTAATAGATTTTTTAATATTTTTATACATTGTAAAATGATTTTTAATCTTTTCAATAATTATTAACGTTTAAATAAAATTTAAAAAACTTTGTTGTTGCATGTAAAATGATTATAAATGAATATAAAAACCAAAACTAAAAAATATTACTATTGTCTGACTATTGTCTCTTCTAATTATAATAGAAAACATGATTTAAACGTCATTATAAGCATAAAAAAAAACAAAGAAATTTTTAATGCTTTTTTTATGTATCTGTAATTACAGAAGTTTGTAATTTTGAAGTCTGTAATTACAAATTTCTTTAATCGCTGTTAGAATTTTATAGGAAATATGTCATCAAATATATATGTTTGTTAAATCATTTTATTTTTCCCATAGGATTTTTTATTTATAACGCATAGACTCTGCTCACATATATGAAATACATAAGATCAAAATAATAACACTATTATTTCATATGTTATCATAATTTGAGATCTATAAAAATATTGGTAGATTTTTAGATATTTTTATAGATAGTAAAACAATTTTTATTTTTTTAAATAATTATTAACTTTTAAATAAAATAAAAATCCTTGCTGTTGCATATTTATAAAATAATAAATTATAAAATAACGTGAATTAATTTATGAACCGTTTTCTTTGTACGGTTAAGTTTATAATGTTAATATTTAATTAATATATTATAATATATTATATATAATATATATTATATTAATATACATATATTAATATTTTGTTGTTAATATTTTTAAAAGCTATTTCAAAAATTCTTTTGATGATTCAAATATTTGTAGGTCCTTTTTAAAATATATTCAATAAGATTTTCTTTAAATAAATATAGGCTATTTTTGACAATTTGTTTATTTTAAGGGGGTCTGGGACACATTTAAAAAATTATTTATTGAATTAAAATTTTGCAATTTTTTGTGATGATTAAACATACCATTTTTAAACAAAAGCACATGATAAAACGTCTCTAATTTTTTTATTTAAAATTTATTTTAAAAAAATGGAGGGTAATTAAAAATTATTATAACTCAATGTAATAATTGTAGAATTTTAATGTTAAAACTGTTGTTAGCTTTCGTTTTTTCAAAAACTAAAACAAAATCACTTCACCTTTTTTCATTCACTTATAAAAACATTTCATATTTATTTACTTAGAAGGTGTCAAAAATAAAAATTAAATTAAAGAGTTGACATGTTTCGGTTCATTAATAAGAACCGTATTCATAACATATAAAATCATATGTTATGAATTGGCATTGGCATGGCATTGGCTATTCACGATCATAGAGGGCGCAATATTTTATGTTTTGGGAGTTTTAAATTACCTTTATATCCAGAGTCATTTAGTTTTTCTACTTTTTTAATTTTAATTTTATACATTTTAAATTTAATATATGGTCAAAATTTATTATATTTATATGCCGCGTTGGCAATGGCTATATTCACGATCATAGCGGGCGCAATGTTTTGTTTTGATTTTTAAATTATATTTATATCCAGTGTCATTTAATTTTCTACTGATTTTATATGTTATGAATACGGTTCTTATTAATGAACCGAAACATGTCAACTCTTTAATTTAATTTTTATTTGTGACACCTTCTAAGTAAATAAATATGAAATGTTTTTATACGTGTAGAATTTTAGTTTTTTAGCAATTAATTAAACAGAAACATTTACATTTTAATTTTGATTCAGCCTTGTAAAAATATTAATAAAAAATAATAAAAAAAAATATATTTAAAGTAAAAGTTAAAAAAATAATAATATTTTCAAAAGTATTTTTTTTTTCAAATTTGCTGAAGCAAAATTAAAATAGAGCAATTAAAAAGGCATGTTCTAATTTTAAAGCATTTATGTTTAACAATTCTTGAGTTATAACAATTTAAATGTGAGAAATTGTGAAAAACCCATCATGAAGAAAACGCATACAAGAAGTCTTATCCCTGACAATCATTGCTTGAAAGCTAGATTCTGAAAAAGAACCAAAATAATAAAAATGACATAATATTTCCTCTTCTAATTATGATAAAAAAATTATTTAAATGTCATTATAAGCATAAAAAATCAGAGAAAATTAAAGCAGTATTTTTTTTATATGTGTCCTGGACTCCTTTAAAGAATTGAAAGCTGTTAGAATTTTATAGGAAATGTGTCAAATATGTTTCTATTGAATCATTTTATTTCTCTCAAGATTTTTTTTTAACGTATTTACACACTCATATATATGAATTATATAAAAATAAAATAATAATATGTTATTTTATGCTATCTTAATTTGAGATCAAGGGATTTTCATCAGACTGATTATAAGTTAACATAAGTTGTTGCTAAATAGTTTTTGATTTAAACCATCTAACCAGTGGCGCTGCTATGATTCTATTTTTTAGAAGTGCATAAGACATGCCTAAAGATAGGAGAAAGTTTTGAGATTACCACATCTGAGAAGTTTTATGTTATAATTACAAAATATCATATATATTATAAACTTTCAAAAAGTATTAAGATTTTACCATGCACCATGCTTTGAAATACCATACAATTTATGGTACAAACAATTATGTATGATTTTACGATACATCATGCTATGGAACACCATTGAATGTATGGTAAATTTCATTTCCCTATAGTTTTACCATACACCTTGTTCTGGAATACCATATCATGTATGGTGTATATCATTATCCTATAACATTACTATACACACCTCTCTGGATACCATATAATGTATGGTATATATCATTATCCTATAAATTTACCATACACATTGCTCTGCAATACCACAGAACGATGAATGTTTACCATATGAATACAATATGTTTACATATAATGACATAATTTTTTTTTATGATTTTTCATATAAAGCCATGTGTTTCCATTGGGGGGGGGGGGGGTTACTTCAGAACACCTGTAACATTTTTATTATTATTATTATTTAGAATTTTTAACGCATCTTTTAAATTATTTTGCTTATTAGATATAAATTTGTCTATATTTTCAGAAAAGAAAAAACACACTGTCAATAACCGTTTAAAAATTGAGTTCTGTTTGTGGATTTATTTATTTCAATCTCTGTATTATTTATATACTACCTCACAGATTTAGATTCCTTGGCGTAAAACTTTTTGAATAAAACTAGAATTCTTATTAAAAAAATATTTTAGCCAATGTGCTATTGAATCAGTAAATTTTTTTCTTGAAAGTGTAAATGTTGTTTGATGTATACCAACATTTCAAAAACTTTTTTCGCTTTATGTTTCCCTGGCTCTTAATAGATTGCGGGGAAGGAAAGGGAGAGGGTTAAAAATCGATGTGTAACATTCTTTCATGCATCTATGGCTGTTAAAATAATTTGATTAATTTTATTTCTATTTGTAATAAGATTTTAAAATAAAATCTCAATATTTTGCAACAGATGTACCTTATTAAAAATCACTTTAATAATAAAAATGATTCTCGCACAATTTTCCGTCCTTTTTGCCTGTGATTTTGCTCTTTGTAATTTAACAGTAAAAATTTTTATATACATACAGGTCATAAATAAAAACACTTCCCTAATATATGAACTCAGAGCGGCCTAACCCCTCAACTAATCGAAAAGAAATTTTAGATACACTTACATAAAGGTATGCACTCCAGATCATAATGATTTAAAACAGTAGAGCTCTTACGGTTACGGTTACAGTGAAAAAAAATCGAAATTTTCGAATGGCAATACCCATTTTTTTTTTTTTTTTTTCATGCGCAAATTCATCAGTGGATTGAAAAACCATAAATGGCGTTGGAACGGTACACGTACGATGAAAATTGCCGGCGTAAAACATTTCGCAAAAAAGTCTTATTGTAAAGGACCTATGACAATGTTTTTCAGTAGCCGATTTCTTTGTTTTCATTTGTGAACTGAGTAATAATGTAAGATTTGTTTTAAGGGTGTATTTCGATTCAAACTGCTTATTTTCCGATTTATTTTTAAGTACATTTTTGCTCTCATATGCATCAAACTGACAAATTGTCTTATTTAGAAGGTACTCAAGGTGCTGTGATTGTTGATTCTTTGATAAATGCAGAAAATATTGCAAAAAAAAAGCAATCAAAAACGGCATATTGAACCGATTTTTTCCGAAGCGGGAGATCTGTGAACGAAACAATGGGTCATGCTGAGAAGATAATTGTTTATAAATGAAATTCTAATGAATTGAGCGTAAAATGACATCACAGGGCACCTTATACGTCTCTTCAAAAATCCCCTCAGCAAGTTTCATGTTTCTACTTTTTAAAATGTGTCTGAAATTGTATCGAAAATTTTCAAGCTGTTGATGGTGGAAAAGAGTTTTTTTCGAATACACCCTTAAAATGTATTTTTGAGTTGTATTTGCGTACACATAGTGGAAATTAAAATGTAATCATTTGGTTTAGAGTAATACTCAATACTACATTATATAGGAATTAATTAGGATTGAATACGAAATTGTTACACCGGCATTTAAGTCATACGCGTTTTGTTCCAACATCATATATGGTTTTTCAATGTGCTGGTGAATTTGCGCAGAAAAAAAAAGTTGTTGCCATTTAAAAATTTCAAAAGTTTTCACTGTAATTATAACCGTGAGAGCTTTACTGTTTTAAGTTATCACAATCTCGAGTGCATACCTTCAAATAACTAAATCTGAAATTTATTTTCGATTGGTTGTGCGGTTATGTCACTAGGGGTATACATATACAGGAGAGGTTTTTTTATGACCACCCTGTATATATGTATAAATATTTGTTGTTGTTGCTGCTGTATACAAAATTAAATTTATAAAATATTTGTAAAACAGTCATATAAATTTTTGTCTCGCTTTTTTTAAAACAAATAACTTAATTATAATTTCATTTAGATTTTACATCTTAATTCGATTATGTCTAATATTAATTTTCTACGAACAAACTGTAAATTCTACTTACTTCAACTTTTCCATGGTTAATTATGAACATTTCTCTACCTGAAAATAATTTAAAAAAATCTTAAATTTAACGAGTCTAAATACATAAAATATAATCAAATACTGATACATTGAGTAGTTACTAGAAAATGCCTAGCATTTTACAAAAACTATCTAAAATCTGTATTAAACAAACATTATAACCTGCTAATGCCGACTTCGAAATAATTCATTCATTTCGATGTTTTTATTCGTACTTGTTCATTCTGTATAGATTAAATACATTATACATAAATTTTATTTTTCCCGGTGTATTTACTATTTTTTATTTTTATTTATTTATTTATTTATTTTTATTTTTTTATTTTATTTTTATTTATTTATTTATTTATTTATTTATTTTGGTAGATTTTTGTTCCAGCCGTTGTATGCATCCGTCGTATGGGATCCCTTTTTTATGCAAATTTTGAATTTATTGTTTGATTACAATAACAATGATTAAAAGATTCTAGATTAATATAATTCTAAGATATTACTTGTATAAGTTAATAAGTATAAAGTATAAGCTATACTAGCAAAAGCCATGCTTTGTTTGGATTCGCGAAGCATTATTTTATAAAACAGATATTTGAAAGTAACAATATTTTTTTATTATTATTTTTGCATCTTTATTAAACAAAAACGTTATTTTATGTTTTGGCGCATTTTAATTTTTTATTTATGATGTAAAACTGGCATAATAAGATATTTTCGAAGCAAACTTTTACAATTTTTTTTTAAATTTTCAACTAAAAGCTCTTTTAAAGATGTTTTTACAATTTCAAGTAGCAACTGGTGTTTTTTAATTGTTTGAAATATGCATGTTTCCAATCTTTGTAATCAACATCCGATAATCTTTGATAGCTATTTTAGAATAATATATTTGAAGAAAGCTTGAAGAAAGTTACTTCTTCAAAATTCTATTTTCTGGAAAAAACATTTGAAATCTGCTTTCATTGATACTATGAATTTTTAATTGTAAAACATTTTATTTTAATTTCTTCGTTTTTATACATGTTAGCGTATGAGAATTGCTGTAATTCTCTCCTCGTGGGAGAACTTTTTACTTTCTGCGAATGGCAACTCAATTAATGGAATTACCCATGGAGGAAGAATATACTGGAGGTGAACTATAATGATTTGGGTGATGCCAAAAATGTAACCCTACATTAAGTCACATTAAGTCCAAACAAAACCACGTGCTTTGATTCGCCTATGAATTCAAACCGGTTACAACCCGTATTTGATTGCTCTTGTTTTTTATCGTCGAATTTTTTATTAGACAGCGCTTCACAGGTAAAAATTTCTTTGATTATTTAATTATATGTGTTTTAAATATCAAAATAGAAAATCTTCTAACATTTTTCTTGAAAATATAACATTATTTTGCTAATATCTGAAAATCGTTTGCAAACAGAAATCTGTATTTTAGATTAATATTTATTACTTATGTTTTCATACATGATTTTAAAAGAATGTTTTCATTATTATATTTTAAATATTATTTAAATGCAATTATTAATATGTAACAAAACAAATTTTTTTTATATATTCATCTTGATTTTTTTTTAATCCCTGAATTAATTATTTAGAATAAATCTATTTGTAATATCGAAACCCTGTATTTATGCTTCATTTTTCGCATTTAAATGCGATTAATCTTAAAATATGTGTAATTTATTTTCTAATAATTTTAAAAACATGATAAGAATCGAAATTTTTACTGCGTGAAAATCAGCTCATTTATTTTACAGCTCTCAAATTTTATTATGCTTTATATCTGTTGTTTTTAGGTGCTTTCGTAATTATGTAAATACGTAGCACCTATAGTTGTCGTTCAGTCCATCCGTCTATCTGTCCATTCGCATATAACAACGCAAAAACTACCCAACCGAATCGTTAAGTTTAAAATACATAATTAATACATAATTTTGTCAAGTTATTTCAAATTTAAGATAGATCAATTATGCATAGATGAATTACAGGGACAATCAAAAGTAACCCGTTACATTACGGTCAAGGGGGGTTTCAAATGCATTTTAATCATTTGAAATTTAAAACAAATACTTATTACATAATTTTGTCGTGTCATTTTAAATTTTATAGAAATTTGATGCATAAATCAATTACAGGAACAATAAAAAATATTCCATGACATTACGATCAATGGGAAAAAAAGTTTCAAATGCATTTTAATGGTGTTAAACTAATTCAAACATAATAAAACTGACATGAACCTATGAAGTATATATATACTAAAATATACATTCTGTACAATCTGTGATGCAAAGAATGTTTGTTTTTAAATTACAGGAGCACACAAAAGTATTCCATTACATAAAGATATACGGAGAAACATTGTTTGTGGGGCGTGTTTTAATTACATTAAACTATTTAGCATTTTATGAATATGATATAAGGCAATTAGCGGGAACATTAACGAGCAGATTTGTAAAGGAATGTGGGTGCTGAAATGTAGCGTTGAGGAGAATCAGTGAATAATTTATGTCTATTTCACTATAATTTATTAACATATTTTGGCCGCTAAAAGCTCCCAACCATGTATCATTATCCCCATAAACGGAATTCTTTTGTGTGGTTCTTTAAATAAATAATAAATGCTTAACAAACCCCATATTCTACAAAATGCTTGTTATACTGCCGTTTATAAATGCATATCAATTTCTTTATGTTTTAAATGGTCTAACGTCATTGAAATGAACTTGAAACGATTTTTCCCATTGACCATAATGTAACAGAATACTTTAAACTGTCTATGCAAATGAACTATAAATTCTACACATTTTCTTTTCAATAGCGATCACGGTGTAGTACACGTCAATAACATATAAAAAATGCTACGAGCATCAGAGTTTATTTACAAGAGTTAGAACTCGGCCACACAAACCGGAGTCATAAACATTTTTCATCTACGTTACAAAGTATTAACCAGTAAAAAAAAAAAAAAAAAAAAAAAAAAAAAAAAAAATCCCGCGTTAAGCATGGTTTATAAAACACTATCCAAATTTCCTTAATTCTTTAACAAAACTTCGTTATTCAGGGAAATAGATGTTACTGCCCATAACCAAATATGTATTCCAATACTTCTGAACGGCTCTGTATTTGATTTGTCGGTTGATATATATACTATATCATGGAGAAATTTAGTTTAGCAAAAAAATGCCTAGCTGGATGAAATTTTTCTTTTGGAAGTTCATACGAATAGATGTAAAACATACTTAAATACTTTTGTTCAGCCCTGCAGTTTACCTCGTACCTTTATTACACGAAAGCATTTTGCTAAAATTAATTATATAAAAAAATAAATAAAAAATGTTAATCAAACAACAATACTCTTTAAACTATTTAAATCATATTTCCAGAAATTATCATCCTTAAACAAACCTGTGTCCAGTTCTTTGCGTGACCCTGTATATCATTTAATCTATATTCTACAAACATTTCACGATAAACTTAATGCGAATCGACGTAAAAATGCAAAACTTTTTTAAAAACAAACCTTTAAGGAAATTACACTCACATTCAGTAACTTTTCCGAGTGCTTTTGAGCAGGGGCCTCGCTAAGGGGGGGGGGCAGGGGGGGAGCCTCCCTCCCAAACATTCACAAATGTTGTTACACTTGGCAAAATTTAAAACTTTTTTGTCAAATTTAATTAAAATTTTAATAAAAACTGTAATACATTTCCTATTTTTGATAGAATTTATAAAAGTTACAACTCTAATTGGGAATATCATTTAACTTTTTACACGAACTTAAGAACTGTATTACATTTTTTAAGTGTGGTAACTTGGCAAAATTAAAAACGAGTTGACAAATATGAAAATTTGACTTGGCAATTTAAGGTCTTCTCCCCCACCAATAAAAAGTCTTAGCGATGGCCCTGCTTTTGAGTAACCCTGTATATCTTAATTGTGTAACTATTATAGCATTTATGCACACCATATAATGTGAATACATTCAGTGACACTTAAAAGCGCATATCATAATTAAAAATGCCTTTCATCCATGGAACAGTTACCATGCGTAATATACAGTACTTCGAATAGAATATGCTTTTTGAAGTCTTTTGTGTGTCCCTGTAAATGCTATGCACTTCGTATTATGAGTGAAATAACTCATATTAAGTCTCAGCGACGTATATCAATTTGATAACACATGATACCGTTTACCATCGTTAAAATATGTCGCAAACAATTTCCTCCTTTATTATCATGTATTAGAATTATTTTGTGTGGCCCTGTAAATGAATAACTATTCTTTTAGCTGCATATTTTAGTGTGCTTTTCGTAGATGCAAATAAATGTGAATACGTTTGTCCGGCCGCAACATCTTTAAAATTAATTTGAAACGATTTTTCCCCATTGGGCCTAATATAATCGAAAACTTTTGACTGTCCCTGTAAATAAACTAATCGTGATAGAAACTTCATTTTTAATAGGGTTTGTGCTTGTGTAAACTTCAATAACATGGTAAAATTTCTTTGCATTCCGTGTATATTTACGAGAGTTAGAGCGCGGACAGACGGACAGACAAAACGAATGCATAAACATTTTTCAATTTTGTTGAAAAGTGTTAATAAAAATTACTGTAAAAAGAAAACTTTTAATAATACAATTTTTAGTTCGTATCAAACCTTTTCAATTTCTTATTTAATTTTAATTTGAAATTTAATAATAATAATGACATTTAATAATAATAATAATAATAATTTCCTAATTTCAATTATTTTAAAAGTAAACATTTCTTTTAATAAATAATAATAGAACAAAGACCATTTTAAAAATTTCCTATTTCTTCTTAAAAAATGCTCCAGCTGTAATTCATTTCTTTCAATTTGTCTTATTAATACAAAATCCCTTCCTTTTTTGGAAGCTTTCCAATTTTCCACGTGCTTTTGTTTGGTACACTAAAATTTGAGCGATAAATGGATTCACATTGCAAACCTTTTTTAAGGCTTAGTTCACCTCCACCTATCTTCTTCCTCCATGGGAATTACCTTTTAACGAAACGCTGTCTCATTCTCGCAGTGACGTTTTCACGAATAATTATTGTTGTGTTTGCGAACTTATTAAAGTCTTATTTTTCTATAAAATCCTTCTGATTAATGAGTCGATATTATTTAGCCACAATACGACCGTCGCAAAAATATTTATAAAGAGCTTGAACCAACAACTTCACGCAGATCTTTTAATTTTTCATTTATATAACAAATTTAAGAATTAATTTTATTTGTTTACAATTATTTTGTTGCCAGTTTACAAAAAAAAAAAAAAAAAAAAAAAAAAAAAAAAATCCATAATACAATTCTTTTAAAATGTTTAAGTGTCATCTGTGCAAACGATTTTGCGGGAAAATGAAAACATGTTTTATTTAATAAATTAATCCTGATTCTATCTATAATTATTTACTCCATGATTTAAACTTTTTTTTTCTGAAAATATACGCGTTTGATTTTTTATTTATTTACTAAAATGCGTCCGTATTGGAAATGCATGTAAAATAAATTAATTAAAATAATAATTTTTTTAACGTTTTACTGTAAAAAAAATTATTCGCGTTTGTAATGACCGAAAGGTGGCGTTTTATAGACCTGATAATCGTTTGTTTACGTAGTGCTTTTGGAATCACGCAAGCATTGTGTTGCTGTCATGTTATTTTGCCATGAGTAAGTCAAATGTACTTTTTTATATTATAGACCTAAACTTTTTGTATAAAATTTTGATTTTAGACAATTTTAATACAAAAAACCCAACGTTACATGCGTTATAGAACTGTTTATTTATTTATTTATTATAGAACTGTTTATTTATTTATCAGCCTTTTAAACACTGATTTCAGCGGAAGATGCTCACGGTATCAGTTCTATTTCGTTTCAGACTTTGTCCGCGAGAGGGCGTCTATTTCATTTCAAACGCGAATATTCTGCAAATCTACAGATCATAATTTATTTTTGTGTTTAATTTGAAGTTAAAATATTGAATAGTTTTTTTGTAAAGCGTACGACAAATTGTAATTTGAGTGGACTAGTAGAGGATTCGCTTCGCTCATCCTAATAATAAGTTTTATTTAATTAAAATGATATTTAGTTAAGAAAACATAATTGTAATTCGATATGCAAAATAAAATTTTGTAAAATATATCATTTATAAATTTTAAAGCTTAGAGAAAAGATTTAAAAATTATAATTGCATTTAAAAAATAGTAACGTATTTTTATTAAACTGAATATTTTTACATTTAGAATCAACATAACTTTCAAGACATTCCGTATGAAGTGGTTGATTAGACTTTTGGCACTTATAACCAGTCCTTCCGCCTCACTTTTCACATTGGGCATGTTTCTGCTCTCGTTTTACTACTGATTATTTTTTTTAGTCAAATCTTTGTTCATTTTTTGTTTTATCCATTACACTAAGAAACTACATAGAGTACCATATCTTCCTAGTAGTTATAGTGTGCATTTTCTTGAGAAATCAAGTAGTGAAATATTGTTGCCAAGATTTTTCTACGTTCGCCACCCATTTATAACACATGGACTAAGTCCCATGAAACCCGCTACCATTATTTGAATGAATTTTAAGGCTCCGGTGCAATAAAACTCCCCAATCGCGAAATCCCATGTTAACCTGTGGGAAAAACTTGAAGCACGATGACTCATTACCTAGTATAATTATTAAAATAAATTTTCACCATCAGAAAATAAATGTTAAATACCGATGATATGTGTATTTTAAAATTGTCTCTGTAAATTTTAAGTGCATAACTTTGAAATTTCCGTTTGATTAAATTTTATCAATATCTTAAAGATACTTAAAATTTACGTAGGAAATTTTTAAAAACGCACATCATCAACATCTGACGTCTACTTTCTGATGGTGAAAATGGTATTTTAATAATTATATTACGTTAATGAATCATCACGCTTCAAAATTTTCTCTTAAGTTAGCATAAGACTTCGCGATCGGGAAATTTCTCCGTACGAAGAGTTCCACCTTTCAGGTGTTTATTACAACTTTTTAAATTCAGTGGTATAGGAACTAATACCTTTTTTCAGAAGCATACCGAATACTCATTGATTCACATGGTATTGTGCGTATTTTATTGCTGGCAATACCTACTACTGCATTGTCATATCATTTCACAATTCATTTCAAATTTATTCATATACTTTTCTTGCTGTTTTTTATTATATTTCTTCGTCTCAACAGAGCATTCAAATCTATATTCTCTCTCTTAATATACCATTTTCGGCAATATCCTCTTTAGACAGTTCTTTTAGTAAGGGAATACCAATGGTTGTGCATGCCGATATGAGTTCCTTCTGATATTGTGCATTTGCCTAATAATCCTAGAACAGCAACATTTTCTTTTTTTTTGGGGGGGGGGGAATTAATTGATGCACCATAAGTTTCTGAATGAAATAAAAATCTGTCTGGGACGCTTGATTGTTAAATTAAAAAAAGAATTATAACTAAGTATAGAAATTACAAAGTTTCATTATATATTCATTGACGTTATAATTAATACAATCCCCTAATCAAAGGACGAAAAAAAATAAGTATGTAAAAGTTACATAGAGCTTCATCAAATATTTTTAGCTGCTATTATAATCCATGTAATTCAATGAACAGTAGGGAGGTCGGAATAAACTGTAACATTATTTTGAATTAATTGCATGAAACATGATTATATTTTACCAAAATATGCCGTGTCTTCTCTCTTAAAATGTCAGCCAAGAAATAACTCAAGTTGTGCCGAAATATGCTCATCTTACGTTTTGAAAGGCAACTTTTCATAAAGAGTTGAAACAACTCAAGTGAGTGGGTTGTTTTTTAACAATTTAAATCAACATGAGTCATTTAAACAAGCAATCTAAATCAAGTTGAGTAAAGCATTTACAAAACAACTCATTCATGATTCAATAAATTACAGCTCTTTTCTGAGAAGCCAAATCCACTCTTTCGTTTTAAGAGTGTTGACAAAAATATTAAATATATATATATATATATATATATATATATATATATATATATATATATATATATATATATATATATATATATATATAATAAAACATTACTTATTTATGTAACTTTTAGGTGAAACACCGTTCTGGTGGTCCTAAGTAAGATTGACACTACATATTTGCCAGTTGGTACAATGTTCTTCAACTAAAAGAGAATATACGAAACGAAGCAAAGGAGGGGGGAAATTAAATAGCATATTTGTATTATGTACACTAGTACAATTGTGATTCTACTTGAAAACATTATTGGAATTCCTAAAAAATATGCTCATCTCTTTTTTTTTTTTTTTTTTTTTTTTTTTTTTTTTTTTGAAGGGAGAGAAATGCTGATCAATTTTTTATTCAGTCATATTTTACACTTACTACTATGTTCGTTTAATACAAGAATACAGAAATTCTATTTTTATTCCTGTCTGTGATTATTTAACATGTAAAATGCACCGTTGTTTCACAGATAGTACTATCTGGTGACGAAAAATAAAATTAATTCCTTTTGGTAGATTTTTGTATTAACCGAAATTAATGGATTGATACAACAAATCTCGTTAATTAAAATATATATATATTGAAAACAATCCGAACATGATTGTATCCCCTATGAAAATCGTAATTAAAATGCTACATATAAATATAATTTCGAATCAACTCTCGTCCACTCTTTGCTTTCTAATTAAAAAAAAAAAAAAATCTTGGAATTTTGATGACAACGGACATTTTGATGATTAAGAAGACCAATTTTATAGAATTTTCAATGAAATTTTAAGGGATTTATAAATATTTAGTGTGTTGAAAATAAAAAGAAGTAAAAGAAGGTGAATTGAAATGTTGTGAACCAGAGTGGACTATTCCATATTCCTGTGAAAAACAGGTTTAAACTCTCAAATATCAAATCTCAAACATAAAATCTCCATCAAAACATGAAAGCATTTAAAATGAGTTATAATATTTCATTACTAAAAATATCACCGTACATTGTTATACAAACCGAACAACGAGCTCTCATACTATTTATGATGGTGTCAATAAATGTTTGTGGAATCAAATCGCATTTGGGTGACTGTCAACCTGTTATGCGTCGGGGATGTGGGTCCCAGACATCTCGAGAAACTGTTTTTACTGCTGAAATCTCATTCCTCCAAAAGCATGGATTTTAACTCGTAATGAGTTCCAAGAGGAGATGATTATGATTACGTCAATGGTTCTTTATAAACCTTCTCAAACATGCTCAATAGAATTTAGGTCCAGAGGCCTTGGAGGCCAATTCATGCGGCTTCAAAGAAATCATCTACAATGTGAGATCTATGGGGCTTGGCATTATCGTCCATAAAAATGAACATGACGTCCGAGCCTACAACACCCAGGAACAACCTCACATAGACTTCAAGGATCTCGCAGCGATGGCCCGGCGTCTAATTGTGTGTATCCCTTTCACAGCGTCCAATAGGAGAGCTCGGTTGTTGTGGAGTCGAAAACATCAATCTTGAACACAACAAGATTAAAAGTGTGTTATTTTCAGTGATGAGTCAAAATTCACGCTGCAGATAGATTCTCATGGTATCTTCATCTGGAGAGAACATAAAGCTCGTTTTCATCCTTCCTATGTAAGAAAAATCGACAGATTTGGTGGGAAAGTAATCCTTGTCTAAGGCGACATAATGTTGGTCTGTCGTACACCACTGCACGTCTTCGATGCGGGTACTGACAATGCACGTCACTACAAGGATGAAATCCTTGAACCCTAAGTCAGGTTATTCCAGAGAGCTGTAGGCCCAGATTTCATGTTTATGGGCGATGATATGAAGTCACACAGAGTTCATTGATGATTTTCTTGAAAAAGATGATATTCCCGAATGAATTGGCCCTCGAGGTCTCCGGACCTCAATCCTGTTGAACATGCTTGAGATGATTTAGGAGGAGTCATTGCACAGCGTAACCCCCCTCCCAGGACCTGCTAGGAGGAAAAAGCCGGGCTTTGGAAAAAAAAATGGGCTTTGTGTTTTTTGCGTTTTTTGTGTTTTTTGGTTTGTTCCAAAAATTTTTTTTGGAACAAACATTTGCTAAACCCTCATAAATAGTATGAGAGCACGTTGTGAGGCTTGTATAGCAGTGCATGGTGGTCACACTCCATATTAGACAGATTTTTCTCGAACTGTTTTATCTCCAATTAATGATTCAATACTTTTCGATGTACCCTATTTTTTAATTCATAATTAAAGTCTTTTTCACATTTTTATGATGTTATATTCTTTCTCCCATTGTAATAGACCTATATGCCACATTTCGTGGCAACAGAGAAAATAGTTATCAGTTTTTACAGATTTCATGTTTATGACCTTAATTTTGGACATAAATATAGTTCTAATCCAATCACAATATTACATCAAGATCTCTATTATATTGAAGCTATTTTTTCCAATGTATTTCACTAAATAGTACCTGTTTCTCCAATGCGACAAACGTAGTCACCAGGAGAAAACACTTGAGAACGTAGTTTCAAGACGAGCTCGCACAGAAAGCCTTCTTCACACTGTTCGAAGATTTTGACCTGTTCAAGAAAAACAATAAAGATACAATACAATACAATTCTTTGGCACACACGTTATAGTTATTTGACAATTAAATAATAAAACTTAGCTGATGGTATTTCCAAGAGTGTTATTTTACGAAACCATAATCTTTGCTTCTTTATAACAAAGACAATAAAACAAAATGCAAATTCAGAATGGAATTTTTAATGGACCAGAGCCCTAAATATCGATTTATAAATTATTGTATTATTAATAACACATATATAGTTTAATATTTCAAAAACAATTTAATTCAAAATGTATATATCTGTTTATATTTTGACAAAGTACCACATAAAACAAAAATAATGGAATACATAAGACATGATAAATATAAGAATAAGTTGCATAACTAAAGGTAATTGTTAATTATTATTAATCATGTTGCATCGAATTATATTACTTTTTTATTTAACATAGTTTTAAAGCACCAGAAAACGCTGCAAATTACATCACTGGGGAACTTGCCATCACTTGGTTTAATATTTTCTATCACACACAAAAGAACAAATATCTTTTGTTTATTGGGCTTTCAGCCGAATTAAAATTGAAGTTATTGCGGAATATATGCATATTTTAATATAATTCATCTCTTAAAAATTAATTATTATCAACGATCTTTCTAAAAATTTTACTTTGACCCATTTTTTTTTTTTTTTTTTTTTTTCGAAAAAATAATTATGATTAAAAATGGCTTTCATTCCAAGCATACAAAGCGCAATGCGGTTCCGTATCTGTTTAGAGTAGTTAAAGGATTTGCTAGTTGATTAATTATTATTATTATTAATTATTCATCGGCTCATTTTTCATTAATTTATATCTTACTAACAAAGCATTCTAAAATAAATAAAGCTTTGTCTCTCCACATTTTTTTCATGCTGAATTTAAATATGTAATATAATAAAGGCATTATTATCACTAACTGCTGATTTTTTTAATATTCAGATGAACATTTATAACAAAATTTACAGCAGGCAATTACAAAGTATTTTATACAAGTTATGACATTTCGCCTTTTTTTACGTTTGATTAATTAAAGTTGATTTAAAGGTAAACTGTTCTTTCTTTCTTTCTTTCTTTTTTTTTTTTTTTTTTCGTTTTCTACAGAAATGTTCCAAAAAAGCAATTTAGTTACTTGACCTTCAATTTTTTAAGTAAGTAGTAAGAAAATAGACATTTTCTCAAATTCGTTTAACATCGTACTGAGAAGCTATTGATATCGTACAGATTCCTTTCCCAATCCCTTTGAATGAAAATAAAATTGATAATTCAAAAATATATGTATAATGGATGTTTTCCTATAAAAATAGCCCCACCAGTGGCCGAGAGGTACAGACCTCTCAACTGGTAGACGGCAGGTGCTGGGTTCGAACCCAATCGCGGCTGTCGGCCTAACCGTTCGGAGTTTTCGTGGTTTTCTTCGAACCTTGCGTAAATACGGGTTAGGTTCCCTTAGAAAGACCCCCACGAAGGGCACTCCCCCTCTGGTCCTATATCCCTAGAGCAGATAATCGGACGACTAAAATAAACCAAACCAAACCTATAAAAATAAGCAATGATATAAACAAATCCTAACCTTTTTTAAGCTATCAAGGTGAACGTGTACGGCAACTTCCGCTCTGAGCCTTTCAGGAAGCATATTTAAGAGTTTGGATTCGTCCGTTGCTTTTGTCCTGAAAAAAATAATAATAATAATAATAATAATAATAGTAAAGTAAAAGTAAAAGTAAAAGTAAAGCTAAAAAAATATTTAACACATCTGAGTAATATAAAAAAAATTTTCTCTTTTCTTCTGATTGTGTGATTTTCATAATGAAATACTCTTCTTTTTTTTCATTCTTCTTTTTAGTTTTAAGTCGTCGAGTTGCTTATTGCTTTCTGTCATTGGAAAAACATTGTGTCATAATTTATGATAAAAAAAAAATCCCGATTAAAAAAAAGGGCTTTGTAATAATTATTGTGTTAAGAATTATGATTAAGGAAGATTCCTAAATAATCACTATTTCTTTCATTCTGATATCTAAATATGAGGCGTGTTTTTAATAGTTAAAAAACTAAAAATAATTTTTTAACAATTTTCTAAATCTAGTTTCCGATATGTTAAGGCACTTATTGTATCGCAATACCCTTTAAAAAAAAAAAAATAAATAAATAAAAAAAAATTTCTTTAGAAATCTTAAGCTTACGAATTATTTAATTCGTATGATAACTTTACCAATCAGTTAGATTGTGTTAAAATAATAGTAAATCTTAAGCTTTCTGTGCCAACCACTTCATTACCGCTGTTTTCACATCGTGATTGTCGTTGTAGCGCTGGCCGCCAAAATGCCTCTGTAATTGCAGCAACAAGTGGTAGTTCTTTGGCGTTAGCTCAGGATTGTACAGGGAGCATCAAGTTGTTAAAAACCATGAAACGAAATGAATTCTGGGTTTCACCACGTCTAACTTCATTAGAGGCTACAAAAGCTTTTTCTTCTTAAGCGGGTCTTAGGACGGAGTTCATGTTGTCAGATTATATGATCTCCGTCGACCAAATCTCGCGAGAAAGTTGTCCTAGCAAGGGGCGTTATAAACAACAGCTGTCTCTGACGATTGGATCGGCGTTAAATTACGTGATATGATGTTAATAACTCCGTTCTAAGAACTAAGAGCTTCCTAGGCCTATAATGAAGTTGGCCTTTGTTTAACCCTGACTAGTGCCCAGTGAATACTATAATTCTTCCCTGCAATTAAAGAAACGCCTTGGCGGTTAGTCCGACAACGACGATAGTGAAGTCAAAACGGCGATGGTGTAGTGGTTAACTGGTTAGTACTAAAGCTACTATTATACAGGCTGACTCTTCAAGCATTTCGTTCCCTAGTTAGACCAATCTGCGATTGTTCCTCACGCGGCTCCTAACTTCTCCTACCGGCAATTAAATGGTGGCTTGTGTTAAATTGATTTGTAAAATTCTTAGTTAACATAGTAGGTGGCAGAATTTTGTGAGGAAAAGGCATCAAAAGTTGGTCGTACAATATGATAAGTTTTTAATATACATGAAATTATATCGAAAAGTAGATTAAGGTCCAAAATTTCATGTAAAAAATTCGTTTAAAAAATAGCCTTGTTTTCTCTTATATCAAAACAATGCTCTCGTGTCTCGTCTCTCACATGTCTGTTTTGTTAGCGGTTAAATCAGCGTATGGAACGGAGTTCAAAATAATGCTGAGAAAAGAGCATGCATGTGTATGTCAGCTCGTTATTTTTCCGAAATGAGTGTTGTTAGATTGTAGAAGTTTAATTTTGAAGAATTTTTTTTATATAAATAAGCGATAAGACCGCTTCTTGAAAAATCCCATAAAGAGGAAGCTCTATTTTTCTAAATAGTTGACGGATTAATTAAGAATTACGTACCTATTATTTAGCGCGAAAAGGCATTTATATAAATTGGATATTTAAACATCTGCTATTAGATCGGGAGGTGACTGCCACAGATCTCATCGCGTTGATGGATTAAATTTCAGAATTAGTAAGAAATTTGATTCTCATATTAAAATGAAACTGATCTGCCAAGTCATATTTTTGTGGAAAACATCTGAAAACTCGATTTTAATGGTCGAACGGTAGGTTTACCGTTGTGCATTTCTATTTTTTGCTCTGCATGTTTTCACATTTCAAAACCTTCCGATCAACCACTAAAATCTAGTCTACAGGTGGTTTCTACCACGATATGACTTGACATATCAGTTGAATTATAATGTACTAATTGAGATGTGTCTAATTCTGGAATTTAAGCAGCCAACTGGATAAAATGATCTGTGGAGCCGCATCCCGGTCTCTAAAGTTTAAAACAAATAAATGCGTTTTTGGAATCTCTCTGCATTTTTTTCACAAATATATTATTATTTGTATTCCCTGTGGGCTTTTTCCAGCTTTTAAAACATTAGACTTAAAATATTATTTATCGAAAACATACTTTTTTTAGCTCCTTAGTGTATCTTCACTTTTGAACTTTTCATAATAGACTATTTTACAATAAAATTTTGTGAAATAAAATTTTTTTGTAAATATTGGAGTAATAATACATTGGAGCAAAACTTTTCTGTGAAAAGTTTCTGATTTAGTTCATTATTTCAATCAAGACTACTTAGTGCTTATCTATTGATATTTTTCATCATTTCCTATATCTAGAGCTGTATGTAAAATTGTAGGACAAATAAAGAAACTTTATGTATAATTCAAGAAATTTATTTTTTACCCCTTTACAGGGTGTTCACTCTCAACAATGGCCAATGGCTAATTTCTAAAACGTTAGTCATAGTTCCAATTTCAAAAATGTTTTTAAAAAGTAAAGAATTATTTTTTTAGCGATTTAGATCAAAAAAAAAAAAAAAAAAATTATTGAAAAAATACGAAAATAAAATTTTTATACGGTCCCCCGGTTCAATAAGCGATATTTAGTATATTTTTACCACTATTCTAACAAGAAAGACAAAAAAAAAGTTCCATTCCTCTGCGATTAAAACTGACCTAGTAATAGCTACTTAAAGTTTAAGCGTTTATTATCATTATTATTATTATTATTATTTATTTATTTATTTTAATTTTTTTTCCTTTTTGGTTGCAAAATAGGGGTCAGTCACAAATTTACTAGAAACAAAAATAAACGTCAGATATAAAATTTAACATAAAAGGTTGAGAGTAAAATAATTTTTAAAATGTTATTTTTTAATTTATATATATATATATTAAAGCAAAATATGGAACTTGTACTAAAAATATAAGTAAAAAAATAACAGAAATTTTGTTAAATTAAATTAGGAAAAGCAACAGTCCCAGTTAGTTACAAAATCATACATATTTAAAATTCGTTTATTACATTACTTAACCTAATGAAATTTGGTATAGTCCTATAAAATAAATAAATGTTACGCACCTAAAATCTTTTAATATAATATTGTCATTTGAAATAAATAAGTATGCGAATTGAACCTCGATCGGATATTTGGAAGTGAGTTAAAATTTGAATATAAATTTTGAACTAGGAAAATACATACGAGCATTATAAGTAAAATAAATAATATCAAAACAACACACTTTTTTAAAATAAAATTATAAAAAAGCAACAGCTTCATTTCCTTACAAAATAAAACATATGTTAAAATACACTTGAGGATGTGAATTTTAAAACTCGCCTCATCGCTTTTGTTTTCTCTATCAGTCTATATCAATCTGCACTAATGTAACACTACAATCTCCAAATTTATAATGAAAACCAATAGACGCATTTAAAGGGTTTTTGCGATTTCCCAAAATTTGATTTTCTCGATAAAGAGAATTTTGAAACTCACGTCTTCAATTATTTTAACCAATCTAGAAGTTAATTAATAAAAATTAACATTGCCGTAAAACTTATACAGTGGCGGCACTATTAGTTAAATCGTTTTAAAAATATTTCTTTACCTCATTCAAAACATTTTTGGACTGAAACTATATGTCTGTGACAAATGGTTTAGGAATTAGCCATTAGACAGCTTTGGAAATGGGGGCCCTTTATAATACCTTAAGCACTTAGTGTAAGTTCCCAAAGCTAGGTCCAACTCATCCGTTTTCAGTTACAGAAAAGTGGTTTAAGTCATGAGATTTAAAGTTTCATTACTCGGTCAATTTTAATATTAGATGAATGGGACTTTTTTATATTGCTTGTTAGAGTAATGGAAAATTTTTACTAAATATCACTTATCGGACACTATCGGGACTGTATAAAAATTTAATTTTCGCAACTTTTTAATATATATATATATATATATTGCCTAAATCGCTTAAAAAACAATTCTTTATCTTTTTTAAAGCATTTTTTGAATTGGAACTATATGTTTATGACTAACGGTTTAGAAATTAGTCATTTGCCGCCGTTGAGAGTGGACACATTGTATAATATCAAAACAAAATTTTCTTTTTAAGGTGACAAACTATATATTGTAAGAGTTTTTTAAATGATTAAGGGTCTGTATTTTAAATACATATTTCAAAAAATAATTTTTTTTTCTAAACACCAAAAATTGGCTTTAAATTTTTGATTTTTTTTTTTTTTTTTTTTTTTTTTTTTTTTTTTTTTTAATTAAAGCCATGAGAAGTAATACATTTTTTACAAGAAACCTTTCTCACAACAAAAAATAAATAAATGCATATTTTATTTTTCTCTCTCATTACCCCATTTGTGTAGTATTGCTGCCTCTTAATCTAAATTTAGATCAAAATATTGAGTACTAAAATGATCTATTATGCCATGCGCGTAGCCAGGGGGGGGGGTGCCCTGGGTGCCCGGGGATGCTGGGATGCCCCCTGGGATGCCCCCCCCCCCCCCCCGCTCGTGCAGATCCAAGATTGATTATTTTAAAAAATCAAAATTTATAAAAGAAAAAAGAAGAAAAATGTAAGCAAAGTTAGTTCAATTAGTTAATCAAAACTAACAGTCTATGTTTTGAAATGTGATAAAAGAAGAGACCTTGATTCTTTCTTTTTAAGAAAATTATTTTATTTATCTTTTTTAAAACTAGAATATTTACTAGAATCTGTATTAATCACAGTAAATCAAAAAAGTTGGTTTTATAATCCCAATTTGATGTCGTTTCTTTATGGAATTTTTTTGACACCTTTCTATTGCATGCATATTTCCATAAAAAATTAGAGTAAATTCTCGAAAAGGATAGAAACAACTATTTATGTATTTGCTTTTGTTATCTAAAGTCTAGATAGGAGCAGAAAAAAAAAAAAAATAGAAAGGAAATACAGATGTGAAACGATAATTCCACCATGTGATTAGCCTGGAGAACGGAGGGGGTGGAATGTTGTACAAATTCGAGATGAGACAGGCTCAGCCCCAGCACGAAAGCCCGAGCCCGAACCGGGTCCAAAGCGGGCACGGGCTCTATTTTCATTTTAGTGTTCGGGCCCGGGGGGGGGGGGGGTCGGACTCATTCTTTCTGAGAATTAAAAAACATTTATGTGTAGAATAGATTGAAAGAACTGCTATTTTCCTTTTAAAATTATTTATTATTTTTCAAGTCATTTCAGTGCTATTTTGATCAAAATGAAAGAAAAAGAAAAATAATTTTTTTTATATATTTCAATAGTTGATTGTTGCTTTAAAAGAAAATTTGTGATGTATGGAGATTTACTACATTTATCTACTGCATTTCCGTCGACGATTAATTGATAAGGCGCCTATCAAAATAATCCTAAATAATAAATTAGCTTCTCATTGGATTTTCGTTTGAGGCAGAGGATATTTTTTAATTCGATCGTTTATTTATTTATTTTGTTTGAGAATGCTTTCTTCGTTTTTGATGCAGACTAGATGCTTGAGGTTTGCAAATTTTGATTGCGCACGAATCATAATCGTTCTTCATATGATAACAGCATTGTGATTTTTTTTTCTGTTTGTCATCATAAATTTTGCTTATGCCGAGGATTTCTCTTCGTAAGTAAACATATTTTACATGTTAACATTCGATTAACGTTACTTCTTTACCATAAAAACAACGGAAATGTTTTAATTTGCGTTGATTTTAAGGTTCCCGTCAGTCATGGGGAATTGTTAAGAGAAATGAATTGATTATAGATAGATGTACAAAGATGTAGTGGGGAGTATACTGGGGTATACGCCGTATACCTTCTGGATTTTTTTTTAAAGGAACACCGTATAACCTTCTGTTTCTCATGAAATCCATAGGATGTACTTTCTAGAGTATACTCTGTGCTTTGAGCATATACCCTCTGCGTCGATCGTGTAACCTGTGGTTTTTTTTTTTTTTTTTTTACGACTACACCCCTGAAGATGTACTCTTTTTATAGGAAATTGAAAACATTTTTTGATTCTTCAGCATACAAATAGTAATTTCTATAAACACTATCCATTTATTCATTACACTTCTTTAATATGTCCATCAATTTTTTTTTCTTAAAGGACAAGAAATATGGGAATCATTTTAGGTATGAAGGATATTTTTATTTGATACCAAATTGCTCTTTTCATAAGCTTGAATTTAAATTTTTATTAAATAGTAAATTTTATAAGATTTTTTTTTAAAATGGGATATCACATTTGAAACAATTTTTAAATATCATTAAATCTTTTATTTATTTATTTATTTATTTTTGTATACTTTTTGTATCGGGCTCGGATGGGCTCGGGCTCCAATGTACTAAAAATCTTTCGGGCGCGGGTTTCAAAAATCGAGCCCGAACTCATCTCTAATACAAATCTGTGCTTCCTCTGAAAATAAGAAATGATGCTACCCAAAATTCAAACTAATATGGAGGTTGGTTTGTTGGTTTGTTGGTTTGCTAAATTTCGTTTTTGGGATCATATTTTGACATTCGTACGGGCTCATTTTTTTTAACGGGGAAATTTTATTTATTCATGAGTAAAAAATATAAGAGCTATTTTTCACTTTAAATTGCATACTACAAGTTATTTTAATACTACTTTGATCAAAATGACGGGGGGGGGGGGGGGAAGTAAAGTCGTGCTTATTTATTTTAGTATTTCATTGCTGTTTGAAATGAAAACTTGTGATAATTACAGATTCATGTTTACGGATATCTTTATTTTATATCTATCATGTTTTATCTACGTTTATATATCTTTTTCTTATCCATTAGCAGCGTCGTGCGAAAGGGGAGCGTAGGGGGCAACTGCCCCGGCGTGGAACTTTAGGGGGCACCAAATTTATACTACCAACGTCATTTTTGGCCTGTTACAAGAAAAAGTTGGGTGGAGGGGGCGCCAAATTGTAACTTTGCCCCGGGCGCAGCTTTCTCTTCGCACGCCCCTGTCCATTAGATTTAGTTTTAAGCAACTTCTCATCCTTCTTCACGCAATGGAAAATTGCGTTTGGGTCTTTTTTAAAAGAAGTTCCACACAATTATACCTTCCGCAAAAAACCTGTCTAAAACGGAAATTTAATAGGTTTTATGGGGTTCCGTTTTATTAGGCTTTATTACATAAGATGTTGTTTGTACCCAACATGTTCAGGTTAAAAAATTTGCCCCCCCCCCCCCCGTTCAAAAGGCTGGCTACGCCTATGTGATCTATTATGTAGTACATAAATGATAGCAGAAGCTTATATATCGACATCTTATCATGACGACGAGACTTACCATTGATATCTCAAGACATGAAGTCATTAATAATCTGTCCAAAACTATCTAACATATGACCAAAGTTAATCACAGTATGAAACATCACTTGACACCAAACGGTAAAGAGTTACATTACATATGTATGTATATATTTTTAATACTTTAAAATGAAATTGTTACCTTGACCATGTGTACTCTGCCCATTTCTTAATTTTCATTTGCAAGGACGCTGGAACTTTTTTGTGAGTGAGATACATTTGTATATGATCCATTCTGAAACGATAACAAGACTTAACTAATAGAAACTTTCTACAAATTTTACTCATATGAAATTTATTTAATTCGTGCTAACTGCTAAATCTAAACCAGCCATACTCAATCTTTTTTTCTCGCGGGTCACAAATACATGTTTGGGACGATTAGGTTGGCCGCAACACACTTACATAAAAGCCTAAAAAGGGGGTAATTAAAATAGTAAGATAACAAAAGTAGTATAACACAGCAAAATAATAAAAATAATGTAATTACTGGAATTAAGTGTTTATCGCGGAAAAAATGATGATAAAAATTTTTAAAACCTTTAATTCCCAAGAATTTACTCTGAGGTAGATTTCTATTGAAAATAAAGAGGAATATGCTATGAAGATTGTTGTTTTAGATTTAGCGATGTAAAACTTTTTGCTGTCATTTTGTTTGCGGTAATTCGAATAAGCTTTATTAGCGATATGATAAGTATAAAATGTATTAATATAACAATCGCAATGAAGCATTTCCAAAAACTATAAAAAAACAGAGAGAGAAAGGTTTTTTTTTTTTTTAATTAATTTTTTTCAATGCAATAACTATTTTAACGTAGGTATATAAAGTACAGATTTAATTTAATTTGCAATGTTTCATTAGTGTTGAAGATTTTTAAAATGTAACATTACTGTACCAGAAGTAGTATGTAAAAATATTTTTTTACTAAGAAAATGCACTTATTTTGTAATACACTTTTAAATTTGTACTTATAAATAACAGGACATAATTTCTCTTCCTGTGAAAATATATAAAGTAACAACGAAGGTCTTTAAAACATTTATGCATATCTCAATTAATTTAATAAATGTGGATTAATGATCGGGCCACATCTAACCCGCGGACCGCAGGTTGAGTATGGCTGATCTAGAGGGGATATAGTTTCGAATTGATTAATATTGTAATTTGACTTATAAGAGGCATTTATTACATCGTAAAAATAGACAGTTTAAATTAAATGGACATAAATTTAACTGGTGCAATCATTTTTTTTATGAGAAACCTTTTGGTGATTGCTGTTAATATCACTGGACAAAGTCCAAATACTGAAATTCGAGCCGATATTCAGTAAATTATTGTTGTTAAAATGATGAAATTTTATAATGCATTTAAGAGGAAAAAATCACGTCGTAAACAATAATTACATTTGATGTTTTTTAATAATTTGTAAATAGTTATACTTGTTAGAAATGTCAGTTATTTTGTGAGAATAAATGTTGGTAATTTCTATGATCTTCATATGGAGTATGGCTATCGAAATATGATTCTTCGTATTTTTTGACTCAGACAAATTTTTCGCTTTTCTGAAAACGTATAAAACGATTTTATGAAATAATAATGATAATAATAATTACAACTCAAAATACGCAATAATATAAAGGGTTGTGTTACATGCAATTATTCAAACAAAAAAATATATTCATTTTTCCGATTTTAATTGAAAGATATGATAGAAAAATTCATACAGATATATATAATACTTTTTCTCTCCTTATTTATTTATTTCACCTTGTAATATTTTTTCTTTTCTATCTTAAAATTCAATTATTTTAAGCCTGATTATTTTGTTTTTCTATATTTAAAATTCATTCCATTGCGCAATATTATTTTTCTTTCATAAGGTTTTTTTTTATTTCCGAAGGTTTCCTAAAGTTTCAACATTTTTCTCAATTTCAACATCTTTTGTACAGTTTTTTCCCCTCATACATGGATAAAAGTGCCATCAGATTCATTGATTGTGTTTCTCTGGGTTTCGCCTTCCATTGCGATATTGCCTTTGTCTTTCTGTTCCTACGGATTCATTATTAAAACAAGATGAATGTCCTCTGAATAGAATTTTCTGCGGGATTTTTTTTTTTTTTTTTTTCAAGTTTTGTGCAGATCATCATTTGCCCCTAGAATATTTTATTATAATGGAGTTTCCTTTGATTTAATTTAACCTAAATTATATTTGGATGTGACTTAATATCCATTAATGCCCTGACTTGTCAACTTTAGATGTTGTAAAGTCTTATATATATTACGATTCTGAAGCATTTCTTAGGACTGTCAAATTTCTCTACCGAAATAAAAATATGGAACTTAATTCTAAATTAATATGTGAACAATGAATTTAACCCATTAATGTTCGGCTTCTCAACTTTTGATGTCCTAAAAAAAAAATCTGCCAATAGTTCTATAGAATACTGTCCATCGGCTCATGAAGGGACGGGAACTCGTGTCCTGCTCGGCCATTCGTAAACAAAATGATGATAACAGATTAAGGGAAAACTATTGATTTTAATAAATATTATGATACCAGATTAACTCGTTTTTACACCGATTAATTGACTGAAGTACAAATTTAAGATGGAAATTAAAGTTGGTATAGTATTAAATTAGTAGTACTAAAGTATTAACATGTGTAACTAATACTTTAATCAGCATAATCAGCAATAATATACATAATCGTTCACTGCACTATTTTTCCTATTTTTATGAAAAAAATTATTTGAAATCTACACATCGGTCTAATAATCGGAAAAAAAATAATAATAAAAAAAAATTAAATTTTCAGCTGAAATTTGATATTTTAGGGCGTGTATCCTATGTACACAATTAGTGTTTTAAAATATTGCTATATTTTGTAACTAAATTAGCTTAAATTAATTAATTTTATCTGCTTTACACTCTGCAATTTTTTTGTATTAATATTTTTAAGTATTCAAGAAAAATAATGAAAATAAATTTTGCCGTAATAGCTAGATCGAAACTTTTTCGTTTCCTAAGAATAAATTCTTTTTTGTCAAATGCAGAGATCTTTACATGGACAAAATAAGTGTTATTCCACGCTTTGAACTGTTCTTGATCAGGGACAGGAATCATATTGACTAAATTCATGACACATAATGAGAATTATAGTGTTTTAGGTATGTGCCGGATGTGGCACACGGTGCAGTTACGGGTTAAAATTCTGGAGCATTTAATTAAACTGTCAGACTGTTTCTACAGAAATAAAAATTTTGAACTAAACTATTCTCTAATCTTTGAACTATGGGTACATTTTTCGAATAACAATTCTTACCAGTACTGCTCGAGTTATGTGGCTGCCGAACAAATTTAAATTCTACATTTTTACTAAGAAACAAATCGCAACATTAGTTAGATCTCGCAATCATCAACTCAAATCCAGCTTTAAATAAAACAAGGTGGAACCCGTCGTATTTCGACGAAAGTAAATGTTTAACGAGGAACTGTTTCATTGATTTATAATAAACCTATAAAATTAGCTACAGTAAAAAATGCATCTTACAATGGTCAGTCTAACTCTTAAATGAATACTATTTAAAACTAAAATTAAGGGAAAAAATACTATTTCTATAAAACTCAGTTGTCGAAATTATTAAAATTAAACTTTAAGCGCATATGTAAAAATATGTTAAAGCAAAATATAATAGAGATCAGTTTTCAAGATGAAATTATCAATTAAATCTCTTATGTTTGGTATAAATGCTTATGGAAAAAAAAATATATATATATATATATTTCAAATTGACACGATCTTAGAATTTCACGTATCTGAACCCGTTACAATTTTCATCTTCTCAAAATCTACATGCGCGCATTTCAATTTTTATCAATTTTAAGAGAAAATGGCGAATTTTTGTTACCACAATTACAAAATTCGCACTAAAAACTACAATAAAATTAATATGTCAAGAATAAATTACAGCTTTCAAACAAATTGCATTTAAAAGTACACATTTTTCTCTATACGATTATATAAAAATTGAAAATATACAATGTTTAGAAGTATAAAATTTGCATTACCGAAAATTGCAAAACAGAATTGCATGTGAAAGTGTGGCCATTCGCAAAATGACGTATGCATTACGCACAGATACGTTTGGCCTTTATAATATAGATATAGACCTAATTCTTTGACTGCTGCATGGCTTTATTATTAACCTAATGGATAAAATTTACATTACGATTAATTTACTCCGCGAAAGTAAAAAGTTACACATGCGTACTCATACACACATACGTACCCACATATATATCTCTATTTTAAAAAAAATAGTAAGTTAAGTTGTAACCGCCGCTGACAATAAATTTTTTGTGACCGGAGGTATTTATTCGTTAATGTTAAAGAGAGCTGTTGCATACAAAAATATGAAAACTGGTGGTATTATAGAGAAATGTTTAATAAACACGCTGGTGTAGACGGTTTTAAATCGATTAATTATGTTAAGAGATGTTTAATGTTGGTTAAAATCACTCCGTTAAAAAAGTTTTATAGGAGCAAAAACTATATATAGGTATTTATTCATTTTAGATCATTTTATATATTAGAAGTTCCCAGTGTGCAGATTTCATTTATTTTTTTAATTTGACTCATTTTTTGAGTATTTATTTCCATTTTAAATTTAAATTTACAGCATTTCGAGAGATATTTTTTTTACATATTTTAGAAAAAAATTATTTTAAATTGTTGCCAATTATTAAAACAGTCCGAAGAATAAAAGTTCCTTCAAATTAAAAATTTATTGCACGTGACTATTATAAATAGAAAAAAAACTTCAAAATGAAAATGAAAATTACGGCATAAAAACTACATTTACTCGTGAATTTTAAAAGACAAAAAAAACTGTAAAATAATAAATTCATTAATATGAGTTAAAACTCGTAAATGGAGAAAAATTACATCTGATTTATAAAAAAAAAATAATACGCGGCAAAAATTAATGTTTCCTTTCTAACGATAAAAATATTTTCGCGTGAATATTACAAAAAAATAAAATAAAATAAAATAAAATAAAATAAATAAATAAAGTTTTATAACAATTATGTCAGATTTAAAACACCACACTTAATAATCGCTCATTGAAAACCATTATCTTATAGTTTTGTTAGAAAATACCAGCTAGCTAAGACTCTGTTGATTAAATTCATTTTACATTAGATGATTCTGAAATGTTTAAATAATCTTATTTAATCAAATGCGAAAAAAGCCATTAACAGTAGCTCATTCCGCCTTAACTCCCCCCCCCCCCGTATGAATGAATACCTATTCACAGAACGATCGCCTCTGTTTCATTATTATTATTAATATTATTCAATCTTCGATAATTTTTTTAACGTCGATAAATTAACTGATTTTTAGAGACGGAATGGAGGGGTTGACGAGCAAGCTCGTAGGGAGCTCTGCCCCTTAGTTACAATAAAAGCCTCCTTATTTCTTATTTCTTTGTTCTTTCTGTTCTTTTGGAATTTTCATCAACACTCATACTTAGGCCTTTCATCAATTGATTTAGCACTTTCTTATTGAAGTTATCTTTTATATATCTTTTAGTTTAAACATTTTTTTGTTGAGTTGCTTTCATCTAATTGTCATTTTGGTCACAAAAATATTATTAAGTTAAGAAGACAACATCATTCGTCATCAGTCATAGGCATTTCATATAACGTATGAAGACGTTTAGAAATTTTAAAGATAACACAATATAAGCATACAAACTTTGCTTGGAATTCTTGACGTTTGGCGTTCATGCTGGAAATGACATCACCAACGTTACCCATTACAGTAGCAAAAACAAAAACACCCGTCAAAAATATGATGCCAGTGAAAATATATTCCTGCAGAGCAAGAAAATCATAATTAATCATTTCGTGTTAATGATACACATAAATATAGTTATAACAGGAATTAATCAACAATTATGTTTAAACATTTAACTGGTAGTTCCGTGGAATTCGATGTAAGAGTTAACAAAATTTCCTAGATAAAAAAATAATAGCCTCTAAATTACCTCTATCTGTCTGCATATTTTTATTCTTGAAATATAATAGACTGTTAACATTTGAAAATATACAATAATTATTAAATGTTTAACAGTATTAATAAAGATTGTACTGTGCAGTACTGTACTATACTTTACAGTAATGTGTTTGAACAATAATTGTTAGAAGTGAGTTTACAATTTTGGCATGTGTTTTTCATTAGGTGTGTTCGTAATTATGTAAAAACGTAGCACCTATAGTCGTCGTTTAGTCCGCCCGTCAATTTGTCTGTACGCATATGACAGAGAAAAACTACCCATCAGAATCATTTGAAATTTGTAATATATATAATTGTTGCATAATTTGTCAAGTCATTTCAATTTTTGTGAAAATCGAATTACAGTTTAATTACAGGGACAATCAAAAGTATTTCGTTACATTAGAGCCAATGGGAAAAAATAGTTTCAGGTGAATTTTAATGTTGTTACATTCTTCCGAACATAATAAAATGGATATACATCTACGAAGAATAAACTGCAATATACATCGTACAACCTGTGATGGAAAGAATATTTGGTAGTCATTTACAAGGTTACACAAAAGTATTTCATTACATAATGATATAGAGGGAAACGATGTTTGAGGAGCATTATAATTATATTAAAATAATTCACACTTTATGAAATTGATATACGTTGCTGAAGTTTACTACAAGTTACTTCCTGCATAGTAGAAAACAGATAGTATTTACAAGGACACACAAAAGATTTAGGTTTATACTATATCCTGAATATTTTAAAACTCGTTATAGTACGAACGCACCTCATTTGCTACGCTTGACGTGCAATTTCCGACTTTTTTTAGCTAATACTTTGGATGTAACTCGAAATATAAATTTTCTAGTTCATAATCACAGGATTGTCACAGGCGATTATGCAGTGACTAGTCCTAAAAAACTGAAAAACGTGTTATCTTCTCCAATTGTGGTAGAAAGTTCAATGCACATGAATTTTGTTTTCAGTCATGTTAATACTGTGGTATTCAATTAAAAAAAAAAAAAAAAAAAAAAAAAAAAAAAAAAAAAAAAAATTTATTGCACTGTTGTTTTTATGATTACAATTTATGTAGATATATTTTTAAGATTGTTGAATTAAGCTAGAATTTATTATCTGATTAAATAATCTCTAATAAATATGCATTAGTGCATTGATAAATATATTACTGAAATCACCAGTATTTAACTGGTCAACAGCTTCTGCTCTCGTTACATTACATTTAATTTACATTTAAATTTTATTTTGGAATTGCGATACATTTTATAAATAATTTACACGAGTTTTGTTTTCACATTTTATATTATGCATATCCATAATGGGTAAGTATTACGGTGGACCTTCTACGACTAGTTTTCAATTGTGCTATGCATTTTCTAATCTGTCTATTCAGAGATCATCCTTCAAAAAATTAAACTGTGAAATTTTGTGACATTATTTTGAAATCGTTGAGAAGAATTACAAAATCTACGCTTGGCGTGTACAGGCTAGAAAATAATCCATGAATTATAATAATGTTTAAAGTAAAACTTAAAACTATTTGAACACCGAAATTTATTAGGTAAAAAATAAGCCATTCTGCAAAGAGAAAAATAATTTTGATAAGAATAATTTTGAATATTTGAGATTCCTGGTCATTAATGATTTATGGCTTCTCTTTTTTCTGCCTGAATACTATAATAACAAATATTTAAGATCAGTTTTTTTTTCTTTAAGGATAATTGGAAGACAGATTCGTGAGAAAATCCATTTTTATTTTTTATTTTTCAATATTTTGAATCCTTTATTTTTCTCTGTTCGAATGGTATATTATTTTTATTTCTACGGCAACTAGAAGTTAGTTTTTTAAGTATTTCTGTTTTGTTGCATCAAACATAAACGGGCAATTCCATACTATGGTCAACTTTCATCAATTTCTTTTTTTATATATAAATTTTATAAATTAAGTTTTCAAATGTATGCCAAGTTTTCAAATGAATGTTTTAGATCAAAATTCTTTATTTTATTTGCAACTGGCAATAGTCCAAATAAACAACATGGTTGTAAAGTAAAATGTTTGCAGTTGTTTACAAATAGTATTCTTGAAGAATACTTGGAAAAAAGAGACGTTGCCTATTTTGCATTTTTTTAAACAAATGAATGAATGTAATATAATATTTAATGATTTAAAATAGCCTTAAAGCCATATTCTTGACCTAAAATAAAATTTTGTGCTGTATTCAACCGACATTTCTAATAGTAGGTAATTGTGCTCGGTATGTTTTTGAAAAAGCTATCAGTTGTGAATAAATACGTAAAGTATTTAGATCATTCTAGGTAATAAAACAATTACTAAATTTATTATTTTAGTCATTTTTCTTAAATAAATGTTTAAGAAACTTTCTATGATTCCGTCACATCAAATGATAGTTAATAACTTCAATTTTAATACAAATAGGTTGGTCTAAGCTGTAATTTTGTACTACTTATACATAATATGTAACATTACATATTAGTTTAAAACCTGAAGGGTTTTCTAATTCACAAAAATTTCCAGTTTTAAGTAAGAGGTTAGAGTCATGGTTTACAAAAGGCCATTCCGTCACATAATAAGAAATTACTCAAAAATGACAGAAAAAAATTGTTTGGAGTATTTTGTTTAATATTTTAATCATTAACAGTCATTTAGAAACTGAAAAATCAATTTTTGTTTGAAAATAGCTTCAGGGCCTTAATTTTATTCTACAATTTAAAATGTCATTCTGTCACATATGGAATCCCCCAAGCATTACATACATGAACTTTAAATTAGATTTTCTCAAAATGTTGTTTTTTGAACTTCGATGTATATTTTTTATAGAAAATATTGCATATTATTATTTGTAATCTAGCCTCAATATTTTAAACATATCCTATTTCAATCTGAAGTGACTTTTTGCTGCAAACTTATGTATAGATTTTTATTAACAAAATTTTCTTTATAAAAATGAAGTTTTCGGTTATTTAAAAATGGTTTTTATTCCAGATATTATATATATATAAAAAAAAAGTAAAGAATATCTGTTTATTTCATGTTTGTTTCATGTGTTGTCTTCATTTTATAAGGATTTATTTATGTTATTTACATAAAAATTTTCCATTTTATTAGGATTTATTTGTGTTACGTATATAAAACATTTTCAGTGAATAATTTTGGTAGTTTCTCTGAAAAGATACATTAATTTAACAAAATAGGTTTAACCTTCCGTCTACCAGACGGGTCCATTGGACCCGACAGCAATATTTCTGGTGTCAATGGTAAAATGAGAAATTGTCGATTGACACCGGAATTTATAAAGGACTTGTCTAGATATTACGAATTCCTTAATTTAAGCTTTCATTGTAAAAGCAAAATTATATTAAAATATTACTGGTGCCGTTTGCAAGTTTGGAATTAAAATTAGGTGTTGCCGTAGATAAATGGGTGTTTTGACTGGTAGACGGAAGGATAAACACAATTCCACCTAAATGTTTCTTTTATGTGAAAAGAATAAGAAATAATTTAATTTGCATCATGTACAATTTATTTTAAACTATTTAAGTTATAATATAAATTCAAATAATATTTTTGTCCCTTTCGAAGAATGAATGTGCCATTATTTATATATTATTATTGTTCTTATTGTTCTTATTGTTCTTCCTTTGTTTTAATAGAAATACCTATCCAATAAATAAACAATTCTCAAAATTAAAAAAAAAAAATAGAATTAACTAACTATTAAAATTAAGGGTAAAATTAATTAAAATATGATAGCTATTTTTAAAAAGTCACCATTTATTTGCCAACACTAATTTTGAAATTTCTTTCGTATTTCCTAATACTCCATAGAAACTTAATTTTTAAAGTTTTTAAAGGCTTTTTAAAAATGTTTGTTGTTCTTTCAAACCACGGGTGATAGTGGCACCGGTATGAAATATAGCCAGTGCAGGATGAGAGATTATCCTCAATAGTACCGCAACCACTAATTTTATAATCAGTTCCTTATTTTCTGAGATTGCATAGCAATCGTAATTTACGACTGTTTTAGAACGCTTTTCGCTGCTTCATTTCTCTTCACAACCTTTAAATTTCAAGTTTACTTTCAAATGTTCTTAGAAGACATTTATATTTTATAAGTAACTAGCATGCTATGTTTAAAGTTTCTAACCTTTTTAGCACAACAAAAATCGCAATTTAGAATGTTTTTTTTTGTTCTTGTAACCCTCTGGTGTTAGCAGCATCAATCTAAAATATAGCATATGTTTGAACAGGTTCTATCACCACCAATTTTCAGCCATTACTTTCGAAATTAGTATGACAATTCCTGAGATTTCAACGCCAATTTTTACAGCTTTTAAATTTCTAATTTTATAGAAAATGTTCTTAGAGACCATTTATATCTTATAAGAAACTACCATGCAAAATTTCAAGTTGTTACCCCCTGTAGTATGACAAAAATTGCAATTTAGAAAGCTTTTTTACTCCTGCAAACCTCGGGTGGTAGTGACATTTACAACATAGATTTTAAAACGTATTAAAAATATTAAAAATGCATATTTCATAAAAACACCTATCATAAAAAATTAGTTTTTCATGTAATGGACCATGTTTCAACCACATGATCACCATTCTTCAATTTGTCCATGTATGGTCATGTTACACCTTGCATTTAAATATTATTGAACTTTGTTTTGGAATTTATGTTATATACACAACATAATTTAATCTATTGCCAAAATTGAAAAAAGTATTTCAAATTACTGATAATTTATGATGTGCTTGCGTTCTGAATTCCTGTTTTTATCCAACTTATATATTTCTATGTTAATACTGTGCAAAATCATTTTTGAATATTTTTTTTTTGTTTGTATACAATTTTTGGCAAAACAAACCAAACAAACAAAAAAAAAAAAAAAAAAAAAAAAAAGGCTGTTTGAATGAAATGTACGTGAACTCAACTGTGCCATGCTTTATAATAATATTTATAGTATTGAAGAATTTCAGAATATGTAAAATTTAAAAAGCTCTACTTGAATAAAAGGGGGACTTGAAATAATATTGTTTTTCCTGCAACTTCAGAAGTCAATTCAATCGGGCTCTCATTATATAAATTGCCTGTTATATATACATAAAAGAAATTCACACAGTTTTAAGTGTATGATCTCAAATGTTTTATCATTTCTCTTGTTTGAACTAAGCAAACATTTTTGAAACCAAGAGTAATCTAACAAAAAATATGAACAGATGGTATGATAAGTCATGATCTCAAAAATGCCGTGGAAATGACATGCATGTCGTTCAAGTAGATTTTAATGGCTAAAGTATGTACTTCGTAAAACAGGAGTAGCGATAAACAGTTCATCGTGAGATAACATCATATCGATGATATATAATAGAGATTGTACGCATCAAAATTAATTTTGTAATTTAGTTTTTAAGAATTAGAGCCCATTACGTACAATGCTGTATAAAATTAGAAAAAAAAACATCAGTTGTATCTACTTTTAAATATTATTGACAAAATATGTAACAATCAAATAAAATTTAAAGCCAGATAAAAGCCACATAAAAGCCAAAATTTATATATTTTTAAAAATCAAGCTTAACTATAAGTTTTTTACCATGTTTTGGAATAACAGAAAATCGTAGCCATAAACTTAAAGTAATGAAAGAGTAATTTTAAAGGCTTTCAGTGCAAGTTTATTTAAATAACTTTTTTTTATATTATTCCAAAAGCTTTTTTTTTTTTTTTTTTTTTTTTTTTTTTTTTTTTTTTTTTTCAATCTTAGATATTAGTGATTATCATGCCATTATCTTAGATACAGGGAGAGAATATAAGTGCAAAATTTATCCGGAACAGCAAAACATAAAAGGATTTTAAAATAAAGGATAAAATAGGGATTTTAAATACTTGTATAAGCAGATTTTTTATTGGGACAAATGGTCTTACAAAATATTAATAAATTTAATTTTATCCAATGTTGTAAAATCGACTATTTTCTTTCGGTCGAAAACACTGTTTCTTCCTGCGTGATGATTATGAGTTATTTCCAAAAGTTCATATTATTACAAAGCCTTGCGACTAAGTGACATAATCTGCTAACAGCGCTAGAATACAAGAAGTTAATTTGATTTAACAACAAAAATCTTCGACTACATAAAGCCCAATTTACACGAAAAACATGCAGTTATAAGTGGATAATATGAAAATAATATACTCAATAGTAGTATAAGTTGTGTAAAAAATATTGAAAAAAATAATATTTGAACAGAAATTTCAATTATTAACTTCGTCAAGATAATTAAAGTTAATTTATTTAAAAATCATTTGAGTTATGAGCTCATAAATGTGTCAGTTTGAAAATTTTCTTTTTATTTAGAAATTTTAGATCTATACAAGAAATTCCGAAAGAAGAATTTTTAGTTTATGCAATCATGAAATGTTTGGGGCAAAAGCGTTTTCAATCATGACAAGCATTAAATAAATCAAAAATTACGAATTTTACTAATTAAATTTCCTGGTGGGAATTTCAATTTTTCAATAAAAAAAAGAAGTTTTTGAGTGCACACTTTGGATGCTAAATATCAACAGGTTACTTTTTATTATTATCTTATTATTATTATTATTATTATTAACATATTAAAGGTGTTGACTTTTTTACAGTTTTCTCCTTCTTTATGTTTCAACCTGACATTATACACTACAAAAACAAATGATAATATTTAATTAGTATTCAAATAAAGCTTGGTACAATACAACGGAATACAAAAACTAGCAACGTTAAAAAGCACCAAATATTATATATAAACAGCAGACCGGTTTCGATAGCATTTAGTGTACCGTCGTCAGTGCTAAACTGACGCCTCAGATCGCGCTCTGATCGTCGTCAGAGCACTGACGACGGTACGCTAAATGCTGCCGAAACCGGTCTGCTATTTATATACAATATTTTGTGTTTTTTAACGTTGCTAGTTTTTGTATTCCAAATGATAATACTATTCTTTGAAAAAATAAATAAATATATATATATAAACTCACCACATCAGTTTCCGGAGAACTAGTATTCCCAATAGTGGTTAACGTCATAGTAGACCAGTAAAGGCACACAATGTACTTCCTGTATACAGAGAATACGGAGAAAAATTGTATAAATTAGTAATAAAAATTGAACAGTTTGAAATAAAGTTTTTCGACAATTTCGCAAACAAATTTTATGCAATTTTTATGCACTTTCATCAAAATGTATGCATGTCAAACAATATTATTTTTTATATGCATGGCACAAAATAAATAAATAAATAAAAATCTTGAAATCATATTTTTCCACCATTCTGTCCCTTAAAACACAGAGAAAAAAAAAAGAAAAAAGAAAAAAAAAAAGAAAAAAGAAAAAAAAAGAAAAGAAAAAATATCGAACTAATAGACCGTATTTATTAGACCCAAGAGTACATATTTCACAATGTAAAATAGATGTATCTATATATAAAATGAATAAATAAATAAAATAAAATAAATTTCGTATAGTCGCATAAGCATACAGTTCCCTGTAAAATTAATGCCGTATCTGAAAACTGTATAATTCATATTCTTTTTGGAACTGGAAGTTTGCTTTTATCAGCAACGCTTTAAGTTTTTAAGTAGGGGGAACTAGGGCACATTGATACACCCCCTGTACAGCACACAGGGTCATTACAGGAAGTTTCACAGCAGCTCCAAAAGGTGATACTATTGAAATTAACTACATGCAGAAAGTCTTGGAATGATTCAATAGTTTGATGAAATGGGAGGGGTGATGAATTGTTTTTGTAGGTCAAAAGTAAATTTGAGTTGTACGATTGAAAATGGTATTATACAACTGTTCCAGTATTTTCAACCGAAAAGAATACCCTCCCTGGCAAGTAAAGCTACTCTATATCAGTTCCTCATTCTTTATTGTTAGATAAATTCTGAAGTGTTCGATTTGCGACTCATTTTGTTCAAAATGGCTGTATGGGGCACATTGATGCAGTATTTGTCGGGCCACATTGACACAACCTAAATCCTTTTCTAGTTCATTTTTTTCATTACCCTTTATTATTTTTTTTTTACCATACACTCCTTAATTCAACCACTTTTTTGTCAAAAATTTCTACTATTAGTTTTTATTGTAGTGAAATAGCTCTAATTTCTTTATATTAGAACATTTTATAGTAATTTTGCAAACAGAAGACGTACAAACTTATACAATATCTAGTACTAGTAGAATTAACAAAAGAAATGGACGGCAGCCTGGCAAATCTCAAATTTATATCGATTCTCCAGTGAAAAAAGTATTATCGACATGAGAAGTAAGTTCGTATAAGTAAGTATATCGACATGTTAAGTAAGACAAACAAGCTGCAGAACAGTACAGGATAATTATATTATAAACATAATTTTTAATATAATTATCCTTTATTTTTTGTTTGTAAACCGATTTATAAACAGAAAACCTGGTAATTCTTTCACCTTTCCTAAGAAAGAAGATAATTCTGGGGTTAAAGTGCCAGATATGACAAAGTTACCACAGCCAACAAGCAGACAAGGAACAGCCAGAACATCAGGTCATTATACATTTCATTTTGATTGCTTTAATATCGCTTACAAATAAATTGTGTGCTATTTTGATGTCTATAAATGTATATAAAAATGGTTTGCTAACTATTTTTCTATGAAAAATATGCATTGGTGTTATTTTGTCTCCATTTTTCCCAGACGTGTCAAAGTGTATCAATCTGCCCCGGGGATGGGGCACATTGATACAAATTACTTTTTTTGATTTTTTTTTTAATTACATGCAAAAAAAAATACATAAAACAACGATTGTACATTTTTATAACATACTACACAAGTTTCGCTGTCGCCACATGGAAAAAAATCTTGGAATTTCTGCTAAGACACCAAAATTTTTTTTTTTGAAAAAAGATGTATCAATGTCCCCCAGTTCCCCCTACGTAATGGTGTTTCTGTAATGATAAATTTGCAACAGAATTTTTAAAAGAATATTTGAAAATAAGTAAATAAATTTTTTTAACGTCCTTTACAACAGTTAAACATAAAATTGTGTTAAAAAAATCTGATATTAATTTTGATTAAAATTTAGATGTTTAAAAATATATCCCATCGCAACGGCGCGCGAGCCGTTCAAATAGTTAAAAGACAATTACCATCGGTAAAAAAATTATATTAATTATTTATATTATTAATTAAATTATTTAATTACTGTTGAATATTTAATTACTAATCTATTCAATTCAATGATAAGTGATACCGATTATTTAATATTATCAATAAATTGCGATTCGAGGGGTCATCTACATATTAAAAATTCGTCTAACCTTTTTTTTCTTTTTCTTTTTTTCTCTTTTTTTTTTTCTTTTTAATAGTAACAAACATTTTGAGATTTTTATTTGAGTTTCTTGAATCGGACCATTCCAGAAAAATACATACCCCTTACGTGGATTTTTAAAACTTCATAGATATACAAGTAGTCTAATTTTAACATGGAAACATTTTAACAAGACATAAGGTCATTACCTGGAAAATCTTTGCTGGTCCGGCGCATTCGTATACACCCATTGATTGCTCCCTAGTCCTTCATTCTAAAAATTGAAACAAAATTATCAATTGAAAAAAAATGTTTCAGAAGCATACAACTGCAAATAACTTTTTTAAAAAATAAAGGGATTTGCTTTTTTTTTTTTTTTTTTTTTTTTTTTTTTTTCATTTGAAAAAAAAATGATTCTTTTCTTTTTTTTCTTTCTTTCTTTCTAATCTGTGGGTTATACAAAGATTTGGCCGAACTCGAAGTTCTTTCGTTGTTATTAAATACTTTAGCATAATGTGTTCATATGCTTACATTTCTAGAACGTACATAAATGCATTTTGCGTGAAATACATTTTTCAAAGTGGGCTGAGTCCGAAAGTAAAAACTATTAGATGTTGCTTAATTCCTTTTTTAAATAAATACTAGCTGATCCGCCCGGCGTTGCCCGGGTGCGTATTAACAATATCAAACGAACTGGAAATTTGTATGATTTTATCATTAACTCGAAACATGCAGAAATGCATTATCTGAAATACGTGGCCACTGACTGTGTGAAAAATCGGTTTAAAAAACAACTAATATTAAGCTCTAGAGGATGTATTTATCCAACGATTGCGTGATTTTCGTGTAAAAGTGTTGATATTTACCCGTAAAAATCACTGTTAAGTCACGTAACTAATTATTTTTTTCACTTAGAAATCCCAAGTGAAATATTTTCAATTTCAAACTAATCATATCACTCTTAAATCCGACTATACCATGAATGAAATCGATACTCGATGTTAGCTAAAAGGTTTGCATGTGGTATTATAATTTCAGAACCTTTTAACAAAAATAAATGTTATTTTTAATCAAATCATGCGTAATGTTCACTATGTGGATAAATTCCTAACCGCAAAATTTTGTATACTGTAACCATAACTTTCCTGTAACCTAACTGCGACTTAACAGTACCCTACCGTAAATTAAATATAACATAAATGTAATCTAGCCTTCACTTTATTGTGACCTATCCTTATTCTAACCGTAACATAAATGCAATTTAACTTTAATCTAACTTAACCGTGACCTAACTGTAAATTAAACATAAACGGGAAATTAAACATAATCAAAGACTTACCGTAATGTAATTGTAACTTAAATGTTACCTAACCGTATATTGGGTTCATGTCCATGGAAATTATTTTGTCTTGTTTGGATCTGGTTATGATTCATTAGAATATTTTCGTCGGGTTCAGATTTCGTGCGATTCAGATTTTACATATTTTTTGAAATTGAATTTTAATATTCAGGTCGGATTCATGTCTATGGAAATTATTTTGCCTTGCTCGGATCCAGTTATGGTTCTGTGGAATATTTTTGTCGGGAACAGATTTGGTTCAATTTAGATTTAGGCGTTTTCTTCAAATGGAATTTTTGGGTTCGGATTTTCTTGCGTGTTCACGGAAATTATTCTGCCTTGTTCGAATAAGAACATACTTCACTGGAATATTCTTTTTCAGGTTCAGATTTGGCTCAGTTCAGATTTCGTGATTTTTTTCAAAGAAATTTTTTAGGTTCAGATTCGGTTCATGTGCATGGAAATTTTTTGTCTTATTCGGATCCGGTTACGGTTCTTTGGAATATTTTTTTATCAGATTCAGATTTGGTTCGATTCAAATTTCAGGTATTTTTTTAAAATAGAGTTTTTTAGGATCGAGTCGGGTTATGTCCATGTCATACTCAAATCCAGTTATGATTCTTTCGAATATTTTGGTCGGATTTAGATGTGGTTTGGGTCAAATTTCAGGTTTTTTTTCAATTCGAATTTTTTTAAGATCGAGTCGGGTTTATGTCCATGGAAATTATTTCGTCTTCGTAGGATTAGGTTACAGTTCTTTTGAATATTTTTGTCGGGTTCAGATTTGGTTCAATTCAGATTTCGGGTTTTTCTTCAAATATAACTGTTGAATTCGGGTCTTCTTACGTGTTCACGCGGAAATTATTCTGTCTTGTTCGAATAAGGACATGCTTCACTGGAATATTTTTGCCAAGTTTAGATTTTGTTCAGTTCAGATTTCGCGATTTTTTCAAAGAATTTTTTGGGGTTCAGATTGGGTTCATGTCCATGGAAATATTTTGTCTTGTTTGGATCCGGTCGCGTTTCTTTGAAATAGTTTTGTTAGATTCAGATTTGGTTCGATTCAAATTTCAGGTATTTTTTCGAATGGAAGTTTTAGGTTCTTATCGGGTTCATGTCCACGGAAATTATTTTGCCTTACTCGAATCCAGTTATGGTTCTTTCAAATATTTTGGTCAGATTTAGATGTGGTCTGTGTCAAAGTTCAGGATTTTTCAAATAGAATTTTTTAGGTTTGAGTCGGGTTTATGACCACGGAAAGTATTTTCTCTTGCTGGGATCGGGTTATAGTTCTCTGGAATATTTTTATCGGTTTCAGATTTCCTTCGGGTCATATTTCGAGTTTTTTTTTTTAAAGAAAACATTTAGGTTCGGGCGAGGTTCATGCCCACGAAAATTATTTTTCTTTGTTTGGATCGGGTTATGCTTTATTTGAACATGTTTGCAGGATTCAGATTTGGTTCGGGTCAGTTATCAAATCTATAGTTTTTTTTCAAAGAGAATTTTTAGGTTAGGGTTGGGTTTATACCCACGGAAATATTGTCTATCACAAATCGGAGTGTGGTCTGCTTTTTTTTTTTTTTTTTTTTTTTTTTTTTTTTTTTGGTTGGGGATCGGATTATGTTTAAATTAGTCTGAACATTAAGGTTATAATCAGATTTGCTACTGGTCTTTTTATGGCTATTTCTGATAAATAATTTACTTTGCTATTTGATAATTTATTATGGTGTATGAATCGTTTACGGATTCAAACAATTTTACCTAAAACAGCTATTTTATTTTTGTTTTAAAAACAAATTAAAGCCAAGAACACATTTAAATTTAATCAATGATTAAAAAAATAAAATCCTAGAAAATTGTTGTGTAATTTTTTTAAAAATTGCAACACAGCTAATGACTCATACATTCTAATGTTCGAAATGCCAAAAATCTGCGTACAAACATACAGTAAAAAGAAATTAATGGCAGTATAATACGCCAAAAATGTTACTCTAAAATCTGCTACATTAAGTCCAAATAAGCACCAACAAAACCATGTGCTTTGACACTCCGATCAATTCAAACTGGTTTAAACCCGTATTTCTTTGTTTTTATTTTTTACCTTCTAAACTGTTATTGAATAGATGACTAAAATTTCTTTTAAAAAATAACGTTTTGTGTCATTATTGGCTGTAATACACGATCGGAATGCATAAAAGATACAAATAGATCAATCATAGGCAAGAATTATTTGATTATTTTTATCATATGACTTTGAAATATCAATATAGAAGCATCATTTAAGATTTTGCTTGAAAAGTTAACATTCTTTCGTTAATGTCTTAAAATCGTCTGCACTCTGAAATCTAGATTTTAGATTAATATTTGTTATTTAAGTTTTCATGCATGATTTTAAAAGAATGTTTTCATCAATATATTTTACATACTGTCATGGAATTGTTAATATGTTGTTAAATCATAAACATTTTTCATCTAAGTTATAAAGTACTAGCGCTACCCGTGACTTCGTTCACATAACATTTAAAGAAGAAATAATTGATCAATCAAGCAAAAAATTTCGATGATGAAAAGCATGTGTAATTAACATTTTATCGCGAATTTATGGTAAAAAAACTTTTGATAATCCCTATTTGCTAATTTGTTTGCTGGTAAAAATTTTCCTTTCAGCGATTAATACTAATAGATAGAAATATTCTTGAATTCTTTTGTTCAGCCCTCTAGTTTTCCAAGTGCCTTTAATACACGAAAGTATCTTTCTAAAATTTATTTCAAACAAAAATATTTCTTATTACTACCTAAATTACATTTTCAGAAATTATCATCCGAAGACAACCTTGTATCCAGTTCTTTGCGGGACCCTGTTTATCATTTTATATATATACTACAAACATTTCTTAGTTTACTAAATGCAGTTCAAAATAAAAATGCATATTTTATTTAAAAACCACCTTTAAGTAAATTACTCTCATATTCAGTAACCTTTCCGAGATCTTTTGTGTAACCCTGTATATCTAAATTTAACTATTTATACTATTACCATTTATACTCTCCATTTAATATGCATACATTTAGCGAAACTTAAAAGCACATATCATAATTCAAAATGCATTTCATCCATGCAGCAGTCATCATCCATGATATACAGTACTTCGGATAGAATATATAATATTTGAAATCTTTTGTGTGTCCCTGTAAATGCTATGCACTTCGTATTATGCATGAAATAACTTACATTAAGCCTCAGCAACATATATCAATTTGATTATACATGAAATCGTTTACCATAATTAAAATATGTCGGAACCTGTTCCTCCCTTTATTCCTATGCAATGGAATTATTCTGTCTGACCCTGTAAATGAATAGTAAGGGCCCTTTTCACTACATACTTTACAAAATGCATATTTTAGTGCACTTTGTAAATGCATATAAATTTGAATATGTTCTACAGGCTGTAACATCGTTAAATTTAATTAAAACTATTTTTCCCCATAATGCCGTAATATAAGGAATTTTTTTGACTATATCTGTAAATAAACTAATCATGGTAGAAACTTCATTTTCAATAGGTATTCGTGCTAAGTAAACGTTAAGAACGTCCAAAAATTTCATGAAAATCGGAGTATATTTACGAAAGTTAGAAAGCGACCAGACAGACAGACAAACCGAAAGCATAATAACTTTTCAACTTTGTTCGAAAGTGTTAAAAAATCGAGCCAAAAATATATTAATCAATGATTTTATTTTCCACCTTTTCCCCACAAAAAATTTCTTCCATTGATAATTATGAGTTTTGAATAAAAATATTCATTTGTATGTAACTTATAACTTATTAATTAGTATAAGTAAAAGCTATTTCTGATTCATTTTAAATATGACGTCATTATTTATCTCGCTCCATTAGTTACTGATATTCATACCTTTTGTATTTTTAACGACTGCTATAAAGTACCTGTTTTATTTCAACTATGACGTCACATTTTCATGAGTGAACCATTTTATTAAAAATATAATTCTTTTTCATTTTTTTACTTTTAATTTATGTCACCATATTTTACACAAAAATTCCCATTAACTAAACAAATATCCTTGTTAAATGTATTATAAAAAATACACCTTTTATTTTTATTTCAAACATGACGTCATATTTATTTTCTTTTAAATTATTTTATTATAGTTTTTCGCGTGGAAGTTTTCTATTAAAAATTCATTGCCGCTGAAAAATTATTATTCCAATTTTTTATTTTCTTGGCAACAGGAAAGGAAAATGGTTAAATTTTATCTGAAAAATGCCTATTGATTTTGTATGAAAAATAATTAAATTTTGAATTATTAAGGAAAATATTTGAATAAAATAAATAAAAATTACCCTATTATTTAATCCGGACTTCTAACTTTACGTCTGCAAAATTTCAAAGCAATCGGTTCAGTAGTTACGGCGTGAAAGCGGAACAAACAAACAAACAAACAAACTCACTTTCCGATTTATAATATTAGTAAGGACTAGCAGCCTCCGCCCGCTACGCTGATCAGTATCTCTAAAATAATCTTGAATCAAACGAAACATATTTAAATAAACAATCTTAATATCGAATCAAATACCCACAATTTTTGTCTGATTTATGTAATCTTACATTGGTCAATTCAAAGTTCATTTTGACGACAAAATACCTCTAAAATGACTAAATAACTGACAAATTACAAAAGTACTAAAGTAATTCAGATTTTTTTAGTAGGTTTTTTTTTATCTTGAATTCCACTTGAATTGCTTCTACCTGAATTTGCTACTGAGGTATGGTGAAACATGTTATTATTTTAGACCATCCGATGAACTTCCTAAAGGAAAGATTTATATATATATAGATAGATAGATAAGGATTCAAAATTTCAGGTTTTTGCGCCGAAGACATCGCCAAATTAGGAAAATGTGAAGTATCTCGCACCAAGTACTGGAAATAAAAGAATTTGCTTAGTACAATTCAATTAAGCATGAAAAAATGCACTAAAATATGCACAAAAAAATAATAATTAGTAAAATATTAATAAAAAGTCGAAATAAAAATCGTTTAATGACATTTTAAACACGTGAATCGTATTTTATGTCATTGAATGCGACATTCACGATCATCCATCATTAGCATATAATCTGATAGTTTGGCGATAATTTTTTGGTCGACGGGATAACCTAGTAGTACCGTTTTTTTTTATTAGAATGAATGATAAATTAGTTGCAAATATTTTTTCATGATAATGATTTTTCTTTCACATTCAAAATATTTCTTTTTTAGGTACTTCTAGGTTATCCCGTCGACCAGAAATTATCGCCAAACTATAAGATTAAATGCCAATGATGGATGATTGTGAATGTCACATTCAATGACTTTAAATGCGATTCACGTGTTTAAAATGTCATAAAGGGATTTTTATTTCGACTTTTTATTAATATTTTTATTAATATTCTTCTAATTATTTGTTTTTTCGTTATTTAAAATAAAAATTACGTCAACATGTATAATTTGGCTTTTAGTTTGGCGATTTGTATAATTTGGCGAAATTGGTCGACGGGATAACCTAGAAGTACCCCTTTTTAGTGATGGTAAAATAATTGCAGATGGAAAAGATATAATAGTAAGTCTAAAACACGATTTAATGACTGCTTGGCATATGACATGGCGGAGACTCGATAAGTCGCTAATTCTATCAACCTAAATATCTATATAGAGTGTAAACAAACAATTGGTACAATTTGATTATTTCGTCGATCAATTTCGCCAAATTATACAAATGGATATAATTTTTATTTTAAATAACCAAAGAATTAATAAATTACTAAAATATTAATAGAAAAAGAAATAAAATATCGAATTATAATTAGTTGACGACGTAACAATTTGCAAAATATATTTAATGTCAAAAGAATGTGACATTTATGATCATCCATTATTGATATTTAATCTTATACTTTGGCGACAGTTTTTTGGTCGATGGGAGATCAAGTATTGCCAAATAATGTAATATTGCCAAAAAATGTAAACAAATTATATAAACAATAATATTGCCAATAATATTTAGATGCAGATATCATCTACGGATCACGTTGGCACGATTACAACAAAATTGCGATTTTATGCCTCACGTGGTAATCCAGTAATAGTCGTTTATTTATCAGTAAACTATTTCATTATTTTTCTTTTCTATTTTAAAATCATACAAATTATTTTGTTCCATAATTACTAATTGAATTAATTTATTTATTATTAATATTATACCACATTACATTTTCTTGGCAACGGGAAAGAAAAACGGTTATTTTTTATCGGAAAAATTTTAATTGATTATGTATGAAAAATAATGAAATTTTGAATTATTAAGAAAAATATTTTATTAAATCAATTAAAAATTAGCCTATGTTCACCGGAAATAGTGTAGCTTTCTAACGGTGAAAGAATTTTTCAAATCCGTCAAGTAGTTTCGGAGCCTATTCAATTCAAACAAACAAACAATCAAATCTTTCCTCTTTATAATATTAGTATAGATTAAAAAGTACTGAAAAAAAAAAAAAGAAAGAAAGAAAACTTTTAGTAATACAATTTTTAATTCAAATCAAAGGTTTTCAATATTTTATTTAATTTTATTTTGACATTTAATTATTTCTAATTTTCCAATTTCAATTATCATAAAAACAAACATTTATTTTAATAAATAATATAATAGAAAAAAAACATTTTAATAAATTATTATTTCTTCGTAAAATATACATCAGATGTAATTTATTTCTTTCAATTCGTCTTAATAATACAAAATTCCTTCCTCGTGCTTTTGTTTGAGACATTAAAATTTCAGCGATAAATGGTTTTATATTGCAGACCTTTTTTTCGGATTACTTCACCTCCACCTATCTTTTTCCTCCATGGCGTACAGCAGCTGTGATTTTAAAAAAAATCCTCATTTAAACTGACAGTTTGCCAGCCTATGAATTTTAAAGGTCTATCCCAGCTTTTTTAATTATTTCTGCGAAAATTTTATGCAACCAACCAACCATAAGAAAATAAAAGGGAAAAAAGCGAAAAAAAGCGATTTTTTATGAGAGTGAGCTTTGGAATTTAATTAATAACTCAGTTCATAAATAGAATTTTGAAATTCTGAGCTTCAGGTGCATCAGGAGAGATATTGGGCTACTCCCATAAAAATTTTGAGCTTCGTACGTCCCATAGATTTTGCTAGCCATCGCAGACACACAGACAGACAGAGCGTTTTGTTCTTTTATTAGTATAGATGATCTAATTTACTCCAACTTAAACCACTTTCAGCCATTTATATATATATGTTACAGGCCAAACCCGATTTTAGGCCAAACTAGATTGGCCTTGGCCAAACTAGTTTATCCTAATGCCCATCGGATAAACTAGTTTTTCCTATTCCAAACCGGTCTATCCTAACGCCCATCGGATAAACTAGTTTTTCCTAGGCCAAACCGGTATATCCTAACGCCCATCGGATAAACTAGTTTTTCCTAGGCCAAACTAGTCTATCCTAAGGCCTATAGGACAAACTGATTTTTCCTAGGCCAAACCAGTTTGGCCTAACTCTTGTAGGATAGACTAGTTTAGCCTGCTGTTTATTGGTCTGAACCTGAGCTAGTTTATCCTAGGCCGATCTAATTTATCCTAGACCAATTCAATTTGGCGTGATTTTGTAGAACTCAATGACCGCCTCAGCGCCAACATTCTAGTTTGTCATAGGCTGATCTAGTTTATCCTAGGATGATATTTACGTATTTTTAGCTCACAGGCGTCAAAGCCTGAGAAATAATGGGCTCGTAGGTTCCTTTATATGTATGTACGCATGTACGTAACGTGATAAATCTTGATAGAAATATCCGATTTGCTTCATTTTGGATGTAGGTTCATTCTGATAAGGTACTTTTCTGATTACTTTTGGGATTTCATTGGATGAGAATAAGGGAGGGGGCGAACGGGAAGCTAAACCCACCACCATTAATTTAGAGAAATGGATTTTCTATGCAGAATTATCAGTTTTCATTTAAAATTTTAATTATTATTATTATTATTATTATTATTATTATTATTATTAAAAATTATTATTATTATTATTATTATTATTATTATTATTATTATTATTTGCATATTCGAGCCAGGTCTGAGCTTAACAAAATTTGGAATCGAACAGCTCTTTCCCATTTTTGAGAAATTAATTACCTGACGATATATAAGCTATTCTTGTCACGGCGTCAAGTTTTTCTTTTCCGTGAAGTCGTAACCGGAAATTCGATTCAAAACGTAGCTTTAATAATATTTTCTCAAAGATGCATCGCTTTTATGAAGAAAGGGGGATTACTTTTTCCCATTTTCCCCAATAATACTTAAACATTGAACATCCACAATAATCATCCAAATAAACCAATGAAGTGCCTTGTCAGAATGATCCTATATCTGAAATTTTAAATGAAAACTGATAATTCTGCATGAAAAATCCATTTCTGTAAATTAACGGTGGGGGATTAACCTCCCGTTCGCCTTCCCCTTATTCTTAACCAATGAATCCCCAAAACTAATCAGAAAAGAACCTTATCAGAATGAACCTACACCAAAATTTGAAGCAAATCCGATATTTGAATCTGCGAACCCATTACAGACTTTCAGGCCCGTGAGCTAAAAACACGTAAAATTACATTGGCCTAGGATAAACTAGATCAGCCTAGGACAAACTAGAATGTTGGCGCTGAAGCGGTGATGGAATTCAATAAAATCACGCCAAATTGAATTGGCCTAGGATAAACTAGATCAGCCTAGGATAAACTAGTTCAGACCAATAAACAGCAGGCTAAACTGATTTATCCTATAAGAGTTAGGCCAAACTAGTTTAACCTAGGAAAAACTAATTTATCCGATGGGCGTTAGGATAGACCGGTTTGGCCTAGGAAAAACTAGTTTATCCGATGGGCGTTAGGATAAACTAGTTTGGCCTAAAATCGGGTTTGGCCTGTAACATATATATATATATATATATAGAAGAATGCCAAAGTGCGGAACAAGGGGTCAGAAATAAACCTTCATTTCAAATTAATGCCACCTTGTTGATTTTCAACCTTTTGATCTGAAATTGGTAAAAGATCCTGACAATACAGTCTACTTTCATAATTAACGGAAATTGATTGAAAACGACTTTAGTGATCTATCGGATCCCGCCCGATTGAAAGTGCACAGCTCGCACGCTAGGGTATCCATCCACGCAACTTGAGCCCCGTCATCGACATTTTGTTTTAAAAAAAAATTTAAATGTTTGTTCAATGATAATAAATAACATGCAAAAAGGCGGAGCTAAAATCTTCATTCCTATTGAAGAAAAAAATTGCTAAAAAACACCTTTTTTTCCAGGCTTCTACAGGAAAAACGTCCCTTAACTATAATGAAAGTTACCCAGGTAGTACAGATTAGTGGTGTATCATAGGCATTTTGTAGAAATCGTTGGAAAATGATTAGGAAATGTACGGAATCCCTCTAATTTTGAGCATAGCTGATCAGATAAAGATTAGACCACTGTTGGGCCTTTCTTGACAGATCTTTCCTTTCCTTGGCCAATGATATGGCTAAGCGGATATTCCTTATTAATGGTCAACACGGTATAACAATTTGCTAACGTTGGCCTAATCGTGTTATTTGCGTAATCTATAAAATAACGGCGGGTGTTTTTATATTTTACAATGTCGATTAAATAATTTTTTTCTTAATGTAGAGAAAAACTTTCATAATGAGCATCTCTATATAGCAAACATTTTTTCCATTCCCAAATTTATGTATTTGTACAATTTTACCTCTAAATAGCAGATAAATTCAACGTTCCCGAGGGTCCTTTATTCAGATATTTTACTGCATTAGCTTTTTTATATAATAAGAACTTTGATTTCTTAAACAATTATTTGTATTCCGGAAATACTATTTGGTGTATGTGGAATGTAAAATTTAATAAATACAGAGTGAGTTTTTAAAAAAGAGATAGGTTTCGAGAAAATGTACGGATTGTGTAAGAACACATTAACACACCATGGGTTACAGAAAAGTCTTTATGCTCAATACATGGGAGCACGTCTGACACTCTCAACTTAACTTTTTTTGAAAGGGTTGAAATCCCAAAGTTTTAAATAAAATATTTTTTATAATAAAACCAACATTTATCCACCTTAATACAGCAACAGAGAATTTGTAGAACATCATTTTCATAATTAAAAGAAATTTGTTTTAGGAGTTGCGGGTTTCACATTTTTGTCAAACAGGGAAGAAATAAAAATCTATTTTTTTCCTTTAAATATGAAAAAATGCATAAAAGAGAACACTGTTTTATTAAGGTAAATAAATGCTGGGAAAATATAAAAAAAAAATAATACAAAAGTTTGGGGTTAGACGTTTTTATTATAAAGTTATTTTTGGTGTAAAAGCGGCCAATATGCTGAATTTTATTAGTATGGATTTTCGGGTTAGATTTAGTACGATAAGGTTTTTTACAAAGTTTTCTTTTTTACAGTTTGAGCACGCGAAAGTTTCAACTACAAAACATTTTGTCATAGCTGCATTTTAAAACATTTTAACTTTTTTTTTTTTTTTTCAAATAACACAAAAACCAGTTTTTTCCTTTTTTTCTCTATTGTTCGTACATGGTTGTTAATTACTTTCGATTAATACCTTGTATTTCATTTTTGATATTGTCGAGTTCTGAAAATTATTTTAAAAATGCAATTTCGATAGCAGATTCTAAACGCTATGCTTTACTTAAAAAGAAAAAATAAATAAAAAAATAAGATGGATTCCAGAAATTTCCGGAATAAAATTACAGCTATTTAGATTCTATTTTATTATCTAAAATTCATAATGCAGAAAAGTTTAATTTTGCGTATTACAAAACATTATTGATTAGTAGAAAAATTTAAGCAATAACAAAAATACAATAGATTGTAAGACAATGATTTTATAGTTTATTTCGTAATTTAGAAACAGTTGCCCAGAATGTCTTTTTTGTACCATTGTTCTACTATTTGAAAAACTGGACCTGTTGCGACCTTGGTTCCGTGTACAAGAAAATTTGTGTTGCGCTATACTAACGCTTAAAATTTATAACCCTGATACTGAAACACCTTGTATCACAATTTAAAAAAAAAAATAGTACTTAAAATTTAAATACTATAATACACTTTAAATACTAAGTATTTTTTCCCACAATTTATCTATTTCTAAGTATAATGAAATGTTTTTAATACCTCTGAAACGAGATAATATAAACAAGCGATCCAATGGATAATGATGGCAAGGTTGAGGAATAATCTCAGAACTCGGATGAGATGAGGGTTGCTAGTAAAACTGATAAAAAAAAATAACAGGTTTTAATAAATTATACAGATTTAACTAAAAATAGTAAAGAGGGAAGGTAGTAAAATTTACCTACCTTTCCGCAAAATCATAAAATCTGTAGAGGATATGAATCTTTACAAGCTTAGTAAGGCGAGCTGTAAAAGAATAAACGAAAAGTGTATGGAATAAAAACACAAAGTTCATTTCATGAGAACTAAGATTAAGACTATGCAAAACTAAGACATACTAAGTACAGCAGAATGTATTTTACAATTTTAAAATGGCTTTTCTCGTATGATGTGTAGCGGTAAAAGTACTTTAATGCTCTTACTTTCTATGTATTTCACATGTTAAAAATAAAACAAGTATGAAAAGTCATGCATTAGGCACAGATCATGAAACATTTTCCAATAGTACCAGATTGTTGGTCAGAAGTTTCCTTTTTTTCGTACAGTGAACTGAAATATCTAATTAAACTATTTTATAAACATGTAATGCAGTAAAAAATAATTTCAAGCAATTTTTGTACATAGCCGATAATACATGCGAATTCTTTCGTTCAACCTTCAGTATGATTTATTGTATTTATATAAATTTCATAGAACACTAAAAGTGAGTTAACTGTCTTCTTCATTCACGCAAAAGCACACCATTGCTAATGTTAATATGGGAGAGTTTATATAAATTAACTCGTTTGAATTTCAATATATTTTTTTTCCTTGCATTTTATATCTGAGATCTATCTTTACAAAGGTCGTTTTTACTTCTTCTTACTTTCAATACTTTCGTTTTCAGTATCAGTTTCGAAAATGTAGTATCTTCATTAAGAAAACCTAAAAAAAAGTAATCAAAAGTGAATATAAAGAATTATCTCCTGTCTCACGCTTTTTGTCACGCCTCTTTAAATGTGGAACACTTTGTCGCAGCAGTCAGAAAACGGCCGCGCTCTCTCTACATTCAAAATTATGCTTATTCATCTCATCTGGAAATCACATAGAAACCATGTAAGTAAGTAAAAAAAAAAAAAAAAAAAAAAAAAAAAAAAAAAAAAAAAAAAAAAACGGGCTTTGTAGAGACCGATCTCAACCATTCAATGCACTAAAAAAAAACACTGAAAAATATTGAAAAGCAAAAGAATTATTTATAGGAAATGTCCGCAGGGCTAACACTACAAGCGCATTAACATATGCTACAGTTGAAAAGTATTTTCAACAGTTATCGCTCGCAGTCGTCACTCCTGTAACCGTATTATTTTGTAACTCTCTAAAAATTAATAATAAATGTTACGCGCGCTCTATAATATATAGATAGCATAATAAAATGCATTTCAGTGATGAATATCAATTTCCTTACGTTGGAAGTAATGCATTACAAAAAAAAAAAAAAATGTTTGTAGTGTAGCATTATTGTGCTACACTACAAACATTTTTTTTCGATGTAGGTTATAAAGCAATGGAATTGTTTTTGACCAAATGTAAAGGTCCTGTAAAGAAATTAAAGGTAATTTACTCCGCGTTCTGGAGAGAACATGTGATGCAATTGTTCAGGTGATGCAATTTCCGTATATTTTAAGTTTCGTAACATTATTAAAATGGGCTGCAAACTATTTTTCCCCATAGACCAAATGTAATGATATTCTTTTCTGTATTCCTTTAACCCATTAACTGATTTTCCCGAACGGTGTTCGGGCAACACGAATTTGGCTTATTGCATCATTTAAAGATTTTTGACACCACTATTATTTTTAAGAAAATTTTCATTTTATTGAAAGGCGGAAATGTTTAGAATAGATTTTACGAATATTTTATTTAAATAATAGTGGTGTGAATCCGCTATTTTCAATTTATTGAACGGAAAAGAATTAACCATTTAGGGTTAATAAAATTTATAAGTTTAGAAAAATTACGCAATTTTCTTCTTCAACACAAATATCTGACGTCAGGTCGAGGATAAACACTTATGAATTCTCAATTTTCAATATTTGGGTCAGCATATTATTATTATTATTATTTTATTTATTTATTTATTTATTTTATTTTATTTTATTTTTATTTATTTATATATATATATTTATTTACCTGGCGATCTATCAAACAAGCACCCTCAATTTTCAGTGTTTATTAGAAACCAATGATAATTTCTTACTTAAAGGAAGCCATTAAGAGTGGTTCTGAAATTTCAACATTTTCAGGTGCTAAAAATAAAAAGACGCGCTTTTAGTGCGGGAAAATATGAAAACATCGTAAATGTTTCAAGATTAATTACCATAATTCTTATTTTGAATCACCCGTTATATCTAATCCTGTCAAAAACATGAATGTGAAAGAATGTCAAGTTCGTTAAAGGTTTCGCTAATAAAATAAGTGAGATTTAACTGCAAACCAAGTTCTTTCGGAGCTACTTAAATCATAGCTCCTGTCGTGCATAATATTATTCAATTGCTTAAAATGATTTGTTATGTTATTTGTTATTCAATTGAGCGACTTAGCAAGTTTTCTTTTATTCAATTTTTTCTATTTAGTTGATCAGAAATTAAAGTTGATCCCTTCCTTAACTTAACAGTACCTTAACTTCAATATACTTATTCGAACACTCGATTGACTAGATCTTTGCCAATCAGATTCTAGATTAAATTATACTCCGACTCAAAGATTAAAGTTGGTAGCTGAAAACTTGCCAAGTCGCTCTATTGAATAACAAGTAACATAACAAATCATTTTAAGCAATTGAATAATGTTATGCATGACAGGAGCTATGATTTAAGTAGCTCCGAAATAACTTGGTTTGCAGTTAGATCTCACTTATTTTATTAGCGAAACCTTTAACGAACTTGGCATTCTTTCACATTCATGTTTTTGACAGGATATCATTATTTTTTGTCAAATCACTTCTTTTATGAGCGAAACCTTTAACGAACTTGGCATTTTTCACATTCATGTTTTTGATAGGATATCATTATTTTTTGTCAAATAAGTAGGTATTTGTTTCCTTGTAGAAATAAATAGGTTAAATTAGTTAAATTAGTTTTATTTAATATCAATTAATCTTTCAGCTTTTCCTGCATTTATTCACTGTTTTTTTTCAGTCAAATTTAAAAATTTAACATTAGGACTGCTTATGTTCCTTTAAATTCCACTAATAAGGATGTTTCTTTTACGTGATTGGGTACTACTTGATTATTTGGGCGACCAAAAACGTTTGTAGCCAACTTGGCGAAATACTGCTATATTGACGACAAAAATTACGCACCAAAATTCGTGCTAACATGGCGCTATTTCTGGTATTTTGCCAAATTCCCATAGATTCCCATTGTAATCTGGTAATTTATCCAATAATTTTGTTAGAGCAAGGACTGTCGCCATCATTTTGGCATTTTTTTTCTTTAAATCGGTTCGCTAACTACCCAAGATTGCTTAAATATTGCTATTTAGAAAGTTTTTAGAACGCTTTTTGCGTATTTTTACCTCTTTTAAATTTTGTATTTGTTAACAAATGTTCTTAGTGATCATTTATATCTTATAATTAATGAACATGCGAAATTTTATGTTTTTAGGCCCTTAACATACAGACATCGCATTTTTAGAACGCTTTTTGCTCTTTTACCCCCTTTCGATTAGTGGAATCGACATAAGATATAGCCTATATTGGAGCAAGGACTATCACCATCATTTTGATATCATTACATTTAAGATCGGTTTGTTGTTTGCTAAAATTGCTTAAAAATACCAATTTAGAAAATTTTTAGAACGCTTTTCGCACATTTTCACCCCTTTTGAATTCCGTATTTTTTATCAAATGCCCTTAGAGATCATTTATATCTTATAAATAATTAACATGCCAAATCTTATAGTTCTAGGTCCTTCAGTAAAACAAAAGTTGCATTTAATAATAGGTTGTTGCCTGGTGTAATATGGTAAAGTTAAAATTATTTACAACGTTAGAACACCAGTATCTTATCACCTGAATCCCCATCCTCCCTATATATATATGAGCAAATCTCCACTATCTTTAGCACTGAGGAAGGTTTGCTATATGCTACCGAAACCGGTATGCTTGGAATTCGAATATTCTGGTGTTCTAACGTTGTAAATAATTTTAACTTTACCTAAAAGTTGCATTTTTAGAATGTTTTTTGCTTCTTCACCCTCTTTTGGTTAATGGTATACGCATAAAATATAGCCCATGTTTGAACCGGGGCGAATACCATCATATTGGTATCATTAATTTTGAAATCGGTTCGGTGTTTTCAGAGATTAGCCCGACACTCGCCAAAAGTGTCGCCAACTTGGCACTATTTCTGATATTTCACGAAATTCCCATAAACTCTAAAATGCCAAACTTTATGTTTCCAGTCCAGTCCCTTAATATTGGAATCATTTTTAGAATGTTTTTTGCTCTTTTACCTCCTTTGGGCTCGTGTAATCGACATAAGATATATCCTGTGTTGGAGCAAAGACTGTCATCATCATTTTGATATCATTACTTTTAAGATCGATTTGTTGTTTGTGAGATTGTTTTTAAATTGGTATTTCGAACTTTTTTTAGAACGCTGTTCGCGGATTTTCACCCATTTAAATTCGATATTTTTTAGCAAATGTCATTAGTGATCATTTATATCTTATAAATAATTAACATGCCAAATTTTGTGCTTCTAGGCCCTTCAGCAAAACAAAAATCACATTTTTAGAATGTTTTTCGCTTCTGAACCCTCTTTTGGTTAGTGGCACAGACATAAGATATAGTTTATGTTTGAACAGGGGCGAATACCATCATTTTGGTACCATTACTTTTGAAATCGGTTCGGTAGTTTCACAGATTAGCCCTGATACTCGCCAAAAGTGACGCCAACTTGGCACTATGTCTGGTATTTTGTGAAATTCGCATAAACTTCCATTGTAATCCAATAATTTATCCTCTAACCAACCATTAATGTTTAATTAATGGTGATTTCTGATTTTTTCCTATTTATAGATCCAATAACCTACCTCCACACCAAATTTCAACTTCCTAAGTCATCTGGAAGTAGTCAAACATTTCTATGAGTGAATCAGTGAGTCAGTGGTAAAAACAGTGGTTTTCAGACGTCAATTTCTCGTGAACGGTACAAGATTTCTAAAAAAATTTTTAGGATTCGGAAATTAGAAGATGGTCTTACACGACACAAAAAATTGCAAGTGTGTAGGTCAAATAGAATTTAAGTTATTGAGGGGTCAAAAGTGGCTCGAAATGGTTCGGGTAATATAACCCACGGCCGGTGTGTCGCCTTTTACTTTGTGAACTTGGCTGACACACTGCCGTGTGTCTAGATATTTGTGTATAATGTCACTTAGTAAAAGTACAAGTTTTAATGCTAAATAAAAGAAGCAAAAAATTTCATTAAGTTGGTTTAAAAGGATTTTAAAAATGTAATATTACAGTCAAATCAAAAGAAAGGTTTTCTTACCCGCTCCTGCTGTGCAGAGAAAATATTTACACCAACCAAACAGAGCATCTGAAAAAATAAAGATTAATTATAATTTTATTATTTTTATTTATATTTATTTATTTATTTAGTATGTGAGTGTGGGAATTTGGCTATCTATGGGTTTTTTTTTTCCATTTTTCATTTAGGGATACTGGTGAGGCGAAACATTCATTATTTAACATTAAAATTTTGGAAACTGAAAAAGAATGAAATATTCAAAAATGAATATATTGATGTACTCATACGCAGTTGAGTATGTTTGGATCAAAAATGAACCTATGCATTCTCAATTTTGAAACATCACATGATATCGGACCAAACGGAATGATAATCCTGTATTTCGTAAAGATCCGAATATTATAAATACGTGTAAAGCCATTTAATTACATCGCTATCCCTTAAATGTCACAATCGTCTTACCTTAAAAATTAATTTTCTCACTTTGTGTTTTTTCGACGAATAGGCATGTTCAAAATTATAAAACTTTTATATATATACTTTTATATGCACTGACAGGTTTTTTATGATCAATCAAAAATATGCTTTTTTAACAATGTTTTATTTCACAATTTTTATGCGCAAACTACGAATTACGCGCAATATATTGAATCAATACAAGATTTCTAATTAAGGTCTATGAATCGTGACAGAATCAAAAATCTCGATGGCCGCTATGATTCAACTTTTCAGTCCATCAGTGTCATAAATCGGAAACTGATAAACAATATTTTTCAAGTATTCCCCAATTTTTTTCTTTACAAAGAGTAATATATATTTTTTAAATCGTAGAATGATTATTGCATAAATTTAAACATTTTCATTCGATATGTTCGTTCAAGGCTGCATATAGCCGACACATAAGGTATATGCTAATTATTTAATAAGATAATTAAAGAAAAAAAACCTAATGGCATTCAGTCTATCTAATTTAATAGGAATGAAACCCATAAGCTGCTTCCTCTTCCAACAATAAAAACTTTTTAACAAGCATTTGTGATTTATCTAAACATTAACATACAACATAACTATTGTCTATTGTCATTGAAATAGAACTGAGTGTTCATGTACTTTATTAATAATACATCACGTACCTGGCAGGAGAGACATAATACTTTGACTAGGTATGACGGCTATCACATCTTGGATGAAATATGACTGGCTCATGTATTGTACCCGTATTTTTGCAGGCTCGAACACCTAAAACCCAGTAAACAGATGCTTTAAGTAATTTATCTGAATTTACTTATAAAGTAAAAATTATTGTTAGTATTAGAAATAGAATTACAACGTGACTAATTAGTATTGTATCTGACGTACTATTAATAGTACAAATCTTTTTATTAGGTAGTATTTTGTCTGAACAATTACTTTTATTATAATATATATATAGCAATGGCAGTATATGATGTTTATGCATTTCTAGTTATGACTTAATTTATTTTTGGCATTTAATAATAACAAGGGGATATACCCGGGCTTCCTCGGTTATAGAATATAGAATAAAACCATTTATTTAATTAGTAACTATATAAGAATTTTTACATTTAATATATATTTTTAGAACGCACCCTAAAAATACGAAAAATTATGTTTATATGAAAAATAGTAATTAGTTTAAATAAAGTTTTGAAATCTCTTTAAAGCCACAATTTTGTATTAGACTCGCGCTAGGAAGTAACAGCCGAAGAATTCGCAAAGATTAATTAAAATTCAACTTTTTAGGTGCGTTTGTAATTATGTAAATACGTAGCACCTTACAGTTGTCATTCAGTCCATCCGTCTGTCTATCCGCATATAACAATACAAAAATTACCCTACCGAATCGTTTGAGATTTAACTTCCTCATTCCTGATGTCACCTTCAGGAGACACTAAATAGTACCCTTTAAATTCGTTTAAATACTTTTAGAATTGTTAAAATTACTTTTAGACCATTTTAATAAATACGTGCATACCATAAGCATCCATATATAGAATGATTACATTTTTGGAAATGTTGTAGAGTAATTTTAAACTGTTTTTGTGATCCGTCGTAATATTCGTCTCAGCACTGAGGAGATTAAAATATACAATTGTTGCATAATTTTGTCGAGACATTTCAAATTTTATGAAAATCGGATGCATAGTTTAATTACAGGGACAATCAAAAGTATTCCGTTACATTAAGGTCAAATGGAAAAAACAGTTTCAAGTGCATTTTAATGATGCTACACTCTTCCGAACATTTTAAAATTGATGTGCGTATATGAAGTATGTATTAAAATATACATTCTGTAGAATCTGTGCTGCAAAGATTATTTTTTATTAATTTACAGTGCCACACAGACAGACCTCATATTTATATATATATATATATAACACCGTACTTGAAATAGGAAAAAGCGATAGCACTGAAAATGTTAATATATTTTTTTTTTCTGCGCAGTTCCACGACCGATTGCATATGTGACATAAATTTATATTATAATAGGTCAATTGTTTATTTTGCATTTTAAGTAATCAAATTACATATTTCATTTAAAAATATTGCGATCGTTGCAGTGTACTAATATAACAGTAGTAGCAACAGCAATTAGTAGTAATAACTACCAAATATTTCCTTTAAAGGATTCGTGACAAGAATAAATTAAAAAGATGTAAGTAACTTTTAAAATCGAGGTTTTTAAAGCCTGTTTAAAACGAATTTTGAAATAGCAATTGATTTTATTTATCGCTAAATTTTTCTTCAACAGAAATTTATTGAAAAACCAATCATTTGCAGAAGAAAATTTCAGAATACTGAATTTTTATATTTCTTTCCACTTCTCACTGTTTGAAAACAAATTCTCGTGAAGAGTTACCAAAAGCATGGGAGGTACTAAAAAGAAATCGAAAAGGAAAAAAAGAAAGATTTTAAACTTTTCAAAAGTTTGGAAAATAAAGCAGAATCTCGAAGAGTTGCAGAATAGCTCAAAACAGATTTTCGTGATTGTTATGTCCTGAAAATCGATTTAAAGCATCAGTTCTGACAGTATTTTCTGATAGATGATTTATAGGAAATTTTTTTAAAAACCCTTCAATTCGTTCTTCGGAACTTAAAAGGAAAGATTTTATATAAAGGAAAAAATATTTCTATCTATAGGGATAACTAGCTCGATGGGCTAATCTTTTTTTTTCTTCTATCTCATACATGTCTCATACATATCTCACTAAAATTAAACGGCAATCTATGCTTATGCTAAAGATATGAAATTCCGTGCATTAGCTCTTGAAATATGACTATCGCTTAAATCGTGTAAGTCATGTAAAATTCTGTATAGCAGCGCCACCTGTACGGTGATTTATAACAAAAGCTAATCAGCAACAAGTTATGTCAACGTTTAACGGAATCTGAATTTTGAGGAAAAACCGTGCAAGAGTTTTTGAGATAAAACTATTGCGACAATTGTGCATAATTTTGTATAGAAACACCACCTACTGAACGTTTTACTTCAAACACTAAACAACACTGATCCATCTCCCGAGCTAACTGAATCTGAAGTTTGAAGAAAATTTGTGCATTAATTCTTGAAATATAACTATTGCTAAATTTATGAAAAAAGGCAGCAAAGTAGCGTTACCTGTAAGGCGATTTACACCAGAAACATAAACGTAGAGACAGATTCACAGAATGACAAACGGACTCACAGACAGGCGTTTCCTAAAAACTGTCAAATCGTGTTCAGGACCTCCTGAAAATTATAAATCCATCGAAAACCAGAAGTCGAAATTTTTCACGAATCCAGTACCTTCTTGTAAAAATAGAAGAGAGCAAAAATGATTCAATGTTTACAAAAGAAATTAGAATTTGAATTTGAATACAGTCTTAAGACTCAAGAACGTGATTTCTTCTGGCAAATTCCCAGTCTTATTTTCATACAATAAAAAATGAATGAAATTTGCATACAAATTCATATACATACATTTTATTTAAAAAAAATCTTATTAAAGAGTTTTGGAATTAAAAGGTGTTTCCGTTTACCTGTAAATGTTTCGAATTCTTAAGTTACAATAAATTACTATCAATTGTCAACTTCACTTTGATTACTAAAAATGGCTGAAAACGCTGACTTTGATACCATATTCGGAAAAATTCAATCTCTTTACAGGGTTCGCACACTCCTTATATTTTGTAAGGACTCTGGCACCACTATTAATGATAAGAAAATTTATATTTAATTTTTAAGAAACAGAATTCACAACCACCTTCTCGATTCGCAGTTTTCGCAATATTTTTCTGCAGTGAAATACATTGAAAATACTGTAAAATTTTAGTGGTACAGCTGTGCGAACCCTGTCTTTACAGAAAATCGGGAAATACAAGCTGATTTCTGAGTATCTGAACACTGTAAAACATTTGTATTACATTACTCCATAACACTAGTGGCAGCCTTGCTACCACCAGTGTTATGGTGTGATTTTTTTTTCACTTATATAATGGTGTAATTTAAACATATGTTACTGGTGTAACATTACATATTAGTGTAATGTTACATTGGTTATATTGATTGAACCGGTATCCACTATAAACTTAGTGGAAGCTTGGCTGCCACCAACTTTATGGTGTAACGTTACACAAGTATTTTACAGTGAATTATAACAATAATAATAAAGTCCTAGATTCCGTACATTTAAGAAAACAATTACTTTAAAATTGTAACTAGTCGTTGGGGGCCACCGTAATACTTACCCATCATGGATATGTATATGAAAATAAAACATGTGAAACTATTTATACAATGCATTGCAATTCATAAACAAAATTTAAATATTGTTAATATACATGGTAATGCTATATTAAAGAACTGCTGATGTACCAATTTCGACAAATTATATAAAACGCCAAACTACTCAAGTAGTACCGAACTGCGTAAAAGAAACATCCTTATAACTCCAAAAGTAATAATTCTATTAACTAACAATTAACTGCGTCGGTTTAAGCGTCTCATTTCCAAATAAAATATACTTCTGAATTGAAATTTGAATGAAATACAGGGTCATGAAAAATCGAAGAATGTGGAAAACAAGATTACAAATATCTCGGCAACTAATAATCCGATCGACTTCATTCTATATGCAAAATGTGTGTTATTTTATTGCCTTTTACGTCCATTCCTTAGAACAAAGAAATTCGAAAATTTTTATATACCTTTCATCAGAACGAATTTTTCGAGAGTCCGAAAAAAATAGTTCCGGATAATCGAGGTTGCTGATATTAAATAGGGTTCGTCCCATTCTTACATACTAACTACATACAAAATTTCAAGTCTCTATCTCAATTTGTTCGGGAGATAGAGCGTTTACAGACAGACAGACAGACGGACGGCAAAATTTTTTTTCTAAAAATATGTTTTTCGGAATCTCTACTATCTAAAACGTGTAAACCCGTCAAAAAAAAATTTCGATTTTCAAAACGATTGCAAGACTTACCCTATACTACGTATGATGGGTAAGTAAAAATTGTGCAGCATCAAAATCGTAGCAAGGAGAGGTTACTCATGAGGCCCATTCATTTTAAGGCCTTTTTTTTTTTTTTTTTTTTTTTTTTTTTTTTTTTTTTTTTTTTTTTATCACAGGGGATGCGAAGATATCATTTTATGTATTATAAGAGCGTGTGTTTTAAGTCTTAAAACTAAGATATGTTTTGTACTATCTATCTATCTATCTCTATATGTATATATATATATATATTTCATCAGACGCTATATACTAAATTCTGAAAAAGCAGAATTCTTGTTTCCTAGTAGTATGATTTTTTTTCTCATAATATATGCTGTATTGCAGCGGGAGGAATTCCGTTCCAGAACTTTCCTTAATCACCGTAGCCTCATTAATTCCATAAAAGCAAATCTATTATTTAAAGATCTATATCTACTAATAATTAGGAGATCGATTTTGTGAAAAATGGGATTAATAATTCTTGACAATATTTCATTCATTGTTTTCAATTTTATAATTGTGTGATTTATTTGAAAGCGAGTACTTAAACTTTTGTTTTGCTATGTTACTATTGAAATGTTTCGATTTGAGAACAGTTCTTAGACGTTAAACTCCCGGAGTAATGTGGGAGCGCCTACCATCCGCTTTTGTTTACCTGTGACATTTATCAACCGGTCTACAGCTCATATTCAAAATATTAGAATAATTGAGAAAAAGTAATAAGAAAAAATTATTTGTCATTTATTTATTTTTTATACTAAGTAAATGCAATTAAATTTCTTATAAATTAAATCTGGAATGTTTAGATAACATTTTAACATTTATAAAATATAAAATACAGCACAATAAATTAGGTATACAGCTTCCTTAAACACACCAGAATATTAGAATAAAATTTAGATTGGTTCAAAATATTAGAATATTTTATTTTACGCAACAATATTACCTTATGAATATGAAGTAAATGGTAGTTAATATTTTGTAGCATCCCCTTTAGCTTTCATAACAGCATACAATCGATCTTGCATACTATATACAAGGTGTTTACAAACATTTCTATCAATATTAGCCCAAATAGACTTTATACGTGCCACTAACTCAGTTTTACTTGAAGGAGGATTTTCTTGAAGTTTTTTCTTCATTATACACCATAAGTTTTCGATGGGATTAAGATCTGGTGAATTTGGTGGCCAAGGAAGTACCTTAATGTTGCGTTTTCGGAACCAATTCTTAGTTGACACCGAGGTATGCGGGGACGCTAAATCTTGTTGAAAGATGAACTCATCTTCAAATAAATCTTCTGATGATGGAATCATGTAATATTCTAAAATTTCTTGATATATCAGAGAGTTAACCTTTTCGTAGACGATGCATAACTTTCCAGGTCCTTCTGCACTCATACAACCCCAAACCATGACACTAGCAGCAAATTTTACGGAACGTTTAAGACATTCTTTATCAAATGCTTCTTGCTTCATTCTCCAAACTCGAATACCTTGATTACCACATGAAACACAAAACATACTTTCATCACTAAATAATATATTTTTCCAATCTTCATTGCTCCATAAACGTCTTGATTTACACCAATTCAATCTTATACGCTTTTGTCTTGCAGTCATGAGAGGTTTTGTTTTCGGTACACGAGATTCAAATTTAAATTTATGGAGACGTCTTAATGTTGTCGATGTAGAAACTTCAACTCCTTCTTCTTTCCATTTTCGGTGCAAGAATCGCACACTTTTAAAACGGTTTTTCTGAACTATACGCTTCAGTTTCCTGTCATCTCTAGCAGATGTTTTTGGTTTTCGGCCACCATTTCGGCGATTATTTTGAAATTTTCCAATTTTTGAATATTGTGTTAGTATTTTACTAACGCTCGATTACGAACAATGTAAATAATTCGCTATAAAACATTGATTTTTACCGTGCCGATACAAATCAACCATACGAAGTTTAGTAGATTCAGGAATATCACTCACACGGCCCATTTTAAGACGAAAAAGAAACAAACTGCAAAAAAGAATACTGATTTTAAATAAAATAGTCTGAATTTAATCAATGATGCCACCAGTTAAGAATTGGTAATAATTAAAGGAGAATTAATGTGAAATATTCTAATATTTTGAACCACTTGAATAAATATTCTAATATTTTGACTTTTCAAAATATTTTTTTTTGCAATTAATCTTTTGAAAAATGATATTAAATTTAAGATAACAAGTAAGTTTAATCAACAATAAGTTCTTAATAAAAATATCGTTTGCATATTTTCATTAAAAGACATTAAATTACCAAACGATATTTTCAATTTCTAAAAAAAGGTAATTATTCTAATATTTTGAATATGAGCTGTAGTATCATCACCTGAAATAGTTAATTTTCAAACTGTAAGGCTCATCAACCTCTTTCATTATTATATAATCCTGCATCCTGTTGCCCGTGATGGTGCCGAATGAGGTGTTCTAAACTACGACACAAGAATTTGTTTAATAAGAACAGAGACACGAATTATTTTGCATGAGAATTATCTGAATTATTGTCAGTTTTAGTTTGTTTTAACTATAATTTTGTCATATCGATATTTATATATATTTTGAAATTTAACTATTAAAAAATACGATTTAAAACGAAGTTCATTATTGGAATTAACAAAAATTGTTTCAAGCTCGAAATTAAGCCCAATTCAGCATTATATTGTTGCGTATATAGGGTTCTTTCGATCTTATGGTTAGACAACTTCAAACTCTTTTCTCTTAGAAAAGTAGAAAATAATTTATTTACAGATCTTCAGAACAACAAAGTCTTCGAAACTCACAAATATTACTAGATATTCAAAAATAACTGTTCAAATCTATCGTACAAGTGCAGATATAGGTCCCAGAGACTCTTTATACAACGTCTCAACACTAAAATCACATTCAAAATCATATATATTATAAAGCAGAAGTTCTGAAACTTCCAAACGGGTGTTTTCAAAAACTACCCGGTGAATCTTTTTGCAGATTATATCATTCGATAGGAAATATTTTTGCGGAGGTTTATGATACAAATATACAGGGATAACTCTGATTTTTCTTACTAAATTTCGTAATTTTCGGTTATTTTTGACGAAAGGTTTGCCAGTAGCTATTTTTTGGCAAAAATTATTATTACTAAAAAAACTGAAATGACTATATTTATTGGACAGTAATATAAATATCTATCAATAAAAGCAGAAAATAAATACTAATGGTAATTTAAAAAAAAATAAAAAATAAAAACCGCTTAAATGAGGTGAAATATTAAAAAATATATATATAACTTAAAAATGAAAGAAATATTTGTAATGCTTAAAAAATAACTCATCGTGAAATATTACAATTGATACGACAATTGGCGCCATATCGCTTGCTTTTAAAAATTGATTTTCCGTATCATATGTTTTACAGTAGAAAAAAAAACAGATCTGATTATAAAAGTAACTGTAAATTGTGAGTTATATATTTGTTTCTTTGTGATTTTTATTTTGCTTTTGTCGCCAAAGATGCAAGCCAAAAATGCATATGTCTGACATTAGGTTGTTGATGATCGCAATAATGTTTTTTCAAGTGAAGCTAATTTTTGAAGTACATTTTAATATTCAATTATAAATTATATATATATATATAACAGTTTGTACATTAAAAATTGGAATCAAACATTTACGTTTTAGCTGTAGTGTGAATTTCCGCCACCCATATATATTGTAAATTAATGTCATACGTTTTCAAAAGTTTTCCTCCGTAATTTTGAAGAATTCGATCAACGAATATAACCCTTTTTTAGCAAATATTTTTTATTGTTTATTTATTTTTTCTTGCGCCATTTCGTCAATTTCACATACAGGAAAATTACAGTTTTAAAATTTAGAAACTGAAGAAGGAATAATGCAATTCAAAGTACGTTTATGCAATTATGCGTTATTATTATTGAAAAATTCAACATTTTCAAATAAAAAATGCCTTCTGTCAAAAAATTACAAGTTTTTTTTTTTAATTAGCCATTTCTTCTTCGATTTTCTTCATAATTTCCCTGTGTTAGGTACTATTTAAAATCATATTGGACTAATTTTCGATAATTGAGTGTCGCCAAATGGCAATTTATTGTAGTATTGGAAATTTTTTTGCACAGATATCATATACGCACCGAGGCAATTAATGGACTCTAAATTGATATTATTTTGCCTGACATACCAACCCGACTATTGTAATTTATTTATTATTAAAATGTTTATTTACTTCCATCCTCTTCTTTAAAATTATATAGATTGTTTTTTTCTATACTTATTAAATATCCCGTTGACCATAAAACTTTTGCCAAATTATAAGATGAAATGCCAATAATGGATGATCGTGAATATCACATTCAATGATAGTAATTAAGATACACGTGTTTAAAATGTCATTAAGGGATTTTTATTTCGATTTTTTTTAATTAAAATTCTACTAAATCTTTTGTTTTTTCTTTATTTATAATAAAATTTATGTCAATATATATAATTTGGCTATTAGTTTGACGATTTGTGCAATTTGGCGAAACTGGTAGAAGGGATAACCAAGTAGAGCCCTTATTAAATAAACTTATTATATAATTAAACTTTTACTAATTGTTATTATTACTCTTGATGATATTTGATTTCCTGCTTGATGTTACTTAAAAAAATTATCGAAATGGCGATTTTTTAATTATTTGTTATTTTTTTGTTTATATTATTGCAAACATTTTTCCACTTTTATACATGCATCACCTTGGCGTGATTTTTTTTATGATGCCAATTTGGAGAACACTGCGTTTTCAAATACCAATTACATTTATATTACTTTTATTTAATTTCTATTATTTTAAAAAGGAAATAATAATAAATAAATTAAGTCAATTAGTAATTATGGAACAAAACAATTTATACAACTTTAAAAAAGAAAAGAAAAATAATGAAATAGTTTACTGATAAATAAACAACTATTACCGGATTACCAAGTGAGGCATAAAATCGCAATTTTGATTCAATCGCGCCAACGTGGTCCGTAGATGATATCCGCACCTAAATATTATTGTTTATATAATTTGTTTATAAAATTTGGTAATACTTGATTATCCCATCGACCAAAAACTCGCTAAAGTATAAGGTTAAATGTCAATAATGGATTATAGCAACTGGCACATTCATTTGACATTAAATATGTTATACGTAATTGTTACGTCATCAACTAATTTTAATTTGGAATTTTATTTTTATTTCTATTAATGTTTTAGTAATTTATTGATTGTTTGGTTACTTAAAATAAAAATTATGTCCATTTATATGATTTGGCGAAATTGATAGACGGAACAATCAAGTAGTAGCTTTTTTTTTTTTTTTTACGTTCTGTCGGTATATTTAGTTTGATAGAATTAGCGTACTTATCGAGTCACCGCCAAGACATATGCTAAGCGCAGTCATTAAGTCTGTGTTTTAGGCTTACTATTATATCTTTTTCATCTGCAGTTATTATACTATCACTAAAAAAGCAATATTTTCAATGTGCAGGAAAAATCATTATAATGAAAAAATATTTGCAATTAATTTATCATTCACTCTAATAAAAAAATCGTAAGGAAAATAAATATACTTTAAAGTTTGTTAAGCAAAAAATATCTATAAAATCTCGACAGTCGTATAATTTTTTTTTTTTTTTTTTAAAGGATTATGTAGCAGTTTCAATTAACGTTAAGCCCTATCAACAAAACTTTGTCAAATATTAACTATTAGATACCACTTCATTACCCCGTTGAACAAAAAACTATCATAAAGCTATAAGATTAAATGCCAATAGTGGATGATCGTAAATTTTACATTCATTTGAGAATAAATATGAAATAAATCTGGTACATTTGTAACATTATCGTTACAAGCACTACTAATGTTTGAGGCCAAAAATCATAATGGAATCGATTACAGAAGGTAGAAAGATTTTATTGGATGCAAGCTAAAGTTTATTTTTCTGCAAAATTTAGTTAGTAAGATTATCCCAAATTTAACGGCTACATGTATACAACTGTTTTATAAAATTAAGAGACTGTGAAACTGATATAATGTTAATGTTATTCAAATAATATAGATTTAAAACACACTTTTTATGCTTCATTGTTCTAATAATTATATAAGTTAAACACTCTTCTTTATTTGTCAAAAATTCTTTACATTTTTTATTCTATGTACTCTGCTGGAACAGATCAAGGTAGATAGGAAACTACAATAGACCTGCCAGAAGAGGTAGTTTATTAAAAAAAATGTAATGTAACATGTACAGATATTGTATGTAGGCTACCAGAACTCCATCTATTGCAAGTTCAGATGTCAGGAGTATAAGAACTAAGAAATGATAATGTACGATCCAAAAGTTAATAGAGTTTGATAATCAATCTCATAATCATTGGAATGCCCTCTAATGTAATAGTGTGATTACTCGAGAGCATTTTAATTCCTGTTGTCATAACGGTCACATTTTCATACGAAACTCCACTATAATTGATGAAATAAAAGATATGGTGCTTGATTGTCCAAATTTTCTCGAAGGCATACAATAGTACAATATCGCAATGGCGTTGGCTTCGTTTTCAGCAATGGGGAAGGACATTCCAGGATGGTCTATACTGCTTTAAAATAAAAATTTAAAATCAACATTTTGTTTGAGTCAAGGTTAGTTTGGAAATATGATCCAGCGCAGCGGGCATAGCCTGCCAGTAACGTAAATAAAGCTCAAGCAAACTTGCTTAACAATACCCTAGAAGTTCACTCAATGACTGACTGGTAAATAATAACCACAACAGCTCGTATTGCTCACCTTATATAGGCTCGCAGCATGCGCTAGAAGTTTCCACAGGCTTCTCGAAAAATCCAGAAACCAAGGAAAAACATTCAATGTATCAGCATACCTAAGGGGGGTTACCATAGAGAGGGAAGGGTTACCATCGCCAACAATCGCCAAGTTTGTCGCCAACTTGGCGGTATATCGCCAAATTTGGCGACCAAAATTAGTCGTCAAAAGTGACGCCAACTTGGCGATATCTTTATTATTTCGCCAAGTTGTCATAGACATTCACTGAAAATAATAGACAAGTTTGCTTGATAACAGAGACAATGTAACAAAAACTAATATTAGTAAAGGTTCAGATTTTTCGGAGTATGTCCGTATGGTGACCATCCTTATAAGTTCTGAAAAAGCAAAATTCTTGGTTTCTAGTTGCATATTTTTTTATATATATATAATATGTGTTTTATAGCAACGGGAAGCTTTCCGTTTCTGAACTTCCCCCTTTCACCGCAGTCTCATAAAAGCAAATTTATTATTTCAACATCTATATCTAATAATATGAAATAATTAGAAGATCTATTTTGTGATAAATGGGATTAATAATTAATTTCAACGAATAATTCTTATACATATTTTATTAATTATTGACACTTTTATAATTGTGTGATTTATTTAAAAACGAGTACTTAAACTTTTGTAATGCTATGCCACTATTGAAATGTTTCTATTTGAGAACAGCTCTTAGGCGTTGCACTCCCGGCGTAATGTGGGAGCGCCTACCATCCGCTTTTGTTTACCTGTGATTTTTATCAACCGGTATATTACCATCACCTGAAAGAGATGATTTTCAGACTGTAAGGCTCATCAACCTCTTTCATTATGTATGCAATCTTGTTTCCTGCTGCCGGTGATGATGCCGAATGTAGGTGTTCTAAACTACGAGACTAGAATTTGTTTAAGATATTCGCACATGCTAAAAAGTGATTTTTCGAATTTTTTGAAACTTTTTTATCCATTTTTTTATATTGACATGTGTCTTAAAACTTTGAAAAAAAATATAAAGTTTTAGAAATTACTCAGAAATATTTTTTAAAGAAAAAAATAGTGAAAATTTTATCAAAAATTGACATTTCCGCAAAACGTGATAACTCAAAAATAAAACAATGTATCGACATTTTGTAAATTGTATAATATAAACGGAATAATTTTCTCTAGGACTTAGACTCACAAATTATAATCGCATCTCTATCTCATATGATATGGCAGTTAAAGTCTTAATGTAATGAAAAATTCGCAAAATTTCTCTCAAGTATATTATTTATACCAGTGTAAATATAAAACTATTGAATATATCATGAGTGTAGTCTATTCCATCAAAATACATTTGTAAAAGAAGTACCGAAAATTTCGTGATATTTTATGCATTTTTTTTTTTTTTTTTTTTTTTTTTTTTTTTTTTTTTAATAGAATGTTTTGCGTATAGTAAAATTCTGAAAAAGTTCATTTTGAGAAAACATTAAAAATAACTTTTTAACACAATTCAAAAGCTGTATTAACTATAATTTTAAATGACTCTAACTTTGGTTATAATTAAGATACAGACCCAGTTTAAGCAGAATTCGACAGATAAAAGAGTCGATTTTAATGTTATTGCATAAATGAAAAATCGATATTTTGATTAAAAATTCCGTTTTAAAGGTGTTCGGATACTTTTATAAGGACAGATACACGAATTATTTCGCAAAACAACTGCATGAATTATTTGAAATAATTTCCTACAGAATCATATATTTTATGGTTAATAACAATGTTTTAAAAAGATATTTAATATGCCGAGAGATCAGTAAATTCGAAGACATGCTAATGTATAATTTTCAGTTTATTATTTTTCACTCTATGATATTAATTGCTGAACATATTGTGCGTTTTTCTGTTTTTCCAACCGGACGAAAAAGGTACCCATGCCGAGAATTAAATCCAAGACTTTTGGCTTAAATTGTTCTACCTACTACCCAGTTTCCAGAGTATTGCCAATATCATAGACAAGCATATATTTTATGGTAAATAACAATGTTTTAAAAAAGAGATTTAATAAACTGATAGATCAGTAAATTCGAAGACATACTAGTATATAAATCTCAATTTATTATTTTTAACTCCATCGTACTAATTGCTAAACATATGATGCTACATTTCCAATTGAGTGAAAAGTGTCCAAGTTGGTATTCAAAGCCATGAGTTTGGCTTAATCTGACATTCAGCTAGAGTTACCAGATTATACGTTTTTCTTGTAAATTGTAAGTTTGTTAGCCTTTTTTAGATCTATCGTATTATGTATGTTTAAATATGAACCGTACGACGATTTTTTCCGTTTTTCTACCTCATGGTGAATTTTACCACTTTTAATAGCTAGAAAAAAAAGAAACTTTTCAATTAGCTTTCAAATTTCCCTTTAAGCCAAAAATAACACATTCGCATCAAATCTAAAAACGGCTTGTTTTTCCAGCTCTCTTCTCGTATAAAAGTTTTAAAATTTATATTTTTCTTCCCTACTAAGTACGAAAAACATGATTCTGATAATTGTACAGATATAGGTCATAGTTTTGCTGCAGAATAATCTTTTAGTCATGCATACGGAAATCTCAAGGTTAGAAATTTGTTTTGGCTACCTGCGTACATCCAATAAAAACGATGATTTGACCCTGATGAATGATAACTATATGTCATTATTGCCAAAACTACTTTTTAAAGAGCACTAAATATTTCCTTAGCGAACAGGTGTACAAATTCATAACTTCGTAATCAAGCTAAACAACTTTTATCATTTCGTATGTAAGTGAATTATATTCGATGGCTTGTGGATGTCAAAAAACACTTGTTTTGGAGTGTTTTTATGAAACTGGGTTATTATGCAGCTATACATTGCATCATTGTTGAAGTCAGATATTTTTCCGAGAAAAAAAATCAAATTCTACGAAAATAGAAATTTTTTTTTTAATTTCTACAGCTTCCCGGAATTGAGTTCCAGTAGAGAAGAGGGGGCGGTGTCGAATTATACATTTATAATTCTGATAGGTGCATTTAAGATGAAAAAATTTTGTAAAATCCTTTAAAAATAATAAATTCTTTTTACTACTTTATTTTCAAGAAAATCAATTCTTATTTAGTATCGTTAATTTTTTTACAAATATTTAAAACTATAAATTCGTAAATATTGCATTTTTTTATCTCATCCGAACGATGAATTTGTCGTTTAACTACTGCTGAAATTATTAAAACATTTATAATGAAATCGCTTCAAGAGTTGCCTAGAAAAAGAGGCTTCAACAAAAGCTGTTTTTCATAGAATTTTCCTAGTGTTGTTGATTTTTTTTTCTTTTTACGCATTTAACCTTTTTATTTTATATACGATAAAAACAATTTTATTCACAATTTTATATACAATTTTAAATGGAATTCTGATTATCCTGTTTAAATTAAAATAAGTTTTGCCATCGTTATTTTTAATTAAAAATTTTTTTCTTCATATTTTAAAGGCAGATTTAACCTTTAGGTCTCCGGCGTCTCTTGCACAAATTTTATTCGGTCAGCACCACATTTTAAAAAGAAGTTTCTTTCAAGTGCACCGTTTTAAAAATGCTCTGATTAAATAAAGCTAATTTTATTTGCCTTTACTAGGCGGCTCTGTCCCCTACAAGCTACGCTCGTTAAGCTCCATTTAGACAGCAATAACTCTTTAAAAATGTAAATTTGAACGGCTATTCAAAGACTTCGAAACATTGATCTATATGTACCGGGTGTCCCAAAAATGACTGATGGATTTTAAAATTCAATAACTTGCAAACGGTGACAGCTATTTTAAAAAATTTTGCAGGAGGGTTATGTATAATGTCAGGAGTTCTTTTACCGTAATTTTTTATTTTAGTTCACATCTCAAAGAATAGGTGGCGCTGACGGCGATTAAAGGCCAGGTCGACGCTTCACCCAGCACTGATCACCTGGTCTTCAATCGCCGTCAGCGCCACCTATTGTTTGAGATGCGAACTAAAATAAAAAATTACGGTAAAAAAACTCCTGACATTATACAAAACCCTGCTGCAATTTTTTTTAAATAGCTGTCACCGTTTGCAAGTTATTGAATTTTAAAATCCATCAGTCATTTTTGGGACACCCGGTATATATATATTTTCCTTAAGTGGCGATCTCTTTGTATACGGCTTTCCATTCATTTTCCATTGATTGTTCAATTTTAAGGTCTAACCAGTTGCTGTGAAACATCATCTGGCTATTTACATGATTGATTAAGGGGGTTCAGGGCTTGAAAACTTTTCAAAAAATCGATTTTTTTATGATCTAGTTTGATTATCCAATTAACTCTAAACTCAATGAAAAAAACCGCATAAAAATATATGCATTTTTAACGGAGTTATAAGCATTTATGTATCAACACTTTAAAAGCCGCACCCGTATAATTTCAACTTTAAAGTCGCGTTTTATCAAAACTTGATTTTTGACGACTAACACGAAGATTTAAAAAAAAATTATTTGATATAATGGCTTAATTTTTTTTCTTTTAACATCACTATCTATAGAATGAATTAATATATTTTAGATAGTTTAATATTTTGAGTATTTTTAATGAAAAAAAAAGTTGTATTTTTTAGAGGTGTTTTAAATTTTTAAATTTGAGAATTTTTTTTTAATGTTTTTTTTTTTTTTTTTTTTTTTTTTTTTTTTTTTTTTTTTTGAGTGATAGTTATATCTTTAATTCATTCTATAGAGTAAAGTTTCCGGATAATTTTAAAGCAAAAATTAGGTTCTTATATCAATTCAACGTTAAAATATCTTGCGGATGGTGATATAACACATAATTTTTTTTTTTTTTCGAAAGTTGTGTTACATAAATTTTGCTATATTTCTTATTATATTACATTGAAGTACTTCATTTTACAATTTTATAAGACTAAAAACATACCTTTAAAATATCAGAAAGTTTAAATTAATTACATTGAATACATCTGTTTTTATATGGACTCGAAGCGAGAGCTCGTATCGATCAAGCCCTGAGCCCCCTTAAATAAAATCAGTTAAGGGGTCAAGGGACCTTTGAAATCCTTTTTTTTTATATTTTTAAAATTGCACTTTAAATATTATTCAAAGGGTATATTATGTGCACTATAGCATATATTTATCACAAATAATGTAAAAAGAAATTAAAAAAAAAATGGGGAAATTTTTGTAATATTTTTCATTTAACGGGAATTTTTCAAAATGTCCCATGCGCATTCCATATCAATAAAAGTCTCCAATAATATTTATACAAGTTTGATTTATATATATAAATAAAACTGTGCATTGAATTTTATATATCTGAATATAAAGGTAAAAAAAAATATATATAATTTTTCAATTTTTCTGAAATTTTGAGCATTTTTGAACCTATTTTTACAATTAACTACCTATAACTTTTACAATTATTTTTATTTTCAAAAAACCATGCACAGATTTATGACATATATTGTGAGAAATAAGTATAAAAAATTTCAAAGCATTCAGAGAAAAAATAATGCGCATGGAGCATTTTGAAAAATTTTCGTTAAATCTAAAATATTACAAAAATTTCCCTATTTTTTCGAAAAAAAATTTTTTTTTTTTGCATTTTTTGTGATAAATATATGATATAATGCAATAATGTATCCTTAAATAATATTTAAAGTGCAATTTTAAAAATATGAAAAAAATGATTTCAAAGGTCCCTTCTCCCCTTAAACAGTGAAATAAATACACAGAGTGTTTGCTTTCTGCTATTTTTGAAAGCACGTTATAAAAAAATAATAATAAGTAAGGCATTTTAAATGTATCGCTTGAATCTGAATTAATTTTCACTAAATTTTCTTTTCTTTTTAATATTCACGTGAAATGGTTTTGTTGTTTGAAAGTAAATATTAGTTGTGCCGTCTTACAAAACTGCATATATACAGTTTTGCCGTCTTAGAATTCACAACAATAGTTTTAAAAAATCATATTAAAATATAAAGTAAATGTTTTGTCTAAATATATATATTAAACAAAAACATAATTTGCTGAACAAATAAAAAAATATATATTTCCTACACTATTTAAGCCTGAGAAGGGACAGATATTAAGATAATTGATTTATTTATTTCTAAATTTAATATTAATTTTTTGAAAAAAATATAAGTTAAACCAAGTAAATATTAAAAAATAAAAATGAAATTCAAACAATATGATACTTAAACACCCAAGATCTTAGATTCCGCTCAAATGATATCGAAATAAATCTAACACTTTTTCAGAACATTTGCTTTTAGATTGCCTATTCATCTTGTTTACACTTGCTATAAACATAAAACAAAATCTACGATACAAATATTTGCAAGTTGAGTTTGGAAAAAAAGTCTTAGATTTATTTCGATATCATTTGAGCGGAATCTAAGATCTTGGGTGTTTAAGCATCATATTGTTTGAATTTCATTTTTATTTTTTAATTTTCACTTGATTTAACTTTTTTTTTTCAAAAAATTAATATTAAATGTAGAAATAAATAAATCAATTTTCTTAATATCTGTCCCTTCTCGGGCTTAAATAGTGTAGGAAATAAATTTTGTTTTTTTAATTTGTTCAGCAAATTATGTTTTTGTTTAATATCTCAAGTTTTTTAATAACTACTGCATTCAGATGAACTCATTTCAAAATTAACTGAGGATACCATCATCAGGACTTCCTTTATATGGTATACTACCACAATTACTGATGTAACTTACCCAGGGCCGTACCAAATCGTATGCCTCATTTCCAAATCGTTAGTTTTTTACATATAGGACTGAAATCTGTACATGCTTCCTGTTTTGCTACCAAATATTTCAAAATTTATATTTATTTTCCAATATGATGTCATAAAAGTGCACCATTTATATTTTGAAATCAATTTCACTATTTACGATGTCAAAAATCAGATATCACTTTTATCTTCGACGAATTCTTTTCTTATGAATTACGACGTCATATTCGACACAAAAAAACTCTTCTCTATACAGGGATACAATAGAGGGTATAGGGAGGTATCCGCCATATGTCTTCTGGATTTTTTTTAAGGAACACCGTATATCCTCTATTTCTTAAGAAAGCTAATAGTATCCATACTCAAAAGTATTCACTCTGCTTTGAAAGCATAGCCTCTGCCCTGTGTATTTTTTATGACTAATATCACTGTCTGTATATAACTGATATTTATACTTAACGATCAGTATTGATACATTGCGTATATTGCACATAGTATCAATCAAATGTATTTTTTTTTTATCTATGACACCATATTTATTTATTTTCTGTATTTCTTTAGTTAGAAACTTCTTGATAAATTAATTAATGTTTGAATTGAAATTCTGCCCAAAATTGGAATTTAACTTCGACAGAATTTCAACAGTGTAAAACATTCATACCGCTATCACAGCTCTAGGCAGGATTCGACGTAAAAAAGTTGGGGACAGATGTGATATATGTAATACGTTGGCACGATTGGAACAAAATGGCGATTATGTGTCTCACATGCTAACTCGCCTATCATTGTATATTTATTAATAAATTATTTTCTTGTACTTTCTTTTTTTTAATGATATAAATTGTTTTGTTCTATTGTTTTTAATGAACTTTCTTTTTATTTATCACTATTTTTTTAAATATTAGAAAATGATTTAAAAATATTTATGTGAACGGTATTTAAAAACGAAATTTTCGCCAAATCGACGTAAAAAAATTGCGTTAACGTGTTAAGTATTAGATATCTGTGCCAAGCGTTATGGATATTTCAAATGAGTTTACATTGTATTATTTCATACAAATAATGAATCAAAACAGTTTTGTAAAAATATTTACTTGAAATATAAAAAACGGCTACTTTTCAACAGAAAATCTTTGTGATGTTTTAAAAATTAAATCATGTAGTGTCTTATCATTTTAACAATCATCGGAATAATAAATTTAACCCTCTGAGCGTCTTGCAAATGGGTAAAATTGTAATGTTTTTTTCTCCGCATTTTGTTTTAAATCTTCAGAAAATATTATTCTTTCAATATTATAAAAAAAAAAAAAAAAAAAAAAAAAAAAAAACTTAATTAAAAATATGATTGTTATCCTGGAGAGTATTGATCATTCTAAAATGTAGTTTAAATTCATTAAATCTATAAAATTATAGGTACTTACGTATTAACGCCACCGCCACTACAGATTTGGCGGTTTTTAAGTATCGCCTATCTACACGTAACATTTTTGCGACAAATCATAAAATAAAACACTTTATTTAAAATCAAAACACTTTCAAAATTCAAAACACTTTATTTAAAAACAAAGTAGTTAATCAGATTTCGGTGGAAAATGGGCCGATATAGAGCCACTTCTGCTGCGGTGGCGTTAATACGTAAGTACCGAATTATATTATTTTAAATACTGCTTATATTGCAGTGAAACCTGGAGCTTAGTGAGCGGAATATTACGTTCCAAACACTTAGAGCAGTGATGCACAACCTTTTTACCAGAAAATCGTTTCACACCAGAATATTTGAGAAGTGTAGTTTCTTTTCTTTAATAGCCAAGTTTCTGTCGTTACTATAAGGAAAATTATTCTGCATAAAAATAGTGGTATTTTTGTGGCCCGCGGGCCAAAGGTTGTGCACCCCTGACTTAGAGGGTTAATACAAGTTAATTCAAAATTAAATTTTATCCAATGATTAATTATTTGTAATGTTACAAGTTTGGGAGCGATTTAAAAAAATCGCCAAATTGTAAATTTAAAATAATTATTTGTAAACATTATAGTTTATGTTTGTTCACATTCGATTTGAATGATTAGGTTGATAGAATTGGCTCAATGTCGAAAAGTCTTACGCCAAGAAAGTAGTCATTAATTCTGCGGTTTAGCCTTAAAAAATTGCCAGAAATTCAGTTTGAAGGCATAGTTCTATAGATTTAGTAATTTCATTATGTACCAAGGATGATATACCATTATTTTTTACTATTATTCTTTAATGCTATTATTTTTGAAGACTTTTATTTATTTTAATTTATTTTTATTTTCTTCGAACATATAAGGCGGAGAAATTTTAAAAATGTGGTATAGGTACAAAATCCCGGCACAGATATCATATACGCACTGGCTTTCGCGCGATTTTTTTCTGATGCCAATGTGTCAGAAACTTCGCTACCAAATACCATTTACATATATATTTTTAAATTATTTTCTATTATTTTGAAGAAACAATAAATAGAAAAAAGCTTAATTTGCTTATTTTCTATATTTCTTCAGTTAAAAATCGTCTTGGTCCATTAATCAACATTTCAAAATGTCTCTTTATTATAAAAATCATGCTTCATATTTATTATTTTCTGCAAATGATTCTTTTTCTTGGTATCAAATGTTTCAAAACATGGAGGAAGAAGATAGGTGGAGGTGAACTAAGCCTTAAAAAAGGTTTGCAATGTGAATCCATTTATCGCTCAAATTTTAGTGTACCAAACAAAAGCACGTGGAAAATTGGAAAGCTTCCAAAAAAGGAAGGGATTTTGTATTAATAAGACAAATTGAAAGAAATGAATTACAGCTGGAGCATTTTTTAAGAAGAAATAGGAAATTTTTAAAATGGTCTTTGTTCTATTATTATTTATTAAAAGAAATGTTTACTTTTGAAATAATTGAAATTAGGAAATTATTATTATTATTATTATTAAATGTCATTATTATTATTAAATTTCAAATTAAAATTAAATAAGAAATTGAAAACGTTTGATACGAACTAAAAATTGTATTATTAAAAGTTTTCTTTTTACAGTAATTTTTATTAACACTTTTCAACAAAATTGAAAAATGTTTATGCATTCGTTTTGTCTGTCCGTCTGTCCGCGCTCTAACTCTCGTAAATATACACGGAATGCAAAGAAATTTTACCATGTTATTGAAGTTTACACAAGCACAAACCCTATTAAAAATGAAGTTTCTATCACGATTAGTTTATTTACAGGGACAGTCAAAAGTTTTCGATTATATTAGGCCCAATGGGGAAAAATCGTTTCAAATTAATTTTAAAGATGTTGCGGCCGGACAAACGTATTCACATTTATTTGCATCTACGAAAAGCACACTAAAATATGCAGCTAAAAGAATAGTTATTCATTTACAGGGCCACACAAAATAATTCTAATTTATGATAATAAAGGAGGAAATTGTTTGCGACATATTTTAACGATGGTAAACGGTATCATGTGTTATCAAATTGATATACGTCGCTGAGACTTAATATGAGTTATTTCACTCATAATACGAAGTGCATAGCATTTACAGGGACACACAAAAGACTTCAAAAAGCATATTCTATTCGAAGTACTGTATATTACGCATGGTAACTGTTCCATGGATGAAAGGCATTTTTAATTATGATATGCGCTTTTAAGTGTCACTGAATGTATTCACATTATATGGTGTGCATAAATGCTATAATAGTTACACAATTAAGATATACAGGGTTACTCAAAAGCAGGGCCATCGCTAAGACTTTTTATTGGTGGGGGAGAAGACCTTAAATTGCCAAGTCAAATTTTCATATTTGTCAACTCGTTTTTAATTTTGCCAAGTTACCACACTTAAAAAATGTAATACAGTTCTTAAGTTCGTGTAAAAAGTTAAATGATATTCCCAATTAGAGTTGTAACTTTTATAAATTCTATCAAAAATAGGAAATGTATTACAGTTTTTATTAAAATTTTAATTAAATTTGACAAAAAAGTTTTAAATTTTGCCAAGTGTAACAACATTTGTGAATGTTTGGGAGGGAGGCTCCCCCCCTGTCCCCCCCCCCCTTCTTAGCGAGGCCCCTGCTCAAAAGCACTCGGAAAAGTTACTGAATGTGAGTGTAATTTCCTTAAAGGTTTGTTTTTAAAAAAGTTTTGCATTTTTACGTCGATTCGCATTAAGTTTATCGTGAAATGTTTGTAGAATATAGATTAAATGATATACAGGGTCACGCAAAGAACTGGACACAGGTTTGTTTAAGGATGATAATTTCTGGAAATATGATTTAAATAGTTTAAAGAGTATTGTTGTTTGATTAACATTTTTTATTTATTTTTTTATATAATTAATTTTAGCAAAATGCTTTCGTGTAATAAAGGTACGAGGTAAACTGCAGGGCTGAACAAAAGTATTTAAGTATGTTTTACATCTATTCGTATGAACTTCCAAAAGAAAAATTTCATCCAGCTAGGCATTTTTTTGCTAAACTAAATTTCTCCATGATATAGTATATATATCAACCGACAAATCAAATACAGAGCCGTTCAGAAGTATTGGAATACATATTTGGTTATGGGCAGTAACATCTATTTCCCTGAATAACGAAGTTTTGTTAAAGAATTAAGGAAATTTGGATAGTGTTTTATAAACCATGCTTAACGCGGGATTTTTTTTTTTTATTTTTTTTTTTACTGGTTAATACTTTGTAACGTAGATGAAAAATGTTTATGACTCCGGTTTGTGTGGCCGAGTTCTAACTCTTGTAAATAAACTCTGATGCTCGTAGTATTTTTTATATGTTATTGACGTGTACTACACCGTGATCGCTATTGAAAAGAAAATGTGTAGAATTTATAGTTCATTTGCATAGACAGTTTAAAGTATTCTGTTACATTATGGTCAATGGGAAAAATCGTTTCAAGTTCATTTCAATGACATTAGACCATTTAAAACATAAAGAAATTGATATGCATTTATAAACGGCAGTATAACAAGCATTTTGTAGAATATGGGGTTTGTTAAGCATTTATTATTTATTTAAAGAACCACACAAAAGAATTCCGTTTATGGGGATAATGATACATGGTTGGGAGCTTTTAGCGGCCAAAATATGTTAATAAATTATAGTGAAATAGACATAAATTATTCACTGATTCTCCTCAACGCTACATTTCAGCACCCACATTCCTTTACAAATCTGCTCGTTAATGTTCCCGCTAATTGCCTTATATCATATTCATAAAATGCTAAATAGTTTAATGTAATTAAAACACGCCCCACAAACAATGTTTCTCCGTATATCTTTATGTAATGGAATACTTTTGTGTGCTCCTGTAATTTAAAAACAAACATTCTTTGCATCACAGATTGTACAGAATGTATATTTTAGTATATATATACTTCATAGGTTCATGTCAGTTTTATTATGTTTGAATTAGTTTAACACCATTAAAATGCATTTGAAACTTTTTTTCCCATTGATCGTAATGTCATGGAATATTTTTTATTGTTCCTGTAATTGATTTATGCATCAAATTTCTATAAAATTTAAAATGACACGACAAAATTATGTAATAAGTATTTGTTTTAAATTTCAAATGATTAAAATGCATTTGAAACCCCCCTTGACCGTAATGTAACGGGTTACTTTTGATTGTCCCTGTAATTCATCTATGCATAATTGATCTATCTTAAATTTGAAATAACTTGACAAAATTATGTATTAATTATGTATTTTAAACTTAACGATTCGGTTGGGTAGTTTTTGCGTTGTTATATGCGAATGGACAGATAGACGGATGGACTGAACGACAACTATAGGTGCTACGTATTTACATAATTACGAAAGCACCTAAAAACAACAGATATAAAGCATAATAAAATTTGAGAGCTGTAAAATAAATGAGCTGATTTTCACGCAGTAAAAATTTCGATTCTTATCATGTTTTTAAAATTATTAGAAAATAAATTACACATATTTTAAGATTAATCGCATTTAAATGCGAAAAATGAAGCATAAATACAGGGTTTCGATATTACAAATAGATTTATTCTAAATAATTAATTCAGGGATTAAAAAAAATCAAGATGAATATATAAAAAAAATTTGTTTTGTTACATATTAATAATTGCATTTAAATAATATTTAAAATATAATAATGAAAACATTCTTTTAAAATCATGTATGAAAACATAAGTAATAAATATTAATCTAAAATACAGATTTCTGTTTGCAAACGATTTTCAGATATTAGCAAAATAATGTTATATTTTCAAGAAAAATGTTAGAAGATTTTCTATTTTGATATTTAAAACACATATAATTAAATAATCAAAGAAATTTTTACCTGTGAAGCGCTGTCTAATAAAAAATTCGACGATAAAAAACAAGAGCAATCAAATACGGGTTGTAACCGGTTTGAATTCATAGGCGAATCAAAGCACGTGGTTTTGTTTGGACTTAATGTGACTTAATGTAGGGTTACATTTTTGGCATCACCCAAATCATTATAGTTCACCTCCAGTATATTCTTCCTCCATGGTTTCAAAATCTCCGTTTCACTTACAACATGAAGTCTTAAATATGCCGTTTTTAATTCTTTAGAAAAAAAAAAAAAATCAATTTTATTTTTTCTTTTAAATCACGTAAAAATGATTAAATGCTACAGGAAATATGTCCATTGATCTCTAGATTTTTTTTTTCATTGGAGGAAATTTTTTTTACTCAATTAGGTGCTTCGAAGAAAATTTGTGGCAGCGCGTACAAAATGTGGGAAAATGTCTAGTAAATAACTCGTTCAATGTTAAATCTTGTAATAAATAAACATTAAGAGCCTGCATCAGTCAAACCGAAAATGAAAATCCTATCACAAACCTATGCGTGTTGCCACCAGGAAGGCGTATCCCGAACCCAAAGATTGACACTTTAAAAGACCAATGATATTTTCCAAGCTTGTAATTAATAAGAAAATGGTCATCTCACGCCACCCTTTACCTCCAGGCGATAAAAAGGGGATAAGATACCCCAGGAAGAAAAAAGTCATTAGCAAATGCTAAAAACTCTCGCACCTTTTCAATACTGATAGCCCGAGGGATATGTGCATTTGGATAGTTTCTTCGAGATAATTTCTTACCAAAACACTCGGATCCGTTTTAAAACAAGTCGACATTGACCTTCTTTGTTAGATAGTTTCAAGTGAAATTGAATCATTTATATGTAATTTTAAAAGACAACATACAGATCGTGATTATTATGTCAGAGATTGCACATTAAACATTTTCCAAAGAATCTCCTCTACATTTTAATATTTTTAAATGATTTTTTTTAGCATTGAATAGCTGAGATCATTGAACTGTGCAAAGACCGTTTTATATTTTTTCGATTTTGTTACGAGTATTTTATAGTGGCTTACATCAATAAAGCGAAATCCCAAGATAGAAATTTTTAAGATATCTCGTTTGTATTTTAATATTTTAAAATGATTTTTTTAGCATTGAACAGCTGAGATTTTTCGGTATAAAGACCGTTTTGTACTTTTTTGATTTTGTTTACAGGTGTTTTAAAGAGGCTACTTCAGTCAAGTGAAATCCAATGGAAGAAATTTATAAAAATATCTCTTCTACATTTTTATATTTTTAAATTAATTTTTGGCATTCGATATCTCAGATATTTCGGTACAAAGACCATTTTGTACTTTTTCGACCTTCTTTAGGGGAATTTTAAAAAGCTACTTCAGTCAAATGAAATCCAATGGAAGAAATTTATAAAAATATCTCTTCTACATTTTAATATTTTTAAATGAATTTTTGTCATTGGATAGCTGAGATCTTTCGGTACAAAGATCGTTTTGTACTTTTTCGACTTTGTTTAGGGAAATTTTAAAAAATCTACTTCAGTCAAGTGAAATCCAATGGTAGAATTTTATAAAAATATCTCTTCTGCATTTTAATACTTTTAAATTATTTTTTAGCATTCGATATCTCAGATCTATCGGTACAAAGACCGTTTACAGAACTTTTTCGACTTTGTTTAGGGGGATTTTAAAAAATCTACTTCAGTCAAGTGAAATCCAGTGGTAGGAATTTATAAAAATATCTCTTCTACATTTTAATATTTTTAAATTATTTTTTGGCATTCGATATCTCAGATCTTTCGGTACAAAGACCGTTTTGTACTTTTTCGACTTTGTTTAGGGGAACTTTAAAAAAGCTATTTCAGTCAAGTGAAATCCAATGGTAGAAATTTATAAAAATATCTCTTCTACATTTTAATATTTTTAAATAATTTTTTTTCATTGGATAGCTTAGATCTTTCTCTACAAAGACCGTTTTCTACTTTTTCGACTTTGTTTAGGGGAATTTTAAAAAAGCTACTTCAGTCAAGTGAAATCCAATGGTAGGAATTTATAAAAATATGTCTTCTACATTTTAATATTTTTAAATGATTTTTATGTCATGGGATGGCTGAGATCTTTCTGTACAAAGACCGTTTTTTATATTTTCGACTTTCTCTAGGGGAATTTTAAAAAAGCTACTTCAGTCAAGTGAAATCCAATGGTAGAAATTTCTAAAAATATCTCTTCTATATTTTAATATTTTTAAATGATTTTTTTGTCATGTTATAGCTCAGATCTTTCGGTACAAAGACCGTTTTGTGCTTTTTCGACTCTGTTTAGGGGAATTTTAAAAAAGCTACTTCAGTGAAGTGAAATCCAATGGTAGAAATTTATAAAAATATCTCTTCTACATTTAAATATTTGTAAATCATTATTTGGCATTCGATATCTCAGATCTTTTGGTACAAAGACCGTTTTGTACTTTTTTGATTTTGTTTACAGTTGTTTTAAAGAGGTTACTTCAGTCAAATGAAATCCAATGGTAGAATTTATAAAAATATCTCTTCTACATTTTAATATTTTTAAATGTTTTTTTGTCATTGAATAGCTGAGATCTTTCGGTAAAAAGACCTTTTTGTTTACAGCTGTTTTAAAGAAGCTACTTCAGTCAACCGAAATCCTATAGTAAAATTTTATAAGTATGTCTTTTCGACATTTAAAGATTTTTAAATGATTTTTTGTCATGGGATAGCTGAGATCTTTAGGTACAAATACCGTTTTGTATTTTTTTATATTTTGTTTACAGGTATTTTAAAGAGGCTACATCAGTCAAGTGAAATCCAATGGTAGAAATTTATAAAAATATATCTTCTACATTTTAATATTTTGAAATGACTTTTTTTTTTTTTTTGTCATTGGGTAGCTTAGATCTTTCGGTACAAATACCGTTTTGTACTTTTTTAATTTTGTTTACAGATGTTTTAAAAAAGATACTTCAGGCAAGTGAAATCGAATGGTAGGAATTTATAAAAATATCTCTTCTACATTTTAATATTTTTAAATGAATTTTTGTCATTGGATAGCTGAGATCTTTCGGTACAAAGATCGTTTTGTACTTTTTCGACTTTGTTTAGGGAAATTTTAAAAAATCTACTTCAGTCAAGTGAAATCCAGTGGTAGAATTTTATAAAAATATCTCTTCTGCATTTTAATATTTTTAAATTATTTTTTAGCATTCGATATCTCAGATCTATCGGTACAAAGACCGTTTACAGAACTTTTTCGACTTTGTTTAGGGGAATTTTAAAAAATCTACTTCAGTCAAGTGAAATCCAATGGTAGAAATTTATAAAAATATCTCTTCTACATTTTAATATTTTTAAATGATTTTTTTGTCATTGGATAGCTTAGATCTTTCTCTACAAAGACCGTTTTGTACTTTTTCGACTTTGTTTAGGGGAATTTTAAAAAAGCTACTTCAGTCAAGTGAAATCCAACGGTAGGAATTTTTAAAAATATGTCTTCTACATTTTAATATTTTTAAATGATTTTTATGTCATGGGATGGTTGAGATCTTTCTGTACAAACACCGTTTTTTATATTTTCGACTTTCTCTAGGGGAATTTTAAAAAAGCTACTTCAGTCAAGTGAAATCCAATGCTAGAAATTTCTAAAAATATCTCTTCCATATTTTAATATTTTTAAATGATTTTTTTGTCATGTTATAGCTCAGATCTTTCGGTACAAAGACCGTTTTGTACTTTTTCGACTCTGTTTAGGGGAATTTTAAAAAAGCTACTTCAGTGAAGTGAAATCCAATGGTAGAAATTTATAAAAATATCACTTCTACATTTTAATATTTGTAAATCATTATTTGGCATTCGATATCTCAGATCTTTTGGTACAAAGACCGTTTTGTACTTTTTTGATTTTGTTTACAGTTGTTTTAAAGAGGTTACTTCAGTCAAATGAAATCCAATGGTAGAATTTATAAAAATATCTCTTCTACATTTTAATATTTTTAAATGTTTTTTTGTCATTGAATAGCGGAGATCTTTCGGTAAAAAGACCTTTTTGTTTACAGCTGTTTTAAAGAGGCTACTTCAGTCAACCGAAATCCTATAGTAAAATTTTATAAGTATGTCTTTTCGACATTTAAAGATTTTAAAATGATTTTTTGTCATGGGATAGCTGAGATCTTTAGGTACAAATAATTTTTTTATATTTTGTTTACAGGTATTTTAAAGAGGCTACATCAGTCAAGTGAAATCCAATGGTAGAAACTTATAAAAATATATCTTCTACATTTTAATATTTTGAAATGACTTTTTTTTTTTTTTTTTTTTTTTTTTTTTTTTTTTTTTTTTTGTCATTGGATAGCTTAGATCTTTCGGTAGAAATACCGTTTTGTACTTTTTTAATTTTGTTTACAGATGTTTTAAAAAAGATACTTCAGGCAAGTGAAATCGAATGGTAGGAATTTATAAAAATATCTCTTCTACATTTTAATATTTTTAAATTATTTTTTGGCATTCAATATCTCAGATCTTTCGGTACAAAGACCGTTTTGTACTTTTTCGACTTTGTTTAAGGGAATTTTAAAAAAGCTACTTCAGTCAAGTGAAATCCAATGGTAGGAATTTATAAAAATATCTCTTCTACATTTTAATATTTTTAAATGATTTTTTTGGCATTGGATAGCTGTGATCTTTCGGAACAAAGACTGTTTTGTACTTTTTTGATTTTGTTTACAGGTGTTTTAAAGAAGCTACTTCATTCAAGCAAAATCCTATAGTAGAATTTTATAAATATGTCTTTTTACTTTTAAAGATTTTTAAATGATTTTTTGGCATTCGATGTCTCAGATCTTTCGGTACAAAGACCGTTTTGTACTTTTTTGACTTTGTTTAGGATAATTTTAAAAAAGCTACTTCAGTCAAGTGAAATCAAATGCTAGTAATAACAAAAAAAAAAAAAAAAAAAAAAAAAAAAGAATATCTTCTACATTTTAATGTTTTTAAATGTTTTTTTTGGCCTTGGATATCTCAGATCTTTCGGCACAAAGACCGTTTTGTACTTTTTTGACTTTGTTTAAGGGAATTTTAAAAAAGCTACTTCAGTCAAGTGAAATCCAATGAAAGAAATTTATAAAAGTATCTCTTCTATATTTTAATATTTTTAAAGAAACAGGAAACTTGTCAAAGAAACAGGATCACAGAACTATTATTGGCGCATTTATGAACTATTCGTATTTGCCTGAACTAGTCTGTTCACAAGTGCCCCACATAGCCATTAGAGTTAAATTGACAAATCATTGACATTTCTCAATTTTAGAAGAAATTTTTTATCGGAAATATTTTAGTTTTCATAGCATACGTTAAAACAGTAAAATTTAAATAAATGAATGAATAAATAAAGTTATTCGCTTAGCAATTTGTTACTGAGATTTTATTTTTGAGATCGATAAACAGACTGTAATTGACTACTAAAGAAAAATAAAATGTTAAAGAGCTTCAAGAAAGTTTTACCATATGTCTGCCGGGGCTGTCATTGCTAATAATTAAAAAATAAATAAATAAATAAATAAAAATAATATTAATAGTAATAATTGTAAAAAAATTGCTTCATTTTATCACCTTAATTCCAAATTAGTACCTAATAAGAAAGAGAGAGAAAAAACTTTTAATCGCGGTTTCTATGCCTGTTTATTGAATTTAATGAAATATGATAATGACTTTATTTATATATGATTTTGCTCTAATAACTAACAGAATAAAATGTAAATATATTTATAAATAACCATTTAAATACGTAATCACAATTTGAACTTTCAATATTTTTATTAATTACATCAGTAGTTACATGGTACAAAGAAAAATAAATATCTTGTTTATGAACACTTTCAATGATATATACAATATGTTAAGCTAAACAAAGATAATACAAATTTTATTTACACAATTTGCGTCCACAAAGGCATATTTGCTACATTTTGGAAATCAGATTAGCGTATTTAATAATAATTCTGGTAATATCTATGAATTTACACTTTCTAAACATAAAAAATTTCTAAAAATTTACATTTTCTAAATATTAACAAATCTAAAGCATTATTAGATTTACGAACAGCACTTGAAATATCATTATCAAAATGTAAATATTTTAAAACATTTTAGTTTTCTTTAAAATTCTGAGAGTTTCAGTTTTCAATAGCTCTACTAAGTGTCCCCCTTCAAATATTACTTCACATTTATTTTCTATTATGTAAACAAACACGAAATTACAAATTTTGCTATGTGCAAAGCATTTTTCGTATTTTGTCTCCATCTGAAATCTCCTTCGAAAACAGAGTAATAAATAAAAAGAATAAATTAAAAATCATTTTTATGTAGAATGCATTACTTATAGTACAAAATAAAATAAAATATATATATATAGGGTAGATGTGCCATTTCAGTAACTTTATTTATTTATTTATTTTAGGTTGTACAAGTTGTTAAAGATATATTATTTTCTGTCTTAAATATTTCATGATTCATTTCTGACAAAACTGCTCTGTACACAACAAAATACTTATAATATTAAATTTATAGAAGTAAATAGAAAGAGAAATGAAACTAGAGTAGTCTTTTAAAGAGGCTACTTCAGCCAAGTGAATTCCAATGGTAGAAATTTATAAAAATATCTCGTCTACATTTTAATATTTTTAAATGATTCTTTTGTCATGTGATAGCTAAGATCTTTCGGTACAAAGACCGTTTTGTACTTTTTAGACTTTTATTAGGGGAATTTTAAAAAAGCTACTTCTGTCAAGTGAAATCCAATGGTAGAAATTTATAAAAATATCTCTTCTACATTTTAATATTTTTAAATGATTGTTTTGTCATTGGACAACTAAGATCTTCCGGTACAAAGACCGTTTTGTACTTGTACGACTTTGTTTAGGGGAATTTTAAAAAAGCTACTTCAGTCAAGAGAATTCCAATAGTAGAAATTTATAAAAATATCTCGTCGACATTTTAATATTTTTAAATGATTCTGTTGTCATGGGATAGCTAAGATATTTCGGTACAAAGGCCGTTTTGTACTTTTTCGACTTTGTTTACAGGTGTTTAAAAGAGGCTACTTCAGTCAAGTGAAATCCATTGGTAGAAATTTATAAAAATATCTCGTATACATTTTAATATTTTTAAATGATTTTTTCTCATTTGATAGTTGAGATCTTTCTGTACGAAGAATGTTTTTACTTTTTTGATTTTGTTTACAGGTGTTTTAAAGAGGCTACTTCAGTCAAGTGAATTCCAATGGTAGAAATTTATAAAAATATCAGTTGTACATTTTAATATTTTTAAATGATTTTTTGTCATGGGATAGCTGAGTTCATTCGGTACAAACACCGTTTTGTACTTTTTTGACTTTTATTAGGGGAATTTTAAAAAATTTACTTCCTACAAGTGAAATCCAATGGTAGAAATTTATAAAAATATCTCTTCTATATTTTAATATTTTTAAATGATTTTTTGTCATTGGATAGCTAAGATCTTTCGGTACAAAGACCGTTTTGTACTTTTACGATTTTATTTAGGGGAATTTTAAAAAAGCTACTTTAGTCAAGTGAATTCCAATAGTACAAATTTATAAAAATATCTCGTCTACATTTTAATAGTTTTAAATGATTCTGTTGTCATAGGATAGCTAAGATCTTTCGGTACAAAGAACGTTTTGTACTTTTTCGACTTTGTTTACAGATGTTTTAAAGAGGCTACTTCAGTCAAGTAAAATCCACTGGTAGAAATTTATAAAAATATCTCTTCTAGATTTTAATATTTTTAAATGATTTTTTTGTCATTGGATAGCTGAGAACTTTCGGTACAAGCACCGTTTTGTACTTTTTTTAAATTTTGTTTACAGGTGTTTTAAAGAGGCTACTTCAGCCAAGTGAATTCCAATGGTAGAAATTTATAAAAATATCTCGTCTACACTTTAATATTTTTAAATGATTCTTTTGTCATGGGATAGCTAAGATCTTTCGGTACAAAGACCGTTTTGTACTTTTTAGACTTTCATTAGGGGAATTTTAAAAAAGCTACTTCTGTCAAGTGAAATCCAATGGTAGAAATTTATAAAAGTATCTCTTCTACATTTTAATATTTTTAAATGTTTTCATCTCATTTGATATTTGAGATCTTTCGGTACAAAGACCGTTTTGTACTTTTTCGACTTTGTTTATGAGAATTTTTAAAAAGCTACTTCAGTAATATGAAATCAAATGGTAGAAATTTATAAAATTCTTTCTTCTACATTTTAATATTTTTAAGGGATTTTTTGTCATTGGATAGCTCAGATGTTTCGGTACAAAGACCGTTTTTGCTTTTTTGATTTTGTTTACAGGTGTTTTAAAGAGGCTACTTCAGTCAAGTGAATTCCATTGGTAGAAATTTATAAAAATATCACTTGTACATTTTAATATTTTTAAATATTTTTTTGTCATGGGATAGCTGAGTTCTTTCGGTACAAACACCGTTTTGTACTTTTTAGATTTTTATTAGGGGAATTTTAAAAAAGCTACTTCTGTCAAGTGAAATCCAATGGTAGAAATTTATAAAAATATCTCTTCTACATTTTAATATTTTTAAAATATTTTTTGTCATGGGATAGCTGAGTTCTTTCGGTACAAAGACCGTTTTGTACTTTTTAGACTTTTATTAGGGGAATTTTAAAAAAAAGCTACTTCTGTCAAGTGAAATCCAATGGTAGAAATTTATAAAAATATCTCTTCTACATTTTAATATTTTTAATTGATTGTTTTGTCATTGGACAACTAAGATCTTCCGGTACAAAGACCGTTTTGTACTTGTACGACTTTGTTTAGGGGAATTTTAAAAAAGCTACTTCAGTCAAGAGAATTCCAATAGTAGAAATTTATAAAAATATCTCGTCTACATTTTAATATTTTTAAATGATTCTGTTGTCATTGGATAGCTGAGATCTTTCGGTACAAAGACCGTTTTGTACTTTTTTTTAAATTTTGTTTACAGGTGTTTTAAAGAGGCTACTTCAGCCAAGTGAATTCCAATGGTAGAAATTTATAAAAATATCTCGTCTACATTTTAATATTTTTAAATGATTCTTCTGTCATGGGATAGCTAAGATCTTTCGGTACAAAGACCATTCTGTACTTTTTAGACTTTTATTAGGGGAATTTTAAAAAAGCTACTTCAGTCAAGTGAAATCCAATGGTAGAAATTTATAAAAATATCTCTTCTACATTTTAATATTTTTAAATGATTTTTTCTCATTTGATAGTTGAGATCTTTCGGTACAAAGACCGTTTTCTACTTTTTTCGATTTTGTTTACAGGTGTTTTAAAGAGGCCAGTTCAGTCAAGTTAAATCCATTGGTAGAAATTTATTAAAATATCTCTTCTACATTTTAATATTTTTAAATGATTTTTTTGTCATTGGATAGCTAAGATCTTTCGTTACAAAGACCGTTTTGTACTTTTACGACATTATTTAGGGGAATTTTAAAAAAGCTACTTCAGTCAAGTGAATTACAATGGTAGAAATTTATAAAAATATCTCGTCTACATTTTAATATTTTTAAATGATTCTGTTGTCATGGGATAGCTAAGATCTGTCGGTACAAAGACCGTTTTGTTATTTTTCGACTTTGTTTACAGGTGTTTTAAAGAGGCTACTTCAGTCAAGTGAATTCCAATGGTAGAAATTTTAAAAAATATCTCGTCTACATTTTAATATTTTTATATGATTCTTTTGTCATGGGTAGCAAAGATCTTTCAGTACAAAGACCGTTTTGTACTTTTTAGACTTTTATTAGTGGCATTTTAAAAAAGCTACTTCTGTCAAGTGAAATCCAATGGTAGAAATATATAAAAATATCTCTTCTACATTTTAATATTTTTAAATAATTTTTCTGTCATTGGATAGCTGAGATCTTTCTGTGTGAAGACCGTTTAGTACTTTTTTGGTGTTGTTTACAGGTGTTTAAAGAGGCTACTTCAGTCAAGCGAAATCCTGTAGTAGAAATTTATAAATGTATCTTTTCTACATTTAAATCTTTTTAAATGATTTTTTGGCATTGAATATCTGAGAGCTTGCGGTTCAAAGACCGTTTTATATTTTTTCAAGTTTGCTATGGGGGTTTTAAAGGGGCTTACTTCAATCAAGCGAAATCCTATGAAGTTTTGAAGTTCATATAAATATATATTTTTCTCTTCTACATTTTAATATTTTTAAATGATTTTTTTAGCATTGAATGTTAGAAATTTATAAAGATATCTCGTCTACAAGTAAATATAAACTGATGATTACCTCAATCAGGTAAAATCCCATGGTAGAAATTTATAAAGATATCTTTAAGATCATTTAAAAGTCATTTCTATAGATCATTTTAATACTTGTAATTTTTGTTTCATTATATAACTGATATCTTTCTTTACAAAGAACGTTTTATATCTTTTCGACTTTGTCACGGGTATTTTATAATTACTTACTTCAATAGAGCTAAATCACATTTTAGAAATTTTTAAAGATATCTCGTTTGTATTTTAATTGTCTTTAAACTTTTTTTCAGGGGGGGGGGGGCATTAGATATCGGAGATTTCTCTGTACAAAGATCTTTTTACATTTTTTAGATTTTTTACGGGTATTTTAAAGTGTCTTACTTGAATAGAGAGAAATCCCATTATAGAAATTTATAAAGATATCTCGTCAACATTTTAATTTTTTAAATGATTTTTTTAGCATTGAATTTCTGAGATATTTCTGTACAAATACCTCTTTATATTTTTTTTCGATTTTTTTACGGGTATTTTAAAGGTGTTTACTTCAATGAAGTGAAATCCTATGACAGAAATTTATAGAAATATCTCGTCTATATTTTAATAATTTTTTTTATATTGAACAGCTGAGATCTTTCTGTACAAAGACCGTATTACAATTTTTGATTTCGATACAGGTATTTTAAAGTGACTTACTTCAGTCAAGCGAAATCCCATTGTAGAAATTTATAAAAATATCTCGCCTACATTTAAAAAAATTATTTTTTTTTCTTACATTGAATAGCCTTTACGATTTCATTTATTTTAAAGAGGCTACTGCAGTTAAACGAAACAATGTCTTCGCTTTAAAGCTAATGCTATGAAAGAAATTTATAAAAGTTTATCGTCTGTGTTTTAATAGTTTTAAGTATTTTTTTTTTCTTACTTTGCCTAGTTGATATCGATTTGCACAAAGGCCATTTTCTATTTTTCGATTTATTTTACGGGTATTAAAAAAAAAAAAAAAAAAAAAAACTTTAATCAAGCTAAACAATTTACTAGCTTATAATAATTCTTTCGACGATAATCCAACGGTCGAAATTTATAAATAAATCTCGTCTGCATTTTAATATTTTTTTCCCCCTTTAATAGTTCAGAGCGATCTCTTCAAAGGCCTTTTTCTACTTTTTTAATTTTCTTTACAGGACAGTTTCATTTTCGGAACCGTTTTCAAAAGTGATATTATCCTCATATTTAAAATCTACAATCAGTATCGAAAAAAGTAAAAATCGGCCTCTATACTAACCATCGTCACCTATACTATGCAGAAAAAAAAATAATTAAAAATTGGAATGAAAATATGGCATCTTTATAAAAATCTTCCGTAGGTTTAGTATAATTGAGTTTGTCTTTTCGCGTGACTGAAAAAACCGTTATTCTAAAATTTAGATCAGTTAGACTATGACAGGCTTTGGAATATATACGTATTATTTAATTAAAATAGTATAAGAACTTTAAAAATCATTCGTTTATCTTTCTGAAAGGGAAAAAGACAGGAAAGACAATTTATATACAATAAAGCATAAATGTATCATTTACGGATGTGAATTTTACCGCAACAGAATATATTTGCTAAAGTATTGTAAATTAGTCATAATTTTCGATAGAAGTGTCAAAATAAATATATTTCTATCTTTTAAATTAGTGTTATCCAATTTAATCATAAATTGCATAATAATTACTTTATATTTTAGAGTGGGTATACTGCAAACTTTTATTGATTAAAATAGAAATATTTATGAAATATTTATGAAAAGGAACATTTAAACTAATTCATTAAGAATTGTCTAAAAGAATGATAAGAAAACTTTAATACAAATGTATTTATTCGCGAATATATCTATTCATTTTTAATGTCAGAACCATTGTTATTTTCTTTCTGCCCTTTCTTCTTTTCCCTTTGTCGACTGCAGATGACAAAAAGTTAATTCTGTTATGTTTTATGAATTAACGAATATATCACTTTGATGTTGTACGCAATTAAAGAATCTTTTTTAGAAATTAAACTTCAAATATATGGAAGAAAAATAATAAAAATGGTAAATCTGTTTTTATTCGAAATCAATAATGCTTTTAAAGTACATTTGAGATTAGATGCCTAATTAAACAAACTTTTTGAAATCAACATGTATTTACATCATTTCTGAAATTCATTTCTGATCGAACTTCTTGCGTGAGATATCATGCATTCAGAAAAGGATGTTTTTATTTTTTCATCCTAAAGCAGCAAACAACATTTTACTAATAGCCACAGGCAAGATTTTACACCTTCGTCCCTGTAAGACTCCCTACAGGGTAAACCCATATCGTCTTTCACCCTAATTACTCTTAAGGCGTCTCCCTTTTAAAGGCGGAGTTAAACACCATTTTCGACTCTTTTAAATCAAAGTGCTTCAACTTTTTATACAAATAGCATAGATTAATTTTTTTTTTTAAATAAAAATAAAAAACATTTTCTGAAAGCTAAATAATTAAACTCTGCATGCTGTTTTACCAAATTTTAAAATGTCAAACAGATTTTTCGTAATAAGACATTAAAGGTGAATTTTAAAGACTATAAAATAACGCACTTGTATCGCCTTAAAATTCAAAAAAGAAATAAAATTTCAGAATGACGTGCATACTTTAAACCTACAGGTTTGCAAAACAACAAAAATTATTAAATTTGAGCAAAATGCAAAGGAATGAAAGCGATAAATTTCTTCCATTGAAATAACATTAGCCGTTCTATCTCGGAGCGTTACTGATGTAGGGCCTTAAGGAGTCGAACTGGAAATAAATAAAGCAGAGCACTGCCGTGCTATGCTTTAATATTTCATCTTTTAACTGTTTTGCGATATTACTTGGTCATTTTAAATCTGACGTAACTTTCTTCCATTTACGGCTGTTAACGCATTTTAAAGAATTCATTAATTTAATATTTTCTTTCTTTTTTAATACTCACATGTAGATATAGTTTTATGACGTAATTTTCAATATTTCTCGTTCTTAACTTGTAACTTTTTAGTTCTCATCTGAAAGTATTTTTCTGTTTGTGATAGTCACGTGTAAATATTTTTTTCTAATTTAAAGAAAATATTATTCTTTGATCATTTGGCAACAATTTAAAATATTTAAAACATTTTGTAAACAAGGCTAACTTACCATAATATAAAGGCTTGTCATTCACCAAGTTTCCTTTGACCGCAGTACAGGGGGCGCTGAACTACATGATTTTCTAGTGTTCCTTCAACCTTCGGTAAGAGTTGCGACATGATGGCAATAAATTCTGATTGGTCGAAATCTGTTTTCAACCGCCGCAGGCGATCGACTGCACCACTATCATAGACTTTACATGGGATGAAAACAGAGGGTTTTAAAATCCTCCTCATTCATAATATTTTAATGCTTTTTTCGATTTTTAACATCAATTTTCAGGTTCAGAAATGTTTATATTATGGATATAAATACACTTTTGTCTACGAATTTCGCAATTTTCATGAAAAAATATTTTTTTTCTTCCATAAGTTTCGTTTTCGTACTGCCAGCACTAGCAATATCCCATCATTTTCTCGTTATATTTTAATATATATGCATATAATTTGAATTATTTTTATTTGTATGACTAAATTGTATATATATCCTTGCATTGTTTTGATGGAATAGCATCGCAAGTATTTTTTTTTTCTTTTTTCCGTCACAAGTAATCAAAATAAGTTTGGCGAGGAATAGAAAAACGCCAAGCGCCAAATGCCTTTATGAACTTGTGTTGTCGTTTAAAAAGTTGTTTTGCGATAAACTTTGCAGATGGTTTGGTGTAATGGTTAGCATACAAATCTCGTAACCCAAACATTGTGGGTTCGATCCTCGATATTTTAGATTTCTCTTTTTTCTTTTTTTTTCTTTATTGATTTATTGAGATTACCATATTTTTTTAATAATTTATTATCAGTTATTAAAATATATTTTTTTAGACTGATTTTTTTTAAATGAAACTAAGTTTTAATGTTAAATATCATCCAACGGCTATATTTTGATAATTAAAAAGAAACATTTTACTCTTTTTTTTCCTTTATTGATTTATTATAAGTTAATGTATTTTTTAATTAGTTTTTTTCAAAAAAAAAAAAAAAACACTAAGTTTCAATATTTAATTTAATTTATTTATTAATAATTTATTATCAGTTAATAAAATGTTATATTTCTTTAGATTTATTATTATTATTATTAATGAAACTAAGTTTTAATAAGAAATATGATCCAAGGGTTATATTTTGATAATTAAAGAGAAACATAAACTTTAATGCAATAACATTGAATAAAATTACATTTAAAATATATCTATTTCGTAATTTAATAACATAAAAAAAAATCTAATTACTACAGATAACTTATTACAGTATTCATTTTTATTGAATTAATCCTTCACTGCTCGATTTTTTCTATTTTTATGATTAAAAAAAATATATTATTTTAAATCTATAGATCGGTCTAATAATGGGAAAAATAGGAAAAAGAATTCAATTTAAAATTTGATATTATATGGTGTGTACTGTATGTACACATTTTGGGTTTTAAAGTACTGTATTGCTTTATTTTGTTACAAAATGAGCTTATTTTTTAAAAAATCATTTTTTTTCTTTTTCTTTTTTAAATGGATTTATTTACTCTTTATTTATTTAATTATTCTTTATTTAATTACTCTTTTTTTCCGATTCTTCCAAATAACTAAGTTTTAATATTTTATTTTATTTATTTATTTTTAATAATTTATTATCAGTTAATAACATGTTATATTTCGTTTGATCGATTTTTTTAATGAAATTAAGTTTTAATATTTATCATGATTCAAGTGCTATATTTTGATAATTAAAAAGAATTATAGTTTTTAAAGCAGTAATAACATCGAAAAAATTACATTTAAAATAGTTTATGCTGTAATTTAATAACATAAAAATATCTAATTACTAGAAATAACTTACTACAGAGTTCGTTTTTATAAAATTAACCCTCAACTGCACAATTTTTTTCTATTTTATCTATATCTGTTGAATAATGGGGAAAATAGTAATTATAATTAATATTTATTTGCATTAATATTGATATTTTTAAGTATTCGGTAAAAATAACTCCTACCATAATAGCTTCATCGACATTTTTTAAGCCAAATTTATGGCACATAATAAAAATTATAATTTTTTCAGGTATGTGCTAGATACGGCACATGGTGCAGTGAGGGGTTAAGTAGGATGCTTCATACATCAAATACGTATTTAAAAAAAAAAAAAAAAAAAAAAAAAAAAAAAGGAAGTTGGGAATATAAATAGTAAGTTCGTAAGTTGAATTTTTTTCTAAAAATAATTTTACATGGAGAGCGAGGAATGTCAAAAGTGATTAAAGGCGAAAATTTTATGAAAAGTTATTTAGAAGACCGAATTTTTTTTCTTACTGCACAATACCAAATAGAGCAATTAAAAAAGAAAAAAAGTCCTTCCGGCAATGCCGGGAGGAAGAGGTAGCTTTCATATACTTAAATATTTATTTATTTATTTTAAAGTAAGTTACATTGTTCAAAAATACTAATCTCAAATTAGTGGAAATAATCTTATAAAATTAGTGATTTTATAAGATTGAATACTATTTTTGTCAAGACTGAATATTAATAGGAATTTTTAGAAATTAGTCATCTTTTATTCAATCTGGTTTTATTTTAAGCGATTTGGAGAGTCACTAAATTCCACGATATCATAAAGTGTATGCCATTTTAAAGCAACATTGTGAATCGTTCAGATCAGACCGTTTCAAAATGTCAGCCATAAGAAAAGTTCTAAGTGCTATAACTCAATCATTTTGTAAGATATAGACAAAATAAAAAGTGTTCTGGAATTGTTGTTTTAAGTTCGAACACGTAAAAGAAAAATATTTTTCAAATTTTGATTTTTCCGCATTTTATTTTAAATTTTAAATTTTTAAAAAAATTTAAAATGGCCACCATTTTGAAACAAAATGGCGGATGATGCTGGCCAACGAACTCGGTTGAGACATTTGTATGTACTATGTACATACCAAGTTTCAGTGAAATCGGTTCATAAATAAGCGTGTTATCACGTGACCAAAGTCAGATCGTTTCAAAATGTCAGCCATAAGAAAAATTCAAAGTGCTATAACTCAATCATTTTTTAAGATATAGACAAAATAAAAAGTGTTCTGGAATCTTTGTTTTAAGTTCTAACACGTAAAAGAAAAATATTTTTCAACTTTTAATTTTTTTGCAGTAAATTTTTAATTTTAAATTTTTTAAAAAATTTAAAATGGCCGCCATTTTGAAACAAAATGGCGGATTATGCTGACCAACGAACTCGGTCGAGACATTTGTATGTACTATGTACATACCAACTTTCAGTGAAATCGGTTCATAAATACGCGTGTTATCACGTGACCAAAGTCAGATCGTTTCAAAATGTCAGCCATAAGAAAAATTCAAAGTGCTATAACTCAATCATTTTTTAAGATATAGACAAAATAAAAAGTGTTCTGGAATCTTTGTTTTAAGTTCTAACACGTAAAAGAAAAATATTTTTCAACTTTTAATTTTTCTGCAATAAATTTTTAATTTTAAATTTTTTTAAAAATTTAAAATGGCCGCCATTTTGAAACAAAATGGCGGATTATGCTGACCAACGAACTCGGTCGAGACATTTGTATGTACTATGTACATACCAAGTTTCAGTGAAATCGGTTCATAAATACGCGTGTTATCACGTGACAAAAATCAGATCGTTTCAAAATGTCAGCCATAAGAAAAATTCAAAGTGCTATAACTCAATCATTTTTTAAGATATAGACAAAATAAAAAGTGTTCTGGAATCTTTGTTTTAAGTTCTAACACGTAAAAGAAAAATATTTTTCAACTTTTAATTTTTTCGCATTTAATTTTAAATTTTAAAATTTTTAAAAAATTTAAAATGGCCGCCATTTTGAAACAAAATGGCGGATGATGCTGACCAACGAACTCGGTCGAGACATTTGTATGTACTATGTACGTACCAAGTTTCATTCAAATCGGTTCATAAATATGTTAGTTATCGCATGACAAAAATCAGATATATATATATATATATGGTTATATATATATATATATATATATATATATGTCAACATTTGAACGGAGGGTGGTTTTGGGGTCTGGGGGTCATGATCGGTGAAAATATACCAAAATTTTCCGGAAGTGCTTTCCTCCGGACGGCTGCAATAGGTAGCTTTTTACTTTTTGTAATGAAAGCTACCTAAAAAAGAGAAAGAAATTGTAGTTAAAAAATTAGCCCTTTCCATTCGACAAATGAACCTCTATCAGCCGCCATTGAGGAGAGGCCAATTATAATTGAAAATGTAATATAAATGTTGAAAATCTAAAAACGCTGTTCGACTCTAAAGAACTGGAATATAAAATTCCACGCATGACTATCTGAAAACTTCATGCATTGAAGATGCGCAATGAGATCTTAAATGTGTGGCTTCTTGATATATATTTATTTATATAATTATTTATTAATGTCTTAGGCATCCTAAGCATAAAATTTGCATGGAAATAAGCAATACACATATTTTAGAAACACATGATTACTTTTTTTTTTCATTTTGTTTTTATGTGTTTCAGGGCTGTAGGAAAAATGTTTTTTAATCTAACGTCGTATGAAGTAAATGCTTATATTCTGTCTTAAATGTATCTGTGAGCTCAGTTTAAACCCTAACCTCAAAATCACCGCCCATCCCCTCCCGCACACACGCGTGCACCCAAAGGTTTGGTTTGATTTGGTTTCTGCCGGCCAATTATCTACGCTTGGGATATAGGACCTAATGGGTGGGATGCCCTCCGTGGGGGTCTTTCTAAGGGAACCTAACCCATATTTACGCGTAAAAATCCAAGGTTCGAAGAAAACCACGGAAAACTCCGAACAGTTAGGCCGACGGCCGCGATTGGGTTCGAGCCCAACACCTGCCGTCTACCAGTTTTGAGGTCAGAATCTCGCGGCCACTGGTGGGGCCGCAACCAAAGGAAAAATGTATTAATATTTATAGCCGATAAATTGCCACAAAAAATCTCTTGAAAATATTTTTTTAATAAAGTGTAAAACATTAAAATAGTAAATAAATAAATATGTTTTATCTAAGCACAAGGCATATTTTAAAAAATTGTCAGAAATTGCTTGCTTAAGCAAAGTTATATTCTGCTATTGCAAAAATTATTAGAATTTTTTTTTCTTTCTTTTGTGAGTCTGATACTAGTTGTTCAATCTTGTGTAATTTTGACAGGTAATTTTAAGCATTTTATTTTCCGTGAATTTGTTCGTCTCTCAGTTTGGTATGCTTAAGACTGTTCTTAAATACAAACCGACTATTTTCCGACACATTTTTAAATTTATTTTCGTTCAGAAACGTATCAAATTAATGTGTTCTTTTATTTAGAAACAATTTAATAGAAATGTTTCCCCCCTTTTTTGGTAAAAAAAGAAGTTTTTCGGCAAATGCTGTCAACACGCATGACGCGTGTTGACGCATTCGCCTAATTTCCGGACGCGACACCGCAGAAAAGGAAAACATTGTCTTCTAAAGCAAGGATCATTTATAAAAATATAGTTAGTTTATGAGTAAATAAAAAACTTTTAGAATGTAAATCATTTTAGTAATAATACCTGAAATATCCTGTTTTTATGTTTAAAAAGGATTTAATAAGTTTTGCGTTGTTCAGTGGGAAGGGGGAGGGAAATATTTTTTGGAGAGCCACTTGTTCTCAAACTCAAACTGATTACTTTTTACCGTATTCACAAGGTTATTTCTATTAGCAAATACATACGACTTTACGTTTTTCTTTTTTCGATTGTAAGAAATCGAATAACGTTTCTCGTTTTCCGATATAATTTTTGGAAAATGGAAATAAAAACTGCACAGTCGAGTTATTGATTGAATATGACAGATGATAATAAAAGAGTAATATAGGTGTTAAAGTTTTTTACGGAAAACTGGAGGAATGGTGCATTTTTTGGCATTTAAATAGTAACATCTGCAGATTTCATGCTTTTCCGTATAAAAATGAGGTCGTGAATATGCCAAAAGTATTTGCATTGTTAACGAGGTTAAAAGAAAGAAAGAAAGAAAAAAAAAAAAAAAAAAAAAAGGTGGAGACTATTTTTAATGCAATCTTTAATGGCATAGGTTGATAGTTTTCATATTTTGAACAATCTATACAAAATCCACTCTAAATGTGAATATTCATAAAAATATGCACTTTAGTTGAAAAATGCTAAATTTGTAGTTTTTTTTTTTTTTTTTTTTTTTTTTTTTTTTTTTTTTTTTTTAAATAAACGCTAAAAATTTCGTTAAAAAAATTCCGAAGTTCGAGGAATATTTAAAAATATCTATATTAATTATTTATGCAATTATGAATTCCTTTTCTGTAAGATTACTCAATGATTCTATTTCTTTTATTTTTTTTTAAATAGAAATTATAGGGATGAAGACAATCGATATTAAATTTTTGAATACTTATAAAAATATATGCAATGCATAGAATTATAAAAAATAATTATTTTTTATGCAACGCCTAATGGGGTTAATGTTTATATTTGGTATTTTTAGGTCCAAATAAATAGATCAATCATAACATAAATGTTAAATTCACACACACTCAAAAGTTAACAGTTTGTAGGAGGTGTTAAATTCAAAACATCTGGAAAATTAACAATGTAGCATACCCCCCCCCCCCCCCCCGCCTCACCCGTCCCTTCCGCATTCGAAAAAATGTTATTGATTAAAAATTTGCTTAAGCACATGTATAGTTTTCATTCCTTTAAAATGTACTGTGACATAATACTAAAATGTATAATCAGTATTTCAGTGATTAAATTCGATAAGTTGAGGGACTTCCTTTTACAAATAGTCTAATGAGAAAATCTGTAAGTAAATATGTATTGTTGTATGCTAAATAACCAATTTAAATTAAATATTAAATGTATTTGAATAAAAGAATTTCACTTGATATTACTTTTGTCATAATAAAGACAAAAACAGAAATAAATCGTTTATTTATAATATCGTCCTAATAAAAGAAGAAGAATTATTTTGTTTATCTCTTTCGTCTCTTTTGAACGATCATTAAAATAATAATATTACTGTTATCAAAAGTAACCAAAGGGCGAGGAAGCGCCAAGCATAAAAATCAGGGTTGCACGCGTTTTCGTCCATCCTCCACTTTTCTTCCACTGAGCATGCGTACTTGATCTCATGACGCTGCTCAGGGCCGTGCTTAGGACTTTGGCGGCCCTGGGCGAAATATATTTTGGCGGCCTTTTTTGCGAAATTTTTTAAACGGATATAAAATGTCATAAGCTGTACAAAATGTACCACAAGAGTGAAATTAGTATGAACTTTTTAACACAAAAAATTGAAGAAAAAAAAAAGGCATCATAAGAATTATTACCAAAAGAATCAAATTTCACTTGCACATCAGTATGTATAATAATCCTTTTAGCTTACCATTTTTTGACTTTTCATGATAAATTACAGTTCATTTTAATTTGTAGGTTTTAGCATCATAAATAGCACGTAATCTATACCTATATTATAAAGAGGTAAAGTTTGTTTATATGTAGGGACTAATCTCTGGAACTACGAACCGATTTCAAAAGTAATGGTGCCAAAATGATGGTGTTCTTCCCTGTTCAAACATAGGCTATATCTTATGTCGATGCCACTAACCCAGGGAGTACAGGCGCAAAATAGCGATTTTTAAACAATCTTGAGAAATAACGAACCGATTAGAAAATAATGATTTAAGATGATTGTGACAGTCCTTGGTTCAACATTGACTATATTTTATGTTGGCGTCATTACCCCATAGGAAGCAAAAAACTTTCTAAAGATGCAACTGATGTATTACTGAAGGACATAGAAACATAACGTTTGGCTTGTTTGTTATTTATAAGATATAAATGATCTCAAAGAGCGTTTTCCAAAAATAGTTCTAAAAAATGTCACTTTTGCGTTACTGACGGACCTAGAAACATATATTTTGGGACGTTAATTACTTATAAAATATAAATGATTTTCAAGAACTGTTTCTAAAAAATATAAAATTTAAAAAGGGTAAAAAATGCGCGAGATGCGATATAAAAACTTTCTAAATTGAATTTTTAAAACAATCTCGGGAAGTAACGAACCGATTTAAAAAATAATGATGTCAAAATGATGGTGACAGTCCTTTCTTTAACAAAAGCTATATCTTATGTCGATGTCGTTACCCCAAAAGGGGTGCAGGAGCAAACAAACGCTCTAAAAATGCGATTTGTGTGTTACTGAAGGGCTTAGAAACATGAAATTTTGAATGGTAGTTACTTATAACATAAATATGGTCCCCAAAAACATTTCCTAAACAATTTGAAATTTAAAAGAGGGGAAAATGAGCGAAAAGCGTCCTAAAAACGTTCTAAATGGCGATTTGTAAACAATCTCAACAAGTATCAAACCGATTCCAAAAGTAAATTTGTGGCGATGGAGCCTGTTAAAAAATAACAAACATAAGCTATATTTTATGTTCGGGATGCTATCAACAGAGGGTTTCAGTAGCAAAAAATATTCAAAATGTCTATCTTTCTAAATTGTTAAAAGGTCAAATAAATAAAGTGTAATAAATTAATTCAAAAACTATAAACCAAGGGTTATATTAGGTTTGTTTTATGTTGGGCTCAGTAGAGAGAAAAAGATTAAAGACTTCATGCGTTGAATCCTGTGTTTAATTTTACCCTTTTTTAAAGGAATAGTAAAAATGTTTTATACAGAAAAAATCTCAGCAAATTTCTTTTAATTATATTGATGGTCAACAGCGTCTAAATATGTTTCATATATATTAACCCTGTACAAGGATTACTGAAAGAATTATCATAATAGCTAAAAATGTATGAATTGATATGTACTACTTTGAATTCTAATATTTTTATTTTGCTCATTTTCCTTTTTTGAATTTGTATACTAATTTTATTAATTAAAAAGTAGCTCATTTTCTACATTTGTAAGAAGTTATGTCAGAAAACTGTGTCGCCACTTGTCACAAATGAAGTCGATGAATCCCTTTGAGGGAAGAAGTCCTACTTAAAAATATATTTACAAGTTGACATTAAAATAGAAAGAAAACATTAAACCTAATAATACGTGCGAAACACATTTAAAGACGAACATTACGGCATATTTAAAATGTTATATTTAAAATGATTACGAAAAAGTATCTTTTTTAATACTTTCCAACAAAGTTCCAAAATAATTATGATTTCGGTTTACCTGTTCTCTGTCCGCGCTCTAACTTCCGTAAATAACTTGGATTGCCCTGAAATTTTTCGACGTTATTGACGTTTACTCTAGCAGAACTTTATGTCAAATGAAGGTTCTAGCATGATTAGTATATTTACAGGGACAGTCGAAGTTACGTTATAGCCTAAGGAGAAAAATCGTTTCAAATGAATTTTAAAGATTTTACAACCTGTCAAATACACTACAAATTATATGCATTTACGACGCGCTCTAAAATATGCTTTCTGTAATATACGCGGTGAAAAAAAATTTCTGGTATTCATTTACAAGGCCACGCAAAAGAATTGCATTACATAGTGGTAAAGAAGGGAATTGTGTGCGACATATTTTAATTGTATTAAATTATTTTATACATACTAAAACTGATATACGTCGTTGAGACTTAACATAAGTTATACGATATAACTATATATAATACGAAGTGCACAGCTTTTACAGGGACACACAAAAGATTTCGAATAGTATATTCTTTCCGACGCACTGTATATGTATCCGATGATGGCTGATGGATGGATAAAATGCATTTTAATTATGATATGTATGTGCTTTTAAGTTTCTCTAAATCTATGCATATTATATAGAGTGTATAAATTCTACAGTTGATATACAAGGCTATACCGAAGAGATCGTAAACATTACTGAATATGAGCGTAAATTACTTAAAGGTGATTTTTAAATAAGTTATGCATTTTTTTGCTAAACTGCATTCAGTTTACTAAGGAATAGTTTTAGAATATGGATAAAATGATATACAGGGCCACGCAAAGAATTGAATATATGGACGCCTATGAATAATAATTTCTGAGAATGTGTTTTCAGTAGTTTTACGAATGTTTTAGTTTAAATAAATTGTAACCAACTTGTCAGGCTCGGATTGCGCCTGACAAGTCAAATAGACTCTTCATAAAAACTGGTAAAATGTAAAAGCAACACCAACTTTTTTGCGGCCCCAAATTTTGGCGGCCCTGGGCAAATGTCCGGCTCGCCCCCCCTTAAGCACGGCCCTGACGCTACTCTTACAAACAAGGTCCAGGTACCCTATGATTTTCACGTTGGTAGCGCCATCTAATGTTAAAAACTGAAATGTTTTCCATTATTTCCTATGGGATTATTAGCAGTAGTATGCACCAGGGGGCGTTACATACGAGACAAAGTCATATAATAAGTTGGCAATTATAGGGACAATTTCAACAATAGATTTTCTCCTGAATGCGAGGCCTTTTGTAAACTATGCAAAAAATGTCTCTCAAAATTCTGAAAATTTAAATTTAAAAGTGAAATAAATCATTAAAAAATAAATCAAATTTAAAAATAAATGCAGTCTGCACACCGGAAACTTCTAATGTATAAAATTATGTAAAATATTTAAATTCCTATACATAATTTTTGCTCCTATAAAACTTTTTTTATGGAACAGTTTTGACCAACTTTAACATTAAATATCGCTTAAAATAATTATTCGATTTAAAAACTGTTTGTATCAGCGTGTTTGTCAAATATTTCTCTAAGATACCAGTAATTTCCATGTTTTTCTCTAGAATAGTTTTTATTTTATTTTATTTTATTTTATTTTATTTTATTTTATTTTATTTTTATTTTTATTTTTTAAAATATTTGCGAAGAAATACCCTAGGTTAAAAAAATTTCATCATCAGCAGCAAAGACAGCGCTAGTTACTTTTTTTTTTCTTTTTTCTTTTTTTTTTTTTTTTTTTTTTTTTTTTTTTTTTGACTAGAAAGATTACTTGCGCCAAAAAGAAATTTTGCAAGGAAAGATTATGCCGCCGGAGCGGCGACACTGGAGTTTGAAGTATTAATGCTAGAGTTAAAGTAAGACTAATTTTTGAAGCTCCAGAAGAAAGTTTTATCTGAATTAGAAAACCGTTTAACTCTAGCTCAATGTCTGGGGCTTTCAAACCTAAGCCAGTCTTTGAAGTTTAAAAACAAAATGCTTATTGTTAGAGTCATTTTTACAAAAACATGAACTTTTTTTTACAGAAAAAGAGTAAAAATGTACAACTTCTAAATCAAGCTAAGAATCTTTTCGCATGTTCGCAATTCATTCTTTAAAAAATATATTGAATGGATTGTGAAGGTCAAAAACCAAGAAAGTACTTATTTTTAAGAAGTTTGGAAGAATTGGGTTTACATCGTTTCATATACCCTATTTTATACCCCTCTTTCTAACTCTGATTATTCTATAGGGAACAATATAAATTTTCTTATTCTCACATTTATTATGTAAGCCTAATTTAAAAATATATTTATGTTAGAAATAAGCTCAGACTTATAACTAGGGAGAAACGAAATGATCCTTTCTTTTCTTTCTTTTTAAGGAAGCTATTTCGAAAATTCAATTTAATGCCAATGTTTTAAGAACAGCCCTTTTATCTTTAAAAATACTCTTCTAAAACTGATTTTCATTAAAAGATTGTTTTGTCTGTTTTGTTGTTGTTATTGTGATGGTTTTTAAAAAATATGTCTCTCTGAGTCTGTCTGTCACTCTGTGACTCAAAGCAAAAATTTGTAGAAGCTATATCTCAAAAAATAGTGCACAGAATTTCAGAAAATTTTAGATTCAGTCAGACCTTGATATAAGCTGAAGCTGATTAGTTTTTGGTGTACATCGCCACAGTTGGCGCTGCTATGCTGCATTCACGATTTTTACAATAATTCTATCTCAAGAACAAATGAACGAATTTTCATCAAACTTCGGATTCAGTTAGTTCCTGATACAGATTATTGGTGTTTAGTTTTTGACGTAAATTTCCCTGCAGATGGCATCTATGCTGCATTTTTCACGATTTTGCAATAGCTCTATCTGAAAAAACTCATGCACGAATCTTCCTATAACTTCATATTTAGTTAGTGCGTGATATAGGCTAGTGATATTTAGTTTTTGGTTTAAATCGCCCAGCAGATGGCGCTGCTGCGCTGCTATTTTCACGATTTCGCAATAGCTGTATCTCAAAATCTAATGCATGGATTTTCATCAAACTTTAGATTCTGTTAATAACAGATAAAAATAGATCCTGAGTAGTTTTTTGTGTACATCACCCAACGTATCGCATTGTTGTGCAGAATTTCCTTAAGATTTTGCAATAGCTCTATCTCAGAAACTAATGCACGGATGTTTATCTAACTTCAAATTCAGTTGTAAATTGACATAAGTTATTGCTGACTAAATTTTAGTGTAAACCACCTAACTGTGGGTGCTGCTATGCTGCATTTTTCAGGAAGTATTAACATGTATAAGATAAAGGAAAGTTTTTAGGATTGCTACATCTCACTAGTTATTACAAATCCTTATTACACGCTGTTATTTAACTCAACTTGTTTTTTTGTAGGTAAAGATGAAAATTTCTAATCGATTATTAACGCATATGCTGATATGAACAGAAAAAACTTCAAACACCATAAAAAATTCTTAAACTTGCTAGGCCTTTCGAAAGAATCGAGTCTTTCATCATCAGGCGCTAAGAAAACGTGCGTCTACTATGAAAGCAGCGACACGACTGAAATGAAAAGGCGGAAAAAGGAACAAGCTGAAGAACAGCCACTAATAAAGCAGAAGGCAACAGCCAATCACTTAAGTGTACAATTAAAACAATGAGGAAGGGAGAAGAAACTGTTTTTATTATACTCTTCCGTGATTGCCTTCTGCTTTCCTAAACGTCAATAACAGTCGACAAAATAGACCAAATTCCTGTGCAACTGAAATAATGAAACATTTTTAACACTAAGCAATAGCAAATAAATTATAAAAATGAAAAGGATTAATGCTTTAAAAAATACGCTTTTATCATATGATAGTTTAATATTAATTAATTTATTGTTTTACGTTAAGAAACGATTCTGGAAAACCTAAAAATAAAATTTAAATAACGCTACAATTTTATTTCCTGTTTCCATTTGTTAGAAAAGAAACAGAGTAAAAAGGATATAATTTTTATAATACATTCACTTGTTTGCGCTTTCTTTCCGGATAAAAAGCAGATTAAGGCGAATTTTTCATACTGTCGATTTCGCTACCCGCTCTAAAATAATAATATTATAGCGTAAATTTGGCTTAAAAAAACAGGAATTCTGTTTTTAAAAATATACAGAAATTTTCAAGATGAAGATTAAATATTTACAAATGAATGTTTTAAAGAGCAACTTTATGATTTTATACTATTTATGTTTATATTAGACAGGATTCGATATTTTTTTTCTACTTTATGATATGGAACCGTTTAATTAAAAGATATATGTACTTACAGGAATTCCATCTTGTAAATACGCTATGCGTAGCTGTACCACAATATCCATGAGATAGATGAAGTCACTCAGCATATCGATGTAGTAAAGGTAAAACAATCCTCGCTGTAAAATATTAACAATAATAATAAGTAATCAAATAAACTAAATGCAATTAGCACTATGCAATAAAAATAAACTTTATTAGCAATATAAATTAAAAAAAAAAAAATGTGTTCTCCTTTCTGCAGTTATACATATCTTTAATAGAAACAGACCACAGGGCAGCGAAGGATGGGGCAATATCAATTTTGATTAAACAAAACATTATTTATCTTCAGTTTATATGCCAATTGGCATGCCTATAAACTTATTCATATACACTGAAAAAAAAAAAAAAAGACAAATGATTAGTTACCGAAGAAAATATAATTTACCTACGAGAGAAAATATACAATAACCTCTTCCATGTTTCCACGATTCCGGAAAGTATTCTTTAGTATTAAAAACTCCAGAAACCAATCTATTTTCAATATTTAACAAGTAATAAAAATCACGTGTTAAGCATAGATTATGAAACACTGAAATTTTTAACAAAATTTCGTTATTTAGGGAAATAAGGTTACTGTCTATAGCCAAATATGTATTCCAATACTTTTGAAAAGCCCGGTATTTGATCTGTCGATATATATATTATATAACAGAGAAATTTATTTTAGTAAGAAAATGTTTAGCAGGTTGAAATTTATCTTCCAGCAATTACACTAATAGATGGAAACATACTTGAATACTTTTGTTCAATCCTGGAGTTTACCGAGTAACACTATTATACGCCAATATTTAGCTAATTTTTTTTTTAAACTAAAACATTCGTAAAACTAATGATATCACTTTCTGAGAAATTATTATTCATAGGCGTCCATGTATCCAATTCTTTGCGTGGCCCTGTATATCATTTTATCTATATTCTGTAACCATTTCTTAGTAAATTGAATGCATTTCAGCGTGAAAATGCATAATTATTTAAAAACAACCTTTAAATAACTTACACTCATATTCAGTAATGTTTGCGAGCTGTTTTTGTAGCCCTGTTTATCAACTATAATACATATATACAAACCATATAATATTCATAGATTCAGTGAACTTAAAAGCGCATATCATAATTAAATTGCATTTCATCTATGCATCAGCCATCATCGGATACATATCCATTACTTCGAAAAGAATATACTATTTGAAACCTTTTGTGTATCCCTGTAATTGCTACACACTTCGTATTATGCATGACACTATCATATAACTTATACTAAGCCTAAGCGACGTATATCAATTTTATTATTCATAAAATAATTTAATATAATTAAAATAAGTCGCACACAATCCCCCCCCCTTTACCATCATGTACTGGAATTCTTTTGTGGGGCCCTGTAAAAGAATAATAGCTATTTTCTTCACCGCATATTTCTCAGAATTCATATTTTCGCGCACTTCGAAATGCATATAAATATGAATATGTTTGACAGGGTGTAACATCTTTAAAATTCATTTGAAACGATTTTTTCTGATAGGCCATAATGTAACGCTTAACTTTTGACTGTCCCTGTTAATAACTAATGATGCTATAGAAACTTCATTTGAAATAGGGTTCGTGCTAAGGTAAATGTCAATAAAATCCAAAATTTTCAGAGCAATCCAAGTGTACTTACTTACGGGAGCGTAGGAAAATGAGCAGACAGACAGACTAGCCGAAATTATAAGCACTTTTCGTTAACCATTTCCCCATGGTCCCGAGCTTAAGGCTCCAGTCAGCGTCAAGTGAATGCGTTTTTGTTGGAAAATGTTAAAAAAGCATTCATTTAAACAAAGTTTCTTTTTGTGTCGCTGATTTTCAAAAATATTGCCGAGTAATCATAATAATGCGTTAATAAGTCTTTTCAATCCGAAATATAGATTTATAGGATGCTATTGATATCCAATTAAACATTTTCAGGTAATTGAATTTATACCTGCAAGAGTAAGAAAATACAATTAAGTTTAATGTCCCTGTAAATGCTGCTAATTTATCACGTTTTCCTGTAAAACATGGAGGTTGGAAATTTAAATACTTTCTTGAAAATTAACAATATCTTATGAACCTATGTTCTTGGTTAAGAAAATTGATTAATATTCTATAAAAACTACTTGGAGCCGTTTTCGAAAATCAGTTGCAGCAACATAATCTTTGTTTTTGTAAATACATCATTAAATGACTAAATCTCGAAAACATATTGATTTCTGAGGTTTCTAAAGACAAAGAACGCTTTTCGGAATAATTAATATTTCAGAAAATGTTATTGCATATTTTAGTTCGTAATTATATTTTTCTAGTTCAAGAAAAAAATTTTAATGCATATATATATATATATATATATATATATATATATATATATATATATATATATATATACATATGTAAATTATATATTTAAACTACAATGTTAAAACTATTTTTCATTAAAAAATTCGTTATTTTAAAATCAGCAGAAAGTATGGAAATCTGTTTTGCAATTTATTTTGCATTTATGAAATTTATAACACAAAAATAATGAAATGTTGCATTATTTCATGTATGCCGCATAAGAAATGTTTTTATAGAAAACTTCTCTTTTTATGTTCTCTCCTCTCTAGTCTTTTCTAATGATAAAACTATTTTTGCAACATTATGATAATTATTAATTACCACAATCTTTTCAAAAAAATTCAAAAAAACTATATGAAATTTAACAAAATACTCACCTCTTGCCTTATTTCTGGAAAAGCAATCCGAAGTGCTATAGTCCAGGCATTATACAGAAATGCTAAGGACACGACTGCCTAATAATAAAGTAATAAAGATGCATAACATATCAACTCTAAATAAATTAAATAATAATTATCTGAAACAATAAGTTTGTTTAAAAAAATCAGTAACAATTTCATTTTTATATAGACAAAAATAATGTCTCGAAAGGCAACATTTTTATATTGTTACTAGTAAATGGTGTTAGTTTTTTTTTTTTTTTTTTTTTTTTTTTTTCTTTTTCGAGGATTTTCTTTTTAATACAAAATGTTTAGTTAAATCTAAATCGATTTAACCGTTTACCTGATTTGCCCGTACGTCGTACACGCAACATGTTTTTGCCAATGATGATTTGCCCGTACTATGTATGGGCATCCATATTCCAATTATGATTTATTATTCTCACCAGTAAATTTTTACTGTAAATTTTGTATTATTTAATCAGAGCCTTTTTCTGATTTAATTAGACAAAAATTTCTATTTTGAAAAACCGGTGATAAAAGATTAAATATACTGTAAACGACCGAAAAAAATAAAAATTATTTTAAAGTTTTTTTTCCCCTTAATTATTGATTATCTAAGTGGTTAATTCTGAGCGCTCATATATCGTAAAACTATTTTTCTTTTATTAATTGACATAGTGCATTCAATTCTTTGCATATCGGTTGTAGCTAAAAAAGAGGTCTTAAGGCTCCTGTCCCCGTCAGGCGAAGCGCTCTCCAGCTAATCTTATGGCGAGGTTATTTTCTAATATTTCGTTTGCATTTAAAAAAAATTAATCTTTTTACGTTTTAATTTTTTTTTTTTTTTTTTTTTTTTTTTTTTTTTTGCATTTGCATTTGGTAGTCGATGTTTATCTCTACATCGCTCCTTATTTATTTTTTCGATTTTGGTTCCGCATAATTTTTAGAATGACACTTTCGTTTTCAGAACCGGTTTCAAAAGTGAAACTAATTTTATGAAAAAATAATGTCTGGAACCTAAATTAAAAAAAGTAAAAAAGGAGGCATGTAGAAATGAACCTCAACCATCAAATACAGAGAAAAAAAAAAAAAAGAATGTTGAATTGCAAACAAGATATTAGAAAGTAACCTCCCGGTAAGATTAACATTAGCTGACGAGAGTTTCACTTGACGCTGACTGGAGCCTTGGCCCCTGTCCTCGCTCGAGGAAACGTTCGCGAGCTAATGCTATTCCTATGGGGAAGCATTTTTCTAATAACTCTTTCGCATTTTGACATTTTTTAATTTTTTTTTTTTTTTTTTTTTTGCATTGGATAGCTGAGGTGCATGTCGACAGCGCACCTTTTTTACTTTTTCGATTTTGGTTGCAAATATATTTTTTAAAAAGCACTTTCTGTTTCGAAACCGGTTTTGAAAGTGAAACTAACTTTGTAAAAAATATCTGCAATCAAAATCGAAAAAGTAAAAAAGGTGCGCTGTCGGCATGCACCTCAGCTTTCCAATGCAAAAAAAAATTATTCAAAAATGTCAAAATGCGAAAGAGTTATTAGAAAAATGCTTCCCCATAGGAATAGCATTAGCTCGCGAGCGTTTCCTCGAGAGAGGACAGGAGCCTTAAGCTCGGGACCATGGGGAAATGGTTAACGTCTGGTACAAATTACTGTATCCTGGTTCTCGTAAAGAGCCTGTTGTGCGTTATGAAATAAGACAGGAAAACGTAGATCGAGCTATTTAACGTAACAATTTCAACATGATATAACTTGCAAGCAAACGAATGAAAAATGTTAGAGTTTGAGTCGTATAAAAGGCACAATTTATTATTATTACAAAGTGCTGTGAAAAGTGTCGTTAACATTTCTTTTATCTAATAACAAATCATTAGCAGTAGCATACTAACTTTTAGCTACCCTGTTCCCTTCCCTTACTTTAGAAATCCTCTTGGCAGCTATAAATATTTTTATACCTCAGACGCTAATAGTATTTCTTTTACATTTTGCATATTGGTGTTTAAGTTTTCAGTAAATATGCACCTAATTTTAAAATTAATTATTCAATAAAGTTACATACGTAAGGGTCCATATTTGAATCGATACCGAAATTCAAAATTCTCACGAAGACGCTGCTCAATCTGTACCATTTTAGATTATTTTGAACAGAAATCAATTAAGCGATAAAATAGTAACTACGAGAATGTGCTTATAATTCAACACACTAGACATTGGATAGGGGTGGGAGCGGGGGGAGAGATCTCTATCTTTTAATCTAGTACCTCTTTGCCTTCAATCAGACTACAGATCAAAGTAATTCAAATGTTATGATAAAGCAGATATGTTTATCAACAGTTGCATTTGACATTTCGAAACTCTTATTCAGGGGGATTTTTAGAAAATGAAATTCGAATTTCTGAAATTAGAAGATGCTTCCAATATTTGACCTAAACTTTTTTACTGAAAAATAATTATCTAAAAAATTCAGATATTTCATTTTTTTCTATTTACAAGATTAAATTGTAAATTTCTAAATTTATTTATTATTTTTATCTTATTTATAAATTAAAATGCATTATTTTTCATTGCGTATCATAAAATATACAGAATACTGCTTGGAAGAGAAAATATGCTTTTCATTTTAAAGAAAAACTATACAAATGTTTATTCATTTATTTTAAAAGAATGCACCACTCCCCAATCTTGAATTATAATTTTAAAAAATAATTAGCTTTGTTAAATATCTTTTTTTTAAAAAAAATACATTTCTTATACAGAATAAACTCTCGAATGAATATGTTTCTAACTCTTCTAAATTAAAGAAAGATTGTAAATTTACTAAATATGCAATACTTACCATCCAGTAAAACACCACGCAGCTATCTGGATCAAATACATACTTAGGCATGTGCCGACTGTCCTACAATTATTGAAAATAATTTTATTAAAATTTTCATGTAGACATAGCTAAATTATTTACAAAATTTAACATTGTAACATTACAAAATCAAACATTGTAATAAACTTTTTTTTTTTTTGGCATTAATCACATGTATGATGCGCGAAAATCCAAACGTATATTTAAAATATCTTTTTATGTATTTTTGTTAATTAAAAAAAGGGTTTTTTTCATGCATTTTGTTTTAAAAGCTTAAACTTTAATTATTTTTAAACAGATTCAGATTCAACCAGATGAGGAGGCCTACTAATTGGTTTGAGCTCAACTAGCCTCACCCAGCTAGCAATGTTAATTAAAAAAAGAAAGAAAATACAGAATAATTTTAGAGTAATAAAATAAAAGTAGGTAACAAAAAGTAATTGAGATAATGAAATAAGTTTAGGTAACAATAGTCAGAGCCTGATTAAGGTTGAAAGGGGCGCAAGGCGCAGCAGTTTTTCAGCTCCCCTTCTCTCTTCGCACCAAAACAATAGCTAGAATTTTTTATCCCGGAAATATTCCAAGGGTTATTATTAGATTGTCATATGGTTGTTAAGCTAACCAAAATATTCTTTGTTTTTTTAGAAAATAATTGCAAGAAACTGCAATTTTAAGAATTTTTTTCTAAATCATTTTATTAAATATGGGCTTTTTTCTTTTGAAGATTTTCCCTCAGTGGGCCCAAGGCAGCCTAGTTGGCCTGTACGGTAATCAGGCCCTGACAATAGTAAAATAGACGAGCTGCGCGCTTAACAGGTGTATAACACATAATTTTTCTTTAACAATAACACTAACTCTATAACTGTTTTAAAGTAAAAGTTTGTTTGATTAGTTCAGTAGTTATCGTCATCATCATATAATAGGTCCCGTGGAGGCATTTGGAAAAGTCTTTGATTGTTTTCAATCAGTGTTACGCAGTTTATAATTTTATGTAATAGTGCTGGTTGTTTTGTGATTATTTTGTACCATGAAGAGAGACTTATCATTCTGGAGATTTTGAGGTAGTGTATGGATGTTAGTGTGCATTCCGCTACGTAGTTCAGCGAGGTTCCTCGTTTTCCATACGTTCAGTAGCCCGAGTCAGCTTTACCGAACTTTACCAGATAATCTAAAAAAGTCTTGTGATTTCTTGCAAACAGGAAGAGATTTCTGTGTGATAGTAATGTCTCCTCTGAAACAATAGGGAGAAGTGAATATGTAAACCTTCTTCTATGATCAGAGCCCCAAATTCTCAGCCATTCCTGTTGTGTTAGTAATTTTAGTTGTCGTTTGAGATGAAATGGTGGGAAAGGTAGAAAAACTTCTGGTAAATTAGTATTTATGATTGCTTCTTTTGCCTTTTGATCTACTGACTCTTTTCCTGCTATTCCGGAGTGTCCTTTTATCCTTTTTAGTATTACCTTTTTATTTGTATTCTGTAGTAATTGAATTATGTTCTGGATTAGTGCTATTTTTGTTGTGCTGTCTTCAATGGCTTATGTGCTCGAGAACTTATCTGAGTATATTATTGTACTTCCGTACTTGCTTTTTTCCATCCACTCCATTGCTCGAAGTACCGCTAGTATTTCCGCCTGGAATACAAGTTTTCTATCCTTAATTTTGTTTCAAATGCATGGCAGAAGATTGAGTATTCCTATCCAGTGAGCGCTAACACCGGCCTTTCTTCCATTTTGGAGCCGTTATATAGATTTGTATTTCCATTTGGAGATTTTCATCTGCCTTGTGTAAGTAATTTTTGTATGGACATACTGATGAATTTGAGGATTTGTCTTGATAGAATTCTGGTCTAAATTCCTCTACTGGTGTCCCCAATCTTAGTACTTTTCTCGATGTAACAATCTGAACTACTCTGAGATGCAATGAAGAGATTCCTCTTAAGGCACAAAGTGCAAGGGTAACCGTTTTTCTGTATGCGCCCAACACAGGAAGGAGGCACTGAGCCTGTATTGAGGACAGTAAGCGAAGCCCATGATTTTTCTTTAGGTGGTCGTACCGTACCAAACCGCTGCTCCATACGTTATCTTTTTTTTTTTTTTTTCTAAGACTGTTATATACCAGATTTTTAAGATATTTTTATTTATTCCTCCTTTTTTATGTAAATTATAGTAGATTCTGGATTATTCAATTCAGCTCTGTTCTTTTATTTCTTAGATGAGGCAAGAATGACCAAGGTATGGGAGCGCATTTCCATTTTTCTGTAACTATATATTTTAAAAATTGGAGCTCTTTTAAGATATTTAGTTTTCTGAGATTTAATTTCTGGCATTTTCCATATGAGATGTTCATTTGATTTAAGTCTTCTTAGTCACTCACTATTTGCAAAGCCTCTCTGGCGATCTCTTCTAGTATTTTTCTTGTTCTTCCATACGAAACCAACAATATATCGTTTACTAACGCTATTACTCGAAATCCTCTTCTTCTAAGTAAATTTATTAACTTCTGTATAAACACTCTCCACAGAAAAGGTCCTAAACAGGAACCCTGCGGGCAACCCTTAGAGAGTCAATGCAAGATTTCTAGCAGCCAATTTGGATAAATGCCTCTCTTTGATAAGGTTAATATTTTTAAAGCATTTTTAAAGTAGATGGTATAACTAATAAAAATCACATAACGTTTTATTCAAAAATATTCCAAATAATGTAATCGTCCCATAAATAATTTGTATAGAAATAAAAAAAACATGATGAATTTTTGAACCATCCACAAAAATTCTCGGACATTTTCGATTTCATGTGTTTTGTAAAATGCATAGCGATTTACTCGGTGAATTCTCTGAAACTTCTGGGATATTAAAACACATTAATCTACATTAACCTGTCCGGTTTTATTTTATTTATTTTTATTTATTCTTTTAGAAAATGGTTTTATTGTTTTACGTGAAAAAGCAATCTATCACAATTCCAAATGTGTTTTAATTATACTCCTACGACTATTAGAAAAGGAGTTATGTCAAAATTAATAAACATAAAGTATTGCATCAAAAACGGGAGATTTTAGTTAACCTTTTCCGGCGCGGACAAACTCTGTTAGTAAAATGAGAAATTATCGATTGACACCGGAATTTACAAACGATTTTTTAAGAAATCAAGAACGCCTTAATTTAAGCTCTTATTGTAAAAGCAAGATTTTATTAAAATATTATTGGTGCCAATTGCAAGTTTGGAATTAAAATTAGGTGTGTCCAGACCGGACATACTACGCCGGAAAGGGTTAATAATCTTTATTTTTATTTTCCAATTTTTTAAATTATTTTTTACACGTTAAAAATATTGTACTCGCACATCTACAATGTAAATACTTTTCAAATCAAAATTGTTCAGCCACTAAGTGTTAATAATATGTAAAAGCGATTAATTCTGTATCAACTATTGTAGATTACTTCGTATAAGTAGCCTGAGCAGTAATATCTCTTATGTAAATATTTGACACGTTATACTGTTGATAGATATTGTTTGTGAAATTTCTGCACGCGCATGTCGAAAGGTTCGCCAAACCCTGACATAAATGATGAAAAGACACATTACCTGCTCCGCATTTTGCAGTCCGGGCCATCGTGCTTTGGATGCACTAATGGGATTACTAGAGGAAGAATTGTTGTTGGTATCATTTTCTGCTCCGCTGAAAGGAGAAAAACTAGTATTATTTATTAAACATATTAGCATTAATTTTAATATTCATCACGTTCCTTAATAAATACGCTGCAGCGATAAATGTTTCTTAATCTAGGAAAATATAATGCTACACTATATGACCAATGATTGGTTACTTGCGATTTTAGATGTTTTGTTCGATATTTAAAAGATTACATAAAAATTCATCCTAAAACACCAGGCATGTAAACAAAATAGTACATGTTCATATATTTTCGCGAAAAGTTTTTCTGAAAACCCAACCAGAGAAATTAACTTTTTATAAAAAAACATTCCAGATTATCGCCAAGTTTTCTGCTTATAATTTGCAGCACATTCTTAATATAAAACTATAATTGGATGTTCAAATCACAAAACTTTCTTCTATCTCATAGTACATCTTAATATTTCAAGAAGTAGTTAGACATGTTCAATATTATAAGTTCAATACTATTCCAACTTTGATTTTCACCTTAAATTTTTGTTTCAGTCAATTAATCAGAGTAAAAAGCAAGTTAAGGTAGATCAAGATATTTATTGAACGCGAATTCCCGGCAGTCACGTAGGGGACTGTCAAGTAATTGAAAAAGAGTTAATATATTTTGGATAGCTCTGTTATACTTCGATTTTATTATCGCATGCACAGTGAAACATTATTTAATAAACCTGCTCGTTTTTCATCCATTTTTTTATTATTTTTTAATTCTGATTAGAGGGTATTATGTACAATGCTGTTTTTCATAGATCCTGAAAAGAACATTTTTACTTTCTTTTATCTTTAATAAACGAAAAGTACTGTAATCGAAATTTTTTTTCCACTTCGAGTTTTTGATGGACTTGCACGTTTTAAGGGTAAGAGATTCCAAAAAACATACCCTATTGTCCAAAAAACAATCCTATTGTCCATCAGCAAATTTCCACTCGCATCCTGCTAAGCCTGCTATTTGCTGACATCTGGTGGGAAATTTTAATAAATATCATGATCTACCGGAACTTGTTTTTTACTCCGATTAATTGACTGAAACAGAAATTTAAGGCGAAAATCAAAGTTGATATAATATTGAACTTATAATATTGAACATGCGTAACTACTTCCTGAAATATAAGATGTACGTATGAGATAGAAGAAAATTTGTGATTGGAACATACAACTAGTATATTAAGAACGCTACAAATTATAAGCAGAAAACTTGGCAAAATTTGAGACTGTTTTTACAAAATTTTAATTTCTCTGCGAGTACACATTATATCCTCCTAAAAATTAATACAATTTATTAGAATAAGTCTCTTAATCATGTTCTAGGGATTGAATACTTTTGCTACATTATTTTTTACATGATTCAAAAGATGTTCTTTTTTATTTTCTTAAGGTATGCTGTGCGGTTTCCGGGAAAAATCTTCAAAGAAATATATGACCTGTACTATTCTATTTGCACCTAAAGTTTCATTGTAATATATTTTTCAAGATATTTAGCAAAATATCTAAAATTGCAAGTGATTAGACATCATTAGCTGTGTAGTTTATAACCACTACCGAAAATATACAATAACATCTTTAGAGTTATTCACGATTTCGAGAAATGTTCTTTATCTTTCGAAACTCTAGATACAAATAATTTTTTGAGACTGAACGAGAACATTCAAAAACAGTGTTCCCTTTGCTGCCACCGGTTTTTAAAAACGTTTCAGAATAGTTTTTGAAGTGTATTAATTAGTTTTCTCAAACCGAAATACTAAAAGATTTCAGCTGTGTATTGGAATGTAAGCATTCAAGAGTAATAAAATAATAGTAATTTTGATGCAAATGTTACTGCTGTTAATTTATTATGCTTTGTTGTACATGATTCTTGAACATAAAAATGTTAACTGGAGAAGGACCAATATCCGGAAAACCTATGTTCAAATTTGAGAAAAGTTATCAATACATAGTAAACATATTTGGAAGTGTTTCTGAAAATCTGTGCTAATAGGCGATACTTTGTTTTTACAAATGCTTCTTTAAGTTTCGAAAATATATTTATTTCGAAAGAACGCTTTTCGAAATCATAGATAATTCTTAAGAGGTAATTGTATTATACTTCCGTTCATAGGTATACATTTTTTTCTATATTAAATAAGATTTGTTTATTTTTATCGTATATATATTCAAACGCATTTACATTTTTTTGATTAAAGTTATTGTTTACAAACCAAGCAGAAATTCTTAAAGTATGTCGAAACCATAATTTTATAGAATTAAGTATACACAAAGACAAATAATTAAAACAATGTTAAACCTTCTGAAATAAATTTAGCGCGGTTCATTTAAGGAATAACAAAATTTAAGCTATTAATGGAACGTGTTTATTATTAACTTTAACAAACTTCTTTTCATGAAAGTGACTAAAAAAAGATAAACATAAGAAATAATTGGCAGCTAGGATTAATTATTCATTTTTTTCATTTTTCTTTTAAAAGATATGTTTAGCAGTTTTTAATGTAGATATAAAATCTGCAGACATAGCTGATTTTTAGTGCTTTCAATTAAAAAAATTCCTGACGAAAACCTTCATGAATGATCGCAAACTTGAAAAACAGATGCAAAAATAAAAAGGTTGTCTGTTTGTTTGTTTTTTCGGGAGGAGTGGAGGGAACGATGCCTTAGCCATTATCTGAAAGAAATGGCAACCAGACAGTTGTTTGTAAAATAAGTTTTCATAAATTTTTTTTATTAATATTTAAAATGAAAAATGTTTCTTATGTCAATTTTAGCCTGATTTCAAGATACGTACACAGAGTTCTATAAAATTACGGTTTCGACATAGTTTAAAAATTTCTGTTTGGTTTGTAAACAATAACTTAACTTAAACAACAACAATATATAACTAAATATATAGCTAAAAACAAGTATTGATTTAAGTAATTATTAAAAAAATATAAACCTGCAATAAAAAAATTAATAAATTTTAAATAAATTTTCAGTAGTTACTTAATATATTTTTGACTGTCAGTCATCCATGACTGACGCGGCCCAAACGAAAAGTTCAGTGTTAGTCAGCGGAGACTGACGTGGTGCTTAAGAGCCCACAATAGTCACAGAAAAATTACTCAAAAAGACCCGGATGACCATGTAAAGTCTATGGGAGCGTTCTTTTCTAATATCTCGCTCAAATTTTAATATTTTTGCATGATTTTTTTGCACAAGATAGCTGAGGGCAATCCGCAACCGGGCTAGTTTTTACTTTTTCAATTTTTGTTTCAGATTTTCTTTAAAAAATTACTTTAACTTTCGAAACCGGTTTAAACCGGTTCTGAAACTGAAACTATCGTAATATAAAAAATATATAACCAAAATCGAAAAAGTAAAAACTAGCCCGGTTGTGGATCGCCCTCAGCTATCTTGTGCAAAAAAATCATGCAAAAATATTAAAATTTGAGCGAGATATTAGAAAAGAACGCTCCCATAGACTTTACATGGTCATCCGGGTCTTTTTGTGTACTTTTTTTGTGACTATTGTGGGCTCTTAAGACAGTGTTGCCAGATTGTCGAAAGTCAATTTCCCCAAAACTTCTAAAATGTTCCCCCAAATCAGCATTTTTCTTCCGAAAAAGTCCCGAACGCACTTTCTACTTTAAAAAGTAATTTTTAAATTTTCAATTTTCCACTAACAAATTTTTTAACCTAACTTAAACTCAGTTTTCCCCTCCAAATCAAGCATTTTTTGGAAAAATTCCCCATTTACAAAAAATAAACATTTAATCTTGGTAGAATGTACTGTTATAAATGTAGCAATTGGGTTGTTGTAGCGATTAAATCTTGCAAATTTATTTTATTTTATAATTTTATATTAATAAAAGAACTGTGTATATTTGTGTGTCTATCCCTCATAACTAGGAATATCTGCCGCACTTAGTGATCTGGAAATTCCAGTGGGGATAGTCCAGGCACTTCGTGATGCCCCTGAACGTGTAAACTGTAAATTTATAATTCTGTTTTCGTATTTTCATTTTCTAAATAACAATGGCTTTCGAGATTGATACAGTGTTGTCAGATGACTGAAAGTAAATTTAACATGAAATCGAGAAAAATATTCCCCAAGTTTTTCCCCCAAAATGTTGATAGTCAACAAACATTTCCCCACGAACTACTTGTCCCCAAAAACAGTCCCCTGGAGCTTCAAAATCCCCCAAAATGGGGACAAAATCCCCAATATAGCAACACTGGCTTAAGACTAGTCACTGAAAAAGACCCGGATGATAATTTACAGTCTATGGGAGCATTATTTTCAACTATCTCGCTCAAATTTTAATATTTTTACATGATTTTTTTCCATAGGACAGCTGAGGACAACGGGTTAGTGTTTACTTTTTCGATTTTAATTGCAGATTTTTTTTTTTTTTTTTTTTTTTAATGCTTTAATTTTCAAAACTGATTTGAGCCGGTCGTGAAATTGAAACTATCCGAATATTTAAATAAATATAACCAAAATCAAAAAAGTAAAAACTAGCCCGGTTGTGGATCGTCCTCAGTTATCCTATGCAAAAAAAAATCATGTAAAAATATTAAAATTTGAGCGAGATATTTGAAAATAACATTATCATTCCGGTCTTTTTCAGTGACTAGTGTGGCGTCTTGACCTGTTACCGAAGTTAATTCCACTTTAGTGCGTACAGCATTCAAACAGAGAGGTTGGTGTTGTGATGGATGTATGAATTTATTTCAGTGGATTGTATGAAAATGAAATTATTTATTTAATCATTTTCATTCAAAAAGAAAAAAAAAATTGAAAGCCTACTATAAAATAAAAAAATGATACCAGTTTAGAGGAAAATGTTATAGATGAATTGCTCGGATACTTGGAAAAGTGCGGAATTTTTTTTTATAAGAAATCTGTAAAAATCAATATTACAAACTTTACTGGAATTATTTGGAATACTGGAGGAAAAAAAGAAAAAGTATGATACACTTTAGGTTTTGCTGATCGCTTTATATTTTGTGCTTTTTTTAAAAGTATATTCTAATTAAATTTTTCTCATGTGTCTGAATTACATAAAAAATATGTTACTACCCGAATTAAAATAATTTTTTTCAATCTTGCCACTTTATGTGAATTTTCATTTTATGCTTGTGTATTTTATTATAAAAATTTTATAAATTGGATTTCATTTCTGTTTAACGAATTTTCTTCATAGGACAATTCCATATGTTACGGAATGACATTTTCAGTTGTAAAATAAAGTTAAAGCAAATACCCTGAAGCTGTTTTCAAACAAAAATTGATTTTTCAGTTTGCAAATGACTGTTACTGATTAAAAGATTAAACAAAATACCGTAAACATTTTTTTTTTACATATTTTATTCTTTCATTTTTGAGTAATTTCTTATTGAGTGACAAAATCTGTAAAAACAACAAAAAAAAAAAAAAAAAAGAAAGAAAGAAAGAAAGAAATCCGTTAAATTTACGGCAAAAACTGCCGGCAGTGATGTTGCCAGCAGTTTTTGCCATAAAAATTGCAGTAAAATTAGATGTACATTTTTTTTATTATATCTAATTTTACTGCAATTTTTAAGGCAAAAATTGGAGGCAACATTGCTGCCAGCAGTTTTTGCCGTAAATTTAACGGTTTTTTTTTTTTTTTTTTTTTACAGTGTAACCTGTTACCTAAAACTGGAAACTTTTGTGAATTAGGAAACCACTCCGGTTTTAAACTAATACATTTCCTAAATATGGTGTAGAAGCAGTACAAAATCATAATTTAGAGCAACCTATCTGTATTAAGGTTGAAGCTATTATCATTTGACGTGATGGAATGACTATGACGGAATGACTGAAAGTTTCTTAAACATTTATTTGAAAAAAATAATTAAATTAATACATTTAATAATAGTTTTACTGTCCAGAATGATCTTAAATATTTTACATTACATAACTATTCACATTTAATAGCTTTTTCAAAAACATATCTAGCACGATTATCTACTATATGAAACGTCGGCTTAATCCAACACAAGTCTTTAAATTACATGCATTATTATCAAGAACATACCTTTAAAGTTATTGTAATCCATTAAATACTATACAACATACATTCATTTATTTTTTAAAAAAAATGCAAAATAGGCAACAATTATATCTTTTTTCCAAGTTTTCGTGAAGAATACTATTTGTAAACAACTGCGAACATTTTACTTTACCACTATGTTGTTTCTTTGGATTGTTGCCAATTGCAAATAAAATAAAAAATTTTAATCTAAGACATTAGTATGAAAACTTGGCATATATTTCAAAACTTATAAAATTTATATAACTTTGTAAAATTTTTATAAAAAATGATCAAAATTAAAATTTGTATGGAATTTGCCTTAAATGGTGCATATCTCTTGTGCCTGGAATTGCTGCTGTAACAAAAGACCAGTAGGCTTCATTTTCTTTTATTTTACCTTTAATACTCTAGATGGATAAGTAGAAAACTTTGATTAAAATAATTTCTTCAAATTTACATGACAAAGAGACACTTTTTGTCATTCCATTATAAATCATTGCCATTTCGTAATAGGAAAACTGTCATTCCGTCACACTATTTATTGAGAAAGCATTATAGTATCATTGATAACTAAAAATATTTCATGAACAGCCATTGTGTACTTACTTCAAATTCAAAAAAATTGTATAATTGATTGTCAAATTTATCTGTTATATAAAAAATTGTACAAAAGCATGTGACGGAATAACATACCACAACACTTTACTTTGAAGTATTATTATTAAGCATATGGCTTTAAGACTATTATAAACCATTAAATATTAAACTACACGTATTCATTTATTATATAAAAAAGACAAAATATATAACAAAAAAATGTATTTTGAAATGCAATTTGTTTAAAAACTGTATCGCAACTTACTCAATTTTTATTCGTTTAAAATTAATTTTCAACTACTAGTTCTTTTTCATATTTATATCTATCGTTTGCGATAACAAAAGAAAAATCCGTTTAAATTTAAATTAATATAAATAGCTCATCATTTGTTTCCAACTTGTATTCCGTAACGAATGTAAAATATTTATCAGCCAATAAATAAAACAATAATTCTTTCGGCTGTTAACTGCTAACGTGATTACAAAATGAAAATATCACTTTTACGTTTTGAAATTTTATTTAAACACATTATTATTATTTTTCATATGAATATGATTTTTGGTATCGTTAGACGGCATTCTAAAAAAATTATTAAATGTAAAAAATATGTTATAGTTATCAATTTAAAAAAAAGTAAACCATTGCGAGGCTTTTTTCGCTGCAGTCTTTGATATTATTTATTGATACGATTTTTCATTATTTTTTTACCTGCAATTATTTATTATTTTTTGTATTCAAACGATCTATTTTACTGATAAATAATCATATTACTTGTTAGTCAAAAGTCGTTTGCAGAACCTTTCTAAAAATACCTCATTCATTGCTGGGCCTTTTAAATTGAGCAGAGAAAAAAGAATGTTAACATCAAAAATAATATATTATAATACACATGATATGTATAATGGTTTTCGCCTATATGATCATTATTCCGATAGGTTGCTGGGAGTAACCGGAAATGACATTCGAATTTTTTGCAATAAATTAAGCTAAAGGCACTTTTTTTTTTTTTTTTTTTTTTTGTATTTAATTAGTTTTTTACATTTTTTATTTAGTTATTCACACAAACTCAATTTTTTTTTTTTTTTTTTTTTTTTGTATTTAATTAGTTTTTTACATTTTTTATTTAGTTATTCACACAAACTCAATTTTTTTTTTTTTTTTTTTTTTTTTTTGGTAATGTTAATTACTATTTCAAAATTTATTGCTCGTTTTCCATGAGATCAATTCTCGTTAGTGGTGTATTTCATTAAGTGCCGGGATGCGGAGCTCTGGTCCCAGATTCCTCGAAAAATCGTTCGTAATCGTCGTCCATATTTGGTATCCCGGGAATCCAGGACTTATTCCTTTGTTAAAATAAAAATGAAAATTATTTATATTGTAAGTATTTTTTTTAAGAACCATTCCATAAATAAGCAAATAAATAGAACATGAGAACTTTAGCCAATAAAAACGATTAAAATATCCGTATAACACCTAATCCATTTGCCAAAGCCGAACAATTAAAGAAAAAATATGAATTGGCAATTATCAAATTGTCGTTATTCAATAACGAATTCAACTAATAAACTTATCCTTTTAAAGTATCAAACACAAATGATATTTGCTTATAAAAAATTTAGTTCATAGTGACAAAATAATGAAAAAAGGTGAAAAAATAGAAAAAATACATAATACGCATGCTAAAATATGAAAATACAATCTCACCAAACATTTTCAATCCTGATGCGCATATGGAGTTGAAAAGATAGAAAGTGTAAATAACATGATAAATACTCAAAAAGTTGATAATTAGTATTACAGATAATTTTATTATAGTTATCTAACTACAAAGATTAATAAATATAAAAATATAAAAGATTAAAGATGAAAAAGTATAGATATAATCCATTACTAATTATTATTATTTTACAATCATAATAAGCTTAGATTCATACATCAAACGCATCCCAGTTCTAGTATTACCTATTATAATAAAGAATACTGCCCAGTTAAACTGAAGGCATTGAGCTCACAGGCTACAAATACTAATTGCACATTAAAGCTTTATATTTTCAAGGGTTAATTCCGTTCGAAAAAAAAAATTAAGAAGGGGAAACAGCTCTCCCCTTTTCTCTTTTTTTATACTTAATCATTGAACCTCCTATACTATCAAAGACATGCTTTATCATATAAAAAATCTATATCCAAAATTCAGAGCAAATTAGATAATTCTTAATAAAAACCCATTTAGCATTTATATAATTTAAAAAGAGTTATCCCCCTCTTTTATACTTAACCATTAAACTTCCAAAACTATTCAGAGATTTGAACGAAATCTGAAAATTCTGCTTGAAAAACCCATTTATATAAATTAAGGGGGGGGGGGACATTAGAACCCCTGTTCCCCTTATTTATACTTATTCAATGAACACCTAATAACAGTCACGGAATCGCCTCATCAGAATGATCCTAATCTAAATTTTGAACGAAAATTAATTCTGCATGAAAATCCCATTTATATCAACTAACGGGGGGGGGGCATTAGAGCCCCTGTTCCCCCTATTCATACTTATTCAATGAACACCTAATAACAGTCACGGAATCGCCTCATCAGAATGATCCTAATCTAAATTTTGAACGAAAACTTAATTCTGCATGAAAATACCATTTATATCAACTAACGGGGGGGGGGGGATTAGAACCCCTGTTCCCCCTATTTATACTTATTCAATGAACACCTAATAACAGTCACGGAATCGCCTCATCAGAATGATCCTAATCTAAATTTTGAACGAAAACTTAATTCTGCATTAAAATCCCATTTATATCAACTAACGGGGGGGGGGGGGCATTAGAACCCCTGTTCCCCCTATTTATACTTATTCAATGAACAACTAATAACAGTCACTGAATCGCCTCATCAGAATGATCCTAATCTAAATTTTGAACGAAAACTTAATTCTGCATGAAAATCCCATTTATATCAACTAACGGGGGGGGGGCATTAGAACCCCTGTTCCCCCTATTTATACTTATTCAATGAACACCTAATAACAGTCACGGAATCGCCTCATCAGAATGATCCTAATCTAAATTTTGAAAACTTAATTCTGCATGAAAATCCCATTTATATCAACTAACGGGGGGGGGGCATTAGAACCCCTGTTCCCTCTATTTATACTTAATCAATGAACACCTAATAACAGTCACGGAATCGCCTCATCAGAATGATCCTAATCTAAATTTTGAAAACTTAATTCTGCATGAAAATCCCATCTATATCAACTAACGGGGGGCATGAGCCCCCCGTTCCCCCTCTTATACATATCGAATGAACTCCAAAAACTAATCAGGGAAGCGCCTTGTCAGGATATACCTACATACAAAATTTCAAGTGGATCGGATATTTTTATCATGAGTTATCGCGTTACGTACATACATACAGAACGGACGGGCACATAAGCTCTCAGGCTATGACAGCCTGTGAGCTAAAAATTAATAAACAAAATAAAATCACCTACTTGGTAAAAAGTACTAATTATTTATTCTGATAAACATTGCTATTAAAATTAACTTAAAAAATAAAAGTAATCCATTTCTATCGAATATTTAAAACGAGTCTTTAATAGTTTAGTTCTTCCAAAAAATATGAGAAAAAACACAGTTAACTAGATGTATAGATACATTTATATTCTTATTATTATAAATATTACAAATTTTAGATTTTTTTCGCCAAAACTAACCTTTATACTATCTTAATTTTCTTATAATAATATTCCGTACTTACTTCAACTTATTAAATTAAAATCTTGTTTCTAGATCTAATCTGTTAATCATTATGGAGACGATATAAATTCTTAATTCGCCTTAAAAAACATTTATTCCAGTATGCGTAAATTTAAAAAGATGGCTCTAAATTAAAAATATTCTTAATTAAACTTTATTTCTTAATATTCCAAATAAAACTCATTTTTTCTATGTTTTTATCAACCCTTTTTAAGAAAGTCTTATTAAATTTATTCCAAAACCATACCTTTCAAAAAATATCATTATTTTATTTTATCTATTTATTTATTTTCCCCCAGTCAACGTTTGATAGTGTGCATATCAATAAATTCATTTCTTTTCTTTTTCTTAAAATTAATCGTCTATAAAAATCGTCTGCCTAAGATATTTAAAATTCTGAGTCGATTATAAATTGGTTACATATTTTTTTTTTTAATAAAATTATTGTCTGTAAAGTGTTAATCTCGACTCCGGGTATGAGTTATGTTTACATAAAAGAATGATGGTTCGAGACTAAAGAATGTTCTAGAATTTTCTTTTTAGATTTAAAAAGGGAGGACGCCTCGAGAGGTGGTAAAAAGAAGAAGAATTCTTGGGTGCTCTCTTGCATGAGTACGGCTCGCTGAAATAATGATGGAATTTTCGGTAAAATATCGTCTGCAACAGGAGCTTTTTCCTCTATTATAGCTACAGTTTAATAAAATGAACTTGCAGCAGCCAAGGAGTGATTATTTGGACCTTCTACGTTTATTTATTTTGTTTTTTTCTTGCTGGCCATGACTTCTATGCGGAGAAAGGAAACCTGGCGATGATGTTTCTGCCCCCCCCCCCCTAACTTTAAATTGTCACATATATATAAATAAAACAAACGTAAGAAAAAGTAACAATAACATTAAATACGATCTAAGAGACAAAATCTATGTAACAAAACGTAAACTGATTTATAATTTATTAAATTAACAAAATTAAAAATCAATGTATAAAATGAAAAAAATAATATTTTCCATGCTGATTTAAAATAATTTATTTCATATCAATATATTGAAACAAAAATTTTGTATATGGGGAGTGAAAATTAATTTATCATGTGAAATAAACATAAAACTAAATGAATGGTTGTGTAAAATTTTCTGAGAGTGATTTAAAAAAATATATATTAAAAGAAAAAGAAGCCAATTTAAAAAATATAGCAGTAATAAAAGATTTGAAAATCTTCATATTGAAGAAAATGCAAAAAGAAATGTATAAAAGAAAGGATAACGTAATCAATAACTAATTGTTTACGTGCAAACAAATGTGGGGCAGATACTAGGAAAGTTTGAAATGATGAAAAAATTTACTTAATTTTATTATTATTATTAAATTTGTACCTATAAGAATGTCATGTAATTTGTTTGATAGCAAAATTACTAAAATCAGTCGTACTAAAGGTAACTAAGGTAAATGCAGTTTAACTAAGAATGTGTTTTCCTAAACTTTAAATTCTGTTATCTAGAAACACTTATTTTCAACAATTTCGCTACAATACTTTTGAGCAAATTAATGAATTTATAGGATTTTTTTCTTTTTAATAAGAGAAATTAAATTCTGAAATTCTTTGCAATCTTAACCTGTAATACAAACATTTTTCTTTTCAAGTTATGATAAAATATACATATACCGGATGTCCCAAAAATGACTGATGGATTTTAAAATTCAATAACTTGCAAACGGTGACAGCTATCTAAAAATTTTTTGCAGAAGGGTTATGTATAATGTCAAGAGTTCTTTTACCGCAATTTTTTATTTTAGTTCGAATTTCAAACAGTAGATGGCGCTGACGGCGATTGAAGGCCAGGTCGACGCTTCACTCAGCACTGATCACCTGGCCTTCAATCGCCGTCAGCGCCACCTGTTTGGAATTTGAACTAAAATAAAAAAAAATTACGGTAAAAAAAAAACTCCTGACATTATACATAACCCTCCTGCAAAAAATTTTTAAATAGCTGTCACAGTTTGCAAGTTATTGAATTTTAAAATTCATCAGTCATTTTTGGGACACCTGGTATATACATATTTATATTTCTAATTTTTTATTATAATATTTGGAAGTTTTTTTTTTTTTTTTACAATTTTTTCAAACATTGGATTTAAATTTATCACGTTTAATTTTATTGTTATTCATACTTATTATATGCATTAATAAATTCGATTATTAGTTTTAAAATGCTTACATTTTATTAACAAATACACAATCTTAAAAATATCTATTTGTGTATGGTTTAATTTAATAATTCTGCATTTAAATACGTAAACTATAAGTATTCTTTTGCCCAAAATCATGTAAATAAATCAACTTTTATGTTTAGTATGTCGCTACATCATAAATGAACTTACTTCATCATTAAAGTAAGCCGAATCTTTAGTGCTTTTTTTAAATATAAATTCCTTATTATCCTTATCTTATAATTTTAGAATGGCAACATTCTTCCATTTGTATAATTTTGGAGAAATCGGTCGACGGGATAATCAAGTAATACCTTAAAACATATAGGTTAAAATCTGTTAAATATCAAATTTTAAAATAAAGCTGCTTTTTTCCAAAATAATATAAGTATGATATTCATTTACAAAAGCCATAAGCTTTATTGTTTTTAAAGATCGTGTCAAGAAACATTATTATTATTGTATCAAGTGGGATTTTATCACGCAAGAAATGAAAGAATATAGGGTCCTTCTTTAATGGTCCTTTTGATCTCTGTCATTGTATGATTTATAACTAAAAAATCTTAAAAAGATCTTTTAAAATCTAAATCCGTTACTTTTTGACACATTCACTATAATGCATCTACTCTGTAAGGAAAAAAAATCTGAAAAGTTAGTATAATTTTTCTATGAAACTGGAATTCCTAGAACTCTTTATGTAATAGCATCAACAAAAATTCATATAACAAATACAGATTTGCATTTTTTTTATTCAAATATTTTCCATTACTTAAGAAAGACTGTATAAGAACCATTATCTATAATGGTTCTTATCTTAATTGGAACCGAAGCATGTCAAAAGTAGTTTGTTTTTAACGCATTGTGTAACACTTTCTTAAGTAATGAAAAATGTTTGAATTTTTAAAATGTTTATGAAAATGTGATGTTCTTTTAAATCTTGTGATTTAAAAATTTAATCTTTTTAAAAGACTTTTTATCACTGGTCTTGCACTGTAAATGAAAATATCTGTAAGGTTACTAAGAATTTTTTAGGAAACTGGGATTCTTAGAACTTTTTATGTAACTGCAGTCCGAGTTACAGATAAAATTTTAGTAAGATTACTGTAACTTTAGTAGATTCTTCTGCAAAGCTACATACTTCTGAACTACACTGTAACAAAAAATCTGTAATCCAACAGATGTAAAGTTGCAGAAATCTGTACGCTTACTAACATTTTATCTGTGCACTGTACAAGAAAAGATGGAAATCTACAAAACTAATTTTTATAAAGCTACAGAAATCTGTAAATTTACAAACGAGTCTACAAAAATTACAGTTATCTTAATAAATTTTTATCTGTAACCTGGGTTGCCGTTACATGAAAAATTCTTGGAATCCCAGTTTCCTATAAAATTTTTAGTATCCTTACAGATTTTTTGATTTTCAGGGCAAATCTGTATCTGTTACAGGAATTTTTACTGTTGCTGTTACTTAAACAGTTCTTAGGAATCCCAGTTTCCTAGAAAAGTTTTAGTAACTTTACAGATTGTTTTTACAGTGTAATTTTGTAAATTTAGGTATTTTTTTTTTTTTTTTTTTGTACAGTGTACAGATAAAAGTTTAATAAGCATATAGATTTCCGTAACTTTACATCTGTAAAGTTAAGTTTTTTTTACAGTGTAGTAGTAACTTTTTTATGTTTTGCGGCATTTCTAATTTTATATAAACATAATATAATTTCACCTAAATGATCCTTATAATTTGTTGGTTGGTTGGTTGATTTTTGTCGTCCAATTATCTACGCTAATGGGATATAGGACCAGGGGGAGTGCCCTCCGTGGGGGTCTTTCTAAGGGAACCTAACCCGTATTTACGCAAGTTTCGAAGAAAACCACGGAAAACTCCGAACGGTTAGGCCGACAGCCGCGATTGGGTTCGAACCCAGCACCTGCCGTCTACCAGTTGAGAGGTCCGAACCTCTCGGCCACTGGTGGGGCCTTATAATTTGTACTTGTGCTTATCTAGCCTATACAATATTTCGAAAAGGAAAAAAAAAAATCGACGCATCTTCATGTATTGGAACAAATTGCAGTAGTAATACAAACAAATTTCTACAACCTATTTGTAGTAATTTGAATCATAATAATTTATACAATTGTAACTATTGTTCAATTAGAAAACGATATTGTGACTGCCGCACTGTAAAAAAAAAAAAAAAAAAAAAAAAAAAAAAAAATTGTAATCTTACGGATGTAAAGTTGCCGAAATCTATATGGTTACTGACATTTTATCTGTACACTGTACATGAAAAAATATAAATCTACAAAACTAATTTTTGTAAAGTTACAGAAATCCGTAACTTTACAAACGAGTCTACTAAAATGACCATTATCTTACTAAAATTTAATCTATAACATGCGTTGCAGTTACATGAAAAATTCTAGGAATCTCAGTCTCCTAAAATGTGCTTAGTAACCTTACAGATTTTTTGATTTTCAGTGCAAATCTGTGCCTGTTACATGAATTTTTGCTGTTGCCATTGTATAAAAAGTTTTAGGAATCCCAGTTTCCTAGAAAACTTTTAGTAACTTTACAGCTTTTTTTTTTTTTTTTTTTTTTTTTTTTTTTTTTTTTTACGGTGTGCTTGACTTTATATCTTGGAATTATAGCTTTTCAATAAATAATAGACTAGTGAAAATTGAGATTATACTGCAGTGTTATAGAGATAATTCAAGAACTTTTGAACTTTTTTTAATTTAAGCATTTTAAGGTGCATATTTGGCATAAAAATCAAGGAAATTATGAAGAAAAATGATTTTATCAAGAAATTGCTCAATGTTCCTAGCACAATTCGAAAAAATTAAGTAAATTTTAAAATGTATCTTCGCTTACAATTTTGGAAATTCTGAGCTAATTTGTTTAAAAGCTATTCGTAAAAAATGTGCTGTATAATTATAAGGTTCGAGTTTATCGTAAGTTAATTAACTTGGGAGAAAAACAATAAAATGTACAAATCCACATAAAATTACAATAAAAACTGAATTTATTTTACATTTTTATGCGGGAAAAAACCTTTTTACTTTGTTATGAATCCGATACTTAGTTTTATCAAATAGACCATGTCGAATAACCGAAAAAAATCGGGTCAATTTGAACTGTCATACATAAAAGTGTTATCATTTTGAACCTGCTTATTCATAAAAAACACACACACACAAATTGAGAAAAGTCTTTTTTAAGTGAAGCGGATTGTGGCATTTAAAGGGGCAGCGACATTATAAAATCGTTTTAAACTATATTTATAATACTCGGATCTTTTTGAAACTTTATCAGAATGTATTAGGTATAATTTAAGCCAAAAATAATAGAAAATAGAAAATCGATGTTTTCAACATTTTCCTCCGAATGAAGAGTTTCCCTAACTTCAAAAAATATTTAACTGCGAAATTATCATTTTCTGAAGTCAGAAACGATGGGTTTTTGACGTTTCAATAATTATAACACGAATAAATGGGCTGTTTTTTTCTTAACTTTGTAAAGATATTGGTTTCTGAAGTTTCTGATTGGTTCGTCTTCTAAAAGTTATTAAACATAAAGGAAGAATTTTCAGGTTAGTTGAAATTCCGTCGTTAAGTACACTGAAAAAGAAAGGGAAAATTACAAAAAGTTTTTTAGTAGAATTATATTCCAAGAACTTTTTATGTAATGGCAACAATGAAAATTCATGTAACAGATACAGATTTGCACTTTGAATCAAAAAAGTTTTAAGGTTACTAAGAATTTTTTTTGGAAAATTGTATTCCTAGAACTTTTTAAGTAACGGTAACGAGGATTACAGATAAAATTTTAGTAGAATTACCAAAACTTTAGTAGATTCTTTTGTAAAGTTACAGATGTCTCTAGTTTTGCTTACAAGTTTTATAGACTAACATCATTTTCTTGTATTCTTTTCAGTGTACGTATAAAATTTTAGTAAGCATAACAGATTTCGGTAAATTTAAATTACTAAGGTTACAAATTTTTTTACAGTGTAGTAAGTACGAGACTTTATTTATTTACTTAATTATTATGTCTTTTCTATACCATGAAACAATTCCATAATTTTTATGCGGTGCAAACGCTATTTGGGGCTAATTCTTTATTTGCATGTTGAGACTTTATGTCGATCTTTATGCTAAAACTTTGTGTCTAACATTATATTTAGACTTTGAGTCAATAATTATATTCAACTTTTTAAAAACCAAACCTTAATATTCGAAATATTACAGATACGGATGTTGAATATTTAATTAAATTAATTCGTAAAAATGCATCTCAATTTTAAATAGTTGAGTAATTAAGTGATGTAAACAAATATTAGCTTGGAAGAAATGACAGAACTCTTTATTCTGTTGTCTGATTTTACCCAAAATCATTTCCACCAATTACATTTTACTCATATGTGACAAATCTCTTACATACTTTACTGATGATTTAAAATAGCTGGTAAAAATGAGTGTTTCATTTCCTTGTATTTGAAGCGATATAAAATTGAAGTAACCGGTGATTAAAGTAAGTTAGATGACATTGAAGATAAGCTTTGCAGCTTGTAAAAATCACTCTGAAACATACAGATATATATATATATATATTCTTTTCAGATAAATTGTATTTTAAAAAATAAGCATATTTTTTCATTTATGAATTTGCTAAAAAGTAAAATGAAATAAAACTTACCTTATTACAGGAGGTGGCATTATGATCTTGAAGAATTATCCCTATAGTAAAAAAAAAAAAAAAAAAAAAAAAAAAAAAAAAAAAAAAAAAAAACACGTGTTATTATTCAAATTTTGTTAAATTACTTTATTATGCTACTTTCAATATATTTTTGTTTATTTTTATCTGTTCGCTAACTTTGAAATTTTTATAGCATATTTTAATATAAGGTACCCTGGGGTAATAACGCCAGGCGGGGTAATAACGCCAAGTGCTTATATTTTGCATAATTATGAAATAATCAGGTAAATGACACCTATGTGCTCTGCGCAGAAGGGTTTTGAGTCATATAAATCGCAAAAAACAGCTTCAAGTTAATTTGTTTCATTTTTAGGTCTTATTGTTTTTACAAGCAACTAAAATTAACGCTTGATTTAAATTTGCGAGATAAGGTTTTTGATGTGAATACTATATTTTTTATCCGGAAATACTTTGTTTATTACATAAATCTGTAGTCTATTTCATGTACTTTCAAATTGTTGTAGAAGAATTTGGATATCTTCTCGAGATAATTTGTAGTTTAGGATTTACTGCGCAATAAGTATCCCGGGGTAATAACGCCAGGGATTGGCGTTATTACCCCGGTTATTTATTTATTTACCCCGGTTATATATTAAAAACAATAAGACTTTTTGTACAGAATTAATTCCCAACAGTGGCCGAACTATATCCGAAGGGGGTTTAAATATTAATATGGGACAACATTATCATCATTGTTGAAATGGTAAGATTAAGGGGGGGGGGGTGCCCAATACTTAAAAATAATCTCTCTATTTTATTTTTTATTATATTATTATTTTTTTTTACTAAAATGTAAAAAATAATTTTTAACTCTTGTAAATAAAACTATATCAAAATGTTTTCGAGATTTAAATTCGAACATCTTCAAAATCAGGTTTCTATTAAATTTCCACTGGATTGTTCAATTGAATTCGAAATTTTAACTGTCCGCTTTCTCAGCGTTCGGTTTTTCAAAACTTTATAAATTTAACTTTTAGTGATGTGAAAGAAATTGTAACTTATGAATGTGATGCGGTTTGTGAGACCGCAAAATTGAAAGATGAATAAAAGGCGGGAATAACTCATAGGATTGTGTTTTTGTACTAAACTTTTTATACAAGAGTATTATACTTAATATTCACCTATTTATTCTCTGGTGACAGTACTAAAATTCCAAATGAAAAAAAATTCGTTAGTGTTTGCAGTTAAACTGAAAATTACAAGTTAAACTAAAAAATTAAAAGAAAAATAGTGGTCTACGAGACCGGTAAAATTAGTTAAAGGTTAAAAGGCTATCCATGATTAAAAATCATAGAATACTGTTACTGTGCTAAACTTTTTGTACAGAATTAATTCTAATTAAATTTAATCTATTCAAATATTTCTAACAATATTACGCGAACTCCAAACGAAAGAGAATTTCAGTTGTAACTATAGTTAAACTGGAAAATACAAGTTAAACGCTATTTTTTTTTGGGGGGGGGGGGGGAGGGGAGGGAGTACAGTGTTCAGTCAGATTGCTAACAGCAGTTAAAGATTAATTTTGTTGCTAATATAGAGATAATAATATATAACCATATGGATTATGTATAAAATTGAATAAGAGATCTCTTTGGGATAGTATTTTTTAATCAAAAATTTTATTAAATTTATTAAAAATTTATTAAAGCATGTTCTTTAAATACGCCGACAATTTAACTGTAGGTTCGGAGAATCTGCATTAGTGTAGAGTTATGGATTAAAAACTATTTACTAGATTACTATAATAGTATTAAACCTTAACTGCTGTGACAAAAAATGTCGCATAACTTACTGTGAGCGGCCTGTCAGACCGCTTAATCTAACGATGAATAAAATGTTAAATTAACTTTTAGAATATTATTTTTGTATTGAACCTTATATACAGGACTATTATAAATAAAATTCAGCTATTCAAAAGTCTCTAGAGATAGTAATAGGACTTCATATGAAACAAAATTTTCCCGGTATCTATAGTTAAACTAAAAATTGCAAGTTAAACTCTGAAACTTGAAAAACTCAGCGGTATCTGAGACGCTAACAGCAGTTAAGGTTTAAAAAAAAATATTTATTACATATAACTCTAGTTATTATAAAACTTCACATGATTAAAATATTACATTATGATTGGTTAAAACCATGCAATGTTTCTTATAATCATATTTAAGCGGGACTTTTTAAGCAAAGAGAGACACAGTGTGTTATATGCTGTTGAAGCTCCCCCTCACTACTTTTTCTTTCACTTTCACAAAAAATGAATATTTTCTATCGCATAGAATGCATACATGGGAATATAAATACTGATTCAAATAATCCGTGCAATGTTTCTAATAATTCTATTTAAATGGTCATTTTTAAGCAAAACGTAGCTTAGAATCTGATATTCTTTTGCCTCCTCCCCCCGCCACCACCACACCTTTCTTTTTCTTTCAGAGTCACAAAAAAATTATACATTTTCAATAGCTTAGATTGCAATTTGTCAATTTCTAGAGCTGTAGAGTTTGTATTTTTAAAATTGGGCAATCTACATGCTATTATTCCATCTTATTTTATAGTTTTGTTTGCATGGCGTTATTACACATATAGGTGGGTATTAACGCCAAATCGCATTGGTCAAGAAAAAACGCCATTACATTTTATGAATAGATATCTGTTAAATTATTTTATTTTATACAGATAGTCAATGAGTTGCTGTATCAGATCCTATATTTGTTTGAAAAATACAATCTAAAACTAAGCCGTGAAAATTGGTAGAACCTTAACGTGGCGTTATTACCCCAGGGTACCTTAGTATACATCATTCATATATTTATATAAATTATATTTTTTTAAGAAGAGAAAAACGTTCATTGGCTGAATTTTTTTCTTCTGATTCTAAAATTGTTCTTTAAAAGCAAAGAGTATATCTGCCAACATTTGCACTTCTTTAGTACCATTATTTTTTAATAGAAAACATTAGCTTATTTGATCCTTCTTTACTTCTAATATAATGAAACAGAAAATAATTATTTTATTTAATTGACAAAAGTTTAGCATTAAGTAAGACAATCGTACCACTATTTTTAATTAGAACAACTTATTTTATTTAATTGGGAAACTTTAGGATTAAGTATGGCTCTTTTTTAATCCTAAACCAGTGTAAAAAGTGGTACGTATGAAGTTGATCAGAAATCAAATATGGAGTTTAGAGTAGATTTTTGAAGACAATCAATTTCACATTTTAAAAATAATTATGAGTAAAAAAGTGGTCCTTCCCAAAACTTTCTTCGTCTGTAGTACAATAATTATCTGCTTTAGAATTTAAAAGTTTCTTTTATCATGTGTTCGAATAAAAATCTTTGAAACAAACGTAACGGGCAATCAATAGAAAAGATGTGATGCTTACAATTGATGACCCCCATTATTGAAGGATTTATCAAGTAAAAATAATGAGTTTAGAGAATGAGTTTTGCTTTCATATAATAGGTTTTTTCGAAATGATTATTATTCTTTTTTGCGATCAAAATGGAAATTAAATTACCATGGAATGATAGCTCATAGATTAAAGAAACATCATTTTTTTCTCTCGATTGCTTTTCACCTTTGAGAAACTTGTGGCGTAAATTTATACATAAAATTTTGATTTTAATGAATATCGACTGATTAAAACGCCTGAAAAGTAGATATTGTTTTAAATGCTTTTATAGTCTTTAGATCATTACATTTCACTTTATAAATTGATTAAATACACTTTAAAAATTGATGCATGAAAAAACAGATAACATACATGTAATAATTTCTCTTGGCAATTGTAAAAATTTACAAACAATTAGGAACTGATATTTTGTTTTTTCAGTTATACTATTATGTAAATTTATAGTAGATTCTGTATGTTTATGCCTATAAAAATACGCAAAAAGTGCATACTTACATGCAAAAAAAAACTGATGACAATAAAATTTTACATTAAAAAAAAAAAAAGGCTAAGACGATTTTATTTTTATTGATCATACGGTGAATGTGCAATTTTTCGTAACTGCACACTACAGCATTAGAGAACCACAGCATTTTTTAAAGATATTCGAGAAATTTGTTATTTAAAATTCTCAAAATAGTTCAAACACTGCAATACCTTTATAACAGGTATTGTGAATTGGCTTACATTATCTCCCTTTATCAATATAAAATATCTGACTCAAGGCATAGATTCCTTTCAACATCCTATAAAAAAACTAACAATATGCCAATTTCTAACATGCCGATTAGGAGTTTTTTCATAACTATGACCCTCACCTCTTCAGGTATTTTATCATCCTGGCGAGGCCGTTAAAAAAAGTTTGTATTCTGAGACTGGACCAGACCAGGCCCGGAACCTTACTTTTTCTGAAGACTCGGCCAGACCTTACATGCTTTTTCATGAACTGGACTGTCATCCTTCTTCCTAGGACTGCATGGGACTAAATTTTCAGTTCCGTTCTCGACACAACCCGTATTAAAATCGTTGTCTCTAACTGGTCTCATCCGTTCAAAAATAAGTAAAATTTGCTCAGTCCAAAAATTTTTACAAAAAGTGCATACATTTTTAAATCGTCATTATTTTACAATAAAAATTTTAAAATTCATTTTATATAAAGGATAGTAGGTTTAAAGAAAAATAAAAATAAAATACAGTAAAATCAGTGAAAACGAATCTGCCGATAACGCAATCCTGTCTTACACGGAAAAGATCCATGCAAAGTGAGCATGATAATACCTGAGCAAAAAATAGATTGCATTTATACCTCCTAAGAAAGAAACTTGTCTATAGTGCATTTTTATCTTTCCCATGCGATTCCATCCTAAACGATTTTACTGTATAGCAAACGATAAAAAAGGAAAAGTGAAACATTTATGTATAAATAGAGATTCATTAATAAAACAAATATATCGCAGCTTTTTACGCTTCTTTAACCCTTTCCGGCACGGGCAAAATCTGTACTAAAATGAGAAATTATCGACTGAAGGAATTCACAAACGAATTTTTTAGATATTTTAAATTCCTTAATTTAAGCTTCTATTGTAAAAGCGAAATTTCACTAAAATATTACTGGTGCCGTTTGCAAGTTTGCAATTAAAATTAGGTATCTCAGACCGGGCACAGTGTGCCGGAAAGGGTTAAAAGTAAAAATTATACACATGAAAAAAGAAAAAGCCATAGTAAGTATTTTTAGTCAGAACTCACCTACACGAAACAATTTTTACTCATATCGATGTAAAAAACTATGTAGAAATTCAGCAAGGCTGGGCCGGGCGATTTTTTTTTTCAAGTTTTTTCCGGCCGAGCCTAACTTTGTCAGTTTGGAACCGGACCTAGATATTTTGACCCGTGAAGAATTATAGTGCACACTATCAGGATATTTTGAAAGCAGGCTCAGCATTAAATCTATACGCTATTTTATTATGTGTTCAAATGAGAGGCACTGTCTTAAATCGACATTTAAAAACTGACAATGTGTGAATGATCCTTTCTTGCTTTCAAAATGAGTCAAAAACTCTTCGTTTAGAGGCATGATTAAGTGGTGTAAGTCACGAATTTTGGAGAATTTTGGATTTTAATGTCTCAGTGAAATTTATAGATATGGAAGTGGTTTTTTTTCTGTCACTTCAAGAATGGATAATGAATAGTTTCCTAACTGGAAATTTAACCCTACGGGGACCGTATAAAAATTTAATTTTCATATTTTTTTCATATAGACTCCCCATGGAGTTGCAATTTATGCCATCATATGTGGCACCTTTTTTAATGAATTTCTGCAAGTGGAAGTATGGATCTAGGGACAATATTTAAAGACATAGCCTATTGTTTCGATACTTATGACTAACCCTGTATAACCGTGTCATATTTTGTATTCATGCATTTTTGCATATGAAATTAACAATTATTGCATCAAAATATGAATATTTATTAAAATATTTATAGTACGAATGCACCTCATTTGCCACGTTTGACGTGCAATTTCCAACTTGTTAGACTTGTCGAAAGACTATTCTCTACTATGCGTAATACTGATTCTTCCACTGCAGGAATTATGCAATATCTTACACGTGACCTTATCACATCTGGATCTGGAATCATAAAATGACTCTCTCTCACACAACTCCGAATGGAGACTCTCAAATGTTCGAGATTCAGCCAAATTCTACCCTGGAGTTGTTCGATCTAATTCCCTTAAGCAGCCAACCCATTTCCTTGCGCAATCCCATACATGAAATGCATGTCGGCAAGCTCCGCATTATTGTAATAATGCATGTTGCTCGAAATCTGTGCGGTAAATGGCGATTCAAGCCAATGAAGAGCATTCATCCTCCATATTCAACAGCGGCCTCTACCGCCTCAACACCGCATTTCCGAACCGACATTTCTGTACGGAATCTGTTTATTTCGATTTTTTCTATTTGCCTTTATATATCCGACACATAATTTTGAAAATCCTTGTATATATATTTTGTGAAAGAATATTACCTGAATACTAAAACAACTGTACCAACTTTTTTTTTTTTTTTTTTTTTTTTTTTTTCAGTTCCATGTATTAAATCAAAATATGTAGTACATTTTTTTTATGAAATTAACAGAAGTTAGGATTTTAAGATGCTATTTTTTAAATCTCTCAACAAATTTTAATTAAAATCTTCATGAATTGTTTATTAACGCGTTTAAATGAGATTTACAGAAAAAGACAATTATTAACAGAACTGCAACCATCTAACTTTGAATATTTTATAAGCATTGTAATAATTAGAATATTTCTCTTTCTCCACCGCTTCTTTTACTTTATATGTAATTGCCTTAAAAGACATTGTGAAGAAATATTAGAATTCTTTATGAAATGCTCAAAAAATTTTTATTTAATTAATTTTCTCATCCGCTTAACTTAAATTTCGATTTAATTTTACACTTCGAGAAACGAATTGATTATTAATTAAGGTACCCTGGGGTAATAACGCCACGTTAAGGTTCTACCAATTTTCACGGCTTAGTTTTAGATTGTATTTTTCAAACAAATATAGGATCTGATACAGCAACTCATTGACTATCTGTATAAAATAAAATAATTTAACAGATATCTATTCATAAAATGTAATGGCGTTTTTTCTTGACCAATGCGATTTGGCGTTAATACCCACCTATATGGGTAATAACGCCATGCAAACAAAACTATAAAATAAGATGGAATAATAGCATGTAGATTGCCCAATTTTAAAAATACAAACTCTACAGCTCTAGAAATTGACAAATTGCAATCTAAGCTATTGAAAATGTATAATTTTTTTGTGACTCTGAAAGAAAAAGAAAGGTGTGGTGGTGGCGGGGGGAGGAGGCAAAAGAATATCAGATTCTAAGCTACGTTTTGCTTAAAAATGACCATTTAAATAGAATTATTAGAAACATTGCACGGATTATTTGAATCAGTATTTATATTCCCATGTATGCATTCTATGCGATAGAAAATATTCATTTTTTGTGAAAGTGAAAGAAAAAGTAGTGAGGGGGAGCTTCAACAGCATATAACACACTGTGTCTCTCTTTGCTTAAAAAGTCCCGCTTAAATATGATTATAAGAAACATTGCATGGTTTTAACCAATCATAATGTAATATTTTAATCATGTGAAGTTTTATAATAACTAGAGTTATATGTAATAAATATTTTTTTTTAAAACCTTAACTGCTGTTAGCGTCTCAGATACCGCTGAGTTTTTCAAGTTTCAGAGTTTAACTTGCAATTTTTAGTTTAACTATAGATACCGGGAAAATTTTGTTTCATATGAAGTCCTATTACTATCTCTAGAGACTTTTGAATAGCTGAATTTTATTTATAATAGTCCTGTATATAAGGTTCAATACAAAAATAATATTCTAAAAGTTAATTTAACATTTTATTCATCGTTAGATTAAGCGGTCTGACAGGCCGCTCACAGTAAGTTATGCGACATTTTTTGTCACAGCAGTTAAGGTTTAATACTATTATAGTAATCTAGTAAATAGTTTTTAATCCATAACTCTACACTAATGCAGATTCTCCGAACCTACAGTTAAATTGTCGGCGTATTTAAAGAACATGCTTTAATAAATTTTTAATAAATTTAATAAAATTTTTGATTAAAAAATACTATCCCAAAGAGATCTCTTATTCAATTTTATACATAATCCATATGGTTATATATTATTATCTCTATATTAGCAACAAAATTAATCTTTAACTGCTGTTAGCAATCTGACTGAACACTGTACTCCCTCCCCTCCCCCCCCCAAAAAAAAATAGCGTTTAACTTGTATTTTCCTGTTTAACTATAGTTACAACTGAAATTCTCTTTCGTTTGGAGTTCGCGTAATATTGTTAGAAATATTTGAATAGATTAAATTTAATTAGAATTAATTCTGTACAAAAAGTTTAGCACAGTAACAGTATTCTATGATTTTTAATCATGGATAGCCTTTTAACCTTTAACTAATTTTACCGGTCTCGTAGACCACTATTTTTCTTTTAATTTTTTAGTTTAACTTGTAATTTTCAGTTTAACTGCAAACACTAACGAATTTTTTTTCATTTGGAATTTTAGTACTGTCACCAGAGAATAAATAGGTGAATATTAAGTATAATACTCTTGTATAAAAAGTTTAGTACAAAAACACAATCCTATGAGTTATTCCCGCCTTTTATTCATCTTTCAATTTTGCGGTCTCACAAACCGCATCACATTCATAAGTTACAATTTCTTTCACATCACTAAAAGTTAAATTTATAAAGTTTTGAAAAACCGAACGCTGAGAAAGCGGACAGTTAAAATTACGAATTCAATTGAACAATCCAGTGGAAATTTAATAGAAACCTGATTTTGAAGATGTTCGAATTTGAATCTCGAAAACATTTTGATATAGTTTTATTTACAAGAGTTAAAAATTATTTTTTACATTTTAGTAAAAAAAAATAATAATATAATAAAAAATAAAATAGAGAGATTATTTTTAAGTATTGGGCACCCCCCCCCCCCTTAATCTTACCATTTCAACAATGATGATAATGTTGTCCCATATTAATATTTAAACCCCCTTCGGATATAGTTCGGCCACTGTTGGGAATTAATTCTGTACAAAAAGTCTTATTGTTTTTAATATATAACCGGGGTAAATAAATAAATAACCGGGGTAATAACGCCAATCCCTGGCGTTATTACCCCGGGATACTTATTGCGCAGTAAATCCTAAACTACAAATTATCTCGAGAAGATATCCAAATTCTTCTACAACAATTTGAAAGTACATGAAATAGACTACAGATTTATGTAATAAACAAAGTATTTCCGGATAAAAAATATAGTATTCACATCAAAAACCTTATCTCGCAAATTTAAATCAAGCGTTAATTTTAGTTGCTTGTAAAAACAATAAGACCTAAAAATGAAACAAATTAACTTGAAGCTGTTTTTTGCGATTTATATGACTCAAAACCCTTCTGCGCAGAGCACATAGGTGTCATTTACCTGATTATTTCATAATTATGCAAAATATAAGCACTTGGCGTTATTACCCCGCCTGGCGTTATTACCCCAGGGTACCTTATATTTAGTAACTAACATGAATTCGAATTCTAAAAATCAATTTTATTACAAAATGAATGTTAAAAAAATCCTTGCCGGCGGGCGAGGCGTACATCCACAAGTAAATGTCGAAGTTTTCTTTCACCCCCTCTTTTCTTTTTAATTTTTGCTTTCTTCTATCTTTACAAGAAGAAAATATTGGGTTCGTAAAAACTTTCGAATTCCGGTTTTTAACGGACTTGCACGTTTTAGAGGTCAGAAAATACAAAAAAACATGTTTTTACAAATTGTCTGTCTGTGGTTCTGTGACTTGGTCTGTCTGTCTAAATGTGACATAAATTTTGTGGGCGCTCTTTCTTAAAAACATGCCTGCTATGCTGCCTTTTGTGCGATTTCCGAAATAGCTCTATCTCCAGAATTTTCATAAAAGAGTGTTTTTTTTTTTTTTTTTTTCCTTTGAAACCTATCTTTTTGCACTCCTTGAGCCCATTTTTGATTATATCAATCAATCTGGCCTACATAAATTTTTGGTAATTTTTCTAGTCTGAATAACAATTTTAAATTAATTTGATATATATTATAATTAGGAAGTTATGCGTTTTTTTCCTATTTTTTAAAAAGGTTCCCCATTTCCTCCTCCATAGCTCGATTTCGCTCATTAACGATTTTGACCAAGATTTCCTGCCCAGTGACTTTATGTATCAATTTATAAGAGATTTGTGTGTGAAAAATATCGTGTGCTTAAAAAAGTGTATACATGTATATTATAGAGAGAGAAAGAGACAGACAGATAGATAAAGTTTTGAATTGGAGGTGTTTTTGCGTTCTAAGGTTCATGTTCATCATAGTTCTGCAAAAATTTATCTGCAATACCAACACAGCGATGACTGTAATAGGTAATATTTCTTGCAAAATCTTCCTAATAATAGGTAGTATTTCATACGAAATCTATCTAAAATGTTATACATTGCTGAGGTGTAAAAAAAATCATGTTTTTTTAATAAAAAATCGGATTATTTAAAGTTAAATCAGATTTTTCTTCAGCTTAAAAATATTAAATATGAATCAAGAGTTTTATGTTTCCAGAACAATTAAACATCTAATTACTAATTTAATCTAAGGTTTTACACTTTAATTATTTAAATTTAATTATTTATTAATAATTACAGGAACTATAAAAAATGCAAATTAGTAGTTTTATTGGTTAGCAGAATACAATAAAGTTATACACATTATTATTTTTTAATAATTATATAAGACTATATAAAATACTAGTGATAGTTATATTCATCAAAATGATTAGTAACTGCATTTAATATTAAACTGTTAACATTATATAAAATTAATAATTACTAAACAAATAATCTAAATAAGGTATTTAATATACATTTTTATACTTTAATTAATAAAATGATAATTTATAATTTAGTGTTCATTTTAGAAGGAAAAAAGGCTATATGTCAACTTTAAAAAAAGACACTATTTCATAAGAAAATATATTAGTAATGGGTTTAGTAACAATAAAAGAAAAACTTTTTTTTTCTTTTTTTTAACTATAGTAAATAAAAAATCATTAATTTAAAAATCTTTTTATAAATTACAAATTAAAAAATAATGTTAAAAAATGGTTTAGTAACATACAGTTTTTCTTCCCAAGAAATAAAGCTCTGTCATTTTTATAATGTCTTGCACAATATTTAAAAAAACTGGAAAAAAGTAGTTTCACGGGGGGGGGGGGGGGGGGGTTATTATTTTATTTTATTTTTTTAAAGGAAAAGGTTTTTGTCAATTTTAAAAGGGTTTTTCTTTTTTAAAAAATGGCCTAGAAGAAGCAATTATGAAATCAATAAAAACTGCAAGTAAATAACTAAGAAAATTTAATATTAATCGCCTAAATCTTAACTTACAGGATGCATGTATATGCAAAACAAGATCTCTTGCTTTGCTTAATATTTTTATACCAATTAATTTTTTTTTCACTTTTTACATTCTTTTACAACAGCTGTTAAGTAGATGATATTCTTCCATTCTTCTTTAGTTCCAACATTTGGTATAAATTTATTATCGCAAAAGTAGAATGAGAAAATAAGATTCTGGTTGTTTACTCTCTTACTTTACAGATATTTACTATACTTGTCATGCTTATTTCATATAAAAGAATGAATAATTTGATTACTTAAATAAAATTATGACATCACAAATTACATTAAAATAAAATGCCTGAATCAAATGCTTTTTATGTCATTAAAAACTTACTGTACTTAGGGACCGTCCATAAATGACGTTACGCTTGAAGGGGGGAAGGGGGTTCATGAAAATGTGACAGCTTGTGACAAGGGGTTGGGAGGGGGGTAAGAAGAAATATGACATTACACATTTTGGTTAAAATAAAAGCATTAAAACTCTTCGTATAAAATTCTAAATTTAATAAGTTATTTTAAAATTATAACATTTTGTGTTCATAAAGATAAAATTTAAAACCAAATATGTTAAATTCTGCCAAAATACTACTGTTTTAAATTGCTCTTTCATATCAATATTTTATTACTATTCTATATTATTATTATTATTTTGTAAACCTTATATCATACAAAATAAATACATGAATTTTTTTGTCCAGCTCACAAATTTCGTTAAAACCCATAGTTAAAGTTTAAAAATAAAATTTTAAATGTGATGTAAAACGTAGTGCATTGCCGCTGAACTACAAGTATATGTTTACATAATATAGCCTGACCTGTGACAAGAGGGGGGGTGGGATAAAGTGAAGCTTGACATTTTGTGACAAAGGAGGGGAGGAAGTCAAAAATATGGAAAAAATGCGTGACATCATTTATGGACGGCCTTTTAATGATTTACAGTTATGAGGAATTAAATTTAGAAAAAAATTTTTAAGCTATTCTTTTCATATAGGGAAACATCCCCAGTAATTGGCACATTAAGAATTTGTCTTTAAATTTACTTCTGTTATTATTACCGAGAAATAAAATATTTACTTGCAAATATTTTTAAATCAAAGAGTACATATCTGTGCATCTATTTTGTCCACTAAAAGCAAAAATATTTGAAAAAGTATTTTTATAAAAATATATTTATAAAAAGTTGCTGTAATCACCAGTAATTGGAACCTAGACTTTTACACAATTAAAGTAACCCTTTTCAACTAAACAAAACCAGTGTCAATTAAAATTTAAAATATATTATAAATTAGATAATAATAAATTGAAATGCATGCCTTTCTTAAGCCAGAGAAAAAGCATTTGCAACAAAAATGGCTAATTTGATACAAGCCATAATTGTTTCTCTTTCCTAGGCATAATTGTCATCTAGTAGCATAAATCAAAGTTATAATCCTTAAAGTAAATGAGCATATATCTGGTATATGGCCTTACATTTTTAAAAAACTGGATATAAATCTTATTTTAGGACTTTTTGTAGGATGTGCCAATTACTGGGGATGTTACCCTATTCATAAAAAATAGCTGTAGAAAAATCCCAAAATAATCTTTGATTTTAACATTTTTATGTCATTTTAAACATTTATAAAAAAAAAAAAAAAAAAAAAAAAAATTATTTAACACATTAGCTGCCAATCACGCGCCAGCGCGTGATGTGGGGTGATGTCCAATAGCCAATCACGCGCTGGCGCGGGTAAATCTTTCACTGATTCTTTGTTATAAAAAGTAAATCGGCTTCTGGGAAAATCCCACTTTTGCAGTGCGGCATTAACTATCATCACATCTTCACGAAAGCGGCAGCGAATGTGTTTATCAATTTAAAAAAATCGGGTAGTTTAAATCACGATTTAATCGCATATTTAATTCAACTATTAAAAATCGCTGACACCTAGTACATTACGTATAAAAATTTCCGAAGATTTTTGAGGAATAAAAAATAAAACAAGGTAAGCTTTATGTCTGACCTCTAGTTGTGAAATTTTAACTCCTATTTGAATATATTTTTATTTAATTAGCATCCAAGACTTCAAGCTGTTTTATTTACGCATTTATGTTTGATGCCTATCTTTTTTTACAGGTTTAACATCCCGCTGTTTCATTAAAATAGAAAATTCTCCACATTTTTTTAAAACTTTTGAACATAATTGAGAGGTATTTGTAATTTTTCCATTGACTGTCCATCAGTATATTTGTCTGTTTGCACTTTAACTTTTGTATTTATGCATGGATTGTTAAAAAATTAACTATGATGTGAAGAATAATATATTCTGTGATACAGTAAATTCCAGACCGTTATTTTCATGTAAAATATCAGTTTTTTTTTGTTTTTTTTTTTCTAGAAAAACAAATTTATTTTAAACACTCCAAATTTTACATTATTTAAGAAAAAAATTTCTATAAGAAATTACTGGTACCAAAGAATTTCCTGGTTTGGAAATTATAGGACTCAGTGATTCTGCATACGCCATACTCTGTGTTGAAAATGGTCGTTCTGTCATAACAGCGAATTACAGAATTTATGTTACAATTTATGGATGCAATTTCTTTTAAATTTGTTTTAATGATATTAATCTTTTCAGGACCGACTTTTTTTAGGTAGATTTCGTAAGAAATACTACCTATTACATTCTCCCCTATGTTGGGATTTCTGAAAAAAAGTTTGTAAATCTGCGTCGATTATGACTCTGATAACTTCCATAAATCTGCACAAATCTCTTTTAAATTGATACATAAAATAAATTTAGAGGGGGCTTATAATCTTAAAATACTTTTTTATCCTTAATTAAGAGATAAATAAGGCAAATATAGGAGTGAGAATCTTTCGCATTCTGCAGATTTCCGATAAATAGTATCTAAATGTCTCTTCCCTCAAATACCCCTCAAACAAAAACCCCTAAGCAAAATTTAAATGTTTTAATTATTTTTTCAAGTTTTTTATTCTTTTTTTTTAATTTTAATGCAATATTATTTTATCAATCATCTAAGCCCCCAACTTTCAATCTACTTATTTTCATTTTGTAACCTTTTGCTGAAACATGTCACCCAGAAACTAGGAGAATATGCACATATTTTTTTCTTTATGGAGAATTAAACAGATAGTATAACTAATGATTATGGTAACATATGAATAAGATAATAAAAAGAAATGTCAAAATTAATTTTTTCTTGTGTTCACATGTGCTCCACGTGTGTTCACAACTGTCCCATTGTTGAGGGACATATGAACATTTTTTTGAATTTATAAAACTATTAAAAAAGTAAGAAGAACTATAGAGGTACACTGTAAAACATTTGTGTAAAGTTACTCCATAAAGTTGGTGGCAGCCAGGCTTCCACCAAGTTTATGGTGGAATAACGATTAACCAAGATAACCAATGTAACATTACACTAATATGTAATGTTACACCAGTAACATATGTTTAAATTACACCATTATATTAGTGAAAAAATATCACACCATAACTGCTGCCACCAGTTTTATGGAGTAATGTTACACAAATGTTTTACAGTGTGATTTTAAAAGAAAATACCATACGTAAAAAAATTCTGTTTTCTTTACTGAGTAGTTTTTGTTTATAGAAATCAACTCAGGTATGAGAAAAAGCTATATTTCTGTGAACTGTTCACATGTGCCCCAGTCTCCCCTATAAAACGTTTTTATGAATTCTATGGGTTGAAAAGATCTCGGAAAAGATTCAATGTTAATTATCCTGCCTATTATAAAATTTAGACTTTTATTTTAGATTACTTTAAGAAGAAATAAGTTCTGCAATTTCATTTAAACTATTAGATCCGTACAAAGAAAAGGAAGCAAGTTCCCTTCTTAAATGATCTTCTTCCTGTTCTCTGAGCAAATGTTCATTGTGCGTTATCATTTATGATGCTTAAAAAATGATTGGAACTGGATAGTTGTTTGAAATAAAGGATTTTCTGATTTATAAAAAGTAATACCTTATATACTCGTGTTTAAGTCGACCTCTTCAATTTGTTCGTAAAATTCGGGGAAAAGTTGAATTTTCATATACAAGTCGAATCACATTTCTTGTAGTATGCTAAAAAAGTATTTGTAACCGAGTATAAAAAAATTAATAAACTTTCATTAAATTAATAAACTTTCCAACCACTTTTTTTAGTTCAACGTTTTAAAACAGTATAATTATGGAAAACTGAAGAATCTTAAACTATTTTGGAACTTATCCAAATCAATTTAATTATACTTAAAAAGAAAAAAAAATATTCAAACCTTATTTACAAGGATAAACTAATCCTTAAACTGCTAAAATATGCTATTTCTTTGTATTGTAGAACTCTTAGGAGAAAATTTAGCATCATTCTCAACTTGAAGACTTTTTAAAAAAGGGCTTAAAATGGTAAAAAGTATGCTTGTGTATTGAAAGAAATTCTACATAAAGAGAAATCGATGCTGAACAATTTCAAGGACAGTATTGTTGAGCTATTTTTATCAATCGCTAAAAAAATGACCATTGTCTGCTTTTATCTATCTCTCCTATCTAAACTTATGTCTTATATATGTAATTACTTAAATGATTTATTCATTCGCTGATTATCTGCAAAAAAAATTATTTTAATTTTCACTAAATCGATCCTCCCCCCCCCCTCCCTCTTTGTTCCAATTTCAAGTCTCAAATTTTGTCTAAAATTCTTCGACTTATGCACATACGGTATGCTGACGGTATACTTAAGTATATACGGCAAATCTTCATTCAAGTAGTGTAATCAAGAAAATTATCAATTAAAGTACGATCGGATTTTTTAATGATAAGAACGTTTCTTTCCCATTTACTTGAAGAAAGTTTCTTCATGTTGTACAATATCGAAAAGACATACAAACTAAAAAACTTTTTTAATCAGTCTCTATGTAAGCTTTTAAAGCAAAACGTAGCAGAATAATTTTCTTAATTAAATTTTGTCTATAATTCGATACTATTTAATTTAAAAATTTACATTTTCAATTTTAATCTTAACATTTTCTTTTCATTGAAAGTAATAGTTTTAGAAGCAAATGACGATCTAGTTTTTTTTCAGAAAATGGATTCCATAAAGAATATGATCTATCCGTGATGCAACTCTGTGATAAAACAATTCTGTGATAAAACAATCAAAGCAAGAGAGTTTACATTACCTAATTTCAAAGTACTTTTTATACGATTTAAGAAGAGAAGCTTAAAAAGCTGTTGTTCAAGTTCCGATAATAATATATCAATCACTTTTTTATGGGCTATTTGAGTGAATAACAATTTGATAGGCCTTAAAAGATGTAATATCTGGATAACGCAAAATACAAATTTTTGGAAATCTGAATGCATTTAATGATTTCGTCAGCGTTAAAATGATTGTAACAGAAATTATTGTAAAATGAAAAAGGTAAGTTAATTATAACAAGCAGCATTCATTGAAATAATATATAGAAGCTGCTTCAGTAATTATTTTTTACCCTACTCTTTATAAGAAATTTATATATTCATGATTTTCAAATATAACTCTAACGCCATTATAGTATAACTAGAAGACAGCCCGTCAAAATGACGTGTTTGCATTTTTAAAAGGATGATAAAAAATTACAACTGTGGTCAATCAGCCACTTTAGGCTTAAACAATTTTTAAAAATACAGCGATTAAACATGGAGAAAAAAATCTATTTAAAAAAAAAAGAAAATTTTAACAGAAATTTGCATTTAAAACTATAACAAAACTGTCTGGTGGATGATGGGGTTTGTAATGTACAAATCGTAAATACATAAATTTTAAAAAATAAAGTAAGGCAAAAAAATCAATTATAAAATATTATATTCTGAAACTGCAGCCAAAAAATATCGAGAAATACTGAAAGAAAATAATAAAAATATCTAAAATGTATAAAAGAATTTCCTATTGTGGCCCATTTTTTAGCTAATACTTAAAAGAAAACACTCTATAAGATCGAAAGCAAATGTCAACAATAAAGAGTAAACAATGAACGTGTTCAGGAGATACACGCGCGCAAGCTCAGGAGTTTTTATCGAGTACTATTCCGCTGTAAAGTCCACTCCATGTACCTGACTCCTGAGCGTGCGCGCTCAGCGCGCATAGATCCCGAACGCGCCCGATCATCCCTGAGTGGTGATGTTACAAAGGAGTCATTCTAAAGATTCAATCACGGAATTTGTCATTCTTGAATGGCAACAGTATTGATTTGTTTACATTGTTTGTTTGGTTTGTTTTTTCCATAATTGCTGGTTGTTTTATTTAGAACTTAAACATTATAATTAAAAAGTTTTTGTAGGTTTTAAAGAAAGTGAGTAATGAATAAATCTTTCACATGTATATTTTCATAAGTTGAACAATTAGAATATTTGTGAACAGCTCGGAATAGTTAAGCCTAACGTGGACGCAGTTGCAATAAGTTTCTTTTTCTCTTGGATGGGTTGTCCCCGGAATCGTCGTACACGGAGGGGTTTTATATATATAATATTTTACCATTACACATAGATGCCGAAAAAGGAGGGGAGAGGGTAGCAATATAAATTTTTATTAGCTATTTTTTTTTATCTCTCATTAATTTGAAAAAACAAAGTAGCTTTTAATCTTACCAAGTTATTTTAAACAATTAAGCAATAAAACACAGAATAAATAAATATTTTTAATTTTGAGGAGGAGGAGGGAGAGGTCTTTATCTTGTGACGGAACAATCTCTTCAATAATAAAACAAGTCAGAAATTGCACGTCAAGCGCAGCAAAGGAGTTTTGTTCGCATTATAACGAAGTTTTAAAAATATTCAGATCTTGGTATAGTAGTATACAGTACTTTTATACAGTATAGTAGCGAAATCTTTTGTGTGTCTCTGTAAATACTATCTGCTTTCTATTATACAAGAAGTAACTTGTAGTAAAGCTCAGCAACGTACGTCAAATACATAAAATGTAAAATAGTATAATATAATTAAAATTTGCCTCAAAGAATGTTTCCTCTTACACCATTATGTAAAGGAATACTTTTGTGTTGTCCTGTAAGTTATTAACCAATGTTCTTTGGACCACAGATTGTACAGAATTTATATTTCAGCATATACTTCATAGATGCATATCAATTTTATTATGTTCGAAAGACTATAACACCACTAAAATGCACTTGAAATTATTTATTCCCATTGCTGTAATGTAACGGAATACTTTTGATTGTTCCTGTAATTAAACTATGCATCCAATTTTCATAAAATTTTAACAAAATTATGCAAAAATTATATCTTTAAATTTCAAGTGATTCAGTTGCTATTTTTTGCTCTGTTACATGCAGACGGACAGATAGACGGATTGAACGACGGCTACTGGTGCTTCGTATTTACGTAATTACGAACACACCTAAAAAGAACACATTGTTTTAAGTCACTTCGGAAAAATAAAAAATCATTTTTAAAAATGCCGGTATAAGTTTTGTGTGTGTGTGTTCATAATAATTGTTACCCGTCTGGAATGCTTTTATATTCATATGTTTAAAAATTTATTTACACTGGGGGGGGGGTACTCCTTGACACACATGCACATACAATCGAGTTTTTTTAACATTTTCCATTACACATTTTTAATTTTAAAATACCGGTAAGAATTTTTTTTTATACATTTAATAAACTTCTCTATTGTTTTTTAATTTGATAAAATTAAAGTTTGACTTGCATGGTATTTCTGACGATTTTTTAAAATTATTATTTAGCTTATTTCATTTTATATTTGTTGTTATATATCTAGAAGGATTAAAAAAGGCAGTGCAGATTGTGCACCACATTGATTCTTATGTTCTAAAATCTTGCTCCTTCATGGATTTCATTCTGTTGACGATCGCTTATCATTATTTATACATCGGTAATAAAGAAGAGAGGAAACTTTTCGTGCCTGGTCTTTGGAAAAAATTTTGCGGCGCTATGTATTAACCAGTTTTAACAAGTCGGAATTATTTGTATATCAAATGTAGCAAATGAGATACATTTCTGCTAACTAGCATTAGAAATATTCAGATCTTCTGTAGTAGCTGTTGCACGCTTATTCTAAAAGGCATGAATACAAATTTATTATGATTATATATATATTAAATTCAATAATACGGAAATAATAGGACTCCATCTCAATAAGACTTAATCCCTATGGCAACCTAAGAATCATTACCTATCATTGAATTAATCGCGTATGATAAGATTTAATAGAATTGAAAAAACTTTTATTAATTTCTTTTTAAATTTTGATTCGATTTTCATTAACGTTGAAATAACATGACAAAATTTTACAATGATTACATATATATTAAATTTCAAATCATTCGGTTAAGTAGTTTTTGATCTGTTAGACAGACAGAAAGACGGATGGTCGACATGACTACTATAAGCGCTACATATTTATACAATTAGGAACGCACCTAAAAATCTACTAATATGTTCTACACATAATGCATATGTGTATTATATGTGGATTTTTTTTCTCTTTTTTTTTTGTGGGGACGGGAAGTAGAATTTCTTTTTATGTCTGAAATAATAATTATAGTGTATAATCCATAGAAATATGCGGAAATAAATAAATAGCAGAAGTTGAAGTGAAATGCTTCATAATTACAATGAATGATATTTAGTTAAACTTAATTAGAAAAAAAACATCCTGAAAATATAACCACTAAATGTTTCATTTCTTGCAAGTATACTTACATGATTTAAAGCTGAATTGAAACATTCCATTACTCGAGTACGAAATATATTTTAAAGTCAAAAGGTTTGTAATCCATTCTGGCTTCTATCCGAGAATGTTAACCTACATTAGTTTCCAAGAAAAGAGGATTTTGTGTTAATATTACATAAGCTTAATGCAATTCGTTTGTTATTTACAATAAACGTGATCCACAACGTATAAAATGACATTATTTTATTTCGAAAAGCTGAAGGAAGTAAGATTTATTGCGAAATTGAGAATAAAATGTTTTGGAAAATACTTCTTCAAATGGAAAACGAAAGAAAGAGAACGGTGTTGACAGTGGTGGTAAATTATTATTCAAGGACATGTATAATTTGTAATAAATTGCTAAAAGGTTTTTTTTATTATTATTAAACATTATAAAATAAATGATAGAAAACTTTTTTATATATGTCACATGAGGAAAATACTACATTATTTTATATTTGATTTAAATAAATTGTTTGATGTTTCATCACTTCCTGTTATTGCAATTACCAGTCTATCCAGAAAGAGATCTGTACGGGCCGGGCTTTGTCTCCATTGTTTTCCGCAAGACCTAGTGACTACTGTTTAAGGGCCGGGCTAAGCTTATATATATATACATATTTCGTACAGATCCGGAACTTGTTTTATTTTTCTTAGTCTTCACGCCCCAAAATTTTCGTCTTGGTTTTGACCCTGTCTGTATGAAAATCATTGTCTCGGCGTGGCCTGGCCCGTTCAAAAATCAGTAAAATTAGCCTTGGGCTAAAAATCTTTGCAAGATATGCATACATTTTTAAATCGAAATTATTTTACAATTAAACATTGATTTTTTTTTCTTTATAAAGAGTAGTAGACTTGTATTCTTATCAAAATATAGCTAAATTAAATACAGTGAAGCCTGTCAAAACTAACCTGCCTATAACGGAACTTTTTTTATTCTTCTTAGTCTTCAGGCCTCAAAATTTTCTGTCTTGGTTTTGACCCAGTCCGTATGAAAATCATTGTCTCGGCGTGGCCTGGTCCGTTCAAAAATCAGTAAAATTAGCCTTAGCCTAAAAATCTTTGCAAAAAATGTATACCTTTTTAAATCAAAATTATTTTAATTAAACATTGATTTTAAAAAAAAGAATAGTAGACTTGTATTCTTATCAAATTATAGCTAAATTAAATACAGTGAAGCCTGTCAAAACTAACCTGTCTATGACGGAATCCTGTCTTAGACTGTGAAAAATGCTTTGATCCATGAAAAATCTATGTAATACTACTACTGTACTATATATAACTAAATATACTAACATATAAGAAAATAATATATAATACACTTACATCTGCTGAGAAGCTAATTTGTCTATAACGTATGCGATTCCGTCTTAGATTGTTTTGCTGTATAGCATTTTACAGGTTTTTAACACTTCCATATTAACAATATTAATGATAACTGAAACATTTACATACAACAAACAGAGATTCATTAAAAAGATAACTGTCGTAAGCTGCGGCATTTCTATTTAAAAAAAAAAAAAAAAAAAAAAAAAAAAAAAAAAACGCTAAGATAAGTACTTTAGGTTAGAACTTCTCGTACGAAGCAAATTCTCGAGGTAAAAAAATCGACTTAAAAATCAATGTTTTGTAGAAATTTACCCGAACCGGGCCGAGATTCGAGATTTTAACATTTTTCTGGGCTAGGCCGGTCTCGAGATGAAATTTTAACTCTTATACCAAGCGTGCTAATATTTTGTTGTTGTTGTTGTTCGGGACGGGCCGAATTTTTTTTCTATTGAACGGGCCGGACCCGGGCCTGGAAATTTCGGCCCGATCAGACCTTTACCAGTGGTATATCATAAAATGTTGATTTTTAAGTGATGATAAAACTATTATGCAAGTTTCGATAATATTTTAAATTTCTGTTTTAACACGTCCCTTTATTTTTAACTTTGGCTTGTTTATCAATTAAATTTTTATTTATCTTTATTTATCTGCACATTAACCTTCATAAAAAGAATCAACAGAAATATACATACATCTATATATATATACACGAAACTGGAATACGAATATTAAAAGTTAAATTATGCAACTTGAATAAGTACTACCCATAATAATGCAAAAGTATCTGCCTCTCCTCCCCCCATCCATTAAGGATAATTGTTATTAACCGCTTTTATTTTTGAAGCACAGTTTTTAAAATATATTGTTAAATATACGAGGTTCCCTGTAAGGTCATATAAACTCTGCATTGCGAAAGATTAGATTAAAAGGGAACAAAAACCATACCTCTATGCCTCTTTAATTTTAAAGAAAAATATAAATAAAAATAATGCAACAAATTCAGAAGAAAGAAACGTAAATATTAAGAACTCACCGTATTTTTTTACATTTTCCAACGGAGTTAAAAAGTGTTTATGACTTCGGTTTGTCTGTCTGCCATCTGTCTGTCCGCGCTCGAGCAAATGTAGTCGGATCGCCATGAAATTGATATACGTTGTTGATAGTCACTATGGCATGTTCGGTATTGAAAATAAAACTTGTGGTTGTTACAATTTACAATTCCTTTACAGTGACATTCAGAAGAATTCTGTTACATTATGGACTATGAGGGAAAAAAATTGTGGTGATTTTTAATAATGTTTCACAATATTAAATTCATTGAAATTTACATATCTCTCTGAAGTATACTACAATATGCCTACTGAACGATATGGTATGGATGACATTTATCGTTCATTTACAAGGACACTCAAAAAAGTTCCTTTACATTAAGGTCTACGGAGAAAGAGAAATCATTTTCGGTTTATTTTATTCAAATTACACTATTTCAAACATATTGGAATTGATATGTATCTCTGAGGTGCACTACAAGATTTTTTTACTATAAAATATTATAGTAAGTGCAAGCATTCATCACTAATATACCTGGGCATACAAAATAATTTTGGTACAATACTCTCTGTGTGCGTTTTCTTTGGTAGAACGTATTTTTAAATTATATTTAACTATTTCATATTGTGTATAAGTTCTATATCAGATACAGAACTGCTCATTTGAAATACATTTCCTGTTGAACTGCTGAAGGGAAATTTTCAATGGTGTTAGACATTTTCTAAATGGACAAAATTTTAGCAAACGATGTATTCTATAATAAACTTATAAATAAATTTATGTTTCATATACATAACTGCAAAAAGTTTTTTTTTTTTTTTTTTTTTTTTTTTCGATGGGAATTGGTGAAATTGCATTTTCAAATATGTTATGCGTTTTACATTTTTTTTTTATTATTATTTAAGCATTTTTTTTTTTTACCTTATTAAACTGTGACATTTTATTATTTCAATTCTGAATGTGTTGAAAAGTGTTTCATAATTATACTTAACGCATGATTTTATCTTCTTGTTTAGTTAACAGTTTGTACAAACTATAATTAAACAAAATTTAGATAAATGATTTATAAATTTAGCTTTTTATTAGGCTTAAAACATTACTTAAAAATGTTATTAATGATGACAAATTTCATTATTATAGAACTCTGAATGTGTTGAACATAGTTTCATATTCTATGCTTAAGGCATGATTTTACCTTCTTGTTTATTTAACAGCTTGTATAAATTAAGCAAAATTTAGGTAAACGTTTTATAAATTCAGCTATGTACTAGGCTCAAAACATTACTTAAAATTTTTATTAATGATGACAAATTTCATTATTATAGAACTCTGAATGTGTTGAACATAGTTTCATATTCTATGCTTAACGCATGATCTTACCTTCTTGTTTAGTTAACAGCTTCTATAAACTTTAATTAAATAAAATTTAGGTAAATGTTTAATTCAGCTTTGTACAAGGCTCAAAACATTACCTAAAAATTTTATTAATTATGAGAAATTTCAGTGTTAGTAATAATAGATACAGTTATGAATAAAAAGTTTGTAATAAACGCATCATCACATTAATTTCTTTTACATTTAAAGTATCATCGAAGAAATGTGTGTGTAGTTATTTCTGTAATTGGGGGAAAAATCGTTTAAGTGGGAAAATTCTCATTGAAAGAAATAAGCTTTTGAAAGGAAATATTTATGCGCTATGTAAAAGTCAAGTGTAGGTTCGTTTTTTAATTGAACTCATTTCTGATTAAGATGAGAATCGATATTTAAATATAGTGCTTCATTCGAATCTTCATCTGGACAGACCGCGTTTACTAGAATTAGAGGGAGCAAATTTAAATCATTTCTTCATAAAATATAGGGTGCTGTAAAAGTTAAGTGTTTAAAAGATTTTAGCTTTAAGCAAAATGTATCGAACTTTATTTTTTAAATAAAAGCTCAAATAAGTTCAATCAAATATGTCGATGAAGTTTTTTTTTTTTTTTTTTTTTTTTTTTTTTTATGTACAATTGAGAAAAACTAATTCTGCAGTAAATTAAAGTAAAAGAAAGTTAATGGTAGCGAAAGATTGTAAGTTGTTCGGTACGCAGCAAAAGCTATTAGGTGAATATTTAGTAAGTTATTATCAACTAGCTGACCCGCCCGGCGTTGCCCGGGTCCTTATTAACAATATTAAACGAACTTGAAATTTGTATAATTTTATCATTAACTGGAAGCATGCAGCATTGCCTGAAATACGTCGCAGCTGACTTTGTGAAAAATTGGTTTTAAAAACAACAATTACTATTAAGCTCTAAAAATACTTAAAATGAGCAATGAGAAACACGGGAGGGAACATGTATCCAACGATTGCGTTAGTTTCGTGTTAAAGTGTTGATATTTACCCGTAAAAATCACTGTTAAATCACGTAACTAATTATTTTTTTCGCATAGAAATTCCAAGTGAAATATTTTGAATTTCAAACTAATTATATCACTCTTAAATCCGACTATACCGTGAATGAAATCGATACGTGATGATCATAGATTGGTATAGAGTATTATAATTTTAGAGCCATTTAACAAAAGTGTATAATTTTAATCAAAGCATGCGTAATGTTGACTCTGTGGACAAATTCCTAACCGTAAACTTTTGTACCGTAACCATAATCTGTCTGTAATCTAACTGCGATTTAACAGTACCCTACCGTAACTTAAATATAACATAAATGTAACCTAGCCGTCACTTTATTCTAACCTATTCTTATTCTAACCATCACATAAATGCAATTTAACTTTAACCTAACTTTAAATTAACAGTGATCTAACTGTAACCTAACGTGAAATTAAATAAAATCAAAGACTTACCGTAATGTAATTGCAACCTTATCGCAACCCAAATGTTACCTAACCATTTATATAGTCCATGTCCATGGAAATTATTTTGTCTTGTTCGTCTTTGGTTATGATTCATTAGAATATTTTCGTCGGGTTCAGATTTGGTTCGATTCAGGTTTCAGGTATTTTTTGAAATTCAATTTAAATGTTAGGGTCGGATTCATGTTGATGGAAATTATTTTGCCTTGCTCGGATCCAGTTATGTTTCTGTGAAATAACTTTGTCGGGAACAGATTTTGTTCAATTCAGATTTCGGCCTTTTTTTCAAATGGAATTTTCGGGTTCAGGTCTTCCTGCGTGTCCAAAGAAATTATTCTGTCTAATTCGAATAAAGACATGCTTCACTGGAATATTTTTGTCAAGTTCAGACTTGGTTTAATTTAGATTTTGGCTTTTTCTTCAAATGTAATTTTTGGATTCGGGTTTTCTTGCATGTTCACGGACATTATTCGGCCTTGTTAGAATAAATACATGCTTCACTGGACTATTTTTATCAAGTTCATTTCAGATTTCGAGGTTTTTTCAAAGAAATTTTTAGGTTCAGATTCGGTTCATGTGCATGGAAATTTTGTCTTATTCGGATCCTGTTACGGTTCTTTGGAATATTTTTGTCATGTTCTGATATGGTTCGATTCAAATTTCAGGTACTTTTTCAAATAGAATTTTTAGGTTCGAATCTCGTTCATGTCCACGGAAATTATTTTATCATATTCGATTCCGGTTATGATTCTTTCTAATATATTGATCGGATTCAGATCTGGTTTGAGTCAAATTTCAGGTTTTTTCAAATCGGATTTTTTAGGTTCGAGTCGGGTTTATGTCCATGGAAATTATTTCGTCTTGCTCGGATCGGGTTATAAGTCTTTGGAATACTTTTATCGGGTTCAGATTTGGTTCAGTTCAGATTTCGGGTTTTTTTTTCAAATGGAACTTTTGGGTCTTCTTGCGTGTTCACGAAAATTATTCTGTCTTGTTCGAATAAGGAGATGCTTCACTGGAATATTTTTGCCAAGCTCAGATTTGGTTCAGTTCAGATTTCGCGATTTTTTCAAAGAAATTTTTCGGGTTCGGATTGGGTTCATGTCCATGGAAATATTTTGTGTTGTTCGGATCCGGTTGCGGTTCTTTGAAATAGTTTTGTCAGATTCAAATTTCAGGTATTTTTTCGAATGGAAGTTTTAGGTTCTTATCGGGTTCATGTCTACAGAAATTATTTAGTCTTACTCGAATCCGGTTATGGTTCTTTCGAATATTTTAGTCGGATTTAGATGTGGTTTGGGTCAAATTCATAATTTTCCAAATGGAATTTTTTAGGTTTGAGTCGGGTTTATGACCACGGAAAGTATTTTGTCTTGCTGGGATCGGGTTATAGTTCAATGGAATATTTTTATCGGTTTCAGATTTTGTTCGGGTCATATTTTGAGGGTTTTTTAAGACAATATTTAGGTTCGGGTCAGGTTTCATGCCCACTAACATTATTTTGCCTTGTTTGGATCGGGTTATGCTTCATTTGAACATTTTTATGGTATTGAGATTTGGTTCGGGTCAGTTATCAAATCCATAGTTTTTTTTTAAACAGAATTTTTAGGTTCGGGTCGGGTTTATACTCACGGAAACTTTGTCTATCACGGATCGGAGTGTGGTCTGTTTTTTTTTTTTCTGGTTGGGATCGGGTTATGTATTAATTAGTCTAAACATTAAGTTTATAACCAGTTTTGCTACTATTCTTTTTATGGCCATTTCTGATAAATTATTTACTTTGCTATTTGATAATTTTTTATGGTGTATGAATCGTTTGTGGATTCGAACAATTGTACGCCAAACAGCTATATTTTATTTTTGTTTTAAAACCAAATTAAAGCCATAATTTAATTTTAAATTAAATAGAATACATTTAAATTTTATCAGTGATAAAAAGTAAACTCTTAGAAAAGTGTTGTGTGATTTTTTTTACTGCAACACAGCTAATGACTCATACATTCTAATGTTCGAAATGCCAAAGATCTGCGTACAACCACACAGTAAAAAGAAATTGAGTGGAAGTATAATGTCTTGGGCTGGCGCCAAAAATGTAACCCTAAAATCCGCTACATTAAGTCCAAATAAGCACCAACAAAACCATGTGCTTTGACACGCCGATCAATTCAGACTGGTTTAAATCCGTATTTCTTTGTTTTTTACCTTTTAAACTGTTATTGAATAGATGACTAACATTTTGTTTAAAAAATAACGTTTTGTGCCATTATTGACTGTAATACACGATCGGAATGCATAAAAGATACAAATATATCAATCATAGGCAAGAATTATGTGATTATTTTTATCATATGACTTTGAAATATCAATATTCGCGTTTGTAATGACCGAAAGATGGCGTTGTAATAGACCTGATAATCGTTTGTTTACGTTTGTTTGTTTACGTTCCATGCTGTAGCACTGTAGCATAGAACCAGTTTAAAGAGCTATTTAAAGTGCAGTTTTTTATCTTTTTTATTTAATTATGGGAGATAAATTACAAATATCGACAATTTTAGAATTTGTAGATGCTGGAAAATCTAGTAATTGCTTTAGAGAAGCTGAAGCATGAAAGCATTGTGTTGCTGTCATGCTATTTTGCCATGAGTAAGTCAAATGTATTTTTTTATATTATAGATCTAAACTTTGTGTATAAAATTTTGATTTTAGATAATTTTAATACAAAGAACCCAACGTTGCACGCGTTATAGAACTGTTTATTTATTTATCGGCCTTTTAAACACTGATTTCATGCTCACGGTATCAGTTCTATTTCGTTTTTCAGACTTTGTCCGCGAGAGGGCGTCTATTTCATTTCAAACGCGAATAGAAGCATCATTTAAGATTTTGCTTGAAAAGTTAACATTCTTTCGTTAATGTCTTAAAATCGTCTGCACTCTGAAATCTAGATTTTAGACTAATATTTGTTATTTAAGTTTTCGCGCATGATTTTAAAAGAATGTTTTCATAAATATATTTTATATATTGACATAGAGTTATTAATATGTTGTTAAATCATAAGCATTTTTCATCGATGTTATAAAGTATTAAAAAGTTCTGAAAAAAAAAAGAAAGAAAACTTTTAGTAATACAATTTTTAGTTCAAATCAAATGTTGTCAATATTTTATTTAATTTTATTTTGACATTTAATTATTTCGAATTTATCAATTTCAATTATTTTAAAAGCAAACTTTTTTTTAAATAAATAATATAATAGAAAAAAGACCATTTAAAAAAATTACTATTTCTTCGTAAAATATGCTTCAGCTGTAATTCATTTCTTTCAATTCGTCTTATTAATACAAAATCCCTTCCAAAAACTTTTGTTTGGCTCATTAAAATTTGAGCGATAAATGGTTTAATATTGCAACCCTTTTTTCGGTTTACTTCACCACCACCTATCTTTTTCCTCCATGGTTTACAACCGCTGTGATAAAAAATCATCATTTAAACTGACAGTTAGCCAGTCTATGAATTTTAAAGGTCTGGTCCAGCTTTTTTAATTATTTATGCGAAAATTTTATGCAACCAACCAACCATAACTAAATGAAGGGGAAAAAAAGAAGAAAAAGGCGATTTTTTATGAGAGTGATCTTTGGAATTTAACTAATTACTCACTTAATAAATAGAATTTCAAAATTCTGAAGCTCAGGTGCATCAGGAGAGATTTGGGGCTACTCTCAAAAAAATTTTGAGCCTTGTACATGCTGTAGATTTTTCTAACCATAGCAGACACACACACACAGACAGAGCGTTTTGTTATTTTATTAATATAAGATTGCTCGCTAAGTGTAGAACCAACGGAGCGAAAAATATCCAAGCCGGAGATCGAACCTGTGACGTAATGTTACGCCACAGGATTATGTGTTCATGTAGACGTTTCCATCATGTTTCATTTCCATCTTGTGCAGTCTTAGCAACAAATGTCAGTGAAAAATGCCAAGCTAGTCATCGTCCTCGTAGCTTAAATGGTAGAGCACTTGGAGCGCTATTGAAGGATTCCGGGCTCAATCCCCGGTCTGGACATTTTTCACTTGTTTGGTTCTACGATTAGCGAGCAATGCGTTAATCACATATTGAATATTCAATAATTTCAAACTTAATTTCACACTGATAATTAATTGAAAAATTAATTACAACTAAATAGTTATTGGGTGTTTTAAATTATAAATAACTTTAAACAAAATTTATAGAACTTTGTTTTTTAAATAAAAGCTCAAATAAGTTGAATCAAATATGTCGATGAAGTTTGTTTATTATTTATTATTTTTTATGTACAGTCATGAAAAAAACAGTAAACACCCTCTATTAACGCTGAAACAAATTAAGGTAGATGAAAGTTACTACTAATGAATGATTGTAAATAAAGTTTACTCACCGCCCCCTAAATACTAAGCCTGAGCATTGACACAAAAATGGTGGCTGCTAAAGACAATTTTTTTTAACGTATGTACAGTCCCTTAATTTAGACATCAGTATTTTAAAAAAGTTTTCTTGACTTGTTAAATCTGAGAAAAAATAAAGCAAAAGACTTCCAAAAATTATTGGTACAAAATTCAAAAAACCGTTAAAAAAAAAAAAAAAAAAAAAAAAAAAAAAAAAAAAAAAAAAAAAATCCGCCTTTTGCAGCCGTTATTTTTGAGTGAGCGCTTAGACCTAGTATTCAAGGAGCAGTGCTCTAGTTTTAAATGATGTACGGTACATAATATGAAAACAAATCTTTTTTTTTTTTTCAATAGTAATATTCAGGTTAACACCATAAATACATTTTACACCCTTCAATTATCCTAAATACAAAGTTTCATAAAATTCGGACGATTAAATTCAGGGGAATCAATCATTTTTTAAATGAACAATTTTTTGTGGTTTTATCCAAACTGAAGTCCGCTACTTGATTGTTGAAGTGCTACAGAATGACTAATTCAGTTCTATTAATGTATGTATTATTTCTTGCCAATATGACCATTCAATGAGAAATTCTTCAATTTCTTGATTGTTGAATAAAATGCGTAAATTTTATATTTTTACAATTAATATTATTATTCTTACTATTATTATTATTGCTGTATTTACGGATGAAAATGACTTTACAACAGCATCAGAAGAGTATCCACATTGGATATGGGTGCTTTCAATGCCTTCAACAGAAAAAAAATGCTTATTTAGAGATGTGACCCCCCCTCCCAAGAAAAAAAAAAGGGGAGGAGCCATCGACCCTCTCTAAATTGTGGGCTGTATCCGTCTTTGTGTCTTGTTATGAGGATTTAAACTTAAAAATGACCTTTTAATATTTCTTGATTATCCAATGTTAAATTGAACAACAGATTAATGTTAACTAAAGTTTATGTCAATAAGAGAAATTTATTATTTTTTTAATTAATAAAGTTTTAATTGGTATTAGCTAAGAATAACACACAGGGTCAATCCATTTCAAGTGGTCCAGCACTGGTCGCTCGACCATTTTTAAAAAATCTGAAATTTTTTGTGCAACAACCCTAACATGATGGAAGTTCAAAATGACCGTTATTTTGCCATTGAAATAGACGAATAGCATTTCTAGTAGGTTTTGTTCATCTGGACAAATAGTGCATTGGCTTAGCATACAATCTGAATTATTTAAATGACGATTTAAACAGAATTGGAAGATGATCTTTTTAACTTTGCATCATCAACCATTAGTTTATCATTTTGTAGGTATGAACAAACGCATAGTAGGTTACAATAGTTTAGAAGTATTGTTTTTACATATTGACCATGCCATGTCTCAGCTTGTAGTCAAATCACCTTTTTGAAATTTTTTGTGCATAATACTACTATGCAATACTATCAAAGGCCAGAATTTCAGATTTTTATCTCGTACCCCACCAGAGATATGAAAGCCTAAAAAGTGCTATTTTTGAAATTTTTGACGAATTTCGGAATTTTTTTCGCAAAGACAAATCAACTCCCAGATCTGGGATTTGGTGAATGAGTACACGCACTTTTGTCCTATTTGTAGAAAAAATTGTGTAAGGTTGACAGTTTGCCTTGTTTAAAAAATTTCCTCTTGCAAACAGATAGATTTTGGAAAAAAATCTTAAATTTTGTGCTAAAATTACATTTGTAAAAATATATTTTCCAAAATTAGTCTACCACGGTACATTTAGCCTATTTTATTCTGAACACAATGCTGCAAACCCCATTTCAATTGAGAAAATAAAAGACGAGATATTTACAATTTTGTCTACCCTAGTATCTGAGAAAATCGCTGCACACGATGAAACAAAGATGACCGCCATGCACAAACAAAAAATAGTAAAATTAAAACAACGGTCATTTTGAACTTCCATCATGTTTGGGTTGTTGTACAAAAAATTTCAGATTTTTTAAAAATGGTCGAGCGACCAAAAAAATATTTTCTGGACCACTTGAAATGGATTGACCCCACAACAATTTGTAAACAATTCGCAGTATATTGTTCTAAGTTTGTTTACATTAATATTAGATTTTTTTTTTTTTTATGACTGTGGATTTCTTGCAATTTGTCCCTTTAAATGTCAATGAAAAAATTTATTTTAAAAAAAAGTCTAATAAAATTTTAATACGTATTAATTAACAATAGAAATCATAAACAATTCGTAGTTTATCGTTCTAAGTTTGTTTATACATACAAGATTTTAAAAAATGACTGTGGATTTCTTGCGATTTGTTCCATTAAACGTATGTTTAGGTTAAAACGGTAAAACGGAAGGATAAGTTGCTTAATTGAAGACATCTGTATAATAAATGACCTTTTTGAAAATTAAATTTAACTGTCTTTATAATTTTCACAAAAAAAGAAAAAGAAAACAATTAAATTGCAAAAATAGCTTTTTTTTTTTTTTTTTTTTTGAAAATAGTAATTGTGTGTATTTAAATTTTTTGAAGAGCTTTATTGCCATTTTCTTTCTTTTTTTTGTGTATGAATGACTTTTACCGAGGTCTATTGCAGCGCACAGTAAACAAATTTCTATTTATTTCTTTCACTTTTTCCGAAAGAAGCATAATTTACTGTTGACATGGGGGGAAAAGTAATTTGCATTGTTACACAAACGAACAAATTAGCTTTCTCAAAGAGTAGTTTTCTTCTGTTTTAGCTTTAAGTTACATTTAAAGTTGATTTAGGAGAAAGTCAAAAATAAAACAAAACAGCCGGCCATAAAATATCGTCTACGCTTATTTTGCACTTGGCTTTATTTACATACTTAATATACTTGCTTTTCTCGTGCTTCTTGATTATTTTTAAACATACCTATAAAACTCTGTAAAAAAAAAAAAAAAAAAAAAAAAAAAAGAAAGAAAGAAAGAAATAGATTTTTTGCTCATGATCAACATTTCCAAAATGAGTGTATAAATGAATGTACAAATGAGGGTACAAAACCGGAGTCAAAATGAGTGTCAAATTGTGTCCGCAAAAGCTGTGTAAAATTGAGCTCAAAATGATGATGATATCAAAAAATGATCATATTTTAAATGAAATCCAAAAGGCAATATGTAAGTATGTACAGTTAGATGGATAACTTACATACATTTAGTAAATATATGTATACTTTATTTTCCAATTTCTACGAATGCAATAAATTCTGCGTACTTTTAATAATTTTAATATTGGTTGTGCAAGTGTTTGTAAGCTTTGTAGATTAGTGTTTGTAAACATTGTATTTTTTTTTTGTGTGTGTGTGTGTGTGTCTGTGTCCTGTGTGAGTGGTTTGGGGCACTGAAAGCAAAAAAATAAATCAACGAATTCATGAACATTGTGTAGAAATCTCAAAAATACATGAAATTCTTTAAAACCGCGTAATTTTTTTTTCCCCAAAATAATTTTTTATAATTTAAACGAATATTGAAAAAAGAAAATTGTCAATTTTTCATTTAAAATATTTTCTTAACTTAAATATTAAAAGTTTTTCAAACTGTCCGCTGCTCCAGTACGAACTGGGGGTATTGCATACAGTACAAACAACATGCCTCATATATTTACTACGCATTTTCTCCAAAATAGCTACACAGTTTTAATTCACCAATTTTTCGGGAGTCCGAAAAAATTAGTTCCAGATAACCGAGTTTACTGATATTAAAAAGACTTTCTCCCATTCTTACATACTAAGTACATAAAAAATTTCAAGTCTCTATCTCAATTTGTTCGGGAGATAGAGCATTTATATACACACAGACAGACAAACAGCAATTTTTTTTCCCAAAAATATGTTTTTCGGAATCTGTAGTATCTGAAATGTGTAAATCCGTCAAAAAATGTTTTTTCGATTTTCAAAACGATTGCAAGACTTACCCTATACTATATGATGGATAAGTAATAAAATAGAGGGTCATGAAAAATCTAAGAATGTGGAAAACAGGATTAAAAATATCTCGGCAACTAATTAATTATCCGATCGACTTTTTTAATGCAAAATTTGTGTTACTTTATTTCCTTTTACATTCACTCCTTAAAATAAAAAATTTCGAAAAATTTTATGTAACTTTCATCAGAACGAATTTTTCGAGAGTCCGAAAAAAATAGTTCTGGATAATCAAGTTTACTGATATTAAATAGGCTTCGTCCCATTCTTACATATTAAGTACATACAAAATTTTAAGTCTCTATCTCAATTTGTTCGAGAGATAGGGTGTTTACAGACACACACACGGACAGATAGCTTTTTTTTTTTCTAAAAATATGTTTTTCGGAATCTCCAGTATCTGAAACGTGTAAATCCTTCAAAAAAAAAAAAGAAAATTCGATTTTCAAAACGATTGCAAGATTTACCCTATACTACGTATGATGGGTAAGTAAAAATAGTTATCTAATTCATTTTTTTTTTCTTCCCATGGGTAAGAGGACGTTAAGAGCGTTGATTCCTTGCGCGGAATATTTTTTATTCTGATGGGGATGAGTTACCCGGTAAGAACAAAAGTTACATCCGTTAACCATCAAATATTTTACGCCTACCCAAGGTATTTGTATACACAAATGTCAAAATATTGTCTGAAAAATCTTCATGTAATATATGTAATGCGCAAATATATATTTTATGTTGTATTCAAACTAAAGTGATTCGTGTTTAAAAGAAGTTCCTTAATTCCTTGAAAGTGTGTCATAGTTTCTTTAAACCATCGACTATTAAAAGACTGAACGTAAATCAATATTTGTTAATAAAAAACTGCCTTTATGACTTTGAACTCAATAGAATCAATAGAAAATTTGAGTTTTTAATGTTTTTTTTTTTTTTTTTTTTTTTTATTGAAAAATTTTCTGTGCGTTATTGAAAATTTTTCTTTGCAGTAATTTTTCTGTGCTTCTTTAAGAGTGTTCAAATGTAGAAGAAAAATTTTCAAATTGTAGTCCTCGTCTTATCTAATCGTGGGATTCTGCTATTTTATAGTACTGCCTTTAAAGCGATAAAAAGTTTTTTTTATCGCTTGCAAATGACCAAAAAACCTATCTGAGAAATGTGTGTAGTAAAAAATGTATTACATCCTCAAATGGGTTTGATTTTTACATTAACTTTCGTGTGAGATATAGTATAGTAAATGCTCTCGTTTTGCTAACTCAAATAAAAGTGACAATGTGGTTTGAATATCTGATATATTAATAAATTAATTACATACGAATTTCCATCATTAAATAATAATGAAGTTCTGTAAAATTTAGAAGACTTAACGAAAAAAGTTTTGTTATTTATCAAAGTGTTTGTAAACGATGGGTGAAAAAAAAAAAAAATCGGAAAATTTATAAAATTAAAAGTATTACACACTCGGTCAGTTTTGATCGTACTTTTTACTGTTTTATTTGTTATACTGCAAATTCGTGAAACATTTCAGCAACCCTAAATGAACATAATGATTAGCACTTCTAACTAAAATCGCTTTTGATTGTCTTGTTTATTGAGTTGTGAATGTGTTATGCCAGGAAAAAGGTTGTGATTTTTTTTATTACACACTTTTTCTAGAAATGCAGTTATTGATATTTATTGGTAAAATTAATCAACTTGTGAGGGAGTGTCCCTTTGTAATAAAGGCACTCTGGTGTTTTGAGTGAGATCGTGACGTCAATATTCAAACATGTGTGGCGCAAAAGCGACATCTATCCTTTACAACTCTAATTTTCCAAAGTGTGTGTGGCACTCTCGATCTACAGTTAACTGCCTTTTTTTTTTTTTTTTTTTTTTTTTTAAGTTTTTATGCAAATTTCTAGCTCTGTCTTCAGTTTGCAAAGTATAAAAGCTGTAAGTTGTGAGTTGGAGTGTGTGTTGTGTGGTGAGTTGGGAGAGCCTCCAGCGACGAATCGTAGAGCCGACCGATGTGTGAAAGTAGAAAGCCTCAGTACCGGAGTTCGGTAAGAGTTAGTTCAGAGTAATTTCGCACTGTGGTTGTTTAAAATAAAGATATTTGTGCAGCCACGGGCTGTTTATTTACAGGTTAGTAAAAGTAGACCGTGACCTGAAGAGAAGAGCCGAGTTAGATATTTGAGCCGGGCTTAGTTGTAGTGTGAGTATAAGCTAAGGTTTATTCTATTTCATAGTAGTGTGTTTAATTGTTAAAAATACCAACCTTTGCTCCACTCCCCGTTCCCCAACTACAGTAAATAAAAATTTTGCGTTTTAATTCTACTCAGAATATGTCTTCATTTGACCGACATGTCACAAACTCACTCAGTAATCGCCGGCATTTTTTTTTTCTATAGAGCAAATTATCGTTTATTTCTATTTTAAAAATGTGAAATTTTAAAGGCACCACGTAGAAAGAGTTTTGAAAGAGTTCTACATAGGTCATTTTATAGTGTTCTAAATAGTGTGATGTTTACAATGTGATTTTAATTTGGGGACGAAGTGTTGTGCAGTATAACATTATTGTAAGAAAATATGGTACTACTGGGTTATCCCGTCGACCAAAAAATTATCGCCAAACTATAAGATTAAATGCCAATAATGGATGATCGTGAATATCGCATTCAATGACATTAAATACGATTCACGTGTTTAAAATGTCATTAAGTGATTTTTATTTCGACTTTTTATTAATATATTTATTAATATTCTACTAACTATTTGTGTGTTCGTTATTTAAAATAAAAATTATGTCAGTATGTATAATTTGGCTATTAGTTTGGCGATTTGTATAATTTCGCGAAATTGGTCGAGGGGATAACAGAGTTAATACCGAAAATATTTTCATCAACACTATTTATAACACTGTTTCAACATAATTAACACTATTTTTAAAACACATTTCTAGATAGCAACACATTTGCAATACATTAAGAACACAATCGTAACACAAAAAACTTTTGTAAATGAAGTTTTTTAATTCATAACACATTGATGCGATGTAAATTTGGTGATAAAAAGTGTTCTAAAATGTGTTTATTTTCGAGTTTTTGAGAATTTGTAGTACAGAGTTTAAAGAAAGTTTTCTAATTTATAAAATCCAATGCGCGTATAAAAATATAAATTCGCAACAGCTGAATAATATCTATTTCGACATAAGTGTATTTAGATCAAAAGTTCGCATAAAAATTTCAATTCGTAACTGTTAAATAATACCTATTTCGACATAAGTGTTTTTTTTATATGTTGAACAACAATTTGCAAAATATTTTTGCAATTGGAAATATGCCTTTTAAATTAATGGTTTAGGAAATTATTTCGAAAAGTGAAAGTGTGTTTAGGAAATAAAAACAAATCCAAAGCATCCAAAGTTAAGTTAGTGCATCCAAAATTGGCATATTGTTAAAGTACCCGGTTAAACGTCAACCTCAAGTATCCCATGAAAAGAAATTTAAAAAAAATAATAATAAGTTAAAAAAAATAAAATGCAAATTAGAAATATAAAAAGAACGTCGCTTTAATTTTAACAGTATACTGTAAGAAAAACATTCCATGAAACTAGTCGGATGTAGAAATCTCAAAGCTTTCTTTTATATCATACAAGTTAATGCTTCAAAAATCACTGCCACAGTGCCAAAATTAAATGTCTAACTATCCCCATCTTGAGGTATCTAAAGGCATACATTTCAATAGATTAGTTCTTCAAGTAAGACTATTGAGGATATCGAAACAAATGCCACCTGGTGGCTGATTTACAGCAAAACATAATCAGCAATAATATTTATCAAGATATACTTGAATCTGAAATTCTGTCAAAAATCGTGCTTTAGTTCTATTGCAGAAATAGAGCTGTTGCAGAAATTGGGAAAAATGCAGCATAGTAACCAGCTGTTGAGCGATTGATACCAAAATATAAACAGAATCATTTCATATTAAGGATTGAGTGAATCTGAAGTTTGGTAAAGATCCGTGCATTAATTCTTGATATAGAGCTATTGCGATGATTAGGAAAAATTCAGCATAGCAGTGCCAACTTTTGCGCGATTCTCACCAAAATGTAAACAGAACCAGTTCATAACAAGGATTAACTGAATCTGAAATTTGATGAAAATCCACGCATTAATTCTTGAGATACAGTTCATGAAGGAATTGGGAAAATATCAATATTGCAGCGCAACTTGTTGAGCGATTTGGCAAAAAATGTATACAATGTCAAATCACGTCAAGAACTAACTGAATCTGAAATTTGGTGAAAATGTATGCGTAACTTCTTGAGATACAGCTGTTGTGCAAATCGCAAAAAATGAAGCATAGCAATGCCACCTGTTGATTTTCAACAACTAGTCAGCATCAAGAACTACCTGAATATAAATTTTTATCAAATTTTCTGCATTAGTTCCTGAGATAGAGCGCCCACAAAATTTATGTCACATGCAGACAGGCAGACATTTTGTAAAAACATGTTTTTTTTTAAATCTCTGAACCCTGAAATGAGTAAAATCGTCGAAACCGGAATTCGAAAATTTTCACGAATCCAATACTCTCTTCTTGTACTTGTAACGATAGGAAAGTAAAAAACATAAAATGTACTTGCAGCAAATTTGTCGTTTAGTCTCCTTTCCTTATTTTCAGACTTATTTTCAATAGACTTTTTTGTTTGGAAACGGATTAAAATATATAAAAAGTATACTACAGTGATGACGGTACTCTGAATACTGTCGAAACTAATCGTCAATTAGTTTAAAAGTTCTGATGCTTAAAATGTTTTTTATCGGGCTATATAAAATGTGATTTTTTTTGTTGTTGTTGTTGTTGGTTTGCAATGTTAGAACATTTATTTCAGTTGTTTTTGTCTTATATAATGCGTAAATATTTTTTCAAATTTATAATAATATGTTGTTTGATAAGTTGTTAAACTATCACATTTGATCATACTCTTTTGTATAACTTTTACACTTTTATCTCTACATAGATAAAAGTTATCCCTTTTTTATATTCTATAGATAACATTTTATCTATTTTGTTAAAGAGTGATTAAGAAAAATTTAACGTACTTTTATAAACAAAAATTTTATTGTTTGATTGTTGTATCTGATACTGCTTATTTCTTGCAAATGCGTTTGTGTATGTAAAATACATAAGTAGAACGTTTGGAGTTACGTCGTTGAAATACAATTTCTATCGCTTATATTCTCATACACATTATTTTTCACACACTCTTTCTAATTTACAACTGTATAATTTACAAATCTCTGCAACCCGTCAATCATTTTGGAATATAAACAGCAAAAATTATAATTTACAGTTGATTTCATTCAAAAGATTTAAAATGTTTTTATCTGTTGATACAAATTATTGTATCCAACCACTAGGAACAAAACTACGGTTTGAACCCTCTCCCCCACATCGTCAGGCTAACCGTTCGCGATTTTCTTTAGTTTACTTCGAACATTGGGAAACCTTGCGTAAATATGGGTAAGGCTCCCTTAAGAAGACCCTTACGGATGGTACTTCCTCAAGGGCTTATATCTCTCGCGCAGTAATCAGCAGTCGTAAATAACACCAACACCACACCAAGTCGAGAATCGAACCCGGAACCTTTGAAATAACTCCTTGGAGGAGCGCTATTCCAAGGGTTCCGGGTTTTATTCCTTTATTCACGGTTTTTACCTCTGTTGTTCTACACTTAGTTATCATTGCGATAATCACTTATTAAATATTCAATAATTTCAGGAGAGCTATTCCAAATATTCCGGGTTCGATTCACGACTTGAGCATTTTTGACTCTGTTTATTTCTCAGTTAACTTGTGATAATCCATTTTATATATTTAAAGCTTTTTTTAGCAAAATAAATCAGAAGTTTCCATTCGTATACTTTTCATAGTAGTTACTTTACTGTTATGGAGTTTATTTATACATAAATAATATTCAATAGCATTTATATTAATTTTAATAGTTTAACTGTCAGATTATAATCCAAAACAAACATAAAAACACTTTTTTCAAAATCAGAAAAAAATATGTAAACAATAGAAATAAAAAATAGATGCTAAAATTTTAGAAACATTATCACATAAGTACAAGAAAACATAAACACGAAGTTAACACATAAGTAATGTAAGTAACATTGAAAATTTATTGGAAATAATTTTTGAAATGCTACATAATGCACAATATCATTATGTAACAGGGTGTTAAAATTACTAATATGAGATTTCACATACCCAAATTACTATTTTATTTCTATAAATTCTATTTTTCATCGGGCTAATTGCATTAATTTTCAAATTCTTAAAAAATATATTGTATTAGTTGATATGATTCGCTGTAATATTATAAGACAAGTGTTAAAATTATTAGAACGCGGTTTCATGTATCAAAACAACTGTATCTTATTTACATAAATAGTATTTTTTAACAGTTACATATAATTAATGTAATTTGTTTTAAAGTTTTTTTTTCTATATTAAAAAAAATAATCTGAAGGTACAAATTTTAATGTAATTTAAATGATACGCTATACTCTGATTAGTAATTCAATTTATTAATATCAAGTTTCACATATCAAAACTGCTATATCTTATTTTTGTTATGCTTTTTCTTTATTCTTATCTGTCAAGTTATATTTATTTAAGAAAGTTAAAAATATCCTTTAAATATCACCAAAAAAGAAAAAAAAATGTCGCGAAATAAAATTTATCGATATAATTTTGAGTAGGCGAAATCACCGCACGTGTGCATTCAATAACTCTCCCACATCAACACCGAATCTCTAAAATCTGTGCCAATTCCCACTCACCTTTGCATAGCAGAGATAGCATCTTACGTCAAAACGAGCATGAATCTTCCTAAACTCTACTCTACTGGAGCATCTCTTTCCATGTCATCTTTTCCGTATAGTTTTCCAGCATAGCACGGGTAAAATTGGTTGCCCATCACTCCAACCACCTGCTTGATGCAATGCACCGAATTCTGATCCAGCTGTTCACTTATGAACCTCAAGATATAGATCGCAACCAACCGGAGAGATAAATGTTTATCCCGAAGATAAGCATCTCTGCCTGTTGGGAAAATGTTTGCATCACGTGACGGCTGCTGCCAATAGTCGCCAAAATCGATCGCTAAATTCCGCCAAGAGTTTAAATTACAGCTACTTAGAAATTTACGATAAACATGCAAAAGAAATTTGTTTTCATTTTAAAAAATCGTCTGCGAAATAAAGAAATGAAAAAGATAAACTCATTTTTAATTTTAGAAGGATATATATGTTTTTCTTTTCTTTTAAAGACGATTAGAAAGAAAAAATTCTTGCAAATTTTCGAATACAGAGATCGAAAAAAAATGAGATATGAATTCTTACTTTAAATTTATATTCTAAGAAGGCTAGATTGAGAAAAATCTTACCCGCATTAATAAGGGAGAAAGAGAAAATTTCCCCTTGATTTTTACGAAAAAAAAAAGGTGTGACATTTCTTCATCATACGACTTAATCTTTTTTTCTTTACCAAAAAAAGAAAGAAAAAAGTGTCATTTATAATATGAGACATTCAAAATAATAAAAACAGAAAATAATATTAGAATGGAATTTTTTCAAATGTTATACATTATATACTCATAGATACATTCATACATTAATATTTTTTAATTCAAAATATAAGTATGGAAGTAATAATAATGGTTGGGATAGATACTAAAGCCTAATTGTACACATTTTAATCAGTACGGCACATTTTACTCATAAACATCTGAAGAGGTCGAGACCGATTCTAGTTCGAATAATCTAAAATTTGGATAAATGGGCAAACAATTTGAGGGATGTTTCTGACTTTACTAAAACCTTCACACTTTATCCACGCTTCTGTTTGACAGCACTAATTAATGCTAGCATGTTTAAAAATTGATTGTCTTTTTAATGTTTTTGTTTACTTTTTATATCATTTTCTGAACTTTAGAAATCTTATACTATAATGCGAGCAAAAATTGTGTGTGTGTGTGTGGGTAAATTTTATCTCAAAAACGGCTCTAACGATTTTCGCAAAAATTTGGATTTTACCATTTTCGGGCACGAGAAGACCATTGGGCTAGGTCCCATGTTCGGGAAAATTCGATTACTGGGTCATTTTGGGTCATAATGGGTCAGGATAAAGCTATTTATATCTATAGAACGGCTGGATCGATTTTAAGGAAATTTTGTACCCAATCGTTTTTTGGTACGAGAAAACTATTGGGCTGGGTCACATGTTCGAAAAATTTCGATTAGTGGGTCATTTTTGGGTCATTATGGGTCAAGCCATTTTTATCTAAAAAACGGCTCTAACGATTTCGACCAAATTTTATATTGTATCGTTTTGGATTACAAGAAGACCATTGGGTTAGGTATCATGTTCGAGAAAATTCGGTTAGTGGGTCATTTTTGGGGTCATTGTGGGTCATGCTATTTTTATCTAGAGATTTTCTCACGCAATTTTGACTAAAAATTGCATTCTATGGTTTTCGGACACGAGATAAACATTGGGCTAGGTTACATGTTCGAAAAAAATTTTAATGCGTCATATTGGGTCATTAAGGGTCAGGGTCAAGCTATTTATATTTAAAGAACCGCAGAATCAATTTCATCGAAATTTTGCCTGTAATAGTTTTTTGACACCAGAAAGCTAATGGGCTAAATCACACGATCGAGAGATTTCAATTATAAGAGTCATTTGTGGGTCATGATGGGTCATAATGGGTCATGGTCAAGCTATAGCTAAAAAACAGGTGGATCGATTTTAACAAAATTTTGTATACAACATTTTTTTGGCACGAGAAAACTACTGGGCTATTTCTCAGTTCAAGAAATTTCGATTACTGGGTCATTTTGGGTCATAAAAGGTCTCGGTCAAGCTATTTATATCTAAAGTACGACAGTATCAAATTTAATGAAATTTTCTATGTAAGTTTTTTGACACGAAAAATTTAATGGGCTATCTCACATGTTTGAGAGATTTCGGTTATAAGAGTCATTTATGGGTCATGATGGGTCATAACGGGTTATGTCAAGCTTTATCTAAAGAACATGTGGATCAGTTTTAACGAAATTTTGTATATAACATTTTTTGGCACGAAAAAATCATTGGGCTAGGTCACATGATCGAGAAATTTCGATTAATGGGTCATTTTGGGTCATAAAGGGTCTGGGTCAAGTTATTTATATTTAAAGAACGGCAGGATCGAGTTTAACGAAATTTTGAGTGTAACAATATTTATACACGAGAAAACTAAAGGGCTAAGTCACATGTTCGAGAGATATCGATTATAAGGGTCATTTGTGGGTCATGATGAGTCATGGTCAAGCTATATCTAAAGAACGGGTGAATCGATTTTAACGAAATTTTGTATACAGCATATTTTTGGCACGAGAAAATCATTGGGGTATGTCACATGTTCAAGAAATTTCGATCAGTGGGTCACTTTTGGGTTATTCTAATTTTATCTAGACAATGTTTCGCGCAAATTTGACTAAATTTTATATTCTATCGTTTTCGAACACAAGAAAATCATTGGGTTAGGTCAGATGTTTGAGAAAACTCGATTAATGAGTCATTTGGGTCATAATGTGTCAAGGTCAAACTATTTATACCTAAAACTTGGCTCAATCGATTTTATCTAAATTTTGTATTTAACGTTTTTCGGCACGCAAAAATTAATGAACTAAGTCACATTTTCGAGAGATTTCGATATAAGGGTCATTTGTGGGTCATGCTAATTTTATCTAGAAAATTGTTTTCACCATTTTGAGTATATTTTCTATTATATCGTTTTCGGGCAAAAAAAACCCATTGCGATAGGACACATGCACGTAACTATTCAATTAGTGGGTCGTTTTAGGTCTTAATGGATTCGGGTCATTCTAATTATATATAACAACGACTCAGTCAATTTTACCTAAATTTTGCAACGGAACGTCTTTTGTCACGAGAAGACTATTGGGCTGAGTTGCATATTAAACAAAATTATATTAGTGGGTCATATCGCTTCATTGCTGAAAGCTGTCAAGCTAATTTTACTTAAGAAATGGCTTAAACGATTTTGATTCATTTTATACTCTACTGTTTTTGATTACCTGAAGACCATTGAGCTAAGTCACATGTTTGATCACATGTGATTAGTGGATCATTTGGGTAATAAGGGTCAGGATCACGAGACTATGGCAAAAGCCAATAAGTTGGCGATATTTGACAAAATACTGACGCAATTTGGCCGAAAAATCGACTATTAAGGTTACGAAACCAAAACACATATTTGGCGCCAAATGAAAGAATGTGTCCAAATTTGGTTATATCTGGCAAAAAATATTGTCTTTCAGAATGTGAAGAAATTACTTATACATTCTTAATAGTCTTCAAGATGCATAGTTAAACTAATCAGAGTCGAGCTAAAAAAGTGATTTGGATTGATGTCCTTTCGTTGTAAATTTTAAAATAAAGTAAAATTTATGAACATGTGCATACAAACATAGTTTTCTTATTGATTGTTTTTGTAAATAATACTATTATTAATAACATGCTTTACAGTAATAATACTATATAGAGTTGAACACAAAGTTAATTTTGACCGAGCTGAGCTCGGTCACCCCTGCTAGTTATAATTTAAGCAAGGAAGCTTTCGATTGCTGTTAGCTTCAAATAAGACGTTGTTTCCAGTTTCCAATGCTGTTATATCTGTAATTCTTCTTAAATGCGTTAGTTGGACAGTATCAGTATTCTTCTTGCCATTCGAGCCATTTCATAGCTGTTTCCAAACATTCAAAAGCTGTGATGGACCTGGATCATTTTCACAGCAATCGTTTTCATTTTCTTCAATTTCTTTTTCGTTTTGAATCGCATCCACAAATCTCATCATTATTTAAAATCTGATATCCAAGTGTAATTGAGTTAGATTAATCCGGGCTATTTAAATATTTGAAAATTCGTTAAAAGAGAGAGAGAGAGAGAGGCTGCTCGGATAATTGGAAGTTCAGTTAATTAGAGTTTCCATAATTGCGGCTCTATCGTAAACCATAAACTAATAATGTTACATAAAATTTAAATTTTATATATTTGTTATGAAAATAAAATACATAATAACATATAGTCATTTAAAATTAATATTATTTCCTTAAAGTAAAAATATATAACAATTTTATTTTATTTTTTTAACCTATGCTTAATTTAATTTATTTTTATTTTCCATTCAAAAAAGAATAAAAAAAACTTAGTGTCATATTTTTTTATATGCAGGACCTGATTACTCAATAGGCACGAGAAGCAAGTATTTCCCTTTAAAAATTTTGAAGAGGCTCGAAATTAAAAAAAAGGGGGGGGGGCAATTTTTTAATTCAATTAATCGCAATGTTAAATTGTAAGATTATATTTATTTTACATAACTGAATATTAATAAATTTTTAATTTGGTTTGTACGTAAAATGTAAAATATTAATAATTTAAACTATTACCAAAATTGAAAGAATGATTTAAACATATCAATATTTTATAAATGCTAAATTCAAACTTTTTATCCAACTTAAATGTTTACATTAATAACACTACGCAAAATCATTTTACCATATTTTCTTGATTATATCCAATTATTGCGCATATACGTAAATAGATAACATAAAAAAATTTCTTTTATGAAATACATGTGAACAGAATTAAGCCACGCTATGTTAGCATCGCTGAGTTTCCCGGCATGCCGAACTTAAAAGAGCATTTCTCGAATGAGACGGGGCCCCGAAATGGCACTGTCCTTCTCATATCTTCAGAGGTTAATCGGGCCTTTTTCATATGATAGAATGTCTGCGTTTAAGTCGAAATTATAATGATATGGATGGGTTTATTTTTGTCGGCCGATTATCTACACTATGGATATAGACCCAGGGAGGAGTGCCCTAAGGGTCTTTCTAAGGGTGCCTAACCCGTATTTACGCAAAGTTCAAAGAAAACCACGAAAACTCCGAACGGTTAGGTCGACAGCCGCGATTGGGTTCGAACCCAACACCTGCCGTCTACCAGTTGAGAAGTCAAAACCTCTCGGCCACTGGTGGGGCGAAATTATAATGAAAAAATACATAATATCGTTTAAGAATAAAAGCTCCAAAACTGTTATTTTAATTAAACAAGCTTCCTATTAAAATAGAGATAGATAATATCAGTCTATAAAAAATAATGCTTGTAAAAATGTATTTTATACATTGTATGCATTGAGTGTGCAAAGTATGAATGATGGATGGTACAAGTAAGACGTGTATACACTATATGGCCGTTGATTATTGGACACTTGCGATTTTAGATATTTTGTTAAATATCTTGAAAAAGACATGAGGAATCATCTCGAAACTCTTAGTGTATAAATATAATAGTATAAGTCATACATCTCCGTGAAGATTTTTTACCGAAACTCCATAGGGGACCGTCAACAAATTAAAAAAGAATGAATATCTTTTGAATAACCCTGTCAAAACTAATGTAGCAAAAGCGCTCAAACTCTAGATTATGATTGAATGCCTTATTGTAATACGCCTTGTTCATTTTTATGCAAATAGCATGCATACTCGCAGAGTAATTAAGATTTTTATAAAAGTGGTCCCAAATTTTTCCAAGTTTTTTCCTTATAATTTTCAGAGTTCTTAATATAAAACAATATTTTTTTCAGAAAATATGATAAACAACATTGCAGACAGTACCCTGTAATCGGAATTAAAAAATAATGAAAATTGTATACAAAATGAGTTGGTTTACTAAATAATTTTTTACTGCGCATGCGTCAACGATATCAAAATTTCATTTGCATATTATGTTAGTTAAATGTATAGAGCAACTTTTGTGAAAGTCACAAAATCATAACTTGAAAATTCTGAAAATAATCGTCAATTGAATAAGTTGAAAATCCGTTATTCTCAAAATGAAACGAAAACAAGAGGGGTTGTATCTATATATTCAGAGATTAGTGTCAATATAGAATACACAATAAGGGATATATTACTACATTTGGATAAAATCCCTCATTTTTTTGCTGCATTTTGGAAACAACGGATTTTGTCCTTTTTCTATAGACGATTACTTTCAGAATTTTGAAGCTATGATTTTGAAACTTTTACAAAAGTTGCTCTATGCATTTAGCTAACATAATATGCAAATGAAATTTTGATATCTTTGACGCATGCGCAGTAAAAAATTATTTAGTAAACCTACTCATTTTTCATACAATTTTTATTATTTTTTAATTCTGATTACAGGGTACTATGTGCAATGTTGTTTGTCATATTTTCTGAAAAAAATATTATTTTATATTAAGAACTCTGAAAATTATAAGGGAAAAACTTGAAAAAATTTGGGACCATTTTTATACAAACCTTAATTACTCTGCGAGTATGCATGCTATTTGCATAAAAATGAACACAGTGTATTACAAAAAGGAGTTCAATCATAATCTAGAGTTTGAGCGCTTTTGCTACATTAGTTTTGACAGGGTTATTCAAAAGATATTCATTCTTTTTTAATTTGTTGACGATCCCCTATGGAGTTTCGGTAAAACATCTTCACGGAGATGTATGACGTATACTATTATATTTATACACTAATAATTTCGAGATGATTCCTCTTGTATTTTTCTAGATATTTACTAAAATGTCTAAAATCGCAAGTGTCCAATAATCAATGGCCATATAGTGTATATAAATATGATGGTGGTACATTAAATATTAAGATAAAATGTGTTAATGCATGAAGATAATTTAAAAATCAAAAATACAACAATATCTAGACACACGGCAGTGTGTCAGCCTAGTTCAGAAAGTAAAAGGCGACACATCGGCCGTGGGTTATATTACCCGAACCATTTCGGATCCCTCAATAACTTAAATTCTATTTGACCTACACAATTGCAATTTTTCGTTTCGTGTAAGACCATCTTCTAATTTCCGAATCCTACAATTTTTTAAAAAAATCTTTTACTGTTGACGAGAAACTGACCACTGAAAATCTCTGTTTTTACCACTGACTCACGCATCAAAATGCTTGACTACTTCCAGGTGACTTAGGAAGTTGAAATTTGGTGTGAAGGTATAGGTTATTGGATCTATAAATAGAAAAAAATCAGAAATCATCATTAATTAAACATTAATGGCTGATTAGAAGATAAATATTGGATTACAATGGGAGTTTATGAGAATTTCACGAAATACCAGAAATAGTGCCAAGTTGGCGTCAATTTTGGCGAGTATCGGGGCTAATCTATCAAACTACCAAACCGATTTCAAAAGTAATGGTACCAAAATGATGGTATTCGCCCCGGTTCAAACATAAACTATGTCTTGTGTCTGTGCCACAAACCAAAAGAGGGTTTAGAAGTAAAAAAAAAAAAAAACACTATAAAAATGTCATTTTTGTTTTACTGAAAGGCCTAGAAGCACAAAATTTGGCATGTTAATTATTTATAAAATATAAATGTTCACTAATGATATTTGCTAAAAAATACCAAATTTAAAAGGGGTGGTAATCCGCGAAGAGCATTCTGAAAATGTTCTAAATAGCGATTTTAAAACAATCTCAGCAAACAACAAACCGATCTTAAAAGTAATGATATTAAAATGATGATGACAGTCCTTGCTCCAACATAGGCTATATCTTATGTCGATGCCACTAACCCAAAGGGAGTAAAAGAGTAAAAAACGTTCTAAAAATGCGATGTCTGTATGTCTGCAATGCGATGTAAATTTTTGGGAAAGACTATTATTTTAATTAAAATAATCTTTTTTAATATCATCAGTTCATTTTTTAGGGTTTCGTTTATCTGACGAAACCCTATTCGTCTCTGTTCTCTGTCTGTCTGTCACAAAGTCCGTACATAAAAAATATATATATGCCAGAGAGTTCAAATTTTGTGTACTTATAGCTAAATACCTCTTGTCTCACAACAAATCATAAAATTTTGAAAAAGACTATTATTTTAATTTAAATATTTATTTTTTAAAAATGTTGCCACGCAAGTTTAAATAGATATAAAAATTATTTCATTTTTTACCCTTTACTTTTAAAAGAGATGGAGTTCTTCTGTTGCCACAATTAAAACATTGGTATTACCGGGTGTCCCAAAAATGACTGATGGATTTTAAAATTCAATAACTTGCAAACGGTGACAGCTATTTAAAAATTTTTTGCAGGAGGGTTGTGTATAATGTCAGGAGTTTTTTTACCATAATTTTTTATTTTAGTTCGCATCTCAAACAATAGGTGGCGCTGACGGCGATTGAAGGCCAGTTGATCAAAAGTGCGTGAAGCGTCGACCTGGCCTTCAATCGCCGTCAGCGCCACCTATTGTTTGAGATGCGAACTAAAATAAAAAATTACCTTAATTTCCTGCGTATAATCCGCGGATCAAACAATCATTTTTCGACCCAGAAATTTTATTAAATAAAATATAACTTTTCAGATCGCCGTAAATATTTGCCTTAAATTACAAAATAAAATTTCTGGGTCGAAAAAGAATTGTTTGATCCGCGGATTATAGGCAGGAAATCAGGGTACGGTAAAAAAACTCCTGACACTATACATAACCCTCCTGCAAAAATTTTTTAAATAGCTATCACCGTTTGCAAGTTATTGAATTTTAAAATCCATCAGTCATTTTTGAGACACCCGGTACAAACTACATAAAAATAAATATCTCAAAAATAAGTTGAGATACAGCTTTTAAACAAATTCCATTTAAAAGTACATGCTTTTTCCTATACGATGTTTTAAAAATTGAAAATGTGCGATATTTATAAGTTTAAAAATTTCCAATTGCGTAAATTTCAAAATTTAAATTTCATATTTTCTAATTGTTGCACGCAAGCTTAAACAAAATTATTATGTATGTAACATAAATTAATGGATAAAATAAATCACGTGTAAAACGTTTATTTTTATTTTTATTTCACCATATTACAGTCAAACCTCGTTAACATGAACACGCTTACTATGAATTACTTTTAACGTGAATTTTTTTCACAATCCCTTATAAAAACGAATACAAAGATTTGATACTGATAACATGAAGTACCGTTAACATGAACAAAATTTTGATTCCCCTTGAGTTTCATGTTAACAAGGTTTGACTGTACACTATATTGCCATTGATTATTGGACACTTGCGCACATTTTACTAAATATCTCGAAAAGTACATGAGGAATCATCTCGAAACTCTTAGTGTATAAATATAATAGTATACGTCATACATCTCCGTGAAGATTTTTTACCGAAACTCCATAGGGGACCGTCAACAAATTAAAAAAGAATGACTATCTTTTGAATAACCCTGTCAAAACTAATGTAGCAAAAGCGCTCAAACTCTAGATTATGATTGAAGGCCTTATTGTAATACACTGTGTTCATTTTTATGCAAATAGCATGCATACTCGCAGAGTAATTAAGGTTTTTATAAAAATGGTCCCAAATTTTTTCAAGTTTTTTCCTTATAATTTTCAGAGTTCTTAATATAAAATAATATTTTTTTCAGAAAATATGACAAACAACATTGCACACAGTACCCTGTAATCAGAATTAAAAAATAATGAAAATTGTATACAAAATGAGTTGGTTTACTAAATAATTTTTTACTGCGCATGCGTCAACGATATCAAAATTTCATTTGCATATTATGTTAGCTAAATGTATAGAGCAACTTTTGTGAAAGTCACAAAATCATAACTTGAAAATTCTGAAAATAATCGACAATTGAATAAATTGAAAATCCGTTATTCTCAAAATGAAGCAAAAACAAGAGGGGTTGTATCCATATATTCATTGATTAGTGTCAATATAGAATACACAATACGGGATGTTACGACTACTTTTGGATAAAATCCCTCATTTTTTTACTTCATTTTGGAAACAACGAATTTTGTCCTTTTTCTGTAGACGATTACTTTCAGAATTTTCAAGCCATAATTTTGTGACTTTTACAAAAGTTGCTCTATACATTTAGATAACATAATATGCAAATGAAATTTCGATATCTTTGACGCATGCGCAGAAAAAAAATATTTAGTAAACCTACTCATTTTTCATACAATTTTTATTATTTTTTAATTCTGATTACAGGGTACTGTGTGCAATGTTGTTTGTCATATTTTCTGAAAAAAATATTATTTTATATTAAGAACTCTGAAAATTATAAGGGAAAAACTTAGAAAAATTTGGGGCCATTTTTATAAAAACCTGAATTACTCTGCGAGTATGCATGCTATTTGCATAAAAATGAACACAGTGTATTACAATAAGGCATTCAATCATAATCTGGAGTTTGAGCGCTTTTGCTACATTAGTTTTGACAGGGTTATTCAAAAGATATTCATTCTTTTTTAATTTGTTGACGGTCCCCTATGGAGTTTCGGTAAAAAAAATCTTCACGGAGATGTATGACATATACTATTATATTTATACACTAAGAGTTTCGAGATGATTCCTCATGTATTTTTCTAGATATTTAGTAAAATGTCTAAAATCGCAAGTGTCCCATAATCAATGGCAATATAGTGTATATCATATTTATCCCCCTATTTTGACATACGACGTGAACTTTTTTTTTATTTATTAAAATCCTATTCATTTAAATTACAAGCCGTTTCTGGTGACCGATTTGGTCTCTCTTAAATTTAGGCTAAGGTTTGTAACATTTTACTTTTATATATCATCTAGACACACGGCAGTGTGTCAACCAAGTTCAGAAAGTAAAAGGCGACACAGCGGCCGTGGGTTATATTATACGAACCATTTCGGGCCACATTTGACCCCTCAATAACTTAAATTCTATTTGACCTACACAATTGCAATTTTTCGTGTCGTGTAAGACCATCTTCTAATTTCCGAATACTATAATTTTTTAAAAAAATCTTTTACCGTTCACGAGAAATCGACCACTGAAAAACACTGTTTTTACCAATGACTCACTGACTCACTCATCAAAATGTTTGACTACTTCCAGGTGACTTAGGAAGTTGAAATTTGGCGTGCAGGTAGGTTATTGGATCTATAAATAGGAAACAATCAGAAATCATCGTTAATTAAACATTAATGGTTGATTAGAAGATAAATATTAGATTACAATGGGAGTTTATGAGAATTTCACAAAATACCAGAAATAGTGCCAAGTTGGCGTCAATTTTGGCGAGTATCGTGGCTAATCTCTGAAACGATTTCAAAAGTAATGGTACCAAAATGATGGTATTCGACCCGGTTCAAACATAAACTATATCTTATGTCTGTGCCACTAACCAAAAGAGAATTCAGAAGTAAAAAAAATATATACATATAAATGTGATTTTTGTTTTATTGAAGGGCATAGAAGCACAAAATTTGGCATGTTAATTGTTTATAAGATATAAATGTTCACTAATGACATTTGCTAAAAAATGCCAAATTTAAAAGGGATGGAAATCCGCGAAGAGCATTCTGAAAACGTTCTAAATAGCGATTTTAAAACAATCTCAGCAAACAACAAACCGATCTTAAAAGTAGTGATATCAAAATGATAATGACAGTCCTTGCTCCAACATAGGCTATATCTTATGTCGATGTCACTAACCCAAAGGGGGTAAAAGACCAAAAAACGTTCTAAAAATGCGATGTCTGTATGTCAAGGGACTGGAATTATAAAGTTTGGCATTTTAGAGTTTATGGGAATTTCGCTAAATATCAGAAATAGTGCCAAGTTGGCGTCACTTTTGGCAAGCATCAGGACTAATGTCTGAAACTATAAACCGATTTCAAAATTAATGGTACCAAAAATGATGGTATTCGCCCCGGTTCAAAACCTAGGCCATATTTTATGTATATACCATATTAACCATAAGAGGATGAAGGAGTAAAAAACATTTTAAAATTGCAACTTTTTTATTACGGAAGGACCTAGAAATATAAAATTTGACATGTTAATTATTTATAAGTTAAAAATTATATCTAAGGGCGTTTGCTAAAAAATACGGAATTCAAAAAGGGTGAAAATGCGCGAAAAGTGTTCTAAAAATGTTCTAAATTGAGATTTTTAAGCAATCTCAGCAAACAACAAACAGATCTTAAAATTAATGATATCAAAATGATGGTGACAGTCCTTGTTCCAATATAGGCTATATCTTATGTCGATGACACTAATCCAAAAGTGCTAAAAGAGTAAAAAAAAATTCTAAAAATGCGATGTCTATGTGTTAAGCGCCTAGAAACATCAAATTTGGCATGTTCATTACTTATAAGATGTAAATGATCACTAAGAATATTTGTTAACAAATGCAAAATTTAAAAGGGGTAAAAATGCGCGAAAAGCGTTCTAAAAACTTTCTACATAGCAATATTTAAACAATATTGGAAGTTAGCAAACCGATTTAAAAAAAAAAGAAAAAAAAAAAATCTCAAAATGTGGCGACAGTTCTTGCTCTAACAAAGGTACTGGATAAATTGTCAGATTACAATGGGAGTCTATGGGAATTTGGCGAATACCAGAAATAGCGTCAAGTTAGCATCATTTTTGGCGGGTAATTTTTGTTGTCATTTTCTCGATATATCGCCAAGTTGGCGACAAACTTTTTTGGTCGACGAGATAATCAAGTAGTACCCAATCACATAAAAGAAACAACCTTATTAGTGGAATTTAAACGAACATAAGCAGTCCTAATGTTAAAATTTTTTAATTTGATTGAAAAAAAAAAAAAAAAAAAAAAAAAAAACAGGGAATAAATACAGGAAAAAGCTGTAAGATTAAAATAAAAATAAAAATATCTTTAAATAAAAATTAAAATTAAAATTAAAAATTGAAATTTTTATATACCTTATATCAGAACGAATATTCCGAATCGAGAGTCCGAAAAAAATAGTTCCGGATAATCGAGGTTGCTGATATTTAATAGGCTTCTTCCAATTATTATATACTAAGTACACAGCAAATTTCAAGTCTCTATCTCAATTTATTCGGGAGATAGAGGGTTTGTTTACAGATAGACAGACAGACGGACTGCAATTTTTCTTTTCTAAAAACATATTTTTCGTCATCTCCAGTGCCTAAAACGTGTAAATCCGTCAAAATTGTTTTTTCGTTTTTTAAAACGATTGCAAGACTTGTCCTATACTGTGTATTATGGGTAAGTAATATTAAAATATTCGTCCTATTCAGTCTTAAATTTTATGTTTAATTGAAAATTTCGATGTCTGTATTTGGATAGCTGTAAATTTTAGAATGAGTGACGGACAGCACGGACAATCGCCTCATTGAGTTGGAGGCTGAAATTACAGAATTCGCGAGAACTCGATTCGCATATTAAAACGTAATCGGTCTATTAAGTCATATCTTGGTGACAAACATCTAAAAACCTGATTTTAGCAGTTGATTAGTAGGTTTAGCATTGTGTTTTTCTGCTCCCAGACCTCCATGTTTTCATACCTATGGGTGCAGAAAAACGCAGTTACAAACCTACCGATTAATTACTAAAGTTGAGTCTGATGGTGATTTCGACAAAGATATGACTTGGCAGACCAGTGTCACTTTAATATGCTTATCGATTTCTGCCTAATTCTGTAATTTCAGCTTTTAACTCGATTGTCAGTGCAGACGCCTCCCGGTCCAAATCAGTGTCTACGGTAAAGGGGCTGTGCAAATATAATGTTATCAACTTTTTCGTAATTTTGGACTCCCTGATGGATTGTGCGGCTACCTCCCGGTCTACAAGTATTATATTTGCTTAAACTGTTTGAAGGAAAATTTATATCTAATTTCCAATTTAATAATATCTAATTTCGAAGGAAAATAATTATCTATCCCCTAATATCTAATTTCCATAATGCATTAAAGTATTGCCTTATATATTTTAGAAGAAAAATAATTATTTGGGAACATAACCTTTTTTATGCATGTACTAATCATCCGAATTACATCCAGAAAACTGTAATCCAGATAACTGAAGTTCCATTATATTTAGTAATTTTAGTCATTCTGACGAGTACATAATATTTGCCAATAAATCTTTTTTTATTTTCATTTTAACAGGAAAATGCGAACTTATACTAAAGTATCATTTGAAAAAAAAAAAATTGGCGAAGCTCGCAATTGAAATATTCTAGGCACGCGAAAACTCAAATTTAAGGCAATAATAAGGAAATGAAACTATGTATGGGTGAGTTTCTCCAAATAAGCCAAAATAAGATTTATGAAGATTTATAAGGTGAATTTTAACAAAATTCTCATTTATTTTTTTACCATTATATGAATTGAGATTAGGTTTAGTGAGTTTTAACTATATCGAAATAGGTATAAATAAGTAATAATTAATATTTTTTAAATATATATCTGTATTCAATAGAAGCTGATGACAGATTGATAAAGAAAGACTTAGAATCTCGTCACTCCCTCATCAGTAAAAGCTGATGAGATATTGATGGGGAAGGCTTAGGATCTCGTCACTCCCTCATCAGCCTTTCATGAATACAGTTGAATATTTAAAAATATTAATTATTCCTGATTTATAAGTATTTAGATATAGTTAAAGCTCACTAAGCCTAATCTCAGTTCAGAAAATGGTAAAAAAGTAAAGAGACATTTTGTTAATATTCATCACTCCCTCATAACTCTTATTTTAGCCTATTTGGAGAAATTCACTCATATATTTCTGAATTATGGGTAAAGTATTTATAAAAGTTGAGAAATTGATGACTTTTGAAATAATATATAGAAATTGCGAATAACTTTTGTTTTTGCTTTATACAGTACAATTGTACTACACTATTTACCAAAATCAAATTGGAATTTCTCAATAACTTAAGATCTTGATATTGCTCAAAATTTGAGTTGAAAAATAACTACGCGTAATATGTTTCTAAATTCTTTAATACCCGAAAAAAAATGTTCAGGCTAGAATATCTATTAAAACTTTATGGAATTTATAATAGTAAACATGTTTAACCTTATTAGAACAAGTTTTGACATCTATAACAATAATTTAAAAAATTCGATGATAGTTTCTGTTTTATTTTGTTTTAATCTGTTCCTCTCTCTATTTCCATCTATTTATCATTTTTTATGAGATAAATATTATGAAATGTTTGTGTTATTAAAATAGAAATTTTGATCGTTTCTTTAGAGAATAAATTTATTACTGAAATGTTTTTCATTTAAACTAAAATTAAAAAAGAAGGAAAAACTGAAACATTTCATTGTGAGAGAATTTGAAAGATTTCGCAATATCTAATAAAATATTTATGACAATATCGGATGTTAAATAGAAATGTGGTTGCTGAAATCACATTTTTAGCCATTTATATAGGAAGAGATAGATGTTTCGCTAACAATTTTAAGTTAATGCTGGAACTGCAAAGGTTAAATCTAAGTAGTTTCAATAACTTTAAAAGTTACATTTGTTTATAATTAATGGATTTACTACATCATTCTCTGATGAAGGCCTTATTGAGGGAACAAGGTGTGTCTTATGGCTCCTCAATCATTGATTAATTGGCAAGTTTTTAAAAACGTAATGCTTTCGAAATTTAAAAAACTTAAACACTTTTTTTTAAAAAACAACATTTTTTTTTGTCCCTCGGTTTTCGAAAAAACTACTCAGTTGATCTGAGTGAAATTGTTAGACATTGTTCAATCTGCATTACGCTAGGATTGAAATTGTCAATCTGTAATATTTTGCGACATTTTAAAATTTCCAAAGCATTCGGTTGGGTAGTTTTGCGTTGTTATATGCAGATGGACGGACGGATTGAATGACGACTATAGATGCATCGTATTTACATAATTACGAACGCACCTAAAAAGAGGTCTGATTATCGATCCCAATTACGAAATGCGCGACGAACAAGAAAAAGAAAACAATGTAATGTTGAACTAATTAAGGACCTTGTTTTTTCCCTCTAAAATAGAATTTATTTAGAATTTTCTGAATGGTTGTTGTAATTTATTAAATTACATTTTTTTTTCTTATTAATTCACTTCTTAATACCTCTTTCATTGTACCACAACCAAACAATGAAATTGATTGGAAATTGAATTTTCCAAAAAACCTGGCGATTGTTTAATTGGTGGTGTTACTTCTAACATGATCTATTTATTTTAGCTCGTCAATACTGTGATTTCTTTGAATGACAAAAACAATCTAAACATGCGTTCCAAAAATTGCCAGTGAGCTGTGATAATTTTTTTTATTTCATTTTCAGCAGTATAAAGCTCAAGACGCCGCTTTAATTCATGTATTCGTTTGAACATATGATACTTTCAATTCCATCTTATGATTAATTATGGTTAATTACTCTTATGATTGACTTTTTTTTATTCCAAAACACATGTAATTGAAACTTTTTCGCATTTTGACCATACAGCTACGGAGTAGTTAAAATGTCTCACATTGTTTCTAGATATAGCTAAAACGTCAGAAATAGCACGTTTGGACTATAAATCCGATTTTATTACAAGCTGCGGATTGCGAATTATACATGCTACACTTTAAACATCAACATTTTGCATTATTCCTTAAATTGACTAAAAACACTTTTTTTTTTTTCTTTTGGAGGGAGACAGATTTCAAGTATCAGAATGAATCAGATAAATTGAAGAATCGGTTTTAATTCCATATTGGTTAATTGTACTTTTTACGTATCAATTATTTTTTTTTTTTTTAAGTAATGTTTTTAATTTTTTTGATTTTTTAAAAACTTTCTTTTAAAGATGTATAGTTAAATTTTAAATTTAATTAGTTAATTTGAAATTTTAGAAAAGTTAGTTTAAAAAAATATGATTATGTGTTCAAGATGCATATTTATAGATATATATACCGAGTGGGCAAAAAGTTCGTAGAAATTTTTAAAACTCATAAAATCCAGGAAAATAACCGAAATAAAAAAGGTTTGCAGGATTAGTATCTATAGTTCACGGAATTTTTTAAAGACAGTAATAAAAAGTTACTTAAAAAACATCCAACGGATGGCGCTAGAAACGCTTTAGTTCGGTAGTAATATGCAAATGAGACAGTTATAAGAACTTGCACTGCTAATCCACAATCAGTTCACGATTGAGAGCCGTGTACTTGATCAAGGATCGACTGCTGAATTCGACTGTGGTTAGCAGTGCAAGTGCTTATAACTGTTTCATTTGTATATTTCTACCGAAGTCGAATATTTCCAGCACGTTCTGTCTGATGCTTTTTGAGTTATTTTTTATTGCTGTCTTTAAAAAAATCTCTTGTCCTATAGTTGCTAACTCTGCAAACCGTTTTTTATTTTGGTTATTTTTCCGACTTTTATGAGTTTTTAAAATTTCTATGGACTTTTTTCCCACTTGTTATACTCACACACTATCATGTTATTCGTAAGTTCCTTTCATGTGTACATCGATGGTTATTTCTTAGACACAACTATTTGGTACTCGGTATCATTACTTGGCCTCGGTACTCGGCTGCTCATAGTAATCTAAAATATACTATAAAATTTCCAATAAATATTTATTCAGTATTCTTTCAAAGAATCATATTTGTATGGTTAGAAAACCGGAATTTTTTTGTAGAAATTGAGTCAGGCCGGACCTGATTTGGCTTATTTTTAGACGGGCCGAGCCATGAACTGTGAAAATATGAAAAGGGCTGGCTTCGGTTCTAGAAATTCCGATCAGTACAGACTTCTACCATACAGTCCATAAACTTTGTAAAACTTTACTCAGATATAAACTAAGATATTTTAAATGGTATGTTGCTAATATGGATGAGGCTAGTAGAACTTTAGTCATTTGGTAGACCTCCCCACGTAGTTGGATTTTTTCACTTAGATATAACCTTTCATCATATTAAACGAGGAAGTTCTGCTAGAGCATTCTGAATATATTGGAAAGAGTTTTAAAATCTAAATTAAATAAATATTTTTTTTATTACAATGCGTTTTTCAAATTGTTTACTTATATATAATCTTCCATCTTATTACACGTGGAAGTTTTGCGACAGTATGCTGTATGTATTTGAAATTGTTTCACACTTTCACTGTAGATACATGATTTTTCTTTCTTGTTTTATTTAAACGATAGAAAATCGCAAAAATATTTTAGAAACACAGATAGAAACCTTGATGAAATGGGAGGGGTCCTCACCCACTTGTTAAAAGCATTGCCTTTAAAGATTACATATTTCTGAATTATTTTTATTTCTTATGTAGTTCGCCGCACTTTTCTTCTTAGAACAATAAAAGTTAATTCTGACGTTGCTCTACCTTAGTCAAACCTGTGCATTCATAAAAAATAATCGGACAACACGACAGACATTTAAAGGTTCATTCTTCAAAATACATCTCTTTGTTTCTAAACGATTTATGTGACAGAACGAAAGCCAATTCTTTAGTTAAAATTATAACGAAGAACTAAATATTCTTAAATTTTATGAGTTCAAACCTGAAGTTTGTTTCCAAAAGATAATTTATTAACTGCAGTCTGCTTTTTATTTGTTTGTTTATTTTTTTATGTACTTTTGTTTAAGCCATAATGTTTAGTGCTTTTAATCGCTAAAATAGGGCCCCAAAAATTCTCCAAAATATAATACACTCCAATTCCCAACTATGGTTTGAAACAATTGTTGATCCATTGTTTTACTGTAAAAGAGGATATATAAATATATCGAAATTTTAAAATTTATAAACTAAAATTTTTTTAAAAATAATTTCAGAAATATACATTTTTTTTTTCAAAGTAATTTTTGAAAAAATTACGCATTATAAACTAGATTTTCTTTTAACAGAAATTTATTTCTAGAAGCTATAAGAAACTGTAAATACGAATCCAAAATTACACCTGGTTCAGACACGTAGCCTTGAGTATTGTGATACTTGATTTATTTTGATTTCATTTGAGTGGAATTTTAGTTTTTAGGATGATTTAATATCATATTGTTTTAATTTTATTACTTTTTTAATGTTCAATTGGTTAAACTTATTTGTTACAAAAATTTAACATTAAATAAACGACTGACTGAATGAAATGTCTTAAATCTGTCTTTTCTTGGGATTAAACAATGTTGGAAATAAATTCTTTTGTTTTTAATTTGTTCTGCAAATTATGTTTTTGTTTAATTTTATGTACCATTAGTAACAGTTTGATCGCAAAATAAAATTTATTTTTATTTTGACTTAAAAACATTCACAGAAGCACGTACTGAAGGTATATTTTATTTAAAGACTGCACACAAAAAATGCGAGTAGCCGTCTTTTTATTATTTAATTCTTCATAAAATGAGGTAAGAGGAAATGGATTTTCTTACACGAAGTACCAAAATATTTTTCTTTGCTACCCTAGTGTCATAGGCTATTAGTTGCTTAACCGATATTCCCTGGTATAATCAGTTGCCCACTTATAAATGATTGTTTAATTACAAAGCATATATTGAAGATAGGAAATTTTAACAATTACTCTTCGCCAATCACATAAACTGTTAACAAATTAATAATACACGAAACAGCAATAATAATTAAATTAATTAATTAAGTTAAAGAATTTAGATAATTCTACATGAAAATTGAAGGTTCTTGGTTTGATTATCAATTTCCCCACACATGAACGAAATACTATGTTATGGCCATTACAAAACTTTCTTCCCTATAAATAAAACGAATGAATACCCTGGCTTACTACTGCTGGCTTACCTGGCTACTAGTGGATAATTACAGAATATAAATGGAAACTACTGGACATATTATTTCTGATGTTGTCATCCTTTTTTCTCTCCACTTACAAAAGGCACAGCGATAACTAAGTTATTTTCTAATAAGTTCTGAAAATAATTATGGATATAATATATCTTACTTAGCGTTAAAACAAGTTGTTCGATTTTTTTTTTCAATGCAGCTAAAGGAAATTCGTATTAACAAATACAGATTGTGGTAAAAACCTCGCTCGAATGTACTGTTTTTAACACTTTCCAAGAAAGTTGAAAAGTGTTTATGGGTGATTCTCCAATAAATGGGTAATTTCACTCATTGATTTAGTGAAAAATAAAAAGTAAATTTTAACCAATATTTTTTAATAATTAGATACAGTATAGGTTACTAAGTAATATACAACATTCCGGCATAAACTTTAAGCACTACATATATTTTTTAAAATTATTTTATAAATTAATTTGGTTATCAATGTCATTACTGTCCTCAATATAGTTGTTTACTTTATAAACCAGGATTTTAATGAAATTTATTTGAAAAATATGTGTATTTTATTAAAGTGTATCTTTTTATAGTAAAAAATATAATGTTTAATATATCATCTGTGATAAATCTGAATATTTTTTAAGTTTTAAGAATAAGGGGACAGGAGTGACATTCTTTAAAAACACTTTCAGTTTTGAACATTTTGTCAATTAAAAATTACTTAACATTTTTTTTTTTTTTTTTTTTTTTTTTTTTTTTACTATTTTAAAATTTGAATAAACTTTTAGAAAAAAATTAATCAAAAATAAGATAATGAATAAATAAGTGAATTTATATTGACAAAAGTTTTTGTTAGAAAAAGGTGCTTAAGTACGAGAAATTTTGCTCATTTTAAAATTTATATCATATAATTTGTCTATAGTAAAATATATTGAAGTAACTGGTCAAGGGAGAATATCAATAGCGCATAAAATTTCATTCTTTGGAAAACCCTCAATAACTGGTGTATTTAGCCAGTGGTATCGGCTTCCATTCCTTAACATAAAGTTTATTTTAAAGATGTTATCATTTATTTCTCAATTAAACCTGTTAAAAACAAATGTTGTAATAAGTAATATGAAAAAATAAAATATGTTGATAAAAATTTAAAATAATAATTTGATTCTAAATAAAAATTTTAAAATCAGCAGGAAACCAGTTTTCATCATACACAATTGCAACCCAAGTGCCTACACAAATATGTTCACTTTCAGAACCTGGAATTGATACATCAGTATTTTTATAATCACTGGGCATATATTTAAAACAGGGATATAAGTCTACAAATGATGGTTCTGAACAGTAATATTGACATTTTTCATGTGTGTCACATGTGAAACAGCTTAAATAACGCAGTTGAAGTTTAACATTTTCAAACTTATTCCAAGTGAGCTGATGCAATTTTAATAGATTTGGAATAGATAGTATCACTGTATCCTTTGGCTTCAAGTCATCTATGGCATTAATATCAGCTTCAGAGATTCAGTCCTCAAATAAATAATTTGAAAGGGGACAGAAGTGACAGGGACAGTAGTGACAAAATTAAGTAAATTGCTTCTGTATACATAGTAAGTTAGGTTTAGTACGACTGCAATGATATTTTGTACTAAGCAAAAGTATGTTATATCATGAAAAAATAATAAATAAATAAAAACAATAACAAGGACAGTTTAAGTAGGGGACAGTAGTGACAATTAATAAACATATTCTTAACTTTCTATCCATTTTGTAGCTTGTAACTATTTTTGAAGTCCTTAGAATTGTGCCATGTGTTTTTCTGGGCAATTAAGATGGCTCCTTCTACTAAATGCACCTAATCACCAAATTTTATCTGGCCACCTGGTGGTCCCTTTAACAGTTTTATACAAGAGGACAGTAGTGACATAAAAACTAGGGGACAGCGTTTCTCTGACTCAGAATAGATGCGAAACTATTTTTAATTTACAATAAAGATACTTTATTATGTACTTTGGAGTAGAAAGTTTTATCTTGGGTGGTAAAATTGTTAAAAAAAGTTTGTCATTACACTTAAAATTGTTCCAGAAGTTCAGTACCTGAGGTGAGGGACAAGGGACAGAAGTGACAAATGGAATATTTAAAATACTATTGCAGTAAAATTTACTGTTATTTTAGGTAGATTTCGTATGAAATACTACCTATTGCATTGTCTCCCATGTTGGAATTTCTGAAAAATTTTTGCGGATCTACACGAATCATGACTCCTAGACCCCAAAACTACCATCAGTAAAAAAGTTTATATATATATATATATATATATATATCTATCTATCGGTGTATATCACTTTCTTCTAGACACGATAACTTCCATAATTATGCTCAGATCTTCATCAAACTTTTACATAAAATCAAAGGGCATAAAATCTCGGTTAAGTTCGTTAATGGGCAAAATCGGACCAAGGAGGTGAAAGTTAGGAGGGTTTTTGTGAAAACAGAAAAAACGCGATAACTTTTTAATTAAAATAGATATCGAATCAGTTTAAAGTTTATATTACTTCTAAAAAATGAGGAAAAAGTTTATGCGTGACAGATTTTTGATAAAGTTAAAAGTGGGCTCAAGGGGCGAAAAAAACATGGTTTTTGGGAGAAAAAAAATCATAACTTCGTCAATTCTCAAGATATCAAATCCAACTAAATTTTATATAAATGTACTCAATATTATCTAAAACTTTTGTATTTACAAGTTTTTGATAGGACCAATTTTTACCGATGAAAAAAATTAAAAACGAAAAGAAAAAGGGGGGAGGAAAAAGAAAGAAAACCATAACTTACTCAATTCTTAAGCAATTAAATCTAATTAAATTTATTTTACATCTTCACAATAATATCTACAATTTTTATATTGACAAGTTTTTCATAGAACCAATTCTTATAGCAAAAATAAATTAAACAAAAATAGGAGTTGGAGAAAAAAACCTCAAATCCAAACTGCTTATATTCTGACTCATTTTAAAATTCATTTTTGATTTTAAACGCATCCAAATGACAGATCCTATTATTTAGCAACTATATAATGCGACGTATTGGCCAATTTTTTGATAAAGGCAGAATATATTTTTAAAAAGGCTGCCAAAAAAGGTATTTTGAACAGATTTCCCGAAGTTTTCATCATTAAAAAATTCATTAAGTATAACAAATTGCGTTTTTTATGCGTCATTTTTAAATTCATTTTTGTTCTCAAACCCATCCAATTTACAGGTCCTATTATTTAGGAACTATATAACTTGACGTATTGGGCGGTTTTTTGATAAAGGCAGAATATATATTTTAAAAGGCTGCCAAAAAGGGTATTTTGAACAGAATTTCACGAAGTTATCGTGATTAAAATTTGCGGAAATTTAAGAAATTGCGTTTTTACCGAGTCATTTTTAAATCTTTTTTTGTTCTCAAACGCATCCAATTTACAGGTTCTCTTATTTAGGAACTATATAATGTGACGGAGTGGCCAGTTTTTTGATAAAGGCAGAATATATTTAAAAAAAGGCTGCCAAAATGGGCACTTCGCACAAAATTTCCCAAAGCGACATGATTAATGAACTGTGGGTATTCAAATAACAAATTGGTTATTTTATGACTCATTTTTAAATCCAATTTTGCTCTGACACACATTCAATTGACAGTTTTTTGTTACTTAGGAACTATATAATGTGCGTATTCGTCGATTTTTTGATAAAGGGTGAATATATATATTTTAAAAGCTGTCAAAGTAAGCACTTCACAAAAAAATTTCCCAAAGCGATCATGATAAAAGAATTGAGGTTGTATTCAAATAACAAATTGTTTATTTTATGACTCATTTTTAAATTCAATTTTGCTCTCAAACGCATTCAATTGACAGTTATTTGTTATTTAGGAACTGTGTAATGTGCCGTATTGGTCAGAGTTTTGATAAAGGCTAAATATATATTTAAAAAAATCTGTCAAAGTAGGCACTTCGCACAAAATTTCTCAAAGCGATCTTGATTAAAGAATTGTGGATGTATTAAAATATTAAATTGGTTATTTTATGACTCATTTTTAAATTCAATTTTGCTGTCAAACGAATTTAATTAACAGTTTTTTGTTATTTAGGAACTATATAATGAGCATATTGTTCAATTTTTTAAATAAAGTAAGAATATAATTCAAAATATATTGCCAAAATGGGCATTTGAGTAAAAATAGGCTTTTTTTTTTTTTTTTTTTTTTTTTTTTTGAGATGAAAACTTTTCGAAATCTACCTCCGCCTATAGGCCATGCCGAAAGGGATTTTTTTTTAAATGCTTTTTGAAATTGTATAAATACATTACAAAATACATTTTATGCTAAAAAAAGACTATATGAATGACAAAAAACAGCATGTAAGGGACGGAAATTACCTACTTATTGGAAAATCACCCTTATGCATTCGGTTTGTCTGGCCGTCTGGTCGTATAGACGTCTGTCTGCACTCTAACTCCCGTAAATATATTTGGATTGCTATGAAATGTTCATATTTTATTGATGTTCACCCAAACGCGAACCCTACAGAAAAAGAAGTTTCTACCATCATTAGTTTATTTACAGGGATAGTCAAAAGTTTTCCGATACATTACGGCCTATAGGAAAATTTCATTTCAAATGAATTTTAAAGGTATTACAGCCGGTCAAACATATTCAAACTTATATGGATTCGCGAAGTGCACTAAAATATGCAGTGAAAATAATAGTTATTATTCATTTACAGGTCCACTCAAAAGAATTACAATACACAATAATAAAGAAGAGCAACCTATTTTAACTATGCGAAATATTTTAACGATGCGTTTAACATCTTTTAACTATGTTAAACGATTTCAAGTATCATAAAATTTATATGTTCCGCTGAGACTCAATATTTTACGCATAATATGAAGTGAGTAGCATTTACAGGGAAACACAAAATATTTCAAATCGTATATTCTATCCGAAGTACTGTATATTATCGATGATAACTGCTGGATGGATGAAATGCATTTTCAATTGCGATATTCGCTTTTAAGTTTTACTAAATGTCTGCATATTATATGGTGTGTATAAATGCTATAGTTGATATACAGGGTTACACAAAAGAACTCGCAAACCTTACTGAATATGGGGGTATTTTACTTAAAGGTGGTTTTTAAATAAGTGAGGCCTTTTTGAACTGCTTTCAGTTTACTAAGAAAGGTTTGTAGAATATAAATAAAATGATATGCAGGGTCACCCAAAGAATTATCTACATAGTCACCCATGAATGATAATTTCTGGAAATATCATTTAAGTAGTTTTAAAAGTGTTTTTGTTTGAACTAAACTTTAACAAAATACTAGCGTGTAATAAAGGTTCTAATTAAACTACAGGGCTGAACAAAAGTATTGAAGTATTTTTCCATACATTAGTATAAATTGCTGAAAGAGAAATTTCAACCTGTTAGGCGTTTTCTTGCTAAACTAAACTTCCGCATTATATCGTATATATATCAAACGGCAGGTTAAATACAGAGCTACTCAAAAGTATTGGAATACATATTTGGCTATAGACAGTAACACCTTATTTATCTAAATAACGAATTTTTGTTCAAGATTTTAGGAAGTGTTGGAAAATGTTTTATGATCTATGCTTAACGTATAATTTTTCTTACTTGTTAGTTAATATCTCCAATAGGGTGACACTAAGATAAATGGCCATAGTTTTTAAAGATTGAAATAAAAATTCTTAGCATGCAAAAATAAGAAATATTTATTAATATCTGAAATTGTCATTCATATACGCATCATATTTTGGACGGAAAATAATTAAATATCGATAACCAAAAGTGGGAAACAAAATTGAAATTAAAATAAGCAGATGGACATATCTCATTAAAGCCGAGGAGAGATGGTCCCCCCAATACAAGAAAAAACAAATAAGACAAATAAGAAAAATCATGTGTTAAGCATAGATTATGAAACACTTTCCAACACTTCCTGAAATCTTTGGCAAAACTTTGTTATTTAGGGAAATAAGATGCTACTGTTCATAGCCAAATATGTATTCCAATACTTTTGAACAGCCCTGTGTTTCATCTGTCGATTGATATACATATATACTATATAATAGGACAATTTAGTTTAGCAAGAACATGCCTAATAGGTTGCAATTTCTGTCTCAGCACTTTATTCTAATAGATGGAAAATACTTGAATAGTTTTGTTCAGCCCTGTAATTTACCCAGTACCTTTATTACATGCCAGCATTTTGTTAAAATTTAGTTCAAAGAAAAACACTCTTAAAACTATTTAAATCACATTTCCAGAAATTATCATGACCATGTAGCTATTTTTTTGCGTGACCCTGTATATCATTTTATCTATATTCTACAAACATTTCTCAGTAAACTGAAAGCAGTTCAACGTAAAAATGCATAACTTATTTAAAAACCATCTTTAAGTTAATTACTCTCGCATTCAGTAAACTTTATGAGCTCTTTTATGTAACCCTGTATATCAACTATAACACTTATATACACCATATAATTTGCAATTTACATTTAGTAAAACTTAAAAACACATTTCATAATTGAAAATGTATTTCATCCATCCTTTAGCTATCATCGATAATATACAGTACTCCGGATAACAATATAAGATTTGAAATATTTTGTGTGTCCCTGTAAATGATATGCATCCCATATTATGCGTTAAATATTAAGTCTCAGCGGCATATATCAATTTTATTATACTTAAAATAGTGTAACATAATTAAAATATGTCGCAAACAATTCCCCCACCCTTTATTATTGTGTAATGGAATTCTTTTGAGTGGCCCTGTAAATGAATAGCAACTATTATTTTCACTGCATATTTTACAGAATGTAGATTTTAGTGCACTTTGCGAATCCATGCAAATTTATGTATGTTTGGCAGGATGTAACACCATTAAAATTCATTTGAAACGATTTTTTTCCATATAGGCTGTAATGTATCGGAAAAATTTTGACTATCCCTGTAAATAAACTAATCATAGTAGAAACTTCATTTTCAATAGGATTTATGCTAGGGTAAACATAAATAACTTATAAAAATTTCATAGCAATCCGAGCATATTTACGGGAGTTAGAGCGCGGACAGACGGCCAGACAAACCGAATGCATAAACATTTTTCAACTTTGTTGGAAAGTGTTAAAAAATCATGCGTTAAGCATAGATTATGAAATACTTTCCAATACTTCTTGAAATCTTTAACAAAACTCCACAATTCAGGGTAATAAAGTGTTACTGTCCATAGCCAAATATGTATTCTAATACTTTTGAAGAACCATGTGTTTGACCTGTCGGTTGATATGTATAATATACGTAATAATGAGGAAATTTAATTTTACAAGAAAACGCGTAACAGTTTAAAATTTCTCTTTCAGCAATTTATACTAATAGATGGAAACATACTTGTATATTTTTGTTCAGCTCTGTAGTTTACCTAGTAACTTTATTATACGCCAGTATTTAGTTAAAATTTAGTCCAAACTAAAACAATCTTAAAACTACTGAAATCACATTTCGAGAAATTATCATCCAAAAGTAATCCTGTATCCAATTCATTGCAATTTAGCGTAAAAATGCATAGCTTACTTAAAAACAACCTTTAAGTAAATTAGGCTCATATTCAGTAACCATTACGAACTCTTTTGTGTAGCCTTGTGTATCAATTATATCATTTATACATACCGTACAATATGTATAAATTTGGTGAAATTTAAAAACGCATATCATAATTACAAAGGCATTTCATCCATCCATCAGCCATCATCGATAATATATAATACTTCGGATAAAATATAATATTTAAAATCTTTTATGAGTCCTTATAAATGCTGTGCACTTCATATTATGCGTGAAATAACTTATATTAAGCCTCAGTTATTTATATCAATTATATTATATGAGGACCCCAGAAGCCAAGGGGTACAAGTGACAAAATTTCGATTCGGCGTAAATTGAGTTTAAAGATAATTGATGTTAAATTGGAACATCAATAACAATTGAGTGAATTGAAATAGGAAATTTCTGCTTGTTGCATTCTGGTCTTTGAACTCTTATTTCAATAACTGTTAAAAAACAAAGTACAATTTTCTTTAAATGTATAATTAATCAATATTGTTTGTTTTTCGAAAAAAGTGGTTTGCCTCTATAACTCAGCAAATAATAAGAAAATCACTTATATTTCTTTACCTGAAATGAAAAAAGCATATTTTTAGGTCGTCTGTGTATTTAGTTTATTTTTTTCAATTTTGTCACTTATACCCCTTGGCTTCTGGGGTCCTCATATATGAAATAGTTTAATATAATTAAAATGTGTCGCAAACAAATCCCCCCCCCCCACTTATCATTATGTAATGGAATTCTTTTGTGTGGCCCTGCAAATGAATAATTATTCTTTTCGCCTCATATTTTACAGTATGCATATTTTAATACAATTCGTAAATATATATAAATTTTAACATGTTTGGCAGGGTGTAATATGTTTAAAGTTCATTTGAAATTATTTTTCCCATAGGCCGTAATGTAACGGAAAACTTTTAATTGTCCCCTTAAATTAACTAATCATGCTAGAAACTTCATTTACAATAGGGTTCGTGCTAGGGTAAACGTCAATAACTCCCAAAAATTTCAGGACAATCCGAATATATTTACGAGAATTAGAGCACGGACAAGTGGGCAAATATACCGAAATGATAAACAATTTTCAACTTTTTTGGAAAGTGTTAAAAACGAACTTAAAATAGCAAAAAATAACACATTTCATGCAGTTAATCACGAAAAACATACAGAAATTTGTAAGTATGCGATTATAACACGGAAAATCAAGTAAGTAAAATTTGAAGTATAATTTCAATCCTTCGCTTTTCGTAGAAATTTACCACATTTTCGGGGAAGATCTTGGTAGTTTGTAAGCACGCGTTTTATAGAACCACTTTTGGCACCTTATATGCATTGCATCTAGTAATCCTTTTTGGTTGTGGTATTATATTCTTCTCCACAACCATAACAGGAATTCTCATCCAATTATATTCCCTCGGAATGTATAGAATTTAATAATTTCAAATATATTTCATCTTCTTCGCTGCTGAAAGTGCTAGTCATTAAAAAAGATCCGGATCATAATGTTAAGTCTATGGGGATGTTCTTTTCAAATATCTCACTCAAATTTTAATATTTTTACATGATAGTTTTTGCATAGGATAGGTGAGGATGATCTACAACCGGGTTAGTTTTGACTCTTTCAATTTTGGTTTCAGTAATTTTTTTTTTTTAATTACATTAACTTTCGACACAATTTAGAACCGGTTCTGAAATTGAAACTATCATAATATAAAAAATATATATCCAAAACCGAAAAAGTAAAAACTAGCCGGTTGTAAATCATCCTCAGCTATTCTATGCAAAAAAGAAGAAAAAATCATGTAAAAATATTAAAATTTGAGCGAAATATTTGAAAAGAACGCCCCCATAGACTTAATATCATCATCCGTGTCTTTTTCAGTGACTAGTGTAGCGTCTTAACAGTCCTTAACAGTGTAGTCACTTTAAGGGGCTTCCGGGTTGACATCAACTTTACGCCCTGTCTATTGATGAATGTCTTTCAATTAAACAGCCTTTGGGAGGAAAAGTCTAACTCTAGTATAAAAACTATTTAAAATACTGTTAAATATTTACAAAGTAAAGTAATATTAAAAAATTAAATATAAAAATACCTTAGAAAAAGGTGGTATTAAATTTAAATTTTAAAAATAAATTAAGTTTAAATAAACAGTAAAAAATAAATAAAATAAGCTAAAAACGTTAAAAGAGAATTAAGCACGGTTAAGGAAAAACTGTCAGACAAAGCTGGTAAGGGCCTGGCAAGCAAAGTATGTGCCAGATGTTAGGCACAGTCAGTACCGGCTCGTCAGGGGGTTTTGCATGAAAGTTTTCACACCACTAAAATTGTATAGTGGTTTCAGTTTCAATTAATCAACCAAGTTTTTCGAATAAATAACATAAAAGATTCTGTTAAATTTTAGTGGTAAGAAAAATTTGACGCAACACTCCCTGACGAGCCGCTACTGGGCACAGTGTAAAACAAAAAAAGCAACTGGTCATACATTTTTTTGTTACAAAGTAACAGTATAAATTGCCATAAATAACTTTTTTTTTTTAATAAAAAAGTATAAAAATGTAGTGTATAGTTGAACCCTTTCGGGTCTGGTGTACTATTAATAGTACATGTCTTTCAAAGGAGTATTATTTTGTTTTAAGAAATACTTTTGCTACAATTTACATGTAGTAATGTTATGCATTTAACTTATGACTTCATATATAGGCATTTAGTAATAATAATTATTATTATTTACTTAATTCTCTTTGCGCCCTTTTGTGATTCTTTTATTTTAAACATATATTTCACACTTTAAATTTAAAATAAAAGTTACTTTCCTGAAAGAATCATGTATAATGAAGCGCAAAAAGTATTAAAAAGTAATAATATAAGTTAAATCTTATTGTAATTTAATATTTTCCAAACTTCTCCAATAATTCTTTCTTTGCTTATTGTCATATGAATAATGAATTAAATAGCACGCAAAACATTAACATTCGTTCGTTATGTTAAAATATTAGCACTTCATTATCCAAACAAATTGTTGAATTTAGGTTCACACACTCTTAGATTTCTACAATCAAAATTTGAAATTCAAAGAGCATAAAAGCGACACCTTTTGAGCAGAATACAAAGCCTAAAAAAGATCTATTTATGTAATAGTGCAACAGAATATGAAGTTTGATTAAATCCCATGCATAAGTTTTGAAATAGAGCTATCACAAATATCGTAAAAAATGCAGCATAGTCTATTACATAATTTACACGAAAACCTAATCAGGAACATCTCATGTCAACATCTAACAGACTATAAAGTTTGATGAAATTATATTCATTAATTCTTGAAATATTCTCGCTAACATCGTAAAAAAAAGGTATTGAATTCAGGGTGTTGTATCGAGGGACATCCCTTTCCCGGAGCATTGAATGGTACGCCAGGAAGATTTCAAATTTTTAAATGCTTCATGGAGAAAAGTCCAACCCCGTCCCTCCGACACATATACAGAAATCTAGAATGTCTCTCTCCAGAACCGCAAAAATCTCTCCCGAAGTAAATGTCTGAATTCAACACACCTTAAAAAAGCAGCATAACCTGTCATGATTTACACGATAGCCTAATCAAGAGCAACTTATGGCAATGTCCGACAGAGAATTAAATATAATGAAATTCTGTTCATTTGTTCTTGAGATACGATACCTAAAATCATATGTATCGTGAAAAATCATATCATATGTATCGCGTGCATAATCATATGTATCGCGTTGAATTTTGCGGTATCCCGAAAGGGACATCCGAAAAAACTGAAACATCCCTCCAAAATATTTGAGATTTTATGCTAATATGCAAAAAGTTCTAGCGTTCTCTGAAGTCTTAGAATGTCTGTCTACGGAGCCACAGAAACCTCTCCCGGAGAAAAATGTCTGGGTTCAACAATGCTGATAAACGCAGCATAGCAAGACCTCCTCTTGAGTGAGCTACACCGAAACCTAATAAGCAACAACTTATGGCAACGTTTAACTGAATATAAAGTTTCAAGAAAATTCTTACATTAGTTCATAAGATAGTGATCTTGCAGTAATTAGGAAACATAGCAGCGCCACCTGTTGAACGATTTTCAGCAAAATATGTCTTCGCCAATTTATACAAAAGTCTAAATCTAAAGTTTAACACATTAGTGCCTAGCGTCCCATTTTTGGGACAGTTTTAAAAATTTCAAGTAAGCGCATTTCTCAGCAAGGAAGGAGGATAAATAAATAATTTTTTTCTCGAGACAAAGTCCTCGATAAATTAAGATAAAAATTATTCTTGCTTTAAAAGTGGTGGGAAAATGCAAAATTTGAATTTTAACAAAGAAAATAATTCAGGCACTAATGGGTTAAGCAGATTCCAAGCATTATTTAATGAAATATAGCACCCATAAAATTTGGGACAAAACCAAAAAAGAGACAAAAACAAATAGGGACTGATCAGAGAATAACAGACTGCCAGGCAGACAATTTATAAAAAAAAAAAAAAGTCAAATCGTATTCGAGACACTCGAAGACCTCGAAAACTGGTTCAGATTTCCTATTTAGCGCCCCCTCACTAACCTTTTCTTGTGATAGGCCAGAAGTGACGTTATAGTAAAAATTTCGCTCCCCTAAATTTCCGTGCGAGGGACGATCGTCCCCTTCAACACCCCCCCCCCCTCTTTCACATGGCGTTGAGGGGAAATTGTGAAAAATGCAACATAGCAGTGCCATCTGAGAAACGATATACACCAAAATGTGCACAACATCAATTCATATGAAGAATTAACTGAATCTGAAATTTGATGAAAATCCGTGCATTAGTTATTCAGATATAGCTATTGCATAACTCGCAAAAAATGTAGCATAGCAGCGCCACCTGTCAGTCGATATACACCAAATATTAATCAGATTCAGTTTATATCAAAGTCAAACCAAATCGAAAATTTTGTGAAATTCCGTACATTTATTCTTGAGATACAGCTGTCAGAAACTTTTGTCACATACAGACTCAAAGAGTGACAGACAAACTCGTAGACAGATATTTTCTGAAAACCATCAAATCGTGTTAAATATCTTCTAAAATATATAAATCCATCAAAAACCGGAAGTCGAAATTTTCCACAAATGTAACACTTTCTTCTTGTAAAGACACAAAAGAAATAAAAAACGTAAAATCGATTCTGCCCATAAGATCATCAGCACAGCACAGCAATGGCGAATAGATTCACTAAAGATTTCGATTCCGATTTTTAGATTTCGATTTTGATTTTTAGATTCGGGCAGAATCGATTTTATTTTGTTTTAAATTGAAATCGAAATCTTTGGATATCTACTTTAAATAGATCCACGTTTCAGATTGAATCGATTTTTCTAATTTTATTGTTTTAATGGCAGTATTGATGTAAAATTACGTATAAGGAAGGATTTTTTTTTCTTTCTAGGCTAAATGATTGTTGAATGCATGTATTTTTCATCGTGAGGGCTATCTGCGACTCTGGAGGAGGGCATGTTTTACAGCTCTGTAAAAGAGGGGAAATCGCAATTTGTCCATTAAAAAAAACAAAAAATCTCAAAACTTCTGCGGGGGGGGGGGAGGGGGGATGTCTCCTGCGGGCCACCCATTGAATTCGACACTAGGTACAATCGTTATATTTTTGTTTAGAAGCCCAGTTATTTGGATTATTAATTTATTATGTTTTATTTTTCACGCTCGTCCCCGCCCCCCTTCCGCGCCAATCTTAATTTACTGGACCATTCGAAATAAGCATGAAGTTTTTAAAATGTCCATTTCTCGTTCTATTTTATTATGATCGACATTTGGAATCTTTGACAAAAGATGCATATGGGGTCGCCCTTCCGCCCATTTGAGGTTACCTGCGCCGTGCCGGGAAGCATATTTTTTGTTCCTTCAAAAGAAACAGCAAGTTATTGTTGCGAGGGGGGATATTTGCACCCCCCCCCCTCAACACATATTTTAAAATTTCGCTCATTTAATTTTCTACCATTTTTAACTTAAAAGTTTAAGCTACATGGCACCTTCGGGGCTGTGTACCTCCCCCCCCCCCCCCCTATTGGTTATTCACCTAATTTTTTCTCATTTCTGCATTTCATTTCAATTTTTGAAAGGCTATAACTTTGCTTCTACGGGAGCTACAGTAGAAAGAAAAATTCTAGTTTAGCTAACTTTTCCTCGCCGTTCTTTTTGCTTTTCCACTTTTACAATTTTTCCCATAGGACCGTTTTTTTTTTTGGGGGGGGGGCATTTCTCATTTTTTGATTTAATATGTCTATTGAAAGCTTATGCTTCATACATTATAAATCTAGCATTAAAAAATTTTCCCCATCACTCTGGGTCACGTTACAGACCCATAATGCGTTAAAATTTAAATTTCTTAAATTTCTTCAGAAACTAGTTGGATGTGCCAATCCCAAAACTTTCTTCTATCTCATACGTACATTTAATTATTTATAAAAATAGTTACTCATTTTAATGCTTTAATAATTTTAATTCAATACCAACCAACTTTAATTTTTATCTTATATATCTGCTTCAGTCAATTAATCGGAGTAAAAACGAATTTCCGTCCCTGCACGTGCCGATGCGCAATAAAATGATAGGCAGATTTTTTTTTTTTTTTTTTCGAATTCAGGGAGTACCTACTTGCCTTACCAAAAAATAATCATATACAAAAAATTTAGTTCAGTTCTAGAACTAACTTCATACACTTTTACGTAGTGCAATATTGAAAATGGCATAAAATTCGCTATTGCAGCGCCCCCTTCCAGCGGATTTTTTACAAATTCAGGGAGGACCAGCTAGCCATAGCTGTACACTTACACAAAAAAAATGGTCCAATTCGATGCATAACTTCATATACTTTTGGTCAGTACAATATTGAAAATGGCACAAAAATCGAGATTGCAGCGCGCCCTTCCGGTGGATTTTTTTCAAATTCAGGGAGGTCCAACTAGCCATAGCCATACACTTACACAAAAAATTTGGTTCAATTCGATACATAACTTCATATACTTTTGGTCGGTACAATATTGAAAATGGCACAAACATCGCGACTGCAGCACCCCCTTCCGGCGGAATATTTCAAAACTGAAGGAGGACCTGCTTGCCACAGCCATAATTATTCACAAAAAATTTGGTTCAATTCTATGCATAACTTCATACACTTTTGATGGTAGAATGGCGACACACAGACATTTTGTAAAAACATGTTTTTTTTTTTTTGGAATCTCTGACCCCTAAAACGTGTAAATCCGTCGAAAACCGGAAGTCGGAAAAAAATTTCGATTACAATACTTTCTTTTATTGAAGATAGAAGAAAGTAACAAACAAAAAACAAAAACATTGGTACATGTCAGCGAAATTGGGGTTCGAACTCGCAACCGTTTGATTGAGAACGCAATCCCCAAGCTTATTGGTCAGCGAGTGCTCAGCAGCGCTATTATTTCTTTAGATTGTCTTTTTTAAATTCGTAATATCTTTTGAATGGAATGCCCCATTTGAATAGTTCAAATAGTAATCTACAGGTATTGAAACAGTCATGAATACAAAATGATTTACTTGGAAAAGGATTAATACAAAGGTATCGATAGCACGATCTATTTTTTGCCGGTGTATTTATTGCGTTTTAAAATGTAAGAAAGTAATTATAGTAAGGTAACTACAATAGCTGGGCATATAGTATCGCAAAGTTTTTTTTTTTTTTTTTTTTTAATCGATATTGATATGTTCTTTAATATTATAGCACATTTTTTTGTTCATTTAAGAGTATTTCCAGCTCAATAAAATATTTCCTGGTGATTAAAAAAATATGACGTTACGATTCAAAAAATACACACGTAATTGTTTAAGTTTTCACTTCTGTCGGCACTCCCGGAATGCCACTATTTTTTTTCCACGTCCGTCCTAATCCCCCCCTACCGCCTCCCCGGGGGTGGAAGGCGGTAATTACGGTCCAGCTGATTGTCTAAGTTTTGGAATTACTAATTTTGAGCTTATCTGTGAATATCAAAATATCGATTCTAGAACTGAGAAATCGATTCTTTTTATGATCGATGCTGTTTTATTTGATGTCGATTTTAATCGATTCTCAAAATTTCCATAATCGCCCATCACTAATATAAGTACATAGCACCAATAGTCGTCACCTGTCCATTCGCTTCTCTGTTCGGATATAACAACACAAAAACTGTTCAGTTGAATGATTTGAATTTTAATATATATGTTACAGGCCAAACCCGATTTTAGGCCAAACTAGATTGTCCTAGGCCAAACCGGTCTATCCTAACGGCCTTCGGATAAACTAGTTTTTCCTAGGCCAAACCGGTCTATCCTAACGCCCATCGGATAAACTAGTTTTTCCTAGGCCAAACTAGTCTATCTTAAGGCCCATAGGACAAACTAGTTTTTCCTAGGCCAAATTAGTTTGGCCTAACTGTTATAGGATAAATTAGTTTAGCCTGTTGTTTATTGGTCTGAACTAGTTTATCCTAGGCCGATCTAGTTTATCCTAGGCCAATTCAATTTGGCGTGATTTTATCGAATTCAATGACCGCCTCCGCGCCAACATTCTAGTTTGTCCTAGGCTAATCTAGTTTATCCTAGGCCAATGTAATTTTACGTGTTTTTAGCTCACAGATGTCAAAGCCTGAGAAATAAGCCCAGAGCCCGGTTCTCTATGTAAGCTTGTATGCATGTATGTACGTACGTATGTTATGTATGTACGTATGTACGTAACGCGATAACTCTTGATAGAAATAATGTAATTTGACGTGGTTTTATCTTACCAAGCTACCCAAGCCTGACAACTAATGTGCCCTTGGGTTCTGTATCTATGTATGTCCGTAAGTACGTAATGGAATAATTCTTGATAGAAATACCTGATTTGCATCAAACTTTCGATATAGGTTTATTCTTACGAGGAGCTTTACTGATTAATTTTTGGAGGTCATTAGAGAATAATAAGGGAGAACAAAAGGCTAATTTGCCCTTTTCCTTAATTTAAATAAATGGGTTTCCATGCATTATTAGCATATTTTATTCAAATTTTAGATATAGGAGCATTCTGTTGAGGCGCCTCCATGATTAGTTGCGGGTGTTCATTTTTTAAGTATAAAGGGAGAGGGGAATAGGGGTAACACCCCATAATATATGTAAATGCTTTTTTCACGCAGAATTATTAAACTTTATCAAGATTTACTATTTTCTTCAATTTTAGAAATAGATTCATTGATAAGACATTTCCCTAATTAGTTTTCGGGGTTAATTGGTTAAGGACAAAGGGTAGAACGGGGGGCTACCGCCTAATTTTTGCAAATGAGTTATTCATGCAGAATTTGTTGCAAATCTTGGATTTGTTCATTCTGATGAATTGCTTCACTGATTAATTTTGGTGATTGTATAATTAAGTATAAATGGAAAACGTACAGTTTATTTCCTTGGTTAAATTAAATAAATTGGTTATAATACAGAATTATCCAATTCTTAAAATTATGGACACGAATTCATTTCGACTTGATTTGGCGCTTCTTTAATTATTATTATTATTATTTCTATTATTTTTTGGTTAAGTATAATGGGGTAGTGGACGATTTATCGCCTTCCTCAAATTAAATAAATTGGTTTTTATGCAGATTTATCCGATTTGCCGTAAATTTTAAATTTATAGTTCTTTTATAAGGCGAATCCCTGAATCGTTTTGATGTTTAATGATTAAGTATAAAAGGAGGAATGGGGGATTACCCTTCTTAAATCAGATGAATGGTTTTTTGGGCAGAATTATCTGATTTACTTCAAATTTTGGATCACTGTCCAATTTTATGAAGCGTATATGTGATTAGTTTTGGGGTTCAGTGGTTAAATACAATTGGGGGAAATGGAAAAAGTTATCTCCCTTACTTTATTTTTCGAGGGTGTTATTCTTTAAAAAAATAAGGCTGTAATTCACAATTAGTGTAAACAGCCAGTGAATGCAAAGCCATCAGTTTAACTGGACAATATTCTTTTTAATATTGATACCAACTACTGTTCCATTGCTAACCTTGTGCAAAATGGTTTTGCCATTACCTCTGTATAATGTATTTTATTCGAAGGGTAGTAGAATACTGTTTTGCATGGGCCGGAATTTCGAGGCTCAGGCCCCACCCTTCCCGAAGGAAAGTTATATGGTGGAGGATTAGCCTCCCGTTCGCCCCCTACCCTATTCTTATCCAATGAATTCCCAAAACTAATCAGAAAAGCACCGTATCAGAATGAACCTACATCCAAAAATTGAAGCAAATCGGATTTTTCTATCAATAGTTATCGCGTTACGTACATACATACATACATGCGTACATACATACAGACAGAGCATGCGAGCCCATTATTTTTCAGGCTTTTACGCCTGTGTGCTAAAAACACCGCAAACTGCATTGACCTAGGATAAACTAGATCAGCTTAGGACAGACTAGAATGTTGGCGCTAAGCGATAATTGAATTCAATTAAAAATCACGCCAAATTGAATTGGCCTAGGATAAACTAGTTCAGACCAATAAACAGCAGGTTAATCTAGTTTATCCTATAAGAGTTAGGCCAAACTAGTTTGGCCTAGGAAAATCCAGTTTGTCCTATGGGCCTTAGGATAGACTAGTTTGGCCTAGGAAAAACTAGTTTATCCGATGGGCGTTAGGATAAACCGATTTGGCCTAGGAAAAACTAGTTTATCCGATAGGCGTTAGGATAGACCGGTTTGGCCTGGGAAAAACTAGTTTATCCGATGGTTAAACGGTCTGGTGGTCTGGCCGTTAGGATAAACTAGTTTGGCCTAAAATTGGGTTTGGCCTGTAACATATTATAATCGTTATAGAATTGTGTCGAGTCCTATCAAATTTCTTGGAAATCTAATTAAAACTTAAAAAGAATTTAATGAAAGTTTTCTTCATTCTATTAAATCTTATCATATATCTTATATTTGTCATTGATTCATGATATTCCATGATAGGTAATGATTGTAGGTTTCCATGGTAATTACGCCTATTTAAATGGAGTCATATTATTTCCCTATTACTGACTTAAATATGTATACATTCCTATTAAATTTTGTATTCGTGCATTTTTGCATAAGAGTGCAACAGCTATTGCATCAAGATCTGAATATTTAAAAACTAGTTATAGTACGAACACACTTCATTTTCCACATTTGGCGTATAGTTTCACACTCGTTTATTTATGATTTTTGTTTCAACGTTTTATCTTCAAAATGTTTAATTGTTGCAGTTTCTCAGCGATTTGGCATATTTTAGTGAGAATTTACTGGCGCATAATTAATTCGATTGTTTGTATTTTTCCCCAATAACTTATATGAAATACAAATAATGTTTGGCGATATATCATCTGTGACGGAATAATTGAAAAATACCTTAAAAGTGATATATTAATTCATAATTAAATTCTAAAAACATTAAAATATACTGTAATCGGAACAAATACCTTTGTACACAACTTTTATTACTCTTGTATATCATCAAGTGGGTAGAATAGATTTCAAAATTTCATCTTTACATTCTGAAAAACAGATTGAATTAGATACAAGGTAATGGAACGTTATCTCTACTCATTCATATTTTAACACTGCCTGACAATATTATGGACAGTGTTTCAGAATCCCAAAAAAAAAGGTTGATTTTCTCTAATCATTTAACCCCTATAACCCACATGCATATGATTAAATACCAAGGTAATCGTTTTATTTCTAACCCTTCCCTTACCCACATCATATCCATCTTTTCAGGATAATTAGAAAAACACGGAAGTTCAACAAAGACCAATTCTTAAAACACGTTCTTCGAATTATGAAAAACAATAGAAATCACTTATTATAAAAACAAAATATACAGAAAAAAGCATGTTTTGCGTTCATTTATTATGAACGAAAAACCCGTGAAGTACGATTAAAAAAAGACAATAAATATTGCTGTATGCTCAAATGGTTTTTTTTTTTTTTTTTCATGTTTAAGTGGATGTATTATTAAGACTTTCGTAATGAAATATTTTGACTATTGATTTTGCTTGATATATTATAGAATATTGAAATACACCGCTCAGCAAAAGTTTAGACAATGATCGATTATGCTTCTATTTTCTGAAGTATGTACCGAATGTTTGTAATTCCTCTGTCAAATATTAGTTGCGACTTATCCTTTATTCACACACAATAAATCTTGAATTTTACCTTTTACATAAAATATAATGACAAAAAAATAAAATTAACATTGTGGCAAAAGTATAGACAATTTGTGTATTTACAGAAAAATAACAACAAATTAAAATCGAGTTGCACCCGCATATTGTTTGCAGTTAGTGCAAGAATGTGACTTTTCATCGAAAAAACTAAATGCTGCGTCACTTAGGGGTCTATTTCGTACCAAACATGTTCAACAGCAGCTCGAAACTCATTAAAAGAAAACTATAATAAAAATTTGCATAAACATTACGACATATGATGTTACAAAAGTTTTCGATTGGGTCCGGATCAGAACTACACGCCGGCCAGTTGAAATCAATAGTATTTTCACAGTTAGACGAAGTTCCTCTTTTGTATGCAACATAAATAGATGCTAAAATCCATACTTTAGATCAGCAAAAGTTCCCCAAATGACTAAAAATTAATCTCCAACGTATAGACGTAGTCTTGCGTTGCTTGGCAACCAATGAATAACTCCACAGATGCACGAGCATTAAAGCTAAGTGAGGACCAAATTATTTAAAATTCACCTTCTTTTTGTCGACTTAATAAAGTCCCAGGATCTTTGCTTAAGTCATTCCAATAGTATGCCCACGTGTTTGGGCCATTCAAATTTCACCTTTTTTTTTCGTTGCTGAATATCATAGCGTACCATTTGGGCCCATATGACGTATGTTTGCAAGTTAATTGAATTCTGGACAATTTATAGTGAGATTTTAAAGCTGATTGTTTTATTATTGTCATATAAATTGATTTACCTGTTTCTTTAATCATCTAAGCATCATGTCCGTCGACACAGAAATTCCTGACGTACTTTTAATGTGATTAACAATCATTATTTGTGCAAATGTCACTTTCTGGATCCTTTTATCATCGCATTTTCTTGTCACACAAGGTCTTTCAGATTTTTTTTTTTTTTTTTTTTTTTTTTTTTTTTTTGAGGAGTCATCCTTAGACTATACTTCATAGACAAACCACTTTGGACGATTCAGTGCTGCTGAAATTTCTGCAACTGTCTTCCCTTTCCATTTCAGCTTCCCTACTTCAATTAGCTCATCTAAATGAATATTTTTAGCTCGCGGCATCTTCACTAACTGATGCTATATGGAGGTATGATTAAATACTTCAGACATGTGACATCATAACTTGGAAATTTGCATTTATCCATGAACAGTTGGCTAAAAATCAAAAAAAGTGCCTAAACTTTTGCAATATGCAAATTTTACTTTTTTCAGTTAAATTATATGTTATCTTACATTATAACCATTATTTTTATTGTACATTGTTTAAAATATATTTGAAAATAAATATAGCCATTTCTAAAACTCACGTGTTAGTATTTTTTATTTAAAGGTTAAAAAACACCAGTGTCTAAACTTTTGCTGAGCACTGTAGGAAAGCATCTGTTATAGATAAATCGGTGGGCTGTGTTGATAATTCAATGTAATTTTACCACAATTTCTTAATAATAATATATTCCCCTTATTAAATCGGCCATTAAATACAGCAAAAAACTGCTATTCGGAAATTTTAATAGACTCTTTAAAATATATATATAGGGGAGAGTAGTACAAAACCAGGTAGCGTAGATTTCTCTTTGATTTGAACTTTTATGTTTCGGCCAACACCAGGAATTGCTTGTAGAAAATCCTTACGTCATTTGAAACTGAACGCAATTTACTGTGTGCGGTTATTTTTTGTGTGTAGGGTTGCGTTTGTCGCGTTCGAATTTCTCTTATTTTTTTTTTATTTTATTTTTTTTTTTTTTTTGTATCTAAGTTTTAAGCATATATTAGCTGTTTGGCAGCATATTAAATATTGATAAATACTATATTTAATTCTTTGCTTTCCAGGAAGTATTTTAACATTTTTATTGATATTTTATTGTGGCACGGAGAGAAGTGGTGTTATGTTTAAAATGTGCGTCATGTTTGGGTAAAACGTGGTGTTTAAGAGTAGGTTAAAACCGGCCATACCCGGTTTTGTCTCAAATTCATGGAATGATTTAATAATAATTAATACTTTAGCATGGAGTTTGAAGCTCCAATTTAATGCTGTTAAGTACTACTCACTATTTGATGTGTCATTTCATGGCACCTCTAAACTTATACAATAAACAAGAGGTGAAGAAATAGTTACTTGTAATCATAGGTGATCTGTAATAATTTAATAAATTAGACAATTATACAAAAATGCAATTTTTAGCGCAGTAGTCACAAAAACTCTAACCAGACAGTATGAGAAAACATGGATTTTTCCTTTCAAGAATGATTTTTTTTTCTCCTGACCATATACTTACTCCGGACAGAGAAACTCATGAAATTCTATGATAATACACCTAAGTCCATGCAGCCATCGATTGGCATAGCTGAAGCAATAAATTTTTCTGTAACATCAAAATATAATATAACTTATCCTTTCACATATAAAAGTGGTAACATCACACATCCAGCCTCTTCTATCGAAGTTTCATATTATGCAGCCAGCAATTTGCATTTCCAATTTCGATTAAAATGTTTTTAACCCCTCTCCAGAAAGGCTTCGAATTAGTTGGCACAATGCAGATAATTTGCCACAGACTTATTTTTGACATACGGAAGAACACATGTACAGTTTCGACATGTTAAATACAACAAAAATGTATTTGTTTTATTATATTAAACAAGATTTTTTCTAAGAACATGAGTTTTACAGCAATTTTAAATGGATAACTGGTTTTAACCAACGACTGAAACAAAACCAGATTTTTGCATTTGTTTAAAAAAAATTATTATATATATAGTACTAGCTGACCCGCCCGGCGTTGCCCGGGTCCGTATTAACAATATTAAACGAACTTGAAATCTGTATGATTTTCTATCCTTAACTCGAAACATGCAGAAATGCATTGTCTGAAATACGTGGCCACTGATTGTGTGAAAAATCGGTTTAAAAAACAGCTAATGTTAAGCTCTAAAAATACTCAAAATGAGCGATGAGAAACGCGTTAGGGAATATGTATCCAACGACTGCGTGATTTTCGTGTTAAAGTGTTGATATTTATCAAAAATCACTGTTAAGTCCCGTAACTAATTATTTTTTTTCACATAGAAATCCCAAGTGAAATATTTTGAATTTCAAACTAATTATATCACTCTTAAATCCGACTATACCATGAATGAAATCGATACTCACTGGTAGCTAAAATGTTGGTAATTAGTATTTATAATTTCAGAGCCATTTAACAAAAGTAAGTGTTATTTTTAATCAAATCATGCGTAATGTTCACTCTATGGATAAATTCCTAACCGTAAACTTTTGTACCGTAACCATAACCTGCCTGTAACCTAATTTTGACTTAACAGTACCTTACCGTAAATTAAATATAACATAAATCTAACCTAGCCTTCACTTTATTGTAACATATCCTTATTCTAACCATAACATAAATACAATTTAACTTTAACCTAACTTTAACTTAACCGTGACCTAACTGTAACCTAACGGGAAATTAAATATAATCAAAGACTTAGCGTAATGTAATTGCAACCTAAATGTTACCAAACCATATATTGGTTTCATTTCCATGGAAATTATTTTGTCTTGTTCGGATCTGGTTATGATTCATTAGAACATTTTTGTCGGGTTCAGATTTCGCTTGGTTCAGATTTTAGGTATTTTTTGATATTGAGTTATGTTCGGGTCGTATTCATGTCCATGGAAATTATTTTGCCTTGCTCGGATACAGTAATGGTTCTTTGGAATATTTTTGTCGGGAACAGATTTGTTTCAATTCAAATTTCGGCTTTTTCTTCAAATGGAATTTTTGGGTTCGGGTTTTCTTGCGTGTTCACGGAAATTATGCTGCCTTGTTCGAATAAGAACATGCTTCACTGGAATATTTTTTTTTTTCAAGTTCAGATTTGGTTCAGTTCAGATTTTGTGATTTTTTCAAATAAATTTTTTAGGTTCAGATTCGGTTCATGTGAATGGAAATTGTTTGTCTTATTCATATCCGGTTACGTTTCTTTGGAATATTTTTTATCAGGTTCCGATTTGGTTCGATTCAAATTTCAGATATTTTTTCAAATAGAATTTTCAGGTTCGGATCTCGTTCATGCCCACGGGAATTATTTTGTCATACTCGAATCCAGTTATGATTCTTTCGAATATTTTGGTCAAATTTAGATGTGGTTTGGGTCAAATTTCAGTTTTTTTCAAATCGAATTTTTTAGGTTCGAGTTGGGTTTATGTCCATAGAAATTATTTTGTCTTGCTTGGATTGGGTTATAGTTCTTTGGAATAATTTTGTCAGGTCCAGATTTGGTTCAATTCAGATTTCGGGTTTTTTCTTGAAATACAACTGTTGAGTTCGGGTTTTCTTGCATGTTCACGGAAATAATTCTGTCTTGTTCGAATAAGGACATGCTTCACTGGAATATTTTTGCCAAGTTCAGATTTCGTTCAGTTCGCGATTTTTTCAAAGAAATTTTTGGGGTTCGGATTGTGTTCATGTCCATGGAAATATTTTGTCTTGTTTGGATCCGGTTGCGTTTCTTTGAAATAGTTTTGTCAGATTCAGATTTGGTTCGATTCAAATTTCAGGTATTTTTTTGAATGGGAGTTTTAGGTTCGTATCGGGTTCATGTCCAAGGAAATTATTTTGTCTTACTCGAATCCGGTTATGGTTCTTTCGAATACTTTGGTCAGATTTAGATGTGGTTTGGGTCAAAGTTCAGGATTTTTCAAACGGAGTTTTTTAGGTTTGAGTCGGGTTTATGACCATGGAAAGTATTTTGTCGTGCTGGGATCGGGTTATAGTTCTCTGGAATATTTTTATCGGTTTCAGATTTCGTTCAAGTCATATTTCGGGTTTTTTTAAAGAAAATATTTAGGTTCGGGTCAGGCTTCATGCCCACGAAAATTATTTTTCCTTGTTTGAATCGGGTTATTCTTCACTTGAACATTTTTGCGGGATTCAGATTGGTTCGGGTCAGTTATCAAATCCATAGTTTTTTCCAAACAGAATTTTTAGGTCAGGGTCGGATTTATACTCACGGAAATTTTGTGTATCACGGATCGGAGTGTTGTCTGTTTTTTTTCTGGTTGGGATCGGGTTATGTTTAAATTAGTCTAAACATTAAGGTTATAATCAGTTTTGCTACTATTCTTTTTATGGCTATTTCTGATAGATAATTTACTTTGCTATTTGATAATTTATTATGGTGAATGAATCGTTTGCGGATACAAACAATTGTACGCCAAACAGCTATTTTATTTTTGGTTTAAAAACAAATTAAAGCCATATTACAATTTTAAATTGGATAGAACACATTTAAATTTAATCAATGATTAAAAAATAAACTCTTAGAAAAGTATTGTGTAATGTTTTTTACTGCAACACAGCTAATAACTCATTATATTTTAATGTTCGAAATGCCAAAAATATGCGTACAACCATATAGTAAAAAGAAATTAATAGAGTGGCGTCTTGGGGTAACGCAAAAAATGTAACTCTAAAATCCGCTACATTAAGTCCAAATATGCACCAATAAAACCATGTGCTTTGAAACTCCGATCAATTCAAACTGGTTTAAACCAGTATTTCTTTGTTTTTGTTTTTACCTTTTAAACTGTTATTGAATAGATGACTAAAATTTCGTTTAAAAAATAACATTTTGTGCCATTATTGCCTGTAATACACGATCAGAATGCATGAAAGATACAATTAGATCAATCATAGGCAAGAATTATTTGATTATTTTTATCATATGACTTTGAAATGTCAATATAGAAGCATCATTTAAGACTTTGCTTGAAAAATCAACATTCTTTCGTTAATGTCTTAAAATCGTCTGCACTCTGAAATCTAGATTTTAGATTAATATTTGTTATTTAAGTTTTCATGCATGATTTTAAAAGAATGTTTTTATCAACATATTTTATATATTGACATGGAATTATTAATATGTTGTTAAATCATAAACATTTTTCATCTAAGTTATGAAATATTAAAAAGTTCTTAAAGAAAAGAAAACTTTTAGTAAAAAAAATTTTAGTTCAAATCATATGTTTTCAATATTTTATTTAATTTTGTTTTGACATTTAATTATTTTTAATTTTCCAATTTCAATTATTTTAAAAGCAAACATTTATTTTAATAAATAATATAATAGAAAAAACCAGTTAAAAAAATTACTATTTCTTCGTAAAATATACTTCAGCTGTAATTCATTTCTTCCAATCCGTCTTATTAATACAGAATTCCTTCCTCGTGCTTTATTTTGAGACATTAAAATTTCAGCGATAAATGGTTTCATATTGCAAACCTTTTTTTTTTTTCGGTTTACTTCGCCACCACCTATCTTTTTCCTCCATGGTGTACAGCAGCTGTGATAAAAAAAAAAAAAAATTCCTCATTTAAACCATAACCTACTATAATACTACCAGCCGACCCATTTCGCGAAAAACCGCCGAAAAAGTGAAGCTGTCAACAGCTTCAAACCCTGAACCATTTCACTGAACCACGTGTAAGTCCACGTGACGCAAACCCTGCCCAAATTAGCATTGAATAAGCTGCTTTTTGTTCTGTGCACATGTTTGTACACGTGTCATTGTTTTGGTTCAGGGTTTACATGATTGGTCTGATTAACTTGGGCAAGGTATCAGCGTCCTCTGGCGAGAGACTTCATACATTAATCTCAAATAAACAGGCTTTTACTAGTATTATAGTAGGCTATGTTTAAACTGACAGTTTGCCAGTCTATGAATTTTAAAGGTCAGTCCCAGTTTTTAAAATTATTTCTGCGAAAGTTTTATGCAACCAACCAACCATAAGAGAATAAAAGGTTAAAAAGCTAAAAAAAAAAGCGATTTTTTATGAGAGTGAGGTTTGGAATTTAATTAATTACTCAGTTAATAAATAAAATTTTGAAATTCTGAGAGTCAGGTGCATCAGGAGAGATATTGGGCTACTCTCAGAAAAATTTTGAGCTTCGTATGTACCGTAGTTTTCGCTAACTATCGCAGACACACACACACACACACACACACAGACAGAGCGATTTGTTATTTTATTAATATACTAGCTGACCCGCCCGGCGTTGCCCGGGTCCGTTATAATAATGTTAAACGAACTTGAAATTTTTATGATTTTATCTTCAACTCAAAATATGTGTTAATACACTGTTAAGAATTTGACCCTTTTGCTGCATCGTCACTCCACCGCTTTTATAGAAAGTGATTACTTCAGCCTATTTTGGAGCATTGTCATAGGTCAAAAGAGATATATTCTATAAAAGCGGGGGAGTGATGATACAGCAAAAGGGTCCAATTTTTTACAGTGTACATTATATTAAATACGTGCCCCCTGACTGTGTCAAAAATTGGTTTTTAAAAAAAACTAATATTTAGCTGCAAAAATACCTAAAATGACTGCGATGGGAAACGCAGGAGGGAATATGTGTCCAACGATTTCGTGTTGATATTTATCCTTAAAATTACTGTTAAGTGACTTAATTAAATACTTTTTTCACATAGATATCCCAAGTGAAATATTTTGAATTTCAAACTAATTATATATCACTCTTAAATCTGACTATACCGTGAATGAAATCGATTCTCGATGATTCGCTAAAAGGTTAGTATATAATATTATAAATTCAGAGCCATTTTACAAAAATAGGTGTATATTTTTTATCAAACATGCGTAATGTTCATTCTATGAACAAAATCCTAACCGTAACCTAATTGTATCGGAATCATAATTTGTCTGTAACTTAGCTGTATCTTAACAGTAACCTAACTGCAAGTTAAATATACCATAAATGTAACTTGGCCGTCACCTAATCATAACCTACCCATAATCTAACCACAACCTAACCGCAACTTAACCTTAACCTAACTGTAACTTAACCATGACCTAACTGTAACCTAACCGGAAAATAAAATAACAAAAGGGTCACCGGAACGTAATTGCAACCTATCTGTTATCTAACCGTAACCAAGTTCTAATTTAACATTAACTATAAACGAAATATTTTAATTATCTCGCGCTAAGTACTTAGTTTCACTTTCCACCGCTACGGAGCGCATTATGTTTTGTAGAACATCCGAATTTTAGGTTCGGATTGGATTCATGTTCATGGAAATTATTTTGTCTTCTTCGGATACGGTTATGATTGTTTGGAATATTTGTGTTCAGTTTAGATTCGGTTCAATTCAGATTTCGTGGGGTTTTTTTTTCCCTTCAAATGGGATTTTTAAGTTCGGGTCGGGTTGTACTTATATGGAAATTATTTTACCTAGTTCCAATGAGGTTATACTTCACTGAAATATTTTTGTTAGGTTCAGATTAAGTTTGGTTCAAATTTCAGGATTTTTTTTTTTTCTTTTATTTATAAATTTTTTGGTTTGGAATGGGGATTATGTCCATGGAAATTATATTGTCTTGTTCGTATCCGGTTATAGTTATTTGGACTATTTTCGTCGGATTCAGATTTGGTTCGATTCAGATTTCAGGTATTTTTTTTAAATTGATTTTTAAGGTTCTGGTTGGATTCATGTCCGGGGAAATTATTTTGTCTTGCTCGGATCGGGTTTTGGTTCTTTGGAATATTTTTTTCGGGTTCAGATGTCGTTCAATTCAGATTTCGACTTTTTAATGGAATTTTTAGGTTCAGGTTTGGTTGCGCATCAACGTGAATTATTCTGCATTGTTTGAATAAGGATATGCTTCTCTGGAATATTTTTGTCAGATTCAGATTTAGTTCATTTTTTAGGTTCGGATTGGGTTCATGTTCATGGCAATTTGTTTGTCTTGTTCAGGTCCGGGTATGGTTCTGTGGAATATTTTTGTCGATTCAAATTTCAGGTATTTTTTTCAAATGGAATTTTAGGTTCCGATCGGTTTCATGTCTACGAAAATTATTTTCTCTTATTCGAATCCGGTTATGGTTCTTTCGAATATTTTGATCGGATTCAGATGTAGTTTGCATAAAACTTCAGGCTTTTTTTCAAATGGAATTTTTTAGGTTCGAGTCAGGTTTATGTCATGGAAGTTTTTTTGTCTTGCTCTTATCAGGTTATAGTTCTTTGGAATATTTTTATCGATTTCAGGTTTCGTTCTGGTCATTTTTTGGGTTTTTTCAGAGAAAAATTTTAGGTTCGGGTCGGGTTGCATATACACGAACATTATTTTTCTTTGATCGAATTGGGGTATGCTTCATTTGAATATTTTTGTGGGATTCAGATTTGATTCGGGTCAAATATCAAATCCATAGTTTTTTTTTCAAATGGAATTTTTAGGTTCGGGTCGTGTTTATGCTCATGAAATTTTTGTCTTGCTTGGATCGGAGTATAGTCTGTTTTTTTCTGGTTGGGATCGGGTTATGTGTTAATACGCCTAAACATTATGTTTTGCTACTATTCTTTTAGTGACTATTTTTTATATATAATTTATTTTGCTATTTGATAATTTATTACTGTGTATGAATCGTCTGCCTATTCGAACAATTGTACGTCAAAGAGCCATTTCATTTTTGTTTTAAAAACAAATTAAAGTCTTAATAAAATTTTAACTTAAATAAATGCATTCAAATTTAATCAATGATTTAAAAAAACTGCTAAAAAAGCCTCATATATACATATACATATATTAACTGCAACATAGCCAACCACAAATACATTCTAATGTACGAAGTACCAACGATCTGACGTAATAGCTATGTTCAAAAATCCTAAGTTAAACTGACATTTTGCCAGTCTATGAATTTTAAAGGTCTTTGGGAAAAAAACAGTCACTTTTGAAATGTCAAAATCTCAAATTGGTTTCTTTTATAGAGTAAAAAGAAATTAATAGAGTGGAGGTATTATCTCTGGAGATGATGCTTAAGATGTAACCCTACATTAAGTCCAATTAAGTACCAACAAAAGCACGTGCTTTGACACGCCTATCAATGGACAGTATTCTCGTGACGTCACAGTGGGAATCATGTGGGTAAAAAAGCGGCTGCTAGCGAGTTTATTTCGTTTTTTCATCATTTGATGAAGCCTAAAAAACAGATAAATGCATGTGTAAAATAATGCAAATTTATTCTGTACGAATAATTTTCGATAAATATTTATATACATACTAATAAAAATCAATATTTGCTTATTAATTAAAATTTAAATTTTTTATTTTACAAATAAAATGAAAAAGATGAATGCAATTGCTTTAAAATAGAGAAAAAAATTCATATATAACTCATACATGTCCCTGAAAAAGTCTAAAACTTCATATAAAAATAAAATATAAGCATAAATTTTCTAATCACAATGCTTTTAAATGGCGCGATAGAATTCGCCCTTATTCTCCCCTCATGCGGAATCGGAATATCGTACTGAATTCAGTGATTCCGGATGTTATTCCGAAGATGAGCTATTCTCCCCTCAAAATCCGGCGAAATCCGGAATTCAGGCATCTCGAATATGCGGAATATCTGTTACTTTTTTACGGCTAGTCAGAGGTAGCTGGAATATCGTTCGGAGAGCGGAATGAGCAATGGCGGATGTCGAGGAGGATGTAAACAAATATTGTTCGTTAAATATTTATTGCGTGTTTCGAGGTAAGTTACATTATTTGTGATTATTTTTTTTTTATTAATCCCAGTTTTAGAATCAAAATGTGAATGTTTCCCAGCAGATTGATTTATAATAATTATTATTATCTCCAGAAATTAAGGTAAAAGTTAGTTTTATTTTGTATTATGGTTAAAAAAAAAAAATATATTCTATTTTAGATTCTGCTTTTTTTACACGCTATATATATATTGTATTCAGATTTTATGTAGTAAATTTATATATTTAATGCGATCTAAATATTGATGTACCATTAGAATTGTTTAAATGACTTTGTAATATTTGACAGTATTTATTTAACATTATCGATCTTTCTTATGTATTTTGAAATTTTGTTTTATTAAATTGAACTTAATATTTCTAAATAGCCTTTGTAGTTTCATATAACTTTAAAAAAAATTGTGCTTTAAGTGTGTTTATTTACATAAGTAATATTTTGTATGCTTGTGTTTATTTATTTTTTAAAGTTATTATTGAAATATACTTTAATAAATTACATTGGCTTCATATTTTTACATTCCGATGACTAATACGTGTTGTACTCTACAGTTTCACGATCAAACTTTCATGTGATATTTTGCAAATAAATTAAAATTTTATATAGGCTACAGTAGTCGCTTTGAGCTATCTAAAGTATTTATTTATAATCTAAAATTATTAGTATCTAAGAAGGTTAAAATTTTGATTTTGCACTACTCAATTAAAATTTACACATGATGTGGAAAATTTGTAAATTTGAAATGAAAAAAATTATGCAGCCTTACTAGAAGAATTTTTTGCATTATTTGTAATATCCAAATAATATTTTGCTAATAGGTATACACATCTTATATCATTATTTTAAAATAAATGACTATTTCTTCACATAACTAAAATTTTAAATTTTCTGTTACTACTTTTGTTATGTTTAGAACTAGTTTTCTGTTCTTGTTATTAACCCGTGAGAACTCACTTGTGAGAATTTCTTTCACACTGCCCAATTGCTTTTTTTTTTTTTTACTTTACATTAATATCAACCTTTTGGTTTGGCTTAGTACTTTTATTCATTAAAAAGATAAAGTAATCGAAATCCCACTTTGAAATTTTATTTAAATGAAAAATATTTTAAATAAGTGCCTTAAAAAAGGTACGATGGAGAAAGAAAATCACACATAGTGAATTCTCCTAGGTTACTGCTAATTCTACTTTCAAAAAGTAAACAGTTATCTAAAATTTGTTTTTTTTTTCAGAGGGGGGGGAGGGTCTAAATTACTTTTATATGCACAACTTAATGTGAGTAAAATAACTGCATTTTATTAAAGGCTTTTACTTGCAGAAAGAATATTTTCCTATATTTTTTCTGAATAAAGTTATGTAATGACTTACTTATGCTGGCTAAGCTAAACATTTAATCCTTATTTTATAATATATTTAACTTTAAGTCTTTGTTTAATATTTATAATATCTAATGAACAAATGTTGAAGTTATAATTAATTATAGTTTTGATCTTGAATTCAAAATTTTGAGTTTTTTTATTTTTAAACTATTTATTACAAAACAATCTGAGCATAGGCTGAAAAACTGTTGCTTTTCTAAAAGAAAAAAAAAAAAAAAAAAAAAAAATTCTGAGTTGTCAAGTTGCATCAGCATATAATGTATCTGTTGGTTATTTGTTTAAATTTTTATGTTCATGTTGCACGTTGATGATTGCAAACAGAGAATTTTTATTATTTATTAAATCGCTATCATTATACTTACATTAAATTTTTCTTAAAATTCAGGCAAGAATTATGTAATAAAATTTGTTGTTATCTAATATTGTTTTTGTATTACTAAAATCTATTCTTACTTCAACATGATATCATTTCTCTATATCTGATTTGATTTTATCTAACTTATTATATCCTCAATAATTTCAAGTAATTTTCCATATTCTGCGATGAAAGAATGCCATCCACTCTTATTTTGCAATTTTTTTATACAGAGGCAATCAAATACAGGCTTTAGTGGCATTATATTGTGTTGAAGTGCTTTTTTTTTCTTTTCTTTGTTAGTTAAGATGTCAGTATTAATAGCAGAGTTCTCGCTGTCACTCGTCAATGCGCCAAATTGCGCCTAAATTCTCCATTTGGCGAGTAAACAAGCGATTAGATTCGCCAAATTGCTATACTTTTTTTTTCTTTTCTTTTTTGTTTTTCATACATTTGCATATATACATACAGTAGACTCCCTCAAATCCGCACTCCTAAAATCCGCAACTCTCTAAAATTCGCACATATTTTACGGATGTAAACAATGAAACATTCAGTTCAGATGTAGGTACAAATTTTGACTTTTTTAATTTTATATCAATGCCATATGTTTTGTAATTTGTAATTTTTGTTAAGGTTATTGATTTCATGAAGAAAGAATAATTTATTTCTAAAAAAATTAAGATATTGCTGATATCATTGGTAATCACAATCTTACTATACATATTTATGTATTAATCAAACTTTTTTATTTATTAAATCTGGCTAAACCTGAAATAAAGCTTCATTATTTTATGATCTTGATGTGAATTAATACTGTACCTTTATGAGGCAAGTTTCATTGAATAATTTAAGAAAAATTCATTTCATCTTTATAATGAATATTTAATTGTACATTATTGATTATTAATTTGACCTTTGCTTTTGTATTTTTATCATTTTAAAAACTATCTAAATTTTTATTATCTTAGTTTATTACTTATTTTAATATTTTAGCATATTGTAAGCATTCATTAAACTTTTGATTTCATTATTAATTATATTCAAATCACTTTTTAAAAAATGTAAACAAAGCAATGACCAGAAATCCGCAAAATTCTAAAATCCGCAAAACCTCTGGTCCCAAGCTGTGCGGATTTGAGGGAGTCTACTGTATTTTGGTACTACTCTGTTATCCCATCGACCAATTTCGCCAAATTATACAAATCGCTTAAATAATAGCCAAATTATACATATTGACAAAATTTTCATTTTAAATAATGAAAAAACAAATAATTAGTAAAATATTAAGAAAAAGTCTAAATAAAAATCAATGACATTTTAAACACGTGAATTGTATTTAATGTCATTGAATGTGACATTTACGATCATCCATTATTGGCATTTAATCGTATAATTTGGCGATAATTTTTTGGTCAACAGGATAACCTAGAAGTACCCATATTTACCTAGCAGATAGTTGAAATTAGATTAATAACAATCGTTTTCGCAGTTAATAAAAACTTAGGTTATTTTAGAACATATTGAAAAAAATGGGGTATATTAAAGAATTAAAGGTTTTTTTTTTTTTTTTTTTTGTGCTACACGGCAAATCTATTTGGCTAATACTTTTTTCATTTGGCGAAATTTTTTTATTTTTAATTAGCCAAATTACTAATGTTGGTCAAATGTCAGCGATAACACTGTTAGTATATATGTTTATATAACACTGGCATTTGGCTAATCAAAAAGTACCTCCCCCCTTTAAACTTTATTATGTTAGTTATTCTTTTTTATGATATTTAATGTTTAATAGACTCTTGTGTTTGTTTTAGAAACAGAAAAATATTTCTTACATGATGAAACTCTAATATTATAATTGTAATATTATTTATTTTATTTTTCAGTTGATTTTTAAATTTTTGTCCACTGTGAAGCATGTGCAAGAGTCTATAGGATCTAATGACAAAGATTACAAGTTATAGTGTCCAGCCGGTGCCACTTTTAAAAGCATCATGGGGTGTTATTTGATCTCTGCTTTTGAGTGTGTACCAGCTAGACTGAAATTCTGGAAAGCACAGAGGTTTGATGCCAATGGACAAGAGCTCTGATGCCAAATTATGACTGCTAGCTGTTTTTAATCCAAAAATGTTTAAGGATGATCACCAAAGATAAAAAGACTAAAAAAAATTAATTTTAGAATTTTAATCCTGTTGTAATAACTCTGGAGTTACTAAAATGTTTTTTTTCTTTGTTTAAAGATAAAAAAAATTAAATATTCGGTAAGTTTTTTTTTTTTAATTTAATTTCAAATTGATATTTTTTGCATTGAATTTAAATATTAAATTTTATTATTTCACTGTATTTTAAAGTTATGTATGAGTTACTCAACTACTAATCCCACCCCCCCTCCTTTCCACTTTATTATTATTATTTTGCAAATTTAAAATCTGATTAATTTATTTACTTACTTTACTGACAGTTTCATTTAATTTTTATACGTAAAACAGCACTGCAAGAACTACTTTATTTTATGAAAGAAACTTCATTGAAGTTAAAGAATTTAAATGTTAATTTTTTTTTTCAAGGACATCCTTTGCTTTTTTTTTTTTTTTTTTTTTTACTTAAAATTGGGATAAAGTTAAAGTTTCACAAGACTATTCAAGTCCCCTGCTCAACAACTTTTTGTGATAATGAAGATTATGACATTTTTAATGATGATAACATAGGGGTGAGAAATGGCTTTTGTCCTTTTTTTTTTTTTTTTTTTTTTTTTTTTTGTCAATAAAAAATAAGCTAAATAAAACATATTTCATCAATTTGTTTTAAATTTTGTTTATAGTTTCATTCTGATAAGAAACTTCTCTGATTAGTTTTTGTGGTTCATTGGTTTGTATAAAGTGAGGGATGTGGTAAAACCCCTTGTCAATTCAGATAAATGGGTTTTACTTACACGCAGAATTATCCAATTTGCTCTAAATTTTCTATATAGGTTCATTCTGATAAAGTGCTTCTTTGATTGGATTTGGGGCTTCATTGATTAAGTATAAAAAGGGGATTGGGGGAATCTAACCCCTTTAACTTATATAAATTGGATTTTCATGCAGAATTATCAGATTTGTTATAAATTTTGATAGGTTGATTCTCATAAAACCCTTCTCTGATTAGTTTTGGTGGTTCATTGATTAAGTATAAAGGGAGTGAAACTGAGAGAGGGATAATCTCCCCCTTAATTTAGGTAAATAGGTTTTTCATGCAAAATTATCCGATTTGCTCTAAATTTTGTACATAGGTTCATTCTGACATAATTAAATATATATATGTATATATATATATATATTTTGCATTGAATAGTTTAAGTCGATTTATACAATAACCATTTTTCGATTTGTTTACAAGTATTTTTAATTTAGTCACTTTTATTTTTGGAAACCAGTTCTAAAATAGAAACTTTCTTATATGAAAAAAACTGTAACCAAAATCAAAAAAGTAAAAACTAGCTCGGTTAGAGATTGTCCTTAGCTATCCTATGCAAAACAACCATTCAAAAATTTTAAAGTTAAAGCAAGAAATTTGAAAATAACGCCCCCCCCCCCCCTCTTCCAATAGGATTAACATTAAAATTCTCATTCTTTTGCATGACAGAAGTAACAACTTAAGAGCCTATACTAGTCACGGAAAGAAACACTCATGCTAATGTTATACCTATGAGAAGATTATTTACATTTCTTATCTCATTTATATATGTATATAATCAGGGGTGAAGAATTTTTCCATATTCTTACCAGCCAAGGGATTATTTCATCAGCCTGCAAGATGCAACACACACGCAGTTGAAAATATTTATGACAAAATCGCATGCGATTACAGACAAAATTTCTATTAATACAATGCACTTTCATAATTCTTTTTTCTATAATATTTGGAATTACAGTCGAACCTCTATATAACGAAACTCCATACATCGAATTTCTCCATATAATGAATTTTTAGTAAGAACAGTCCCCTTTTCGCATCATTATATTAAAAACAGACTCTATATAGCAAAATATCTATCTCCATATAATGAATTTTTTCATAAATTGATCTTAATTTATTCAGTTTTAAAAAAGCTTCGAAATCATATGGAATCAATTTTCCATCACTTATTTTTCATTTATCGTTCAGTGGAAAGGTTTTTTTTTATAAATATTACTTCTCTCCTTATTCTTTAAATCTAACAAGTTCATCCCACCTCCCACACACCTTTCAACATCCTTCTCAAAACACAGTCAATTGAATTGTTACACATATAAGAGAGGAATCAATGAGAGCACATAAGAGAGACCTTCAAATGGAGGAAAATATCAACTACAATTTTTCATTCCTTGCTAAAATTTGATAATTTTTTTTGAGAGCGTAACAATTGTAATTTTAAAATCAAAACAACAAAAAATTACAGATTTCTTCCTCTGAAATTTATGTAAGTCTTCCTTATTTGATTTTCATTAAGCTTTCAAATAAATGTCTTTTCTCTTTTTTGAAACTGCTTAAATAAGTAAGAAATAAAATGTTAGGTTAATATATACTTTTAAACATTTCAAATTCTTAATTAAAAAGATCAAAAATAATATTTGTTCAAAATTTACACATTAAATACTATTTTTAACATCATACTCTATACATCGAATTTCTCTATATAACGAATTTTTTACTGGAACGATGGATTTCGTTATATAGAGGCTCAACTGTATATATAACAGAGGTAAGATTAATATTAGATAGAACTTAATGCCATATTTACACTGTAATAATTTGGAAAGTTAAAATATCTAGATTAAAAAAGTGTTTCTGATAATGTGCGTATTGCCTACAGTTTTTCAAAAACTAAAAATGCACTCGCATTGTGAAAAAATCCACTCGCCAATGGCGAGCAAAATGATGTATTTCCCCACCCCTGTATATAATTTACATAAGGTATATACCTGAAATTGATAACTGTTATTGCATACATTTGTAGTATTTCTGTTTTGATTGTGGTTTGTTTATATGAGGCTAGTTTCATTTGTGGAACCTATTCTGAAAATGAAACTATCCTTATGTTAAATAAAAATTTATGACCAAAATCGAAAAAGTACAAATGCATAATGAAAGTATCAATCTCAGGTACTCTATATAAAAGAAATCATTTAAAATTCTAACAGAAATCTGTGAACCAGAATTAATATTAGAACTCAAGCTTTTTGCATGACTAACATTGGCTCTTAAGTTAAAAGCATGTTTTCTACTTTTGGGCTTTTAGTCAGCAAATAATCTGTAATAATAAAAACAAGAATAAAAAAAAAGATCAGTTTATAAATTAATGTGGATTGCATATTTACCTGTTTATTTTTTATTTTATTTACTCTAGAGGTAAGTATAAATAATGGGTATTATGTATGATCAAATTTTGGTAATATATATCATGATATTTACTTTCAAAATGTTTGATATTTTCATATATTTGATATTTATTTTGAAGCTATCATTGAGCATATATTTTCATTTAAAATAAATGTAAATTAATTTTTTAACTGTTATTGATTGTGTTATTCTATCGTATAAAAATTTCTTGATGCTGGATCCTATAGTTTGTGTTTTGGATGAAGCAATTTTTTTTTTTTTCTTTTCAGTTGGTTTTTATTTTTGTCGTAAGTAAGGGGTGGGGGGGGGGAATCACTTTGAGAATATTGATTTATTAAGTTTTTACATTAAGTGTAATAATTTTCAGTTTCTAATTTATACAATAGACTCCCTCAAATTTGCAACTTTAAATCTGCATGTCATGGTGATGTAAACAATGGAACTTTCAATTCAAATATAAAGCCAAAGTTACATAATTTTTTAGTTTTATACCATTCTGTATGTATTTTAGCAATTCTCGATAATATGACTGAGCTAATGATTTTTCCTTGATTTTGATTGGGACACTTGATAAATGGCCAAACACCGCTTCCATCTCTTTTTTTTTTTTTTTTTTTAAATCTTATTAAAAATATAATCCTTTCATCCATGTTTATTACAAAATACAAAACTTTCACTTAAGACTGAAACATTTAAAATATACGGCTTTCAGATTTTTTTTTTTTTTTTTTTTTTAATGAAAAGAAATGAAAATACTAAATAATGCTGCAAACCATGACATTTAATTTCAACTTCAAAATATTGTTTTAATTTACTACTGGGAAAAAAATGCCAAGTGGCGAGTTTCAGAAAATAACTAATTTTTTAATCAGAATGGAAACCTTGCATATGAAAGGTGATGGAATCAGCTTGTAGTTGTTTATGACAGTCACATGACTTGGATTTTTATAATATACATGAAATGATGAGAATAGAACAATATTTGGAAACTTATCACCAGTGCTTGGCTAACTTTAAAGTACCAAATTGGTCGCCTGGCATATACGACTTAGATTTTTATTATATAAGGGATGTAGATAAATATAAGTTTTTATAATAAAAAAATTAAGAAAATAAATTGGATGGTTAAAAAGAAATCATTTCTATTTTTTTGTAATCATTAATTAATATCATATGATGTTTTTAATGATGTTCACTTATGGCATAGTTAAATACCGAATACAAAATTTGATATATTTAGATGATTTTAGACAAAACAAGTTTATACTAATGGTTTATATATTTAAATGCAAAATTATTAAATTAACCATTTACAAACAAATATTTTAAAATAGGAATGCACCAAATAGTGATTTTGGACGAATGCCGAATATTTGGTCGAATACTGAATATTCCGCTTTCCAAATACTTTTTACATTTCAAAGTTTAGAGGTATTAAAATGCTATTTTTTAAAACAATTTTACATAATATTTAATAAAAAAAATTACATTTTGATAAATAAGAGCTTTTTATAAGAACATTTAATAGTAAAAAAAAAAAATCTCCCTTGAGTTATTTAAAAAGCACAATTATAAGACTTTTTTAATTAATAAAATTTTTAATTTTATGGTTTCTTCAACGAATTAAAACAAACATTTTAAAATCAAAGAGAAATAATGAAAAGGTGGAAATTCTGAATAAAAGAATGTCCAGCTCATAGTTCTTTTCTTATGAACGATGGCATTTTCGACCCTTCCCATCACATCAAATTGTATGGAATCAAAGTATATAAGTTAAAAATATAGTTATGGTACCTTATTTATTGTTAAAGCAACAAACGAAAACACATGTTTGACTTAGAGTGAGGTGAAATACAATGTACTTTTTTTAACTCAATAAAGTTGATTATGGTTTCATGAATAAAAATTGTCTGCCTTGATGGCTATTACTTATCTCAAAAGTTTTCTTTTCTTGTTTAAGGACTTTTATTTGGGAAAAACAAGAAACAGATTATTTACTAAACAAAATTTAGGAACTTGCATCTGCACATCATTTATCAGAGCATATTTTTAGGAATTTTCACTGGGCGACAATAGGTTTGGACTGTTGTCCCAAACAAATGTTAATAAATTATATAGGTTTTATAGGTAAATGAAGAACATACATTATTTGGCTAGTTAAGCATGCTTTCTCTGTAAAAATACCTGTTTATAGATTGATTTGTTCTTGTTAACATTACGACAAGCAATGGAAGACCATATTATGTTCAATTTCAAAAGTGAGTTGAATGCTATTGTCAATTGAATTTAGTAGACTGATAGGCGGCAGTACATGCAATCATCTCATCTACTTCACGAATGAAAATCTAGGATTAGTCTAATCTCTATTCGCAATCGGTCTGCCAAGTCATATCTTGATAGAAACCATCAAAAAACTCATTCTTAGTGGTTGACTCATAGGTTTATTGTTATGTTTCCCTGCTCCTAATCCTCCATGTTTTCTTATTTTTGAATAGAGAAAAGCAATCTACAAGTCAACCACTAAAATCAGATTTTTAGAGGGTTTCCACCAAGATAGGACTTGACAGACCGATTGAGTTTTTTAATATGTGAATCAAGTTTTAGCTAATCCTAGATTGTTATTTGTGAATTTGATGAGATGATTGTTTGTTCTGCCGCCTTCCGATCTATAGGTTATTTGTAAATATTTTGATTCTTCCAAATTATAAAAAATATCATCCACATATCTAAAACAAGCTTGAGGCGTTAATTGTTAAGTGTTAAAAATTTTATTTTCTATTGGACGAAGAGTTAATTCAGCTAATCAACCCAAAATGAGCTGTTACAGCTCAAATAAATGAGTAATGTAGTAAACTTCCGAAGAAAGAAAAGAGAAATAGATAACAAACAAACACCTTGTAATAGTTGCTACACTATCTACCAATAAGTATATGCACACTTTCAATTTTTGACATTTTGTCAAATATTTAAAAATATACTTGTCGGATTCTTCTTGAACTTCAGGATTATAAAGATTACATTTGACCTCATATTTATCAACTTCCATTTGATTAGGGGCAATTATGGGGCCTATAAAAAATCAAAGAATATTAGAATTTAGATATCAAAGAATATTTGGGATCACCCTGTGAATGCACCAAACGATTTATCGCTGCAGAATACAAATATATGGATGCTGTGCTACACGTGTGCTGATTTTTGTAACAATAGCACATATATTCATGGAAAAAGAGCAATTTTTTTTTTTTTGAAAAATTCAGAAAATTCTGTTATGTTTTTTTTTTATATCATGCAGGGTTTTTGATCAAATTTAACGCGAATTTCAGAAAAGTTGGCAAAATGTAGTAGAAAAAATATAGCGCAGTTGGAATATAGCTATATTAAATATTTTATGAAATATGAGTAGTTGTATGAAATAATGTTCATCTGCGCATGCGTAAAAGATATAAACGATTTTTTTACATCATTCTATAGTCAATTCTATGCAGTTACTCATTAAAAAAAATCCAATCAAATATCATGAAAACGCAAAAAGATATCATTATTATAGTAAGTTGTTTTTACTTTGCTCTCTAAAAACAGTTGAATGATAAGGGCTTCTCCCCAAATTGACATATTTTATCAAATGATTTTCAACAAAAAATTAGTATTTAATGAATACAATATCTAATACAATATTGCTGCTAATAAGTATCTTGACACCTGTTATAGAAAAGAAAAAGAGCTTTTATTCATATTCATGGCCAAAACTAAAGGAGCGGAGGAAGAAGGGCATGTGCGCCGGGCGCCAGGGTGAAAGGGTGCCAAATGTAAATTTTGTTTGACGACTTTTTTCATATTTATGTTTAACATTATATTTTTAAAATCGTTCTACCTGGGGTATGTGAAGCATCGAAAAATCTAATGATGATGGCATAAAGATCCTATATAAAGTAGATTTTATTTTTCTATTCGGTTTCACGATTTTAAGCTAAGCTATCAATTTTTAACTAAGCAGATTACGTTGTTCAGTGTTATATATTTTAAGTTTAAAAATAAGTCAGCTATTAATACATTACATTATCGTTGTAAATATACTTTGCGAAGGAGGGGGGGGGGGGTCACCAAAATCCAAGTTTGCATAAAAAAATAGGATGACATAAGGATCCTTAAAAAGGAATTTTTTTCGATTCGGGTTCAAAGCTTTAATGAATAAATATTTGACAAAGCAGATTATGTAGTTTAGTATTGCACTGTCTACCATTGAGTATTTGGACATTTTCAACTTTACACATTTTGTCGAATATTTAAAAATATACTTGCCAGATTCTTTTGACTCGACTGACCTGAACCCAATAGAGAATCTCTGGGACGAGTTGGATCGTCGAATTAACGCGTGCGACATCGTCCAAAATCAGTGAAGGAACTTACCTGTCTTTTACAAACTGAGTGGAATAAAATACCATTACATGTATTACAAGGACTAGTAGAAAGCATACCCAGGAGGGTTCGCAACTGTAATTGCCTCTCGTGGAGGGTCTACAAACTACTAAATGTGAACCGGGCCGAAACCAGCCTTTTTTTTTTTTCGACGCAAAACGTGGATTTTGGCGACGACCCTCTCCTTCGCAAAATATATTCACAAAGAAATTTTCTCTAATTTATTAATAGTCGGTTTATTTTAAAACTTAAAATATGTAATACTACAAAACGTAATCTGCTTTGTTAAAAATTAATATCTTAAAATCGTGAAGCTGAATCGAAAAAAAATATATGCTTTAAACAGATGCCATCATCATTAAATTCATCTATGACTTGGTATACCCCGATAGGACGATTTTAACAGTATCATACTAAACACAGGCATGAAAAAAATTGGCAAAAAATCTACATTTGGCACTCTTTTGCAATAGTGCCCCGGGCACATGCCCTACCCCCCCCCCCCCCTCTCTCTTATTTTTGGCCCTGAATGTGAATAAAATCTCTTTTTCTTTTCTATCACAGGTGTCAAGATACTTATTAGCAGCAATATTGTATTAGATATTGTATTCATTAAATACTAATTTTTCCCTAAAAGTCACTTAAGGCCCCTGTCCTAGCTCGAGGAAGCGCTCGCGAGCTAATGCTATTCCTATGGGGAAGCATTTTTCTAATAACTCTTTCGCATTTTGACATTTTTGAATAATTTTTTTGCATTGGATAGCTGGGGTGCATGCCGACAGCGCACCTTTTTTACTTTTTCGATTTTGGTTGCCGATATATTTTTTAAAAAGCACTTTCAGTTTCGAAACCGGTTTTGAAACTGAAACTAACTTTGTAAAAAAGATCTGCAATCAAAATCGAAAAAGTAAAAAAGGTGCACTGTCGGCATGCACCTCAGCTATCCAATGCAAAAAAAAAAATTATTCAAAAATGTCAAAATACGAAAGAGTTATCAGAAAAATGCTTCCCCATAGGAATAGCATTAGCTCGCGAGTGTTTCCTCCAGGGAGGACTGGGGCCGATAAAAAATGTCAATTTGTGGAGAATCCCTTATCATTCAGCTGTTTTTAGAGAGCAAAGTAAAAGCAGCTTACTATAATAATGATATGTTTTTGGATTTTCATGATATTTGATTGGAAATTTTTTTATGAGTTACTCCATAGAACTGACTATAAAATGATGTAAAAAAAATCGTTTATATCTTTCACGCATGCGCATATGAAAATTATTTCATACAACTACTCATATTTCATAAAATATATAATATATCTATATTCCAATTGCACTATATTTTTTCTAGTACATTTTGCCAATTTTTCTGATATTCACGTTAAATTTGGTCAAAAACCCTGCATGATATAAACAAAAAACATCAGAATTTTTTGAATTTTTCAAAAAAGTCGCTCTTTCTCCATGAATATGCATGCTATTTTTACAAAAATCAATGTACGTCTTGTACAATATCCACATATTTGTATTCTGCAGCGATAAAGCGTTTCTTTCATTTTTATTTACATGGTGATCCGAAATATTTTTATTATTTTTCGATTTTTTGTCGGCTTCCTAATTGCCCTGCTTATCAAATGGATGTTGATAAATATGATATCAAACATAATCTTTATAATCCTGAAGTTCCAGAAGAATGTGACAAGTACATTTTTAAATATTCGACAAAATGTCGAAAATTGAAAGTGTGCAAATATTTATTGGTAGATAGCCTATTCATTGTTTTAAACTTACACCTTTTTAACAATTAGAAATAGGAAAAAAAGTTTTTTCGAACACAGATAACTGATGATGTCTAGCCAAATTTTCGACGACATTTTCATCGAAACAGAATTTTTGGTCTGTCTTCACTTTTTGTGTTTTCTTTTACGGCTCCGACGACAGTTATAATTCTTATCATCTGCTGGGTCGAATAATCAACATACGTCATTGTTTTGTTTTTTATTTTTAAAAATTGGCGGCACAATCGCCTGTCACTGGGCGACAATATTTTGGTAATGGGCGACACTTTTGTCGCCCACTTTCAATGTTATTTTATGCCCTGTCATTTATTCCTATGGAGAATTCTAATAAATCATCATTTTAATCCTTTTCAGGGTTAATTTTCTTAAGTTATACTTAACAAACAGCAAATAAATAATATAAAAACATTCTATTTTATTTAAATATGATTTTCTTTCTAATTATTTTAAATGTATTTGTAAATTGACAGTTAAAAGTAGAAATTGTGAAAAGTTTTTAAGAATGTGTTTTAAAAGGTTATATTAAGCATTGGATTCAGTTGAATACTTTGATATTCAGCAGGCCAAAAAATTTCATGTTCAGCCAAGCCGAATATTCAGGCTTAACCGAACAGTTTGATATTTGGCTTAGCTGAATATTTGGTAACATGGCCGAATAAGCCAAATTCTGAATATTTGGTGCATCCCTATTTTTAAGCTATTGTATATGTGAATACATAGTATAAGTATTTTAAATGGAATAATCAAATTTATTAAGGGACATAAACTGCTCAATGAAATTTATTCTGACTTCTTGGGCTTTGCAGTTTTTACATATTCCTTTACTTATACTAAACCTATTTTATAAACATTGGAAAAAAAAAAATTATGAATAATAATGATTCATAACCCCTATCATGCGAAGATCTTCACTGCATCATTTTATATAAAAGATAATTAAATTTTCAAGAATGAGATAACTTACATAATTTAAGAAACTAAATATACAAGCAACATATATTTTTAATCTAGAATAGAAAATTTCCGTGGAATGCTAGCATTATCTGCATCTGTATGTTACTTGAATGAGAAAGGTGCATTAAAATGATGTTAAAAAAAAAAAAAAAAAGACTACAAAAGTATGCTAACAGATGTAGTGGAGGGTATACATATACCATATACCTTCTGGATTATTTAAAAAAGCATCATACACCCTCTTTACCAATAAAGCTATAGTATGTACACTCTATTTTGCTCCTCTGCTTTAAGCATATACCGTTGGTTTTCATCTACAACTTCACCACTGGTCAACAGTACAGTGGATGTCACGGAATTTTGTTTCAGGAGGATGTTTGTGTATGTGTGTGTGTGTGGGGGGGGGGGGGGGGATTGGGTTACTAAGCATAAGTAATATGTGGGATTTGCGAAAATGGCTTAAATTATGCCCCCTCCCTCCTTTTGCGGTACACACCAGAATAATAGCAAGAGATGTTTTGAAGTGATAAATTAAAAATTTAACTGTACAGTATTATTATAAATCCACAAACTTGCATATAAGTAACTAATATTTTTTACTGGTAATTTGTGCAATAAATGATATGTACTATATGGAGTAAATTTCATTACTATTATTATTCATTTTAATTAAATTAGTGTAAATTTTATTACTAGATAAATTATAAAAAAAGTAAAAATCAGTGTATAAATTATAAAAAAAGAAAAATAAATTAAACTTATGTAACAAATCAAAACTGCAATAAGAAATTCAGTTGTTATATTTTATCTAACATTTTTACTCACAAATCATGAAATATAATGGTTCAAATTCAAGTTAAAATTTGGAATTGTTTTGTAAATTTAAGCCGTTCTCCATATACCTGTACAGTATTAATATAAATTTATAAACATGCATTTAAGTAGCTATTATTTTTTTACTGATTCATTTGTGTAATAAATGGTATATGTACCATTATTAGTGTAAAATTTATTACTAGATAAATTATAAAAAAGAAAAAGAAATAAATCAAAAACTGCATTAAGAAACTGACTTTATTAAATATAATTTATTTTTCTTTTGTAATATTTTTATTCACAGATCATAAGTACACTGGTTCAAATTTAAGTTAAAATTTTGTATCCAATGTCATAAGATTATTTGTCATAAGATCAACTGTAAAATTAATAAAAAGAAAATCTAACAAATGAATCAGTGTATAATTTTCCATCAATACTTAATTCATCCGATTGAAATATTTCATATTTAAAGTAAAAATAACAGCATCTTTTTTTTAATGAAAATTAAAAATAATAATTTTTTGAGCGAACGATCCCCCCTCCCCTCAATCTTTTTTTTCAAATATTTCATGTAGATGTTGAGAAATGTTTTATTTTACTTTAGATATTCATTCAGTTACTCAAATTTATTCACAGATTATTATTTTGCTTAAAATATTCTCTCAAACTAAACGAAAAAAATAAACAAACAAAAATAGCTTGACGTAAACATTCATTCTGATTGGTTTCTTCACACTTCCTTGGAATTTGAGACGTCACTTCCTTTCAAATGCCTCGGAATATATATCGATTATTCCGAGGCCGGAATCTGACTAGGGGAGAATAGCTCTTTCCATTCTAACCGGAATAAAGTCCATATTCCGAGTGAACTGAATTCCGATCCCGTTCCGCTACGGGATAAGGGGAGAATAAGGCCGGTTATTCCCAAACAGACGAATTCTTGTAGCCTCGAACCAAAAGGGAGAATATGGTCCATTGGCGAAATTTTAAAATGAAGGGCCAAAATCACAGTCAAGTGAAATCCAGCCACCCCATTGGTCGTGTGGTAAGGGTGAAACTCACGAACTTGTTTCTCCATTTGAAAAAGGTGAGGGGGAAAGTATTTTTTAAGCGATAAGGAAAGGGCAGCTGACGTCACTGTGGACGAATTACTGTGGATAAGCGAGAAAAACCTGTCCGTTCTTTAAAGACTGATACTGTATGGATGAGCTCCGGGAATTTGATTGGTCTAAATTTGGCAGCTCTGTGGTAGGCGATGATACGATTGGCTTACGTTGCCAAGACGATTCCTGCAATGATTGCTTTGAAAAAAAATGTAATGGTAGATTGGTTGACGAAAGTGTTTGTTTGTAAACATGCCCTTTCCTTATTGTTACCGTCTGTTCTTATTTAAGATAAACCATCGAAATTAACTCAATTAAGATATTTTGATGTCATTTTATAAAATGAGAGTGAAAAATTTAGATTATAAATGAAAAGACATAAGATTTACTTCAAAACTGCCGCTACGATTTTTTCTCGGAAAAAGGAGTATGACAACATTTACCCAACTGCTAAGAGATTGTTCCCTGAAAAGGACGCGGCTCAATGACCAATGAGGTATTTGGATTTCACCAGACTGTGATTTTGGCCCTCCATTTTAAAATTTCGCTATCAATTGAAACAGGTTTAAACCTGTATTTTTTTTTCTCTCGTTTTTAAAAAATGAACTAATTTATCGCTTCACCGGTAAAAATTTATTAATTATTTTATCATATGTGTTTTAAATATCAATATAGAAAATTATTTTAACGTTTTGCTTGAAAATATAACATTATTTTGTTAGTACATTAAAATCGTCTGCAGTCAGAAATGTATATTTTAGATTAATATTTATTACTTAAGTTTTCATACATGATTTTAAAAGAATGTTTTCATCATTATATTTTAAATATTTATTTACATGCAATTATTAAGTCAAACATTTTTTATCTACGTTATAAAGTATTGAAAATTACATTAATGAAGGAAACTTTTAGTTATACAATTTTTAATTCGTATCAAATGTTTTCAATATCTTATTTAATTTTAATTTGATATATAATTATTGCTAATTTTCCAATTTCCTTCATTTTAAAAGCGAATATTTATTCTAATAAATAATAATAGAACGAAGACTATTTTAAAAATTTGCTATTTCCTCTTGAAATATGCTTCAACTGTAATTCATTTCTTTCAATTCGTCTTATAATACAAAATCTCTTCCACGTCCTTTTGTTTGCCACATTAAATTTGAGCGATAAATGGTTTCATATCGCAAACCTTTTTTGAGCTTACTTCACCTCCACTTATCTTATTCCTCCATGGGATTCTTTAATTCTGTCTCAGCTCTCTTATTACTTCTGCGAAAATTTTTACACAACCAACCAACCGTAAACAAATGAAAGAGAAAAAAATTGGGAAAAAGATGATTTTTTATGAGAGTGACCTCTTGATTTTAATTAATTACTCAGTTAATAATTGGAATTTTGAAATTCTGAAGCTCAGGTGCATCAGGAGAGATATTGGGCTACTCTCAAAAAAATTTTGAGCTTTGTACGTGCTGTAGATTTTGCTAGCCATCGCAGACACACACACAGATACACACACAGACAGAGCGTTTTGTTCTTTTATTAGTATAGATAGATATATATGTATGTATGTATTCAATTCACAATTTTATCAAAAAAGAATACGTTTTTATATAGGAAAAGATTCATTTAATAGTAAAAACAGTTTTTGGAGTTTGTTTTCCCATTTCATTGTATTCGAGAGCATCAAACATTATGGTACCCGATTTCCCTCCCCTCTTTTCCTATATATATATATTCAACTAAATTGGCAGCATATAATGAAAAAACGGACATCCTACAATAGATTGTTTTGACAAGAATGTCGTTAAATTAGCAGTTTTTTGAGACATATTTTTAACGTTATTACTAAGGATGTTTTGGAAATGTGTGTGTGTGTTTGTCAATGTCTACATGCAAGAAAGTATTATATGCAATTGCTCTTACCCACTAAAGAACATTATACAGGCATAAAAGTGGGAAATGAGAAAAAAGGTGGAATTTTTTTTTATCTATACAGTGTGGCCAAACTAGAGGTCTGCACGGGCCGGGCTTCGGCCCGAAACCCGAGCCCGGCCCGGCCCGCGGGCCGATTTCCAATAATGGCATTCGGGCCGGGCCGGGTTCGGGCCTTACTTCTGAAGACTCGGGCCGGGCCGGGCCGGGCCTAGTCACTAATCCTTTCGGGCCGGGCCGGGCCTAGTCACTAATCTTTTCGGGCCGGGCTGGGCTCGGGCCTTAATTTATTTGCTGGAGTATCGGGCCGGGCCTAACTTTTTTTTTCCGTACGAAGCCGAGACTGATTCCATTCTTCCTAGTTATCATGGACCAAAATAATCAGTTCCTATTGAATCTTCCTATATGAAAATCCTTTTCTCGACTTTTTATAAATCAGTAATATTTGGCTTTGTCCAAAAATTTCTGCAAAAAAACATATACTTTTAAGCCGTCATTATTCTACAATTAAACATTAGAATTTATTCCTTTTAAAGAATCGTAGATTACTAGGCGTTTTAAAATAGAATTAAACACACACACACACACAAAAAAAAAAAAAAAAAAAACCTGATTATGACGGAATTTTTTTTTAAAACTGAAAACTGAAAGTTTCTTTTAAAATGTTCATCCATGCAAAATGAATACAACAATGCGGGAGAAAAAAATATATTAAACATTTACATCTGTTAAAAAGGGGATGCATTTTTTTTCCTTCCAAAGCGATTTCGTTTTTGGAAATTTTACTATACACCGCTTTTTCGATTTTTTGTCTCCATTACAGGGAATATGGATTAATAATACTAGTGATAACTGAAACATTTACAAACAACAAACAAAGATTCATTTAAAAGCATAAATATCGCAGCCTACGGCACTTCTGCATAAATGGAGATTATAAACATGGGAAAAAAAAAGACTAATATAATTTTTTTGGTCAGAACTCTTCCATAAGATTAAAGATCAATGTTCTGTAGAAATTCACTTGAGCCGGGCCAGGTTTGGGCCGAATTTTAAACTTTTTTCCGGACCGGGCCGAGCTCGGGCCGAAATTTTAACTTTCGGGCCGGGCCATTATTTTTTTCATTCGGGCCGGGCCGGGCTCGGGCCGAAATTTTAACTTTCGGGCCGGGCCGGGTCGGGTCAATATTTCTTTCGTTCGGGCCGGGCCGGGCCTGGGCCGAAATTTTAACTGTCGGGCCGGGCCCGGGCCTGGAAACCCCGGCCCGTGCAGACCTCTAGGCCAAACCTTAAAAATTAAGTGTCATTTTAACAGGTACTAATATAATAAAATTAAACGTAACTGCATGTACGATTACTATTTTTTTAATTAACTTGCAAAGCATTAACAATGCTAAAGGTGTAAATCCAAATATAACTGATCAACTTATGTGAAGTACAGTCATTAATTTTCAAAAACAAAAATTATTCTGAATGGTTTAGCTGTTAAATTGATCTTTTCTTCAGAAATACATTTCGAAGGTATCACAGAAATTATTCAAAAGCATTGAATAAATTGCACAAAATATTCTATTTCAAAAAAACTTTTTTTTGCACTTTGATTTTTAAATTTATAAGTTTTGACCTTGAAGGATACTTGAACATGAACAACTTCATTTACACAACTTTTAAAAGCTTATATGATATAAGCTTATCTTTCATTTTATGTCTCTTTTGCACAGCAATTTACGAACAAACTCCAAGAGTTTGAATAGACAAAATGTGTCTTATTACTAAATTTTCCAGTTCAACCCCCCCCCCCTATCACCCTTCCAAAATTTTCTTTGCATTTTTGCATCAATATAGAGAATGTCCAAAATTGCTTTAAAAAAGATGGAATTCCTCCTTTAGGAACCTGATTATAATTTACGACTTGACATTTTAAAACTTCCTTAGGGGGAACTGGAGCAAATTTTTTTGGGGGAAAGGCAAAAAATTCTTTCAATTTTGTTGTAAACAACTGAGAAGCAATGGATTTTAAAAGATAATGTGCATGTAACGTCACGCAGCCGAAAAAAACTACTTCTTAACTTGAAGGCAGAAAGTAACAATTCTCGCAGAGTTAGTAATTTATAAAGTATTATTTTTACATTAGTACAATATTTTATATTTATGTGCAAATTACGAGCATTTTTGCATAATTTCAAAAATTTTAGTTCAAATATTTGCATACAGCCAGTTAAGTTTTTATGCAACAAGCCAGTTTGTTGACAAACATGCACTTTTTCTATTCTTTGTCTCGGTTCGAGGCTATTAAAGACAGCTGTTTGGGAAAACATTGGAAAATCGCTCCATTGGAAAGCATTACAGTCTTCAAGAGTTCACTTATTTTTACTTACTCATCATACATATTATATAGAGTAAGTCTTGTAATTATTTTAAAAATCGAAACAAAAATTGACAGATTTACACGTTTTAAACATTGAAGATTTTAAATGTTGTTAGAAAAAAAAATTCAGAATTCTTAATATAAAAAAAGTTTATTTTCAGGAAATATGAAAAACAACTTTGTGCATAATACCCTGTAATCAGGCTTTAAAAAATTAATAAGTACATGAAAAATGAACTGTTTTTCTAAATGTTTCACTTGCGTAAATGCAATCAAAGTATAATTTGCATAATGTGTACATTGAATGTTTAGAGCAGCTTTGGTGAACCTTTCAAAAACATAGCTTGAAAATTCTGAAAATTATCATCGATAGAATAAGCTCAAATTCCATTGTTTCCAAAATAAAGCAAAATGAGGAGGAGCTGTATCCATATATCCATTGATTAGTATCAATATAAGATGTACAATATTGCACATTAATATTAAATACAGCCCTTTTTTTTCCACCATTTTTGAAACAACGGATTTTGAAATCATTCTATCGACGATAAATTTTAGACTTTTCAAGCTATGTTTTTGAAACTTTCAAAAAAATTGCTCAATACATTTAGATAACACAATATGCAAATGAAATTTTGATAGCATTCATGTATGCACAGTAAAAACTTATTTAGTAAACATGCTCATTTTCATACAAATTTCCTTATTTTTTAAATTCTGACTACAGGGTATTGTGCATAATGCTGTTTGTCATATTTTCTGAAAAGAACATTTTTTTATATTAAGAACTATGCAAATTATAAAGATAAAAACTGGCAAATTTTCGGACTGTTTTTATAAAAACCTTCATTTCTTTACGAGTATACATGCTGTCTTCATACAAATGAATACAGATTATTACAATAAACCACTTAATCATAATCTAGAGTTTGAACGAGTTTGCTACATTAGTTTTGACAGGGTTACCCAAAAGATATTCGTTCTTTTTCAATTTGTTGACGGTTTCTTATGGGGTTTTGGGGAAAAAAAATATTTCATGGTAATATATGATCTGTACTATTCTATTTACACACATGGAGTTTTAGGGAATTTCTCATGCATTTTTCTAAAATCATCTAAAATCGCAAGTGGCAGGTCACTTTTAGCCATATAGTGTATGAAAGATGTATTTAACAATCAAAATATATATGAAACACAAAGAGAAATTTCATTCTGGCCGCTTATAGCTTGAGTTCTGATGAATAAGTTTTGACTGAACTTGCATTTTTAGTTGGATAATACTTTAGAAAAACATAACACTCTATGTTGCTTAATTAAATAATTATATGGGCAGTTCTAAATCAAATGAACCCAATCTCAAAAGATTGGCTTTTTTAAAAAGTTCCATTGATTGAGTTTTTATGGGATTTACTTGTTAATTCAATTATTTTTAGAAAAGGTTTCTGTAAATTTTCCCGTTTAACCACTTGGGGATGAGCGACACATATACATGCCGCAAAAAGGCTTAAGAATCCTTGTTTATCTCCACCAGTAAAATTGTACTGTAAAAATTGTCTTGTTTAATCAGAGTGATTTCTCAATTTAATAAGGTACAAATTTCTGTTTTTAAAAACCGGTGACAAAACATTAAAAATTTCGTAAAAGGCTCCCGTCGCGAAGGGGTTAACCATTTCAGGTGCAATGAATGATCCCACTCTAAGGTTAAAAAACTAATTCGAAAATTAGAAATGGCATCAATAATATTATGATATAACTTTGCTTTTAAAATAAAAGATTAAAGCAATATGTTTGTATTTTGTAAACTGAGGTGTCAGTCAATCGTTTCATTATTTTAGGCACAAAATTTTTCTGTACCGCAAAAGGTAAAATGATTCTGCTAAATAGATTTTGATGGAACATGATAGGTTAATTTTTTTTAGTGAATTTTTTAGTATAAAACACAAATAATTTGCTTGCTGCAGGTTGGTCGTCAAGTTCCTTGATTATAGAATTATGGCTAAAACTTCTAAAATCAGGTGAACCCAATTGTTATGAACAATCAGCCTTTTCAGTAAGTTCAATTGACGGAGTCTGATGAGACTTGCACTGATAATTTTAGGTAGATTTCATATGAAATAACTACCTATTGCATTCGCACCAATGTCGGAATTTCTGAAAATTTTTTGCAGATCTACACCGATCATGACCCCTAGACCCTAAAACTACCACCAGTAAAAAAGTTCATATATACAGTAGACTCCCTCAAATCCGCACAGCTTGGGACCAGAGGTTGTGTGGATTTTAGAATTTTGCGGATTTCTGGTCATTGCTTTGTTTGCATTTCTTAAACAGTAATTTGAGTGCAATTAATAGTGCAATTGGAACTATAATGAATGCTTACAATATAATAAAATATTAAAATAAGTAATAAACTAAAATAATAAAAATTTAGATAATTTTTAAAATGATTAAAGTACTAATAGCAAAGGTCAAGTTAATAATCAATAGTGTATGATTAAATATTCACTATAAAGATTAAATGCAATTTTCCAAAATAATTCAACAAAACTTGCCACACTTGCATTACTAATTCACATCAAAATCATAAAATAAGGATTTTTTTTTTCAAGTTTAGCCTGGCTTAATAACCAAAAAATCTTGATTAATGCATAAATATAATTGGTAAGAAGATTCTGATTACCAGTGATATCATCAATATCTTGAATTTTTTCCAAAAAAAATTATTCTTCCTTCATGAAAAAAACATGAATAGAGTATTATTAAGAAAATTACAAATTTAAAAATATATGGAATTGATACAATACTAAAAATAAAATTTTGTTCCAATATCTGAGTTGAAAGTTTCATTGTTTACATCCATAAAATATGTGGGGATTTTAGAGAGTTGCGAATTTCTGGTTAGCGGATTTGAGGGAGTCTACTGTATATGTACATACATATATATATATCACTTTCCTCTGGACACAATAACTTCCATAATTCTGTTCAGATCGCCTTCAAACTTTTACATAAAATCAAGGGGCATTAAATCTCAGCCAAGTTCGTTAATGGGCAAAATCGGTAGTAGGTCCTACCTGAATTTGAAAAAAAATCAACCAGAAAGGGGCACTGTAATAGCAATGTCTGTGCCCTTTTCATTATTGCACCATTGTAAAGTGTGTGAAGTTATCAATAGAATTGTACCAAACTTTTTGTGTAAGTGTTTAACTATGGCTAGTAGGTCCTTCATGAATTTGAAGAAAATCCACCAGAAGGAGGCTCTATAATAGCAATTTTTGTGCCATTTCTGTATTGTACCATCCAAAAGTGTATAACAGGGCTGTCCAACCTTTTAGTGAGCAGGGGCGCACCTCAGGTATTGGCATTAAACGAAGGGCGCCATTAATAGCCTGACTGAAATTATACAGCAATATTATCGCACAGTTTTAGTATACACACATATCTCAACATAATGTAAATGAATTCTACAGCAATAGGCAAAAGACCCTTATAATTCTGGAGCTATGTGCAAAATTTCAAATTATGCATTTTCTATGAGAGACCTATCTAAAAATGTTTGTAAGGTAAGTTGCCAGAAATTTTAATCGCGAATATAATAAGAACAACAAGAGAATAAATAAATATGGAAATGAGAGATATTGCTAGGTTTCTTTTAAGGTATTAAAACAAGATTTGACTTATTTTGAAGGTCTGAATTTAGTTTTATAAGATGTAAAAAAACAAATACAGACATGATAGTAACAAACCCATATTTTTAATTTCATAGAGATAGTCTAAAAGTGCTTTCATAAATGAAAATTATGAATTTTTCTAATCAAATTGAAAAAAAAGAACTTAAAATTTAAAAAATCAAGAGGAAAAATTAAGCCCCATTTATTATTCGTATAAAACAACCGATGGCCCAATAATGAGACAATAGAAGAAAGAAAAAACTGAACATTCATGAACACCTTCAGAGGAGCGGAACGAGGGGAGGCAAAAAACGTTTCTTTTTCTGGTACTCCTTAAGTATTAAAAAGAGGTATTTCTAATTCTAATAAAACTTAATAATTATAATTACACTTTATACAAAAAACTGCAAATCGTGAAAATATGCATGATTACAGTTTCAAAGTATGTTTCTGAATTTTAATGTCTTTTCACAGGTTTTGAAAGTATCTCTGGTGCAAACATAAATAATTTTAAACAAAGAAGTCTTTATAACATAATTTTTTTCCTTCAAAAGGGCGCCAAAAAAACCTTCAAAGGACGCCATGGCGCCCGCGGGCCCCGCGTTGGACAGCCCTGGTGTATAAAGTTATGCATAGAATTGAGCAAATTTTTTGTACAAGTGTTTAGCTATGGCTAGTAGGTCCTCCTTGAATTTGAAAAAAAATCCCCCTGAAAGAGGCACTGTAATAGCAATGTCTGTGCCATTTTCATTATTGTACCATCAAAAAGTGTATGAAGTTATGCAGCTTATATAAATAAAAGACAAAAATTAGATGACAAGGCAGTCAAAGGTATTTTTGTCGACTACAACAATTACTTCAAAGGATACTGTATTTACACAAGTGATACAGAAACAATTATCACCAGAGCAGTAAAGTTTCTAGAAAATAAAAACATGAACAAGAAAGTAGAAACAATTAAATTAAAAAAAATAAAAAATAAAAATCTGAAAAAAGTGAAAAATCACAGTATAAAAACATCAGCGAAATCCAAGTCTCAAATACTGAAGACAATTCAAGTAAGTCCAAACAATCCACACTAGAACCAAGGCGATCAGACAGAACTAATAAGGGTATACCTTCAGACTGATTCATTTGTATGGTAAATCACAAACACATCAAAGAACCAGAAAATTTTTATGACATAATGAATATAGAAAAACCAGAAGAAAAACAAAATTGGTTAAATGCCACCCAAAAAGAGACAAATTCTCTTTAAAAAAGAAATGGACCCCCTTATAGGTAGATCCCCCTAATGGGTAGAAAAATAATTGGTTCCAAGTGGATTTTTAAAACCAAATATGACAATAAAGGAAAAATACAGAAATATAAAGCCAGATCAGTTTCCAAAGGCTATTCTCAAAAATATGGCATAGATTATAAAGAAACTTCTGCACCTTTAGTTTCATACACAACACTTAGATCAGTTATTGCAGCAGCAGCTTACCACAAATTAAAAATAAACCATGTGGATAATAAAATGGCTTTTTTGCATGGAAATTTAGATGAAGAAATTTATATAACTCAGCCAGAAGACTATATTATTCCAAAATCAAGAAAACAAAGTATGCAGATTGAATAAATCAACTTATGGCTTAAAACAAGCAGTCAAAGCATGACACTCTAAGGTAACAAAATTATTAAAAGACTTAAATTTTAAACAATTGAATTCAGATACATGTTTATACATTCAAAGTGAAGGAGAAAATAATTCTTCTATAATTTTTTATGTAGAGTATATTTTGATTGCAAGAAAAGATGACGACATAAGAGAGATAATACTAAAACTTAAGAGTGAATATGAATTAAAGAATCTAGAAGAACTACGTTTTTATCTGGGAATCAAAATAGAGAAAACAGCAGGTTATCAATTAAATCTAAACACTAAAATAGATGAACTGGAAAAAAGTTTAAGTTAGAAGAAGCCAAATAGTAGGTACTCTGATAGAACCTAATTTTAATAGACTAGAAGATAATAACAATATCTTATACTATAATGCGAGCAAAAATTGTGTGTGTGTGTGTGTGGGTAAATTTTATCTCAAAAACGGCTCTAACGATTTTTGCAAAAATTTGGATTTTACCATTTTCGGGCACGAGAAGACCATTGGGCTAGGTCCCATGTTCGGGAAAATTCGATTACTGGGTCATTTTGGGTCATAATGGGTCAGGATAAAGCTATTTATATCTATAGAACGGCTGGATCGATTTTAAGGAAATTTTGTACCCAATCGTTTTTTGGTACGAGAAAACTATTGGGCTGGGTCACACGTTCGAAAAATTTCGATTAGTGGGTCATTTTTGGGTCATTATGGGTCAAGCCATTTTTATCTAAAAAACGGCTCTAACGATTTTGACCAAATTTTATATTGTATCGCTTTGGATTACAAGAAGACCATTGGGTTAGGTAACATGTTCAAGAAAATTCGGTTAGTGGGTCATTTTTGGGGTCATTGTGGGTCATGCTATTTTTATCTAGAGATTTTCTCACGCAATTTTGACTAAAAATTGCATTCTATGGTTTTCGGGCACGAGAAAAACAGTGGGCTAGGTTACATGTTCGAGAAAAAATTTTGATGGGTCATATTGGGTCATTAAGAGTCTGGGTCAAGCTATTTATATTTAAAGAACGGCGTGATGGATTATAACGAAATTTTGTATGTAATAGTTTTTTGACATGAGAAAACTAATAGGCTAAATCACATGTTTGAGAGATTTTGACTATGAGGGTCATGATGGGTCATAATGGGTCATGGTCAAGCTATATCTAAAGAACAGGTGGATCGATTTTAACGAAATTTTGTGTGCAAGCTTTTTTTGGCACAATAAAATCATTGGACTAGGTTACATGTTCGAAAAATTTCTATTAATGGGTCATTTTGGGTCATTAAGAGTCTGGGTCAAGCTATTTATATTTAAAGAACGGCGTGATGGATTATAACGAAATTTTGTAACAGTTTTTTGACATGAGAAAACTAACGGGCTAAATCACATGTTTGAGAGATTTCGACTATGAGGGTCATTTGTGGGTCATGATGGGTCATAATGGGTCATGGTCAAGCTATATCTAAAGAACAGATGGATCGATTTTAATGAAATTTTGTATGCAACATTTTTTTGGCATGATAAAATCATTGGACTAGGTTACGTGTTCGAAAAATTTCGATTGATGGGTCATTTTGGATCATAAATGGTCTGGGTCAAGCTATATATAATTAAAGAACGGCAGGATCAATTTTAACGAAATACTGTATGTAACAATTTTTAGAAACGAGAAAACTAATGGACTAAGTCACATATTCGAGAGCTTTCGATTATAAGGGTCATTTGTGGGTCTTAATGGGTCAAGGTCAAGCTATATCTAAAGAATGGGTGGGTCGATTTTAACGAAATTTTGTATACAACATATTTTTGGCATGAGAAAATGATTGGGGTAGGTCACATGTTCGAGAAATTTCGATTAGTGGGCCACTTTTGGGTCATTCTAATTTTATCTAGACAACGTTTCGTGCAATTTTGACTAAATTTTGTATTTTATCGTTTTCGGGCACAAGAAAATCATTGGATTATGACAGATTTTTGAGAAAATTGGATCAATGGGTCATTTTGGATCATAAGGGGTCAGGGTCAAACTAACTATATCTAAAAAACGGCTCAATCGATTTTATCTAAATTTTGTATCTAATGTTTTTCGGCATGCTAAAACTAATGAGCTAAGCCACACGTTCGAGAGATTTCGATTATAAGGGTCATTTGTCGGTCATGATGGGTCATGCTAATTTTATATAGAAAATGGTACTCACCATTTTGACTATACTTTGTATTATATCGTTTTTGAGCAAGAGAAAACCATTTGGCTTGGACACATGCTCGCTAAAATTCGATTAGTGGGTCATTTTGGGTCTTAATGAGCTAGGGTCATTCTAATTATATATAACAACGACTCAATCAATTTTACCTAAATTTTGAAACAAAACGTTTTTTGTCACGAGAAGACTATTGGGCTGAGTCGCATGTTAAACAAAATTATATTAGTGGGTCATTTCGCTTCATTGCTGAATGCTGCCAAGCTAATTTTACCTAAAAAATGGCTTAAACGATTTTGATTCAATTTTAATATTCTACTGTTTTTGATTACCTGAAGACGATTGAGCTATGTCACATGCTTGATCAAATTTGATTAGTGGCTCATTTTGGGTAATACGGGTCAGGGTCTCGAGAATATGGCAAAAGCCAATAACTTGGCGATATTTGACAAAATATTGGCGACATATGGCCAAAAAATCGACTATAAAAATTACGAAAACCAAAACACGTATTTGGAGCCAAATGAAAGAATGCCTCCAAATTTGGCTATATCTAGCGAAAAATATTGTCTTTCTGAATGTAAAGAATTTTTTATACATTCTCAAGAGGATTCGAGATGCATGGTTAAACCAATCAGAGTCGAGCTAAAAAAGTGATTTAGATCGATGTCCTTTCGTTGTAAATTTTAAAATAAAGTAAAATTTATAAACATGCGCATAAAAACATAGTTTTCTTATTGATTGTTTTTCTGAATAATGCTATTATAAACATGTTTTACAGTAATAATACAGAGTTAATGATACAGTGAAAATACTATATCGAGTTGAACACAAAGTTAATTTTCACCGAGCTAAGCTCGGTCTCCCCTGCTAGTATTACTTAATCCTATTAAATATAGGCAGGCAATATGATTGTTATTTTATATTGCATCTGTCACCAGACCAGATATATCTGCTGCAATCAATATTTTAAGTCAAAGAAATAAATCTTCGCATGAAAAAGACTAGATAGCAATTAAAAGAATAATCTGGTATATAAAATGCACAAAACAGCTGAACTTGCACATAAACTCCAAAGTTGAACCAATTCTAAAAACTATGCAGATGCAGATTGGGCTGGGGATACCAAGAGAAGAAAATAAACTACAGGCCTTTTTTTCATTTCAGGAAAAAATTTTATACAATGGTCTACCAAAAGGCAATCATGTACCGCTGTTTCATCAACTGAGGTGTTAGCTTCAAGTGCAGGTCAAGAAATCTTGTGAAACTCTAAAAATATTTAGGAGTACCTTAGACAAAACCATTCACTTCATATAAAGACAACCAGAGTTGTATAAAAATGGTAGAAAGTAAGAATTTTCAAAAAGTAGTAAATAGGGATGGGACGAATAGTGATTTGGCCGAATAGCCGAATACCAAATATTCGGCCAAATTTTAGGCCGAATACCGAATATTCGGCCAAATTTTAGGCCGAATACCGAATATTCGGCCGGCCGAATAGTGAAATTTTTTTTACAATAAAGAAAATAAATTTTGATATATAATTTAAAAAATAGGAACTCATTAATAATTATTACTCTTAAATGTGCTTTTAAATGTATTTTTAAATTTGAAAAACTTATTTTAACACAAAAAAATTATGAAATTGCATTATATCTTTTATTCTAATGTACATCAAATTGATTTTCAGTAAGTCAAGATGGGAAAATATTTCCATTAAAATATGAAGAATGTACTCAACTTTTACTATCAATTGATACTTCTTGTATCCAAAATCAATAATATTCTTAATCTCTCTCTCTCTCAGAACTCACAAGGACATATTTTCTGAAATAACCTTTAATGAAGTAAATTTGATCATTTAGAGTTTGTGTCCCTAATGATAAGCAAATTTGTAAGAATGAGACTGTTCTGAAATCAGATGCAAAACTTTAAATTACAAATTACATTAAAGCCAAGGTTATGCTTAAAGTAGAATGCATATGTTAACAATATCTTTGACATTTGAATCGGCACATACAATATTCAACTTCAATATTCCACTTATTCAACAAGCATTAAAAGGATAAACAGAAATTGATAACAACATGAAGGAAGGAAGATTAAATTAAAAATCTATACATAATAATGTTACATATTTAAGTCAGTAATTATGCAAATAATTATTTAAAAGTGAAAACTACAGAATGAAAAAATTATTTTGTTGAGTATTTAGAATTTATATTACAATATTTATAAAACCATCTTCATAAAGCAAGTTGTGTCATCTAATGTGTATCGAGTTTGACACCAGTTCTGCTTTCAGATGTACCGTTGTATTTGGAATGGTGATATATTGTATTTAATTTTGAAAATGAATCTTCATTAACACACCTAGTGAATAAATTTTTTCATTTCTTACTTTATAGAAAATAAGTTATGAATTTCGTAAGAGCCTTTTTTATATGTGCATGGAATTTGCAGACATTAATAAATATTTGAGCGTTTTAGAATAAGGCAGTATTTTTATATTTTGAATTGCAATATATCATTCTCTAATGATGACATTTCCCGTACAATTAAATCTCCAACTTGGGCAGCATTTCCTAGAATATCACTAACTTTTATAGGAAATACAGAAAGGCTGTATATTTTTTAGTATCTGAATAACTGTATATTTTGTAAGTAAGAGTGAGAATGACTTCATAAATGAAGTAGCCAATTGGGATTAGAGAGAAAAAAAATTTCAAGAATGAAATTCTTTAAATCTGAAATTTATTTGGCAAGATATCTTTCACTATTCGGCGAGATTTTAGCAATATTCGGCAAGATATCTCTAAATATTCGGCTACAGGTATTCGGCCGAAGTATTCGGTCAACAAGCTTTCAATATTCGGCCAACCGAATATTCGGCAAAAGGGCCGAATAGGCCGAATACCGAATAGTGGCCGAATATTCGTCCCATCTCTAGTAGTAAACATATAGACATTCGTTTTCATATAATCAAACAACTAAAAGAAGATTGAATAATTGAGTTGAAGTACTGGCCATGAAAATACATAATAGCAGATACTTTGACAAAGCCAATGCCCAAATCTAAATTACAAAATCACAGAGTATCTATGAACTTGCTTGCTCACCAATCCGAAGAGACTAAAAAGGGGATGTTAGAAACATTAATCTCTTCAGAAAACAAAACATTAATTCCAAACTCATCAAATAAACTGTCAATCAAAAGAAATAAACATTTGCATTATGAAACTACAATATTAATAACACAAAGAAATATACATTTAATTTATTGACTTTAAAAAGATAATAGGTACTTTCTTTATTATTATAACATTTGAATTTATTTATGCATCTTTTCTTTAGATAATCTTTTTTTTTTTTTTTTTTTTTTTTTTATTTACTCACTTTCTCTGTGATTTAAACAAGAAAGGAGCTAAAATATATACTCCACAAATTAATATGTAACTTTTTATATTTTAGACCTATATAAAATGAATATGAAAAAGTGACACAATTTTTTGAAAACTAATTAATATAAAGTAATATAGAAATACAAGTTCTTATACGCCAAATTAATGGATATACTGATTATTTAAGGAAGATAAAACAGTCATGGACGATCCTGGAAAAAGAAGGCAAGCTCAATTTTTTAAATCTCTAAAATCCTTTATAAAATATTTTCAGCTCTAAACTTTTCACAAGTTTAATTATTTAAAAGTAAAATTTGACTTGTCACTTTTAGTAATATGTATTTTGCATACATATATTTTCTTTAAAAAAGATTATAAATGTTGCGAAATATACAATAATTCTTGCACTTATAAACAATCACTTCCGTGTAAATACTATGATCATTTCAGATCAACTGATTGTACAATGAGAAATATTTTTCTTTTTTTTTTTTATTATTCTGTGAGAAGGAGAAACACCCATGCACTTTAGAATTGGAAAAGATTTGAAAGAAAGAGATTACTTTTGAAGAACTTCTGTTGTTGATATTTTTACATTAGATTAGAAAATTATTTTAAGACTTTAACTTTATAAATTTAAAATGCAAATAATTTAATTCTTTTATATAGCATTTAATATCTTTTATATCTTATACTAGAAAAAGAAATATATAATATCTTTTCAAGCAACGGATTACTTAACTTTTATGTTATTCCTTATTTATTTACCGAAGAAATATATTCAGAAAACAGGTAACTGCCAACTCGGCAAGAACTTCAGATCGACAGGTAGAAACTTTTCTTTAAGATTGTGAAATGTTATAGATTAAACCTTGAATTTTGATTTGAGAATTAGAAGTTAAAAAATTACTGGATCCTTGCCAGAATAATAAAAAAATAACAGAATTCCAAATTTACAAAATCAGGACTACATTTTTCACAAATATAAAAAAAAAAAAACTGTTCATAATTTCACAAAAATAGGACCCCAAAAGAAAAGCCTGGACAGACTCCTGGGTTAAGCCAATCACAGTTGAGCTAAAAACATGATTTGGATTGATGTCCTGTCATTGTAAATGTGTAAATGATGTAAAATTTACAAACATGTATGCACATACATAGTTTTCATAATGACTATTTTTGTAAATAATACTGCTATAATTAACATGCTTTATAGCAATAATTCAAATAGAATGATACAGTAAGAATATTATATTGAGTTGAACATAAAGTAAATTTTGATTGGGCACAGTTTCGGTCACCCATGCTAATCGTTCATAGAAAAAGATCTGAATCTCTTAATCTACGACCACATTTCTTTGATACATTTCATATCTTATGTGGTAAATTGAATATACATTCATTCATATTCAAGTACATATTTATTTTCATTTAAAACATAGTTCAGACTTTTTTTTAAAAATATCCCAACAATTTGACATTTAAAAAACTAAAATATGTCCAGCAAGAAATATTCTAGAGTGAACCCAACCAGAAGAAAGTAAGTTAGTCATCATCCCTCCCCTCTCCCCCCACCACCAAAAAAAAAAAAAAAAAAAAAAAAAAAAGACAACCTGACCCAATGCAGTACTGTATTCAACGAGATGTCTGCTATTCAGAGGTTTATGAATCTGTATTCTTTACTATATTCAAATATATTAAAGAATACGGATTTGTCTATTCTTCTATATTAAGCATAAAACTGGTATTAGAGATATAATTACAGATTACTGTTCATAATTGCATTGAAACCTTATTTAATTTTCTCTCATTTCAGGGTGTGAATTAACGTATTTGGAGTGAGGGTTGGGGTGCAAATTGATACATGTTGAATTTTGGTCAGATGTGGATTGGAATATGTCAAGTTTAGTTCAAGCAAATGTTTTTGCTGGGTTTGGGTCAGGTACAACTTGATTTGCAGAGGACTTTAATTTGGCCCATTCTGTCAGAGATACTATGTCACCCCCCCCCCCACACACACACACACAAACACCACCCAATGGGCAAGTTCTAACACTTCCCCTGCAGTTAATTGCTAGAAAAAAGCTATTAGGCATCAAAATTGCTTATGGAAGGAAAAATAATTTATATTTATCTTGCATAAAATTCAACAAGCTTTTCATATTAGAAAAATGTTTTTATTCAAATTTAAAAGACTATCTTTTGGGGAAGACTGGAATGTTACATTCAGACTTTTCTGTTTACATTGGAAAAAATTATAAAATTGACAACATGAATACTTGGGAAACAAAAAATAAATGCAGTTTATCAGAAATTGTTATATCCAAGCATATCAAAGCAGTTTTTTGAAATGTTTATAAAAATCACTCTAGGCATCAAAATTGTAAATATGTAAAATTTACTACAAATATACATTCAGCTCAAGTAAGTCAATGGCACAGTTTTAAATGCAGAATCACAAGCAGATAGTTTCATGATCTTTTTCCTTAATTTGTATGCAACATCAAATGCATGTAAAAATATTTAAACATATTACAATAGTTTCAGAATTATACATCAGTATACTTAGGCTAAAATTTGGAAATTATTCAAATACAAGTACTAAGAAAAAAATCTTTAAATGAATCAGAAAAGCAAACATATTGCATTCGCAAATAAACACAATGAAATGAAAAAATAGTGCGCACACAAATATTCAAATCTAACAAAATGCCTTACTTTTTCAAAATTAGTAAACAAAGCTATATAAAATTAAAATTTAACTAGAAATGCAGCAAATCCATGCACTGAAGGAATCAATCTTTCTAATTACATTCAAAAATAGTAATTGATTTGTTCAAGAGTAAAATGACAATCTAGAAATAGATATTAATAAAAGAACAATTTATTGAGATTCCAAATTCATTTTTGCCTGTTTATTTATTTATTCATTTTTAAAGCATTGTTTTAAAATATATATGCACAAAACAGAAAGACACAGGGAGAATTATATATAATGCAAATTATTATTAAATTAAACTAAAAAAGTAATAAACTATCTTTGGGAAAGAAAAAGTCTAGAGTAGTTATCCAATAACAATAAAAATGTGATTCATGGAATTTAAAATTATAAAATTTAGTAGTTATAAACATCATCACCGGGAAATATTATTTAAATATATAAAAAGTAAGAACATTCATAATTCCATTCTAGAGTTACAAAAAACTTTTATCAAAAATTCCAAACTTTCATTAAATACATTATTCACAAGCTGAAATTAATCAGTTTTATCCAGATATATATATATATATTATTTTTTTTTTTTTCTAGGCAACATGGAAGTAAATCAAACTTTAATGTATTCATTTGTTTTAAAAACTAAACTGCAATTGAAAATGTAAATTTTCTGTTACAATACCTACTGTTTATAACAATCACTAATAAAATCAGTTAATTTTATAAAGCAATATACTAAATATATAATGCAAGCCATTTTAACTTTTGTCATGCATTGAAACGATGACAATACAATTAAGTAGTTAGCCACTCAGTTGAGTCAAATGCTGGTAAAGAGATATGACATGGCTAAATATGAGATACTATAACAAAAATGTTTCAAATTTTTAGAATCTATTAGAAATAAACATACTATTTTTAGCTTTAATATTTATAAATTAAATTCAGAATATTTCATTAAATTGTCAAAGGAGAATTATATTTTTATTTCTGTCTATCTCATAATACACACACATCTATACATATAATGTTATAGTTTTGATGAATGAAAAAAAAAAAAAGAAAAAAAATGTTCTGACATCAAATTAAATAATATTTGTTCAGACAATATATAGCTATAAGAACACTGGAACTTTTCAGTTTAATGTATGTATAAAAATGATAGGCCAAAACAATTTTTTTCATTTTCACATTTAAAAATATTGTTTAGGTTTTCAGTGCCTAATCTAAATCCTGTTCCTATTGATTTCCTTAATTTCTTTTAGCAAAAGGGGTATGCCCATTCACTGAATTTGATTTAGAATATTATAATGGGCACAAAATTGAACATCTAAATTCAGTTACCAGACTAAAAATAGCAGTTGCCACAGTTCAATACAATTTTATAAAATTTTTAATAAAGTCATGAATAGAATTATGACCAAAATACTGATATATAGCAGCATTGCACTGAAATTAAATAAATAAGGGAAACTCTTGTATTATGGAATAACATAGTAAGCTGGATTTTATTCTGATATAAGAAACATTTTAGTTTTAATGTGCTTAAAAATAAAATCTTACTTATTTATATCATCATAGGGTTAAATTGACAAGGGAGTGGAAAAAGCTTTTTTTTTTTTCTGCAAAGTAGGGAAGAAAAAAAGAGGGTAATGTGTATGAATACATTACACAGTAACATACAGTAACAAGTTTTAGCAAAAGACATCGTATTACACTGAAAATGAAAATAATAATTAAAAAACTAAAGCAAACTGTGGTTTCATAGAAAGTATTGTTTTAAACTTGATTATATTCTGATATCAAAACATTTTTGTGCTAATGTGTTTAAAAACAGAATCTATGGTTAGGTCATCAATGTATACATTAAATGATGAAGGGGTGGAAAAAGATCATTTGTGCTAAGTAGGAAAAAAAAAGAGGGGGAGGAAGCAATATGTGTGTGAGTTTAATTATAAAATTTTGGCAGAAGACAATGAAATGTTACTTCAATGCCAGAAAATGATCATATATATATACAGTGAAACCTCCAAATAAGGGACACCTCTATTTAAGGGACAAAAGTTCCAGTCCCATAGCTGTTCCTTATTTGGAAGTTTCACTGTAATAAAAACTCTGAATAAGGGACACCTCTATTTAAGGGACAAAATTTCCAGTACTATAGGTGTCCCTCAGTGTTCTCGCTGACATTTGACTAATGTTAGTAATTTGGCTAATTAAAAATAAAAACATTCGCCAAATGAAAAAAGTATTAGCCAAATAGATTCGCCGTGTAGCACAAAAAAAATCTTTAATTCTTTAATGTGGGGTACATTAAAGAATTAAAGATTTTTTCAATATGTTCTAAAATAACCTAAGTTTTTATAACTGCGAAAACGATTGTTATTAATCTAATTTCAACTATCCGCTACAAGTATATGAAAATATGTATATATGAAAATGTATGAAAAACGAAAAAGAAAAGAAAAAAAGTATAGCAATTTGGCGAATCTAATCGCTTCTTTACTCGCCAAATGGAGAATTTAGTCGCAATTTGGCGCATTGGCGAGCGACAGCGAGAACTCTGGTGTCCCTTATTCAGAGGTTTCACTGTATATATATCTGAATGTTGTATTTTATTCAACAGCTTTCACTTTTTGGACAACTGAAATTTTGACATTCTGATGTAGATATACCTATCATTTTCAAAATTTGCAATTTATAAAATGCTAATAACAAAGTATTAAAATACAAATATTAAAATTATTAAAATAACACAATGTTCATAGTATTTACAGACATTTGTTTCACTTTATAATAACTATTTCCCTCTTATTACTGTTCTTTTCAAAAACTGTATGAGTTCTCCAAACAAAAATTTAAAGATAAAATGAATCGCAGCATGAGTAACTGAAGGATTGGCTATATATTAGCAAATACATACCTGGGAGTAAATGCAGTCAAACTGCAAAAGATTAAAAAAAAAAAACTTTGCTTTCTACCATTATTTAGAAGTTTTCTATTTTGGAAAGACTAGTATGGGGGTAAGGGCACAGAAGATATGGAAGGAAAAAAACAAAAAACCGCATACATAAAAATTTCATATAAGTCAAAATAATGCTGTTACTTTAATAGGAGTTAGAAATACATAATTTTTTAAAAATATTTTATCTGGTTTAAGAAACAATCTTTTTCTTATATTAGCAGTTTTACATCACAGATTCATGAGATGTTTCACAGATTTTTTTATAAACAAAAGACATGGGCAATCAAAAAAGATAAAATACAATAACAAAATAAATAGATATGAATAAAAACAACCCAACTTTTTAAAATCAATTATAAAAATACAACATTTTTTTTTTTTTTAAAGGACATAAAATGTAAAAAAAAAAAAAAAAAAAAAAAAAAATACATATGAGGAAAAAAAAATAAAGTTTCAAATGAACATAAGTATTTTTTTTTTTCTAATTTAATTTTAATCTTATTAAGTATTTAATTGGGCAGTAATTGAGTACACCACAAACAAAAATGGAATTTAATTCATGATATATAATGTGGAAACAGACTATTAGATTATGGGAATGTTTCAACTGTAAAAATTTTATAAATTAGTAATAACTGAATATCTCAATATACAGAAACATAGATTATGAATTATTAAATCTAATCGCACATTGGATCAATATTATTTACAAAATTTAAAATTTCAAGTATTAATTTTAAATAATAAAAATGTCCAATAAGAATAATTTGAACTAGAATAATTTGAAGTTCCACTAGAATAATTTGAAAAAAATAAATCTGAGTTATTCCAACATGTAAATTTTCAATCAGATTAACTTTTATTCTGTCATACATTTTAAACTAAATGCTTTTATTATAAGATTGTTCCTACAATATAGCTTTCTGAATATATATATGTATTTTTTTTTTAATAATAGCATTTTTAATTTTATAAAATCTATCATTTTATACAAAAACTAAAAGCACAGACCATTTTAAATAAATCACATATAACAATTGAAACAATAGCTTGAAATATTCCAAATCTTTTATTTTACTCTTTGTCAAGAATAGTTTTTTGCATGATGTCATCAAATTATAATTTTAAACAATTAAATATTAAAAATAAGGCATAAAATATAGTGTCTATTAAAACATTATCAGTATATTGATGCTTTATACAAATGGAAAGGTATTCATTTCTCAGACTATTAATAAGGGAAATATTTCCTTTTTAGTCTTGGAATAAATGAGTGAAAAAATTAAATTAGTACTTATTCAATTTATAATTAAAATGAAATGCAACAATTATGTTTAATTATATTTACTTTTCAATAACACTTCAAGTAATTTTCTTCGATTGTCTGTCACTAATAATCACAATATTTATAATCTTAGCAAAATAAGCAGGGAAAAAACGGTGAATTTACATTACAACTAAATGAATATGCTATAATATTGAAATTCTTAAAAAGTTAAATGTGATGAGTTTTTTTTCTTTCTCATGATGTCTGACAATTTTATAAAAAGAAAAGTAGAAAAAGCACATTCACAAATCAGGTACCATTATGAAACTTCAATCTGCAATGTAAAAAATATATACACAAAATGTTTGCATTATATATATAAAAAAATGCCTTTAGTGTATAAAATGACAAGTTATCGCTAGCTAGCTACAGAGTAAAGTTTTATAAATTAGCAAATATTTGATGGTATAAAAACAGACACAACACGCATGAAATATCTGCCATAAGGCAAGCTATCAAATTGCACATGTATATAATAATTTCTTCATAAATTTCAAGGTAGCCACATTAAAAAATTCTGCTTGCAATAAATTTAATTAATGAACTCTTTTCATAGCACCCTTTAAGGTTTAGAGACACACATGCACACTGTAACATCTAAATAAATCTCAGAATGACTACACCTAGTCAAGTATGATCTAAAAATAATCATCTACCTCAGCATCTACAAAATGTACACAACAAACTCCATAAAGTAGGATGTTTATCATCAAATAACATACTATATATTATTTATCTATAATTTAATTAGTTTTCTACAAAAATATATAAATACCACGTACTTAAAGGAAATGGCAAGACCTACTTTTGATTCGCTTCAAAATAAAATAAATGCTTACAAAAGAAAAAAAAATTAGTACAACTATGAAAAATATATATATATAAATATATAAAACTCCAAATCTACAAACAAAATAACACAACACTTTCTAACATTATTTTTCAGCAAAGCAAGTTTGTCTAAAATATCACCTGCATCCTAAAACTAGTTCCGCGTTACTTAAAACAGCTACAGATAACTGATAATATGAATAATATTAGAATTTAAGAGTGAAACTTATTCAACTATTAGAACTGTTATTAATTTAAGATTTATTCTTAAAAGGATTTAACATTATTTATATTTATTTCTTAAAAATGAGTCAAATTTGAAAACTGTTGCTCTTGAATATTTTCTACAGATTTAATTCGATTTGAAGGCTCGTTTAGAGTATTTTAAATAGTATATAAATTTCAATGATGTCATCAAAAAGGGAAATGATTGTTTTCAGTTTGATCCTTTCTTTCAAGAGTGAAGCACTTATATTAAGGCCATGTTTTCCTTACTATACATATTTTCATTCCAAAAATACAAATTATTTCATAGATTCTCCCCCCTCTCCCATTAACATAAGAACATTCTCATTTGTACCCAGAAGTCACCTTACTCTACTGATAAAACTTTAAAATCAAATCTTAAAGATAACATTCAGAGATTGACAGCTCTATATTAAATTATTTTAATTGCTTAAAAAAAAAAAAAAAAAAAAAAAAAAAAAAAAAAAAAAGTTTTCTAGTAATACTATAAAAATTTTCAACAATTTCTAAAATAAGACACCATCTATTCAAAATATATTAAATAAATTAAATATATTAAATAAATTACTTCTAATATTAACATGATACCAATACAAGCTCCATTTCATTTTAAAAATTTAAGTGCAAGCTAGACAGACTAATATTATGTTTTAAGATGATACCTTTTTTATGCAATTACATATGCAAATATATAATTTACACACATTTTAAAATTTTTGTTATCCCTTTACAAGGTAGATTATTGATACATGCTAATACATTAATCTCATGCAACAAATGTAATTCATACAAATTTTGTTATTCTCACTTAGATAAAATTTTAAACAAGTTTAGATAATTATATAACTTAGATCATAATACAAATGATGCACTTGAAGGCAGCCATTTTGGGTAATACTATGTTACTTTCACCAATCAATCGGTGAAATATCTGAAAAAAAAAATCTAATTTCTTATCACTTGTTTCTCTGAAAGAGTGCCATTAATAATTTTACCTGAAAATTTCAACATTACTTAGCCCATACTTTCCCAGAGCTGCAGAGTCAATGGGGAAAAAAGCCGACTTCAACTCTGACTCAGGAAAACTTTAATGACTTTGATTCTGACTCCTGGCAGGTTAAAATACTACTGTTGTTTTTGAATAAAATTATGAGGGAAATCAAGAAAAATAAGGTGCTATTTTGGTATTTATTCAGTTCTTAGAGCTTTGAAAGATGAAAGAATGAAAAAAATATTTTTCATTTTACTAATTTTTCCATTTCATGTTCATAAATAAAAAAAATCTGACTATTGAAATCTAAAGAAGAAAACAAACAAAAATTTTACTATTTCAGGTCCATGGACTCGAAAAGTAGAAATTGTTGCAATTTTTATGTAATTCATGTTCTCCAGAGCAGAAAATTTTGATGCAAAGGAAAAAAATAAAGCTGAAAACTTTACTAACTCTGAAATAATTTGGGATCTACTAGAATTTTTAATTAAAAACAGTTTTCATCTACAATGTAGGGTAGTTGGGCAGTTTATTTGGAAATTGGCTACTTTAACTTGGGTAACCTGATGTAATACAAAAATAGCAATAATAATTCCTTTTATGGATTTAAAATTATGCATAATTTGTTTAATTCCACTTTAAACTATCTAACAAAAAAAAGCAGGAGTCCGAGTCAGCTTGTTTCTTAGCTATTCCAACTCCAACTCTTTTGCTCAAAAATGGCTCCGACTCAGACTTCACCACCCTGTATTTTCCCCCATTTTAAATGAGATACAATCAGCACCAGTTATAACGTATTTTCAGAGGAGACATGAAAATATGGCATATAATAACCAAAGTATGTTCTAAGCAATAACCAATAAAATGCAGTTGATAAGGTGAAAAAAAAAATGGCACCTAGAAGAACACATCAATAACGGAGCTTTAAAATAAAATAGAAATTTTATGAATTTATCAAAATAAAATAGAAAAAAAGAAATAAACATTTAACTACTTACATGTTTATTTTACAAAAAATAATCTGATATCTTTTGTTTTTTACTTTGACTACAGGACACAGTAAAATTTACATTGTCATATGTAAAATTAGAATTTATGTTTCTTCCATGAAAAATGACTAAAGATAGAGCTTACAAACTTTTTACTTTCCTTCAACTTAAAGTACAATTATCTCCTTTCTTCGCCATTAATTTGCAGTTGATAGCAAAGTCCTGTTTTTGGGGTGATTCAACAACAGAATGGGATAGATTAGTATCTTTCGTCCTACAGAATGATACTTCACCATATTTGAAATACAATAAAAAATAAAAGACACCACCTCACACAAAACAAACACGACAACATTTTAGGTCTATTTAGAGCTTAAAGTCTAAAAAGACATATCCTTCAATTGTCAGTGCTCTTTTTTTGTAGTTTTGCGATGTTTTCATTTTTTACTTCTTTTGAAGAATTATTCTGATGGGCAGAAATCTTTTCTTAAAAATCCACCTTTGCATCTTTCCATTGTTGAGTCTCTCCATCATTTTATCAATAACCACAAATTGTAAGAAAAAAGGGTAATAATTGCTCTTGAAAGAGAATATTTGAAGGATGAAGTAAACCCAGCCTTAGAATTCACTGAAATAAACATCCAAGACAGTTTATCTATTTGCAAAAGAAAAAAAAAAAAAAAAAAAAAAAAAGGCAAGACTGACAGCCAAATTTTATTTTTCATTCGGGTCTAAGAAGTACGTTATAACCAGATTAAGGCTTTTACATTTTTAGTTGTAAATCATTACTTATATAATACTTTGATCAGAACCAAGCATCTGAGAACATTGTAAGTGAAAATATATTATAACTGGTGTCAGCTGCAATTAATTTTCAACATATCTTTGAAACAATATAAAAATATGTAACAAAAGAAAGTGAAATTTTTTCACAACTTTATTTTTTTTCAAAAAGATTCTGAATGATAAGATGGTACATTTTAACTCCTAAGTGCCTCAAAGATATATTTTAAAATATTAAAAGAAAATTTGATGTGCAAGATATCAGCACAACAATTTAAAATATATATACTTACAAAGTTTAAAAGAAAACACAAATAAATGTTTTTGCAGCAATATAATAAATAATTTATGAAGAACATTCAACTTGTCCTTTTCATAAATGAAATTGCACTCTTTTTTACTCTGAATGATAAGATGGTTCATTCTAGTTCCAGGTGCCTCAAATATATCTCTAAAAAATATAGAGAAATTCTAGCATGAAAAATATTGGCACAACAACTGAAAAAATATATTAACAAAAGTAAATGTTTGTGCAGCAATATAATAAAAAAGGTTATAAATAATAAATCCAATTAATATTTTAAATAAATGAAACTACATTCTTCTTTTGCAATTAAAAGTAAAATAAATTTGGTCTTTATATATATATATATATATATATATATATATATGAAGGGCTGCGATTTTAAAGAAAAGTGTGAAGGCTTTCCTTTTCTGTTCTTTCCAAATAACATTTAAGCAAGAACAAAACTAATCAAAGTATGAGGTGACTTACATAGCAAAGTCTTGCGATTGCTATTCTAGTACTCTTGTTAATAATAGGATTATATATGAAAATTAGCTATGCATATACAATAAAACTTCTATTAAATTCACAGCAAATAAACTTCCACAAAAAATCAACAACACTTATCAGTCTAATAATTACAAAAACATTGTACAACAAAAATAGTTCAGTAAAAAGGTATACATACAGTAAATCACATAATACATTTAACTATACAAAATGACAAAAAAGAAACAATACACAAAATGTCTGGTAAAAAAAGTTTTAATTTAAAAAATCCTAACTATATATATTTAACACATTTGTGCATAAATTAAAAGAGTACAAATTATTCTTGAGAGTCTGCTTTGAGCTGCAATCCAGAGGCATGCCTTTTTAGAAAAAAGTAGAAAATGCCAGCTTGAGCCATCACATCCACAGTGCCAGCTGTTAAAAGATCTGTAGGGGTTGAGCTGGAACTGCGACTGCCAGGCCTAAGAAGAGTAGGGCCGAACACAGTTGCCAAGTTATGAAGAGACATTTTGTTTGTGGCTTCACTCTGGTTAATTCTAAATAATAAGGAAGGAGAAGAAATATGAAATGAAAATTCTTATATATGATAAAAATTAGCAATATTATATTAAAAACACTTTAGAAATATTAAAGAAAATAAAAAAATGAAAGATCAATAACCATTACATATTATTTCACTGTGGCCACTCTAAGACTATTAATGTGAAACTCAAAGTACTAAAGATTTTTACTTAAAAGGACTTTAATATTAAAGAATAGAATACACCGAGTCATATTAAGTAGTTGGCATTTGGTTTAATTGGTCAATTCCATACTGAAATTCTTTTCAGCAGATTATATTTTAATAAGTATGTCACTTTATTTGGTGTAACAAGAAGAAGAATCTCCCCCCCCCCCCCCCCATAGCAGTTTTGAGAATATTATTTTTATTTATATCAAGATTTGTGACCTGCTTCATTTTTGCACAGATGCCATTTGCAATATGATTTTTAAATTATTGGGGGGAATTTTTCAAATCTGGGGGTGGAGAATTTTTCAAAACTCTTACCAGCCAAGGATTTATTTCACCAGCCTGCAAGATGCAACACACACATGCAATTGAAAATAGTTATGACAAAATCACATGTGATTAGAGATGAAATTACTATTATTGCAATGCATTTTCACAATTCTTTTTTTCTATAATATTAAGAAATATATACAACAGAGGTAAGATACAACTCTGTACCATATTTACACTGAAATAATTTGGAAAGTTAAAATATCTAGATTAAAAAAGTGTTTCTGATAATGTCTCTGTTCCCTACATGTATAATGATAGAAAACCAACTATTAGAAAAGCACAAATAATGCATGAAAAGATAGCAAACAGCCATTTCAAATCTACTATCGATATTCTTCATCAGTGCAAGACTCAGTGAGCTAAAAAAGGCAAAGCTGAGCAAAGAGACATAGAAATGCAGGCTTATATACTTGTTACAAGAGCGATCCGTCAAAAGAAAAGCAGCCAATGAGAAGAAAGCAGCATGAACAACTGAACAGACAAATAGAGACATCTATCGGAGACCAAACAAAACAAAATGGAGGGGAAAAAAAGAATAAAATTAAAAACCTGAATTAGATTTCTAAATTAAAGAAAAGTTGAACCTATATTGTGATGACCAACCATGCTGGGCGATAGACAAGCATTTAAGCTCTTGATTTTTAACATACCTTTTATGCTCCTTTAAAAGAAACCTATGAGCATGTTTAGTCTGACCAATATAAGAAAGACCACACTGGCAAAAAATTTGGTAAATGCCCCAGTTATCTAAGCGATTAATAGGGTGCTTAAGATTTGAAAAAGCAATTTTATTACCAGGAGAAAAAATAACATTGAAACCGAACCTTCTTAAAATTTTAGCAACTTGTTGGCTAATTTTTAAAAAATGGTAAAACAACCAAAGTATTAGAGTTGGAATTAAAATTCTTTTCAGAATGGGCAGATTTCGCCAATTTTCTATTAATGAATCAATAATATTAGGGGAATAACCACAATCAACAGCAATAGCTTTGAGATAGTTAAGTTCATCACTGAGTAACGGAGGAGTTGAACAAATATTGGAAGTCCGGAAAACAAAAGTTTTAAAAGCCGCAAATTTCTGGTTAGAAGGATGAGAAGAATTCCTAGATGTGGAAGACTGAGCGCAAAAGGTTTGCAAAAGACAATAGTCTGAAAATTATCTTCATTACAAATAACAAGAAAATCCAGAAAAGAAAGGTAATTGTTGAATTCAACTTCAAAAGTAAATTGAATGCAAGAATCAATAGAACTCGTATCAGAGAGAATATGATTAATATCTGAATTCATTTCAACTAAAGCATAAATATCATCAACATAACGAACATAGAACTGAAATTTTAAAACTTCAAACAATAGGATTTTTAAAAAAATGCATGTACAAATCGCATAAAATCAGACTAAGAGGATTACCCATAGCCAAACTGTCAGTCATACGAAAGAAATTCCAATTAAATACAAAAGCATTTTGAGACAAGCAAGCATGAGTGAGATGAATGAGCTTCTCGATTTATAAAAAAGAGAGAAATGAAATTTGCAAATCCTTTTCTTCAGACAATCTAAAGCCCCTTCGACCGGAACATTTGTAAATAACGAAGAAACATCAAAAGAAACCATCAGGTGGCCCTGTGGCTTAAAACTATCAAGTTTCTTAACAAATTCAAGAGAATTCTTAACAGTGAAACAATTGCTGCTGGAAAGTGAAAAAAATATAGAAAATAAATATTTGGCAAGTTTATAAGAAACAGTACCGATACTAGAAACACTGGATCTAAAAGGAATGTCAAGTTAATGGACCTCAGGTAAAGCATAAAACCTAGCACAATGTGCAACAGAAGGAATAAGAGATCTCTTGAATTTAGCAGAAATAATGGGTGAAGACTTAATTGCAGAATTAATAGTATCACTTTTACTAGTGGAAGGATCTTTGTGGATATCCACATAAGGACCATCATTGATTCATTTATGGGTTTTTTTCAAATAAGCAGATCTATCATATTAAAATAAGTTATAAAAAGACAAATGTAGTAAAAATATTATTTAAATATATGTAACAATAAAAATACATTTATTAATAGTTAAAAAAAAAAAACGAATCATAACATTTTTTGCAAATAATTTGCAACAATCTGATACTTTTTTGCCACAGATTTCATGTCATATATGCACCATGTTGGCGCGAGTTTTTCTGTCGCCAATTTCAACTGAACTATCCGGAAACGCAATGTGACAGGAGATATTTGCATGTCAAAATTATTAGCATATACACATGAAGCTATTGAAAATGTAACTATTGAACACTGGAAAGAATATTGTTCACAATTACTGTATGTGAAACCTTCTTTTTTAAATACAGTAACATACACATATATATATATATTAGTTATTTTCTATTATTTTAAAATGAAAATAATAATAAATAAACGTTTAATTAATAATTATAGAAAAAAATAATTTACATCACTGTAAAAAAGAAAATCATAGTCGATAAACAATTTATTAACAGATAAACAACTATAGCCAGGTTTCGATGTGAGTAATAAAATCGCTATTTAGTTGCAATCGCGCCAATGTGATGCGTATATGACATCCATGCCTATCATTATTCATTGCATTTTTTTATTAAATGGATTGTAGACAAGCGAAGAGATACATACTCTGTTCTGGTTGGCGCGATTGGCGAAAAAATTGAAATTGATGACAAAAGATATTAGATAAGCAATTTATTAGATTTCTCAAGATGGTGGATAAACAATATTTTTAAGTAATTTATAAAGATTTATTTATTTAATAAACGGGTACTACTTTGTTATCCCGTCGACTAAAATACTGTCGCCAAATTATAAGATTAAATGCCAATAATGGGTGACGGTGAATATCAATTCAATGACATTAAATAAGATACACGTGTTTAAAACATCATTGATTTTTATTTTGACTTTTTATTTTGTATTTTTATTAATATTCTACTAATTATTTGTTTCTTTTTATTATTTAAAATAAAAATTACGTCAATATGTATAATTTTTGGCTATTAATTTGACGATTTGTTTAATTTAGCGAAATCAGTCGACGGGATAACTAAGTAGTACCTTATATTATTTTTATAATTTTATATATTTATTAAATATGTCAAATTTAAACAAAATCTATAAAAAATTTTCGAAAAAATATGCTAAATGGATAAAAATACATAAAAAACAAATTAATAAATTTCCTCCTAGTAGTAAAAAAGCAACCCCAAAGGCTGGAGACTGCAACCATGTCGATTCATTTAATGCCAAAAAAAATCTCGCCATAAAAAACCAGAACAGGATATGGAACTCTTCCCGTAGACAATTATGAATCACTGGATTCAGATGATAAATCCCAATCAGAATCCATTTCATAAAGGTGTATTTCAAGTGTTCACACATTTCTTCAATTATGCCATCATTTTTCCAATAAATAGATTCTAACGATGCTACATGTGAACAATATTCTTTCCAGTGTTCAACAGTAACATTTTCAATGGCTTCATGTGTATATGCAAATAATTTTGACATGCAAATTTCTCCTGTCACATTCTGTTTCCGGATTGATTTCTGCCCAAGCATATTCTATAGCATTAATATCAGTTTTCACTCAGAATAAAAAATTCAAAACAATATTTAAAACCATTGCCTTGGTTATGTGAAAAATATTTCGGCCGCTTTCGCTAGGCTATCTTCCCTATTGAGTGAATGGATTCGGCCTGGCATTTTGCCATCTGGGGCCACTGCAAGCATGGTACATCGGTAGTGTCGAATTCATGGGGTGGCCCACAGGGGACACCCCCCCCCCTAGAAGTTTTGAGATTTTATGCTTTTTATTGCACAAATTGCGATTTCCCCTCTTTTACACAGGTGTAAAGCATGCATTTCTCCGGACTCGCAAATAGCCTTCATGGTGAAAAATACCTGCATTCAACACTCATTTAGCCTAGAAAGAAAAAAAAAATCCTTCCTTATACATAATTTTACAGCAATACTACCATTAAAACAATAAAATTAGAAAAATCGATTATGCCTGAATCTAAAAACTGAAATCAAAATCTAAAAATCGAAATCTAGAAATCGAAATCTATATCTATAGTGAATCAATCTGTGCTGTGCCAATCTTATCGGCAGAATCGATTTTATGTTTTTACTTTCTTTTGTATGTTTACAAGAAGAAAGTATTACATTCGTGAAAAATTTCGACTTTCGGTTTTTGATGGATTTATATATTTTAGAAGATTTTTAACATGATTTGATAGTTTTTAGAATATATCTGTCTATGAGTCTGTATGTGACAAAAGTTTCTGACAGCTCTATCACAAGAACAAATGTACGGAATTTCACAAAACTTTCGATTTAGTTTGACCTTGATATAAACTGAATCTGATTAATTTTTAGTGTATGTCGATTGGCTGGTAGAGCTGCTATGCTACATTTTTTGCGAGTTATGCAATAGCCATATCTTAATAACTAATGCACAGATTTTCATCAAATTTCAGATTCAGTTAATTCTTCATATGAATTGATGTTGTGAACATTTTGGTGTATATATCGCTCCTCACTGCTATGTTGCATTTTTCACAATTTCCACTCAGCACCATGCTAAAAGGGGAGAGTTGAAGGGGACGATCATCCCGGACGAGGAGATTTAGGGGGTGTGACATGTTTACTGCAACGACACTTTTGGCCTATCTCAAGAAAAAGTTAGTGGGGGGGAGGGTAGGGGGGACACTAAATAGGAACTCTGAACCAGGCGCAGTTTTATTTTCTTACGCCCCTGTTTCCACTTTAGCTCTATCTGAAGAACTAATGCACAGACTTTCATAAAAATTTAGATTCAATTAGTTCTTGATATGATTTTATGCTGATTACCGTTTGGTGGAAATTGCTCAAGAGGTGGCGCTGCTGTACTGCATTATTTATGATTAACACAACAGCGCTATCTCAAGAAATAATTCACGAATTTTCATTAAAATTCAAATTTAATAAATCCCTGATATAAGATTAGTGTTGTTTAGTTTTTCATGTAAATTGCCCTAAAGGTGGCACTGATATGCTGCATTTTTCATGATTTCGCAATATCTGTATAGACTATGAGAATATATAAAATGTTATTTTGTGAACTAACGCATGGATTTTCATCAAAATTCAGATTCAGCTGGTACGTGATAAAAATTGATCTTGATCAACTTTTGGAGTACACCCCCCCCCCCCCCCCCCCACACACACACACACCCACACCCACAAAAAACGCTGTTTTGCTTCTTTTTTTTTTTTTTTTTTTTTGAGGTTTTTACAATTGCTCTATCTTAGAGACTAATGCACTGATTTTCATCAAACAGTTAGATTCAGTTAGAAGTTAACATAAGTTTTGGTGTAAATCACCTAACCGGTGGCACTACTATACTGTATTTTCCATAAAGTATTAACATATGAGACAGAAGAATGTTTTGGGTTTATCACATCTGACTAGCTTATTACTTTTTATTTTCTTTACAAAAAGAAAGTATTGGATTCATTAAAAATTTTCCCTTCCGGTTTTCGAAGGATGTATCATTTTCGAAGTCTTCGACTGTCTCGAATATGATTTGACTTTTTTTTTTTATAATTTGTCTGTCTGTCAGTCTGTTATTATCTGATTTATTTGTTTTTATCTCCGACAAAAATTTTATGGGTGCTATTTTTCATTAACTAATGCTTGGAATCTGTTGAAACTTTAGATTTTGTTAGACTTTCGTATAAATTGATGCGGAAATATTTTGCTGAAAATCGTTCAACAGGTGGTGCTACAATGTTTCCTAATTATTGCCAGATGACTATCTCATGATCTAATGCAAGAATTTTCTTGAAACTTTATATTCAGTTAAACATTGCCATAAGTTGTAGCTCATTCAAGAGGGGATGTTGCTATGCTGCGGTTATCAGCATTGTTAAACTCAAACATTTTTTTCCGGGAGGGATTTCTGTGACTACGTAGGGAGACATTCTAGATTTCAGAGAATGCTAGAACGCTTTGTATATTAGCATAAAATCTCAAATCTTTTGGGGGGATATTTCAGTTTTTTCGGATGGAGATGTCCCTCTTCGGGTACCCCAAAATTCAACCTTTTTTCACAATACATATAATTTTAAGGATCATATCTTAAGAACAAATGAACGGAATTTCATCAAATTTAATTCTCAGCCCAACATTGCCATAAGTTGTTCTTGATTAGGCTATCGTGTAAAACATGACAAGTTATGCTGCTATGCTGCTTTTTGAAGGGGTGTTGAATTCAGACATTTTTCTTCGGGAGAGATTTTTGCGGTTATGGAGAGAGACATTCTAAACTTCTGTATATGTATGGGAGGGACAGGGGTTGGACTTTTTTCCATGAAGCATTTAAAAATCTGAAATCTTCCTATTCAATAATCCGGGAAAGAAATGTCCTTCGGTACAACACCCTGAATTCAATACTTTTTTTCCCGATGTTAGCGAGAATATTTCAAGAATTAATTAACATAATTTCATCAAACTTAATATTCTGTTAGATGTTGACATAAGATATTCCTGATTAGGTTTTCATGTAAATTATGTAATAGACTATGCTGCATTTTTTATGATATTTGTGATAGTTCTATTTCAAAACTTATGCATGGAATTTAATCAAACTTCATATTCTGTTGCACTATTACATAAATAGATCCTTTTTAGGCTTTGTATTCTGCCCAAAAGGTGTCGCTTTTATGCTCTTTGAATTTCAAATTTTGATTGTAGAAATCTAAGAGTGTGTGAGCCGAAATTCAATAATTTGTTTGGATAATGAAGTGCTAATATTTTGTTTTAAAATGCACATACGTCAATGAACTTACGCTTATTGAATCCTCATGATGGACAAAAGTTATCATTTAATTTTGATAACGTGATAGTGAAATTGAAAATTTTAACATGTATGAAATAGAAATTTTGGGATTAGCGCATTCGAATAATTCGAAATCTTTGACTTCTAATACTTTATCTTTGAAGGAAAATAAAAATGATATTACCTTCAGAGTAATCGATTAAAAATTTTAAAGTATCGATTAAATCGAGTTGGCCATTGTATCGATTAAATCGATTTTAAAAATTGAAATCGCCCATCACTAAGATGAGGTAATGAATTATTGGCAGATACTGAGAAATTGTTATTTAATTTGAGAGCATTAAGCTGATTGTTACTTAACCAGATGCTAGAAAGATTGACAACTGCATTTTGGTCAACAATAATTAAATTGCCAGAGTTGTTAACGACAGAATTTTTACAAAGAGTAGTAAAATTCTTCTTGAGAACCGAGCAATAAATGGAAGAAGCTTTGAGGACTCTATTCCATGACATTTTGTCTATGGAATCAAAATCAGGGGAAGAATTAGTAAGACTGATATGTAAGTGATATAACATGCGCTCTATTTGAGCAATTTTATGGCAAATCTCTTGAATCAAAGCTCTTAATGAGCTAATTTAGAAAGAAATAAGACCTTATAAGACCAGCGTATGGAATTGAATTAGAAAAACTTTCTTACACATATAATCACGTAGGAAATGCAAGTGCTCCAAAAACCTATCCTTTTTCAGTGTCAAATTACAAAATCTATTGATTTGCCACATAGCAAAGAGAAGAAAAATAAAAACAACTACAATAGAATCAAGCCCCAAACACATTAAAAAATCGAGCCAAATACATTAAAATAGCAAATAAAGCCTTTGTGCAAATATGTATAAGGATAGAAAACCAACGATTAGAAATGCCCAAATAATGCATGAAAAGGTAGCAAACAGCCTTTTCGAATCTACTACTGAGATTCTTCATCAGTGCAAGACTCAGCGAGCTAGAAAAAGCAAAGCTGAGAAAAGAGACATAGAAACACAGGCTTATATACCTGCTACAAGAGTGATCCTGCCAAAAGAAAAGCAACCAATGAGCCGTTGGCAAGCAAAATGATGTATTTCCCTATCCCTGCTAATTAATACATTTCATAAATATACAAAGGAAGATTATTGCAATATGATTTCCAAACAAAAAAATATGCTAAAGAGAAAAATACATTAAGATAGTAACATATTTTAAAAATATACACTAATAAGATAAAAATATATGTAAAAACCAATAATCAACAGCAAAATATAAAAGAAAAAATATGAAATTTTTGCACTTTTAATTATATTTATTTTTCAATTAAACTACTTAATGCTTAACATTAAACCCAATAAGATCTGCTATTAGTGTAAGTCAGAAAATGGTAATCTAAAAAAATGTGAACTGTTTAGCACAAATTGTTTCCATAAAAAGTGGCAGAAAAAAAAAGAGTAATAACATTTTAAATTTAAGTATAACTTGCCATAAAAAATAGTACTGAATTAGCATTTCATAAATTAAATCCATTCAGTAAACTAAAAAAACTAAATAGAACTTACCTAACAAGGTGATCTAGAAGAAACATTATAATCCCACGATTAATTTCTGGAAGCTCACCAAACAACTGTAGCAACTGATTTGATTTTTCTTCTTGATTAGATAAACCTAACAAAAGAAATTAAGAAATCACTGCCACGTTAACAGAAATATATTTTACAAACATAATGAAGTATTAAACATTAAAAGTATTTCAAAGCTGTCTCATTTCATGAGTTTTATTTATACACATAAAATCTACATACAAGAAATAGACAATTAATAAAAATAGCCTCTTATAACACACTCAATGCACACCAAAATGCTTCGAACAATTTAATAAAGCTAATGTACAATCAAAACCTTGTTAACACAAACACGTTTATTGTGAATTACTTTTAGCACAAACTGTTTAGGCATTTATTTTGATTTTAATCCTTTTAACATGAATATGCTTAACATGAAATATTGCTAATCATGAACTGAAAAGGATTGGTCATTGAAATATTTCCTATTTTTAGCACAAATGAATGAAGTTTCCCAACTTAACAATTCAGTTGTACTGAGTTCTATTAGTTTTAATTCTAAAAATTTAAAAAGAATGTTAGTCTCGAAAGGAAAATGCCTTTAGTTTTGTTAGCTGCAGACTAATGATTGTAAAATTGTCAAGTGATTACTCTTTTCACCCTATTACAATGCACTAGAGTGAAAAAAAGCATGTAATGCTAATTAAAGTTGTTTTCATAAACAGTTTATGTATGTTTACTTAAAATATGATATTGCTCTAGCAGTACCTTGTCCAGAGATTTGGTGGATTTCTCCAGATGTAATGTATATACCATACAATTCTCCTTGAAAAGACTACTTCAGAGAAATATTTCATGTGTAGGTCTAAATTCTTAACAGATTGATCTCATGAATCAAAATCGGCACCAGAGACAAAGTAGATTTTGAAGATATGTATATATATTTAATCTTGTTATGAAATATTTAATATATTTAAATTAAGGATAACAAACTATTTTTAATACAAACAAAAAAATTCTCCTGTGACTGTTTGTGTTTACGAGGTTCAACTGTTTTACAAAAGTACTAAAGATAAAAGTTATGATAAAAATTAGTGTTGCAAGCTGCTTTATCTAAGAGTATTTTCTTTCTCTTACAACACACTAAAAAATGATGATTCCAATAGACTAAGATAAAAATTGTCTATCATATTGTGGTTTCAAAGAATAAAGATCTAAATGTGGTAAAATATTATATATAATTTGTAGAAAAGAATAACAGCCTTAATTTTAATAAATATATTTTTTTTTTAGTTTAAATAATAATTTCATTAATTTGAGGAAAAATACAAGTATTTTGTCAAAAAGGCTTTATTTATTATAAGATTCATTCTTCAAAAATAATTATTAAAAAAAAAAAAAAAAAAAATGTTGAACGAAAAAATTGATATTATCATTAAGTATATTTTCATCAAAATTAAAAACTGCATAGAATCTTAAGTTATGTGATTACAGTAAAACCTCGTTACAACAATATTTTGGGGACCAAATAAATATATTGTTGTAGAGAGGTATATTGTTATATCGAGAGCCTACATATTTTGGACATTTAATAAGTTTTTTTTTTAATTTAAGGTATATCACACTTAAAAAAATATATTTGGAAAAAATTAATTAGCAAAATGCAAATAGAAGTGGTTAAACACTACAAATTAAAAAAAATAAAATAAAAAAATAAGCAAAAAAATATTTACATACCCGAAAATCGTTTTTATTGAAAATAATCTAATATTTAACTTTCCTTATTCAATTTTTTAACTGTTAAGTCAAGCAACAAGGTATGAATTGCGTCTATGGCATGAAAATGGTCTTCATTTGGTGATGAAAGGTTTCAAAAAATGACTGTAAAGACTTCACAGATTGAGGAGATTACTGGGACGAAAATCAGGATTTCGACGGATCTGTATCATCATCATCCTCTTCTGCATTATTTCCTATCTCATAAGTAATTTCAGAGAGAATATCTTCATTAGTAACTGCTGTGAAAACCATAAAGTCGTCATCTGCTGTTAAACAGTCTTCCACACAAATTCCGGACATTTTGCCATTTTTTTCATCAGGTTGAGATAAAGATTTTGGGGGGTTTCAAAATACATTCTTGACTATCTGAAAGATCACTGTCTATGGAATTTTCATCATAATCAGATTTCTTATCTTCCATAACACAAAGATTGGATTTTTTCTAACAATTACAAATAGTTCTTTTTTTTCACCAACTTCCAGCAAGGCTGACAAAAACTTCGTTCACATTTACAGCTATTGACTACTTTACAAACTATCTTTACAAATTTTGACTTTGCCAACTGTTTTTTTTCTTTTTTTTTTTTTTTGTAACATTCTTTAAAACGCTTAATTATACCCATATCTAAAGCAGCAAAATAGAAATGCAATTGGGAAAAAAAATCACTACTTTGTAATTTTGAAAAGAAGGCGTGAGCACTGCAATATTCATCAACAAAATTATTTTTTTCTCTCCTCTTCATTTTTTTAACCAAATATTGTGACCATTCACAAAAAAAGAAAAAAAAAATTAAAATTCTTCCAAGCTTTCTCGCTTCATATACCATGGAAAGATTTTTCTTATTCATAAAGCACCTTGGCTTCAATGTATGACCGATAACGGTTGGTTGGTTGTATAGGGTTTAATGGCGCAAAATTCCCTTAGGGACATGCTGTGCCAAACAAAGACAAAATTTATAAAAACATGGAAATAAACAAACGAAATTTTAAAAACAAGAGATAGAAAAGGCTATCTGGATGGGCTAACCATTCCAGATGTAGACAGAAAAGAGTAAAAAAACATTTATAAACTTAGAGCCAGGTAAAAAGTGTTAGTTTCAAGAAAGGCATCTGGATGGGATTTCCATCCAGAATGCCAAAAAGGAAAGTCAAAGTGATGACCGATAACTAAAGATTAAGTTTTATGGGGGCTTGTTCTTTTTGTAGCCAGACGAATAGTTAGTCTCTATTTCCATTTCTTCCCTCCATAACAATCTTCACCTTTGAATGCCAATGTTCGATTGGGTGGGAGTTGAAAAAACAGCCCGGCTTCAACTGCGTCTTCTGGAGCATACTTTTTAAAGATTTCTTTTATTTTGCTTTTCAGCCCTTTATTAGCGTCATTAATCAGGGCAGACGTTTTCTATCCCTGAATTTCTTGGAAAGTTATTCCTTGACGATCCCAAAACGCATTAGCCAACTATTGATAGATTTAAAAGTTTCGTTCCCTAGCATTACTACAAATTAGAACTAGTGAGAATTACAATGGTCCATTTAGTGGGATATTTGTTATCCTTATTTCTTAGAACCATTTTAAAACAGTAGAATCAATGTTTTCATTTGTCGCAACTTTCAGTTGTTTTAACTGTGAGTTAATTGCATTTGTACTTATAGCATGTTCTATTTGCTACCTCTTTTTTTAGGAATGTTGCAATTGTAGGTTGCATCAATCCATATTTCTAAGCTGCATCAATTTACTTAATTCCCTCATCAATATTGTTGATAACGTTCAGTTTATCTCAAAGTGATAATTGCATTCCTTTGTCATCTTAGGAAAAAATACACTCATGAAAGAAAGAAAAACAAAAATAAATGTTTCGTTTAGAGCTTAAAATCGCTATAAATTCTAAAATTGTCCAACTTGACACACTCTAAAAGTGCAAACACACGAATGTACAAGCTGTCTACTTTTTTATTGTGGCGACGCGGTATTTTTGATTTCTAATGGCTATTGCAGGAGGGGGACTCATGACCAATAAAACACGAATCTTTCCGTCAAATAGAGTTGAGCTCTTTATCTACTGACTTTTTGCTCATTTCTCCTCGTTCTATTATGGAAAAAACGTAAAAAGAGCCTATACAATACATTTTCGTAGAATTCAGTTGACAAAACAAGCATGTGCCTGCAGCCTTAATTTTTGAACTCTCATTTCTGTGTATCCCTTATCAGTACACACTGTTAAAACTACAGGTGACACATTGCACCTTTCAGGGTGTAAAAGGTTTGTCTCACTGGTGACACCCCTACGGGAACCAGAATGGCACCCTTAATGAGGGTCTAAAGATGGCACCCCTAATCCAGAGCTCCAAATAATAAAAAGAAATTATAAAACGACTTTGAACCCGCAACGTCTGGTTGCAAGCTCAACACTCTAACCGTTCGGCCATCGAACTCACCTTTAAAGTCTCCCTGAAGTGTTCAAATGTCTTGAAATTCAAAGGTTGCTTTATATAAAAATCTCGCCAAAAGTCAGTCATCCGAAGTTCTAAACGAAACTGGAATAGCGCATGTGCGGTGACAGTCTTCGTAGGGAGAAATTGTTGTTTTGATTTACCAATGATGGCGAGTTCAAGGGGAAGGACACACGTCACAGAGCATGTGCAAATGACTAATGGGTGAAAATCTTCCAACGGTATGCATTGCCCGGCACCCTAATTAGGGTGAATCACCCAGTGAGGGATCAAACGGCACCCCAAACACATTTTCGAGCCTGCGGGTGTCAAATGGTAACACTTTTTCACCCCTGGGCGCCAAATGCAACTGGTTTGTCATCTTTATTTTTAATAGTGCGCCCCTTCTACTCTTCCTCTAGCAAAGAGAAGATGACCAAACCAGCAATTTGTCACCTATTCTGACACTTGACAAAGGGTGACATATGATTAAACATGCACATCATCTCCTAATTGAAGACACTCTATTTTCATCATTATCAGGATTCCGAAGCTCAGTTCTAATGAGTGAGAATATACGTGCATTTCAATTTCTTCATTATACTTCCATTCCAGTCATTTCCTAGAAGGATGATCTCCACTTATTTTAAAATCTGAAGAACAGCCATTCTTGTATCAAAGGGATAAAGTGAAAATCAACAATGAGTCTTATGCTGTCAGAATAGTAATAGATGGAAAAAAATCGCAAAAGCAATAAGATTTTTTTATATTTTTTACAGTATTTAAAACCAAAATATCGTTTTAAAATGAAAAAACAACGTTGAAATTTTTAAAAAATAGATCGTTGTACAGGGGTTTATTGTTATACAGAATATCGCAATATTGAGGGGTGGTTAACATTAAATTATATGCAAGTTCATTGGGACCATGAAATGTTATTGTAGTAGAGAGAGTTATTGTTGTATCGGATATCGTTGTAGCGAGAGTTTACTGTATATGTTATTAAACTGTCATACTGTAGACAGAATATCATCTAAACATAATAAAATGCAATCATTCCAGTGCAAATGCAAACCCATTCATCCTACCAGTCAGCGATATTTTGAAGCTATGTGCGGCTTAATTTTGATTTGAAATATGTATGAGAAAATTTATTTGCTTAAATACAAATCTGTTCCACTTGAAATCACTTCTGTTCAGCATATTCTTCTATAAAACATTTAAAACTAACAAAATTTCAATGATTTGTGCAATCAACACACCATTTTAGAAACTTTGTTTGATCTCAGAAACGTAAATAAACAATGAGTTATATAGAGAATCACTCAATTTTGAGATTCATTGGTAAAAATTAAGAACTTTCGAGCATTGAATATTTTAAAATCCTATAGCATTATTATTTAAACTAGCTGTTCTGCCCGGCGTTGCCCGGGTTCATCAAAAAATAGCAAGAATTGCGAAAAAACTTTCAAAATCATAATAAAAACCTCGAAAAATTAAAAAAATGCTGCACGAATTTCGTCTAAACTTCGTTGAAAAGAGATGGGCTAGAAAATTGAAGTTGGGTTATTTTTACTAATGTGGAAAAATCTTACAAATCGCAAAAAACATTAAAAATCTCATAAAAATATAAAACAAAATTCAAAAATTGTGTTTCAAAATTCGAATAAACTTTGAAGAAAAGAGATTAGAATTTAATAAATTCGGCCAAAAATTGAACCTCTAAAAAATCGAAGCAGGTCGCGAAGAAACGTAAACATCGCTTTAAAAATGGCAAAATTTTCAAAAATCACGGAACTCAAAATTTACTCTACTTGGATAAATGTATTGACTCTAATTAATTTGATAATGTAAAAAGCATTGAAATACGAAAAAACTGCTAAAAAATCGCAATAAAAATCTTTAATCGCACAGGAGAAAATTTATCATATTAGCGAAGAAATTAAAAACCGAATTCCTTTTCCGTATCTGAAAAAAATCGCTGTAAACTCAAAAAAAAAAAAAAAAAAAAGCATACTCAATAAAAATAGCTGTAGATCAAAATAAGAGAGCAAAACAATTACCGTAAAGGATAAAAGTTTGAAACCAAACTCTTATTAGTCTAGAAATTTAAAATCGAATTCCTTTGAAAAATGTTTAAAAAAAAAAAAAGACTGAGAAAGCTCAAAAATTGCATTGAAAATTGTAATGAAAGTCGTAAAACATTAAAAAATCCCTAGGGTAAAAATTCACTGTTATAATATAAAATATTGTAATCAAGAAATTAACCATATTAACCAAAAAGTTTGAAATCGAAATCGATTTCCGGATGTAAAAAAATTGCCACGGAACTTGAAGAATGGCTAAAAATTACATTGAAAATTGCATTAAAAATAGCTAAATATTTGGAAGTCAATGCTTAAAAAAATAATATTAAGGCGGGGGGGGGATTATGATCGAAATCATTCATAAATTACAAAATGTAGGCATGGAACGCCAAAATCATATTAAGAGATAAAACATTGCATTCGAAACATAACTACATTAAACAAAATGTCTGATATCAAAATTGGTTTCTGAATGGCAGAAAATCGCCAAGGAATTTAAAAAAAATGGCTAAAAATCATATCGAAAACTATATTAAAATTCGCTGAATATTTAAAAGTCATGGCTGTAAAAATTTAATATTCAGTCGAAAATATTGTAATCGGAAATCGTTCATGAATAAGGAAAAGTCAACAGGGAACACCTAAAATCCCCCAAACTAACTAAAAATTACATTGAATATCGCATTAGAAATCGGCAAAATTCATAAAAGCGTGGAGAACAAAATTAGCCATAGTAAGATAAACATTTATATTAAATTCCTGCGGATATAATTTACCATAATGGGACAAAACATTGAAATCTGAACTCTTTCATTAGTTAAAAAATATCGACACAAAACTTGCTAAACGTTTTATGAAAATACACAAAAAATCTGAATCATTGATGTCAAAATTTACTACATTAAGCTACAAATTATTTAAAAATTTCTCTTCCAATTGTGAAAAAATTGCCGTGGACTCGAAAACATCTAAAAATTGTATTCAAAAATTCATTACAAATCGTTTCAAATTTAAAAATAGCGGGGGACAACATTTACATTAATAGAGTAAAATAGCGTAATCTGAATTATTTCTTAAATACGAATGAAAAAATCGGCGCAAAGTGTGAGAAATAATGAAAACATTGCTAAAAATTGCATTAAAAAGTCACTAAATTTCAAAATTCGTAAATGAAGTGTAAATGTTTGAAATTAATTTCCTTTTCGAAATTTCAAAAAAAAAAAGCCGTGAGATTCAAAAAACCAATACAAAACCATTGAAAAATTCATTAAAAATCACTAAATGTAAATACATCCCGTGAATAAAAAAATATTCTAGTCGTATAAAACGTACCAACCATTCTTTTTTGCATGAATTACAAAAAATTCGACGCAGAACACAAAATATATCAAAAATCACATTGAAAATCGACAAAATTAAAAAAAGGTAAATGGTGAAATTTACTATATTAGGCTAAAAGTTTGAAACCAAAATCATTTTTTAATTGTTAAATCACTACTGTGGTGGGGATCGAAAAAAATAGTACTAAATCGCATTAAAAAGTTCATTAAAAACGCATTGAAAAATGCACTAAATATCGCCAGTTATCAGAATTTCATAACAGATAAAACATTCTAATCGGAAATCTGAACTATTTGATTATCCGGTTGACCAAGAAACTATCTGGGTCAAACCATAAGATTAAACTACAATAATGGCGGATCGTAAATTCCATATTCACTTGACATTAAACATGTTACATATGTTTGTTACGTCATCAAGTGGTTTTTACTTCTTATTTTTATGTATATTTGTATTAATGTTTTTCTAAATTATCTGTTCTTTCATTATTTAACATAAAAATTACATCTATTTGCATAATTTGGCTTGTTTCACGATTGATATAATTTGGCGAAATTGGTCGACAGGATAATCACGTAGTAAAAGGAAATCCTTTATAGATAATAAAAAATCCACACGAAACACAACGATTCTTGAAAAATCGCGTTAAAAATCTCTAAAATTATATTAGATTAAAAGTTTGAAATCAATTTTTACTTCCAAATATCAAAAAGTCACCATAAAACTCGAAAAATTTCTAAAAATTGCATTGAAAAGTGCATTAAAAATCACTAATATTAAAAAATCACAGGGGTCAAAATTTACTCTAATAGGGTAAAACGTTGTAATTGGAAATATCTCATGAATGACAAAAATCCGACATCAAACGCAAAAAATCTCGAAAAATCGCATTAAAATTAGCTGAAATTCATAAATCTTAACAGCAAAAATTTAATACATCAGCCTGAAAGTTTTAAGCAAAATTCCTTTTACTAATGTCGAATAATAGCGGCAAAATTTACATTAAATAATTCACTAAAAATCCAAACATCGTTGCACGAAATCCAAATAAATTATATTGAAAAGAGAACAAAATTCACTAATTTAGGTCGAAAGAATGAAACCGTTTTCCTTTTCGCTAAAGTGGAAAAATCGCCCCGAAACCCACTAAAATTCGCATATGAATTAAATAATAATAAAAAAAAAAAACGAAAATCGGCCTTCAAGGTGTGAAATTTCATACATAACTTCGTGCAGCGGTCTCTCCAGAGCATCGCCAGTACTTTAAAAATTTTAACATGCGTTATAAACTACCTTAAAGTGTAAAACAGATCTCTTTATTACATTTCCTAATTTTGTTCGCGCCCCTCCTTTCACGCACCCTGAAACGTGTCACACCATTCTTTGTTTACATTTTTTATCTTGTATTATAAAGCATTTTAAAATTTAAAATAAATCACATTGTTATATTTCCAAATTTTAACAAAATCGCGTTCTGTTAGTTCCATTTTTCACCACCAGCTAGCGCACTCTATTCTTCAGAAACTTTATCAAAACGATACTCTGTTAAACAACCTATCAGGTGATATATTACTCGAGGGGGTAGTGGTCTTAACCAAGAATTTAAGATATTTTATGAATTTGCTATTCGAAAATAGTGGTAACTAAATTTTTTACATTTTAGGTAAATTTCGCAAAAAAATACTACTTATTGCATTCTCAACAGCTCAAGATTTTGACAGAACAACTATGAAAAAAAATAGATGCTAAACGCAAAAAATCTTGAAAAAGCGTTAAAAATCATGTTGAAAATCGCATTAAAAATCGTTAAAATCTAAAATTCGTAACAAACACAAAATTTAGGGCTAAAAGTTTGAAACGGTTTTCTTTTTATCAACCTAAAAAAAAAAAAAAAAAAAAAAAAAAAATTGGTTGCCTGTAAAGTCGGTATACGGGCGAAAGTTTTACGTGACAACGACTTTGAGTTGTAAAATAATTTTAATGTGAATATTCATTCGTATAGTAGGAAGAAGGATGAAATAATAGTAACAATTTAAAACATTTATTTATACAAAGAATTATATTTAAAACATTAATTTATACAAAGAATCTCGCACTGAATTTCATATTAACAAAATTTTATTTTTACCTTTACACATACATACGTATTTATATACAAATATACATACAATAACTTGCAATACACTGTGTTTGTTAAACACATTTTACTTCATGTTTATTGATGTCAAATGTTGAATTTTGTAAACAGCATATTAAAGAATTTTTCAATAAGCAGAATATAACTAAAGTAAAATGGCTTTCACTAATCATATATCATTAGTTTTCCATAATATACCACCGAATTACGAAATAAACTACACTTATTTTCTTTGTACTTTATACTAATAACTAATACATAACGTATTTCGTCTTAGTTTGATACTATCTAAAATTCCTATTAAGCACCGCCCCTTCCTTGCAGCGAATTCACATTCACGTTCAGAAAATGGTCCCACAAGTGACCGGAAAAAGTTAAGAGAAAAGTGAGCGCGTATCGTGAGCGGAGCGTAACGTAACGTAACGCAGTTTCTTGAAGTGTCTCCCGGCAAACCAATTTACAAGACGTTGTCACGTCAATAAAAAAACCGCAAAATGAGAAAAAAACACTAAAAATCGCATTAAAAATTCGTTAAAAATTCAAAAATCGCTGTACAAATTCCGAATAAACTTTGCTGAAAAGAGGAAAAAATTGCTATATTGGGTTAAAAGAATGAAACCGTATTTCTTTCACTAATGGGATAAAACTGCAAAAAGAACGCTAAAAATCGCCTAAAAAATTATAAAAAAATCTAATAAAAAAATTGAAAATTGGTTTTCGAGGTGCAAAATTACATGTATAAAAGTACCTTCCCTCCACATTTTGTAACTCTACGTACAGCAGACTCTTCAGAACAGCGCTGACACACACAAACTTGTCTCTTCATTATTATATATTTAAAAAAATAGCGTTCTATTAGTTCCATTTTCCACCAACAGGTAGAGCACTCTATTCTTCAAAAACTTTATCAAAACCATACTCTGTTAAATAACCTATTAGGTGATATATAACTCGAGGGGGTAGCGGTCTTAAGCAAGAATTTAAGATAGTTTATGAAATTGCTATTCGAAAATAGTGGTACCTAAATTTTTGACATTTTAGGTAGATTTCACAAAAAAATACTACTTATTGCATTCTCAACAGCTCAAGTTTTTGATAGAACAACTATGAAAAAAATAGATGCTAAACGCAAAAATCTTTAAAAAACGTTAAAAATCGCATTGAAAATCGCATTAAAAATCATTAAAATCTAAAAATCGTAACAAACATAAAATTTAGGGAATTAGGCTAAAAGTTTAAAACGATTTTCTTTTTATCAATCTCAAAAAATAGCTGCAAAATGAGAAAAAAACACTAAAAATCGCATTAAAAATTCGTTACAAATTCAAAAATCGCTGTATAAATTCCGAATAAACTTTGTTGAAAAGAGAAAAAAAAAATTGTTGTTTTGGGTTAAAAGAATGAAACTGTATTCCTTTCACTAATGGGATAAAACCGCAAAAATAACGCTAAAAATCGCCTAAAAAAATTATTAAAAAAATCTAAACAAAAAATCAAAAATCGGGCTTTGAGGTGCAAAACTACATGTAAAAAAGTACCTTCCCTCCAAATTTTGTAATTCTACGTGCAGCAGTCTCTTCAGAACAGCGCTGACAGACAAACATCCTTCTCTCTTTATTATTATAGATAGATTTTGTGTATTTAAATAGTTCATATCAAATTATCATGTTTAATATAAACAAACAAAAATCATAATAGTTTTTAAGAAGTAAACTTTTACATAAGTTAATTTTTGAAATTAAAAAGGTAATAAATGTTGCATTTTGTTTGCTTAAGGTTGCTATACATAATTTATTTTAGTAAAATTAATTGATTTCATGTATCATCAATACATTTCTCTTTTCTAACAACAATATAAACAGTCCAATGATTGTTTCAGGCTAATATACAAAACTAAAACTTGATAATAAAATAGAAATTAAAACTACATCGATATCTATTTATTTTTACTAATTAAGAAAGATCTGTAATTTCTTCTCTGTTCTGTCATTTTACATAAGATTAAAAATTTGCTGTTAAAACTTCAGAGGTTTATGGCTTAATCAAGTCCTAAACTTGACATTTCAGATCAGTTTTCTTTAATGTTGGTGAATAATATAAATATTTTTAATAAGTATTTTTAATTTTTAGTGAAAACAATGATTTCTACCCACTTTCCTGAAAGGGATATTAATACTAGTATCGTAAATAAAAAGTAATATACTTATAGCTATTTAAATGTATCCAACTGAATTTCATCTTAACTATACATATTCATGTTTTGTTTAAGCGAGAAATAGTGACATGTAAAACTGTGCTCATATTTATACATTAACTTTTTTACTAATTAAGTTTATTTTGGAAAATATTAACTTTACTTTTCCAATCCAATTCAATTTATATAAATTATACAAAGTAATTTGAAAATATCTTTTTTAGAGCTGAATTTGAAAAGCAAAAACAAATTGAAGAATCACATTGTGATCAGTAAGAATCCTGTAAGAATGCAATTCCTAGTGATATGATAACATGACTGAATGACACAACTGGATTATTGCATTGCAAATCAAGCAAACAAATAAGATGTGTTCATACTACATCGAAGTTTTAAAATTTTTTAGATCTTGGTGTAATAGTATACAGAATTTCTCAGCCATATCTCATATTTTTCTTATCTGTAATGTTTCAAATTAATATATTCATTTAAAGACCTATTTATTGTTACTACTTTCCTTTAATATTTTAGTTAATACAGTTTCCTTTTTGCATTATCTAACATCGCTCCCTCGAATACATTCAGCCAAGTTCAATGGCAATCTTTATATATACAGTCACATAACTCAACTTTGCCACACAGCAACATTGTCTGATCTTTCATTGCGGCACATGTGATTGCCATAACTTCAGCTGAAGCCGTCTGGAGCAAGAGGAGGTTCCCACTTCATACATTGATGGCGTGTGCTTCAATCCTATCCCAACCTACAAACAGAATTGCAACGACTTTAAAAACACTTAGTCTTGTATTCCAGTTCCCCAGTATATTGTTTTGTTATTTTCATTTTATTAGCTGGGTATTTGTTTCTTGCAGCATATAGTTCCGGAAATAATTTACCAGACTGTGATTATGTTACATTATTTACTTTGTTATGACAACTAGATTATGAATTTACAGAGTGGTTTCATCCTTTTATTAAAGTACCAAATATTTATTAGCTTATTATATGCCTGACTGTAGTTCATAGAACAAATCATTTTGACATTTTATTTCATTAAAAATTTTTATTTATTTTTAAAGAGCTCCCAAATGATAAATTCTTTTTAAACAGTGCTTTTGAAATGTAAAGTTCTCTAAGAAATATAAAATCTTTACTGCAAGTTTTGAATACAATATATATATATATATATATGCTTTCTTCACTAAATAATTTTAATAAAGCTAGTATTTTATCTTAAACTTCTTGGACATCATTTAGTCTTTGTACGCTTGCTGCATTATAATTACAAGGTAGAACCCATCAAATTTCGACGAAAGAAAATGTGTAAAAAGGAACTGTTTCATTGATTTATAATAAACCAACAAAATTAGTTATAGTAAAAAATGCATTTTCTATGGTAAGTCTAACTCTTAAACAAACGATATTTAACGTCAAATTAACAAAATACTATTTCGATAAAACTCAGTTGTAGAAATTGTTAAAATTAAACTTTAATTTTACATGTAAGCAGTAAAAAATAATAAAGATCTGTTATTATGATAAATTTATCAATTTAAGTTCTTATGCTAGTATTCCAAAAGGAAAATTTATTCAACTTTGACTCAATCATAGAACTTTTTTCTTGTGAAATCTAAACCCGGCATCATTTTCATCTTATCAAAATTTACTAATGCACATTTCGTATCTGTATTCACCTTTTCAGAAAAAATTGGCATTTTAATTCCATCATTTTGATTCAAAACTTGAAGTTTCAATGCTATTAGCTGAAACAGGTATTAAACTGTTGATATTCTTTTGCGTGTAAATCAAATTTTGTAAACGAAATAAAAAAACACCGGGTTTTATAACATAAGATATTTAAATTTCAATTTTTTCCCTTTTAATGAGAAAATGGCAACATAAAGATACAGTAATCAGTTTCTTCCCTTTTTCCCATGGAGGAATGAGATAGGTGGAGGTGAAGCAAGGCTCAAAAAAGGTTTGCAATATGAATCCATGTATCGCTCAAATTTTAATGATCCAAACAAAAAGACATGGAAGGAATTTTGTATTATAATACAAATTGAAAGAAATGAATTACAACTGAAGCATATTTTAAGAAGAAATAGCAAATTTTTAAAATGGTCTTTGTTCTATTATTATTTATTAAAATAAATGTTCGCTTTTAAAATAAAAGAAATTAGAAAATTAGCAATTATTAAGTATCAAATTAAAATTAAATTAGATATTGAAAACATTTGTTACGAACTAAAAATTGTAAAAGATTAAACTAAATACTAAAAGATTCCTTCTTTAATTCAGTTTTAAATACCTTATAACATAAATGAAAAATGTTTATGACTAAATAATTGCATGTAAATAAATATTTAAAATATAATGATGAAAACATTCTTTTAAAATCATGTATGAAAACTTAAGTAATAAATATTAATCTAAAATATAGATTTCTGACTGCAGACAATTTTAAGATATTAACAAAAGCATGTTATATTTTCAAGCAAAACGTTAAAATAATTTTCTATATTGATATTTAAAACACATATGATAAAATAATTAATAAATCTTACCGGTGAAGCGATAGATTAGTTCTTTTTAAAAAACAATAGCAAAAAAATACGGGTTTAAACCTGTTTCAATTGATAGGCGTATCAAAGCATGTGGTTTTGTTTGTACTTAATGTGACTTTTAATGTAGGGTTATATTTTTTTTATACTTTTAATGTAGGGTTACATCACCCCCAGAGATAATACTTCCCCTCCACCTCTCTCATTCCTCTATTCCTTTTTCCCTTTGCTTTTAATAAAAATGGAGTACTCCTGTTGCCACGATTAGAAGAGAGGTATTAAAAACTACAAAAAAATTAATATTTCAAAAACAAATTAAGATACAGCTTTCAAACAAATTTTATTTAAAAGTACATTTTTTTCCCTTCACGAAGGTGTAAAAATTGAAAATGTACGACATTTAAAAGTTTAAAAATCTATTGTAGCAAAAATTGCAATACCGAAATTTCATTTAAAATTTGAAAGTGTTGCCATTCGTAAAATGACGTATGCGTTACGCACAGATACGTTTGGCCTTTATAATATAGATATCTGCATATTAAAATATCATTTTTCTTCACTTGGGCTGAATAAAAGTACTCTGCATAGTAATAGGATATAACAGGAATTATGCTAATGAGGAGATGTTTGAATTTAAATATTTTTCTTTGTGGAATTTTTTGTTATATAAGTAGTCTCATATAACAGTACTTCGGATACAGTATAGTGGCCGAAATCTTTTGAGTCCCCCTGTAAAAAATACTATCTGCTATCTATTATACAGAAAGTAATTTGTAGTAAACCTTAGCAACATATATCAATTTCATAAAATGTGCAGTAGTTTAATATAATTAAAACACACCCCAAACAATATTTCCTCCAATATCATTATGTAATGGAATGCTTTTGGGTGGCCTTGTAAATTAATAAAAAAATATTATTTGCACCACAGATTGTACAGAATGTATATTTTAGTATATACTTTATAGATGCAAATCAATTTTATTATGTTTGAAAGAGTGTAACATAATTAAAATGCACTTGAAACTATTTTTTCCCATTGGCTTTAATGTAATTGAATACTTTTGATTGTCACTGTAATTAAACTGTGCATCCAATTTTCATAAAATTTGAAAAGACTCGACAAAATTATGCAACAATTATATATTTTAAATTTTAAACAATTTGGTTGGGTAGTTTTTGCTCTTTTATGTGCGGACAGATGGACTGAATGATGACTATAGGTGCTATGTATTTACATAATTACAAATAACCTAAAAATGGACTGACCAATATTAATAAAAAGCTGCAAAGCATTAAACATTTATTATTATTTTAAATCAGTATTCATAATTCAATATAGTACTTACTAAAAGCTTTAAAAAACTTATGATACAATGAATCTGTAAAAAGAGCCTCTGGTAGTTCCCTGATATACATTTTAAACATTCCTGTTACAGAATGAATGTCAACCTCTTTGAGTAGCTGCTCTGCTTCATAAACATCTGAAATTTAATAAAAATTAACAATTAACAATTTGAAAAGCAATTAACATTTGTTTTTCAAAGCATAGGGGAAATTAAATTAAGCATAAACATATTATCAGAAATATATATTTTTTTAATTTTCATATAATTTCCAAGAGTTATTTACTCATATCTAACAAGGAAGGTTTCCATACTGGGCATACTCAGAATATTTTGAAAAAAAAAAATACTAATTAAACTACTCGTGTGTAATAAATGAGCAGTCAAATTTAGTGGCGGAATCACAGTAGAAATTCTGTTAAAAAATAAAACACTTTTGAGTATTTGGCACGAAAAGACAAAAGTGCCACGCGATTTGGCGAGCAGTACTTTCCTTCGCCAAAAGCAAATAATTTTAATGCAAATGAAAATTCTTGTCAATAAATTTTGTAAATAGTATTCAATGAATTTAAATTTGAACAATGAGAGAGTTTGATATATATAGATATATTTTATATTACATATTTATGTTGCTTTTGTTACAGTTATTTAATTTTATCTCTTTATCAGAGAAGCTTTTGTTTCCATAGCAATAAAATTGGATCGTCAGAGCTCAATTAGATTGGAGTTAATTTTGAGACTGAAACAATTTTAATTTAAATTTTGTTTTAATCCATAAAATTTCACAATTAATTTTCATTCTAAATCCATTATGACAAAAATATAGTTAAAGCAGACTAAAGCTGACAAAACTAACGTTATATAAATAAAAAAAATTTAAACAAGTTCAACATGAAACATTTCTACTAAAAGTATTTGACACAAAAAAAGTATTTTTTGAAATTTTATTTTACCGCCAACCAATGATAAATCGACAAATAAAAGAAATGTTCATTATTTTTTTCATGAACGTTCTATTAGGGTTCCGCCAAAATATATTTTACAAACATGAGAAAAACATCCTATAATTTTTTCAGAATTTTCTGAGTATGCCCATATGGAGACCTTCCTTGTAAGATGTGTTTTATTTCTTAGTCACAAAAATAGAGCTTTTTCATATATAACACAAAAAAAGTGGGGAAAAAATAATACATAAAGTTTTTGAAGTGCACTAAATCCATTTTTTTTTTTTTTTTTTTTTCAACAAATATGTTTCACAATTATTATTCACAGTAGTATTCATTGGATTCAAATAGAATAGGTCCATTTTTGAATCGTTTGTATATAGGACAAAAATGTTGCACATGAGAAAAGTCTGCTTTACTAAATCAATAAGAATAAAATTTTGCGCACCTAAAGTCTACTTTGTTAAAAGAGTATTTATCAATGCGCCCAATTTTTATCAATTTTATGTATTCCAATATATCATTCTTTAAACATGTATGAAGCAGATGCAGTTTAGAAATAATTTCTCTAGGTATAACCACTAGACAAGTTAAGCTTTCTGAAGCTTTTCTTACAGACTAGATTATATTTCTTTTGAATGAAAATTAAGTAAAAGTGAAATCCTAGACCAGAGATGGTAAACCTTTTCACATCTACATACCAATACTTCCAAAAAATATTTTATGTAAATGAAATGTGCCAACAACTCCATTCCTCCCTTCTCAAAAATTAAACAATTAGTAATAACTGAAAGTTACTTCAATTTTTGTTATTAAAATTAAAAATAATGTGATCTCTATAGTTACATTTCAAATATCAAATATTTAATATCAGGTTTTTACTTAATTGTTTTAAACAGAATGCAATCTGAGCTGGAATCACATGGGAAGCAGTTTTTACTAGAGTTTTTCATATTATTTATTTTTTAAACTAACAATTCACAGGCAAAGGTTGAAGAAACAGTTGTCAGAATAGCTAATACCAGTATCCTTCACCATCATATATGTGTCTAGAATTAAATTCTAAAGCAACTTAATTTTATCATCAGTATTTTTATTTATGATGCCTTATAGTGTTTCATTTAGAATAGTTTTCAACTTTTCTTTTGATTTAATAAATTTTTCAACCCACATTGATCTAGATTTAATTCAAAAAGTCACATTTCAATTTCTAATAAGTGGAGTTGACACTATGTTCATTTTGGAAAACTCACACCCCTTTTTTGCAAAAATTGTTGTAGTTTGATTAAAATCAAAGTTTTAGTTAAATTATGAACATTTTCCATTGTTTTAATAGGGATTTTTAATTAATAACATGCATTAAGATTTTTTCTAAATTTTATGCCTTGTCAGGTGATAGCAGGTGTTCAGCTAGCTATAATTATGGAAAATTTCAAGAATCTAACTTATACAGTTTCTGAGAAACAAACTCTATGATGGACAGACAGACAGATAAGAAGATAGGGGGCTGAGATGAAATTGTCAGATGAACAATACTCAAAGTATAAATAAATATTTAATATTTTATCCATACTCTTGTATACATATAATTTACAAAAGAAGTGTTATAATTTAAACTGAACAAGTAATTTACTTTTCTTTTTAAACAAAATGAGACTAGGTACCTGCATTTTCTAGTACCAAGACAATTTATGGATAAAGTGGGCAGGACAGATATCTTTCAGAAGCCATTTGAAATTTTAAAGCCCAAATATGCTTGGTTTTTAACAAAAAAAGTACATCTTAGATTAAAATAAGCAACTTTAAATTCTTGTGATTCTAGCTCACTTCATAAAAGACAATTTATGTAAAACTAATATATATATATATATCCTTCTCCAACAATTTATGTTGTAAATTTAATATGAATATACATAAGATAATACAAAAAATCACGAATGTAAATTATAAATCTTTCAGATAATATTTTAATCACACATAAAATATTAAATGTATTATATGTAATCAACTTCTATGAAAAAAATTAATTTAAATTTATGAAGAGAAAGCAAAGAAAGAAGTAAAATCAAAGATATTGTTAATTACTAATTTTTCATAAATCACTTTTAGAAATAATTCTAAAATGGAAAACAATTTTCTATATAGAAAGTACAAAAAACCCTTAAACAATAAAGTTACAATAGCAAGCAGCTGAAATTATTAAATTAATAAATTATAGATATTTACATTTATCTTACATTTTGAATAAAAAAATAAATTCCATGATAAATATAGCTTTAGTTTATCTAAACTATATAAATAATTCTGGATATTTTTACACCAATCTAAAAAGTAAACTTTAAGAAGCTAACTTGTTTGAAAATCAAGACTATCAAGAACTAAGACACCCACAGCAAATAGAACTTACTTGTTTCAAAACTTTTTTTCAGCCTCTGAACATCAGACGCTGAACCTGAAACCCTGTAAATTCCTACTTCGTGGATGCCTCGTTTTTCAACTTCTCGAATGCAACTTATCATAATAAATGGCACAGTAGATTTTTCTTTCCTATATTAAAAATAATGCAAATATATATAATAAATAAGCAGAAAAAGTACACTAAAAATATCTTTGAATATAATGATATAAAGCCATAATTTACAAAAAACAAATTTATCAAAGCACGAATAACATCAAAGTCCATGTAAGAGAACACAGAATATGATAAATATTTCAGGAAAATGGCTTATTTCTGGATAATTGTACTTTCTTTTTTTTAACTTAAAAAAGAAAAAAAAAATCAGAATTTTTAATTTTAAGAAATTAAGAAGGTTTGTTTTCTCCTGACAAATTTCTTCTCCACCTTCTAGATATAATAAAACCTTTAATACTGCCAATAAGAATAGCATATACATACAGCTTGCGTGTTCATTACCTAAAGATAAGAAAATAAGAATATTTTTTTTATTTTCAATTGAAAGCTTATACATATATATGACAGAAAACTCCAGAGAACATGATGGAAGCTTCAAAAAATTTACATGGTTGTTTCACAATAACTTTAGCATACAACTTTTATATAAGCTTAGATATTTGACACTCAAGTAAAGTTGGAAGTTTTTTAACTCTGGCATCTACAGATAGTTTCGCAACTGTGGTACTTCTTGTTCTTTCCTTACACATGAGTAGTTTTTCACTATAGCATAATCCATAAACATCTTATTAAATATGAATGCTGCATGGTCTGAAGCTTTTATAGTAAACTATGATCTAAAAAATGACAAAAAGAAACACTGCAAAATTGGAATAACATACCATGCATTAAGAACATAAGCTTTCTTACACTGATGACATTTTATAATCAGTGGTGTACAAGAGAAAACTGCATACAGAGCAAAGTTTCAGTTTGACAATTCCGCCTCCTTCCTCCCATTGAAATTCTTAACATGTGTTGCAAAATTTTAAAAGTGTAAAAACATAAATAAATTCTATTGAATATATATTTCACATTTATTTTTGGAGCTTTAAAAGATTTAATCTTAACAACTAAATAAGATAAAAATTGTGCTTGTAGTTTAACAAAGAGAATCTGAAAAAGAGATGTGAAAGAAAAAAAAATGCATATAACAGCACAGTATGTCAGTTTGCAACCTTTTTTGTTTTCTAAGATTGATGTCATGTGCTATTTTGAGAATATATGTTTTTATCAGAAAAAAAAAATGCCCAATATGATTATACTTTTTCTAATAAAAAAATGAAGAAACAAACAAGCTTGTTAGTATAAATTTAGTGCTCCCTTAATTTGCATGCCCAGGGTTACAGCTCTCTAACCCCCAACCCCACTCTTCGAAAGACCCTGTATATAATGAAAATCACGTAAAAAATATGGTACATATTTAACTTATAATGCTACACTTCTAAAGACAAATGATGAAATTAAATATTCCATCTGATATTCCAAAATTTACTACTAATTACCATAAACTGAAATAAACATGGCTTATTTTCATTATCTGCCAAATTCAATAGCACTTCAGGTTCAAAGAGCAGCTGGATTGTGACATTTTAACCAGTGGTGTAGTCGATGAGGGACGCAAGGGGACGGCGTCCCCTCATTTTTTTATTGTATCTCAAGCGTCCCCTTACTTTTTATTTTCAAGGGAGACATTAGAGATGCGGGAGGACGCACGCTTTCCACACTAATTATTTTTTAGAAAACGACCAATAAATTAAAAATTTTAAGAAAGAGGTAATGACTGTACCTTCCAAGAAAGTTTAATAATGCTGATTCGCTTATTCACATTTTAACTTCTATAAGTTTGCATATATTGCGCCCAAATTTTAAGTATATTTTTTAAGTTCAACGTATAGCACTATCGTAAATGATGTGTACAGCATCAGAATCTCAAAACAAACAAAAGAAGTTTTTTATATTAAATTTTATGTGCAGAAATTGTTTGAAGTGCCAAGAGATTAATCCTGTATATTATACTTTAAATATAACGAAAATTACATAGTATCATACAGGGTTGTTATGTTTAAAACATTTCGTTTTAAACAGCTGTTTAAAACATTACATTTAAAACAATGTTTTAAACATGATTATTGCTAATAATGTCACAAATTAAAATTTATGAAATAAAATTGCATTAAAAATTTCTAATTAGCTGTATACACTAAAAGACATTCAAATTTTATTAAAATTATAAATTGATTATTCAATTTTAATTAAGTATTTAAAGTAAATTTATTTCCACTAAAATTGGAAATACATAATTTATTTTTTGAAATATCTCAATTATGATTTTTCATATAATATCAAAGTTCTATAACATATTAATAATCTAATTTTCAAAATTAACAGTAGATATTTCAGTGTTAAATTATTTATAAAGACTATCTAGAAACATGCATTTCTGTTTCTCTATCTCATTTTTGTACTATCTGCTATCTTTAATTTCCGTGGATTTTCGAAAAACCAAGAATTTAGTAGTCATCTCTTTGTAATTATGTTGCTCAGTATTATGTAATACCATGATTGCATAATATCTGGATTGCACAATCTCAGTAATTGCTGCTTTTTTTAAAAATAAGCAAAAGTTGAGAGCAATTAGTATTCAGTTTACTAGTAGTAAGATAGCTTTTTTTTTTTTTTTCTTGCAGATTTCCCTTATCTTTTTTTACTTTGTTTTTTAATGTATTGTGCTACCCCAATAATGAAAAATAGTCAACAACTTTTTTTATACATAATTTGACTCCCTGTTATTTTTGTGTTATCAAAATGTATACACAAACTATACCAAAATTAGAGATTAAAATTTAATGGCATGCATAGCCTTTATGGATTTACTTTTTTTTAAAGGTGGTATCCTTTATATACTCTTATTCAGGAAATTAGATAAGAGATCTATTTCTCCTCTTTTCTGAATAAATTCAGCAGTTGGTGCACAGAGAACATTATAATGAGTAAAAAATCTGGGCTAAATGCCTTCTTAATATATTATAAATAATTATTTCTCCCATCAATAGATAATCCTGCAATACTATATAGATATTTGTTTAGTAGTTAAGAAAGATTTTTTATTGTTTTCTTTGATGAGACTGAAAAAGGCATGAAAATGCTGCCAAATTATGTCCTGAACTAATTCCAGTAATTATAAACTTTAAAGCTAAGTCAGCTCCATTCTCCGATTATATATTTGATGCAGTTACCAATTATAAATTTGCCATTGGAGAATCAAATAAAGGGGAAGTAACACCTTTATCATGGTGGTTAAGCCTTGAAAAACACATTGATAAAAATGCCATGAATATCAGTTACATACAGCTACATGTTCTACTGCTGGATTAGAAAAAGTTTTCTGTACTTTTGGTTTTGTGCAAAGCAAAACCAGAAATCGTTTAGGTGTTGATAAGGCTGCCAAACTTATTACCATTTTTAAAGAACTTAACAATTAAATGTTTTAGTTTAGAATAAAAATAAAATTGCTAATTAATGTTTGGTACTTAATATATAATTTTTTCTTCCTTACTGCTGTTTGAAAGTATTTTCATTCTTTATATTTAATAATTTTTGTTCACTTTAATCGAAATTGTGCTGTTGGAAAAAAACGTTTTAAACGTTTAAAACATGTTTTAAACAAAAAAAACATGTTTTTTGTTTTTTTCTAAAAAAAACATGTTTTTTTTTCCAACCCTGGTATCATATTATAACATGTTTCCTTTCAGGAATAGAATTTCCCATTCAAGAACATAAAAAATACTTCCAAACACCATGATCTGTTAACGGTAATTATTTGAAATACACGGAAAACGGAACATAAGCATCTGTAATATGTTTATAAAGACACACAAAATGAGTTATTAATTTTTTGAGAATATTTTATGTGAATTCTGGCTTTTCATGTTTTTTTCTTTTTTTTCACATTAGTAAAAGGAATTTGATTGCAAAATTTTAGCCCTAATGTAATAAACTTTGTGATTTCACGATTGCGACCTCCAATTTGAATTTTTGCCTATTTTTAATTTATCTTTTTTTTTTTTCCCACTGCGATCTTTTAACATTTTCGAAAGAATTTTGGTTACATTGTTTTAGCTTACTGTTGTAAATTTTGCTTTTGCAATTTTTGCCTATTTCTTACATTTTGCAGTGATTTTCCCATATTAGTAAAATGAACCCAATTTCATATTTTTAGTTTGTTATAAATAAAGCTTTCTTTTCAAAGTTTATTCAAAATTCTTACAGCTAAAACTTGAAGACTAAAAAAAATTGCTAGACTTTGATAGCAACTTTGTATTTTTAGTAAGAAAATCTGGTATTTTTATTTACAATAGTAATTTAATTTTAATAAAGGATCTGTTTAATTTTCTAATACTAATCATTAACTGTTAACCCTTATCTAAGTGTAAATCATAGACTTACTGAAAATTTCAAAAAAGGAAAATCATAGAGTGGTTACTGACACAAAATCTAGAAAAGTATAAATAGTTTGAGAACAAACGCTTCTAAAAAGGTTTTTGGGTGAGGAAAAGTAATGAATATTATTAAATTATCACAAAATTAAATGTACTGCTGTTGAATTAAACCCATTTTCAGTTTTATTTAAAGATTTATGAAATAAAATAAATTAATTTCTGCCATTTTTGTTTTTATGTATTAATTTTAAGGGTAATTCATTAGAAAAGTGCATTTTAAATAAATTATCTAGTATAAAGTATTATTTACTTTCGAAATCTACTTTAAAAAGCTATCTTTAAAAAAATTGTTTGATTCTTTAAACACTTTATAGAATAACATGTACTCAAAAAATTTTATTATTAATATCGACTTTTATTCTTGTTAGTAATGTGGTAATATTCATTGCTCCGAATCATGCATTTAAATTTAAATTATATTTAAATCTTTCAATGAAAATATCTAGGTATTAAAAATAATTTCTATGTCAAATTTAAAATTTCTAGCCCTGACAGTTTCAGAAGACTAGCAATTTTAGAAAACTTCCAGCTCATTTTATCACTTAAAATTCTGAATTATTAAAAGGCTACTGTTCATGAGCATCTACATGTTAATACTTATCACTATGTCTTTTTCAAATTTCTTTCAAAAACCAACCTAGGTATTAAAAATAATTTCTATGTCAAATTAAAAATTTTTAGCCCTGATAGTTTCATAAGACTAGTAATTTTAGAAAACTTCCAGCTCATTTTATCACTTAAAATTCCGAATTTATAAAAGGCTATTGTTCGTGAGCATCTACATGTTAGTATTTAACTATGTCTTTTTCACATTTCTTGCAAAAACAAGCTTCAGATAAATAGTGACGAGACGATTTTAGAAGATTTACCCATCAATTAATCCTTTTAAAATTTGAATTAAAAAAAAAAATTTAGCGAGCATGCAAGTCATGAAAGTGCATATTCGAGACCCGCAAGAAAAGTGACACATCTTACAGAAATTGATTTTGCGTCTTATTCCACTAATAATTCTGTCATAGGTGTATCTTGCTAGGCAAAAAGTTTAAGAGGTTTAGTTGTAATAGAAATCACTTTGTTATGCTTGTCCTGATCTCAAAAGAGGGGTGGATTGTGTGGGGTGGTAAACCCTCCAAACCTCATCAGATGATTTCATTCTTAAAAGTCTAACTTTTATACACAGTTTTACACAGACTTCAGAGCTAATTGCTAGAATTTCAAGATTCAATAAAATCATGCAAATCTACTTTTGCCTCTCCCTTTTGTCGAAATGTGTCACTTTTGTTGAGGGTTAGCGACATGCACAATGATTGAAGTTTCTTGACATATCATGATGAGAGGGAAATTTTAGTCTGTTCCTTTTGCTTTTCACATTTTTAAAATTCTAATTAGTTTTTAAATAAAATAATATATTGCATTTACATATTAGAAGTAAGTTAATTATTAATTATAGCTCAAGTTTTTCTTCAGAAATCTCAAAAAGGCACAATTTTCTGAAATATTCCGCAAAGGACTTTTCTTTGTTTCCTCTTTTCCAAATTTGTATTTACGAAAAACCAATTTAAGCCAGCATTTGAGTTCTAAATGTATTCTTCAGTACAATAAAAAGTATTATTTATCAATTATGTTCGGCCTTGATTACATATTTTGTAATATTTCTGGCATATATTTTGTTAATTTTGGCTTAATTGTCTAGATGACAAACATGTTAAATTTTTTCCAAAATTAGAGCTTGGTACAGTGGCATATACAGGGATGCCACTCAGAAAATAGCAAAAAAGAGGAAATAATGCGTAAAGTAAAATTTACAACATTTTTCTCAACTTTATGTGTGAATTTTGAAAATTATATTGTTTATAATAAACTAAATAAAGGATTACAACTTTTTTTTTGTTGTAAACTTTTAATTTATAAGTTAAAATGATTTTTCTTTATTTCACAGTATTTTACATCAATTAAGGTAACCCAGCAACAGGTTCAGTGAAAAATTTTATGTATCGCATCATTTTAAACCAATTCAAGTAACCCAGCAATAGATTCAATGATTATTCCATGAGTGAATAGCAAAATTTTGCAGGGTTTTTTTTTTTTTTTTCACGAAAATAACTGTTTTATTTAGCGATCGTTTGACGAAAGCCGCCGTTTCACATCATGATCGTTTGATGAAAATCATCGTTCCACATCGTGATCTTTTGACAAAAATCGTCGTTTCACATTGCGATCGTTTCAGAAAAATCACCGCTTCGTTTCGCGATCGTTTGACGAAAATCGCCGTTTCATATCGCGATCGTTTGACGAAAATCGCCTTTCATATCGCGATCGTTTGACGAAAATCGTTTTACATTGCGATTGTTTGACGAAAATTGCCGTTTTATTTAGCGATCGTTTGACGAAAATAGCCGTTTCTCATCATGATCGCTTGACGAAAATCATCGTTTCACATCGCGATCATTTGACGAAAATCGCCGTTCCACATCATGATCGTTTGACAAAAATCATCGTTTCACATCGCGATCCTTTGACAAAAATCGCCGTTTCACATCACGATCGTTTGACAAAAATCATCGTTTCACATCGCGATCCTTTAACAAAAATCGCCGTTTCACATCATGATCGTTTGACAAAAATCATCGTTTCACATCGCGATCCTTTTACAAAAATCGTCGTTTTATTTAGCGATCGTTTAAAGAAAATCACCGTTTCGTTTCGCGATCGTTTGATGAAAATTGTTGCTTTTTATCGCGACCGTTTGATGAAAATTGCTGCTTTATATCGCAACCGTTTGATGAAAACTGCTGCTTTATATCGCGACCGTTTGATGAAAATTGCTGCTTTATATCGCGACTGTTTGATGGAAATAGCCGTTTTTTTTCGATCTTTTAACGAAAATCGATGTTATATTTTGCGATCGCTTGACGAAAAAAGCTATTGTTCTTCGCGATCGTTTGATGGAAAAGGCTATTTTATTTCGCGATCGTTCGACGAAAATCGTTATTTTATCTCGTGATCGCATAATGAAAGTTGCGAATTCTTAAAAATTTAAAAAAGCGGAAATCCGCCAAAAGGCGGAAAAGTGGCATCCCTGCATATAGGCTCAGAATATTAAATAGTCTATTCATCATGCATAACATTCCTGCAAATTTTGAGCTCAGACGAAAGCACTGTTTGAACATTGATATGTTCAAACACACATACATATCTTGATTCTTGGTAAGAAGCGACTTTGGGATTCTGAAAGGAAATACCAAAATTACACACATGCATAAGCTCATGCATAGAGAATAAGAAAATTGTTGTAAAAATACGCAAAATGTATTCAAAGGACTTCAAAATGTAAAGATATCAAATTTTCATTATCTTATATTTTCTTTGGCATGTTTATACATCTTACACTATACGTGACCGTAAAGTAAAAGTACAATAATTTTCAATGTTCCCTGTAGAAAACATTTATCCTATAGCTATTTTTAAAATAAAAAATATAGAACATTCTAATAAAAATTTTGCTGTGCGAATTTGTGTTAATGAATTATGAATTCCATTCCAAAAATTTTCAGGCATGAAATAAAGTTTACATTTTTTAATCCTATAGAAAGCTATTCGGCATCCAATAGATAAACAAAATTTGAATAAATTAATTTAAATTTAATTTTAAATTTTAATTTAATTTTTCAATTACTTTTTTCTGCAATTACAAACATAAAGCAAGATTCATTATCAAGTTTCACCTACAGATATACAAACACTAATGTTCGAAACTATGAGTGTCCCTCCACTTTTTTTCCCCCAGGACTACACCACAGATTTTAACCACCATACTCATTACTCATGATTTGATGTCAAATTCACACACCAATCACAGAGCAGAAAAGAGTTTTTCGCAAGTACTTCCCAAAAGGTGGTTTGGTTAGCTGGTTCTATTTTAAACAGTAATTTTAAGTGGAAATAATAGCATTTTCAGTTATAGCAGAAAATTGGAAAAGTGAGAGAGTGATAAAAAAAGGAGTCTCCTGTCTAAATCGAGAGAATTGGCAAGTACGGATATTGATACAAAACATACACACAATACATCTAAATCAGAATAAAAAATAAGAATGCACTGATGTTTTTTTTTTTTACAAAGACATAAGTACTTACTTGCAAACTTGTTGAATTTTAACACCAAACACTCCTCCAGATTTGGATGATGGAATTCTTCGCAAAGATAGCTCTGGCGGTTCATATTTAAGGCTAACAGTTAGCATAAGCTATACAATATTAACAAAAAATGCTTTCATGCACAGTAAACACAACAAAAAATTAACAATAAAATAGTATGTATTTTAAATATAATTATTTAAAATACATAAATAATAAAAAATTAATAAATAATTATAATATAATTAATAATTTATTACAATATAATAAATAATAAAATAATAAATAAAAATTTTTAATAAATAATTTAAGTGGAAAAAAAGCAATATTCTTAAAGCAGTACTGAGAAATGCACTACCTTAAAAGGATTCTTAAAACTATTTCATGAAAATCGTTTCTAAAGTATTGTCAAGAATAAATAAATTATTGTGCGACAGACAAGAAAAACCTCAAGTAGGTTTCCTGCTTTTGAAGGTTCCAAAACTTACAAGAAAGGAACTTCATCTGCAGGAGCAAGATTGAAAAAGCTGCAATAATTCTCAGAATTATCAATTGAACAGGAGAAAAGAAAAAGCCGGACTTCCCTAAAATAAAGTTGATTGGCCATGGCCAGTTACCCTGGTCTTTTTCTTGTCTAAGTCAAACAGTAGAGTGGTTCTGTAATTGCATAGCATAGATGACAAGTAGTTTTTCATGTTATTCAATAGTGGAAAAGAAATGGAACTTTGATCAATCAGAAGATTGTGAAAATTACAGCATTTTTGCAAAAAAAAAACAAAAAATATACAACAGGTAACAATGATACATCAAATTTGTGATAATTTGAAAAGCTCTGTTAATATACAACAGGAAAAATCTTTCACTTCTTTAACCGGACATAAGAAATCTTGTTACTTTCTTTTTATATGTCCTTTGCAAGATAAAATAATAGAATAAATGGTCTGAAAAACAGAAGAAAAAATTCTGAAAATTCTTTCTGGCAATTTACGCATTGTTTCACACAAAAAAGCAATTTGATGAATAGTTAAATTTATTTAATATACACATGCAAAAGCAATTTAACTAACATATATAAATGAATTAGTTAATTATACATAAATCAGAGTTTTTTTCCACTGCCTGCCTCTCTCCCTTTTTCTAAACTACCTTTCTTATCCTAAATACAAAAATATATTTCGTGTCTCTTAATCAAAAATTTGTGCTCTTACTTGTCTTTTGTATTGAAAAATTTGCTTACATAGTAAAAACTGATTCATTGTTGTTTGAAATGAATTTTTCAACTTTTAAATATTAAATCTGCCTTTAAAAATAAAAAAGTGCTCATAAAATGTAAAATGTGTTCTTAATGAAAAAAGGCTTGTAAGAATTAAAATATTTCCTTATGAATCTAAAATGTGCCCCTATGAATTTAAAGAGTCCTTATCAATTTAAAATTTACCCTTTTCTCAGAAACAGCATATAACATTTTTTTAAACCTGAGGGCAACTGTAAACAAATAAGTATTAATATTTCATCTTTTTTGCATTCATAGCTGTTTATATCATTTAGAAAAAAATTCTTAAACAGGAACTGTGTCAAATTTTTAAAAAATGCACCAAGATCTTTTAAAAAGGAAAGGCCAAACTTATAAAGTTATAGATAAAATCTATAAAGTCATGTGACATCTTTAGGTGAAACTTTTGGCAAAACCAATTGGGTATTACAGAAGGGCAATTCCATCAGCATATGCCTACACTTTAAATGCCATAAAATACTTTTTACTTATGAGAATTTTTTCATGATTTTAGTTATTCTATAAAATAGTTTAATGATTGTAAATTTTCTACAAATTGTAACTGTTTATCATCAACCACAGGATAATTAAACGGGTTTACAGAAGAATTACAATTATCCTGAATGTGCATATTGTGAAATAGATAAATTACATAACAAATAGCATTTATCTTTTTTTAATAAAATACCATAATTTAATTTGAAAAATTGGAGTTATTGAAAACCCCCTTTTCTCCCTTGATTTATTAGAAACCTTTCTGAATTTTCATGTTATTTAATTTGATTTTTTTATATAAATTGCCCGATAGAGTTGGCTTCCAAATTGAGAAAGAAAAATTGTGCTGTATTTTGTGCATGCACATTTAAAAACTATTTAACATTAAAGTTCCTATTTTATTGATAATTGAATATATTCATTTCAAACTTTAGTTCATCTTGCATTTTATGAAATTTTCAGAAAAATTAATGCCTTTTTTTTTTTTTTTTTTTTTTTTTTTTTTTTTAGAAATTTAGAAACATTATAAGAAAAAAAATTGGAATTTTCAAAAATTAAAATTATTGTGAACAGATCTACCACTCTTACAAAAATGTATACGAACATAGAAAACAAGACTTAAAAGCTATCACAATTATATTTATATTATAAAATACAAAAGTTGGTACTAAATATGATGTTTTCTACAATTTTTTTAACTTCTAAACATCATACTTTTCAAAATTTTACACCATTGAATAGAGAAAAAAAAAATGTACTAACAAATGCAGTATGTTTGAAACATGTATCACAATTTACTAAAATTTTGTGGTTTGTAAAATAATTTTCCAGCATGAATTTATCTCAGATTAAGATAAATCTGTTTGAATTTAGCATTTGTTTCCAGCTTATATTCCTTAAAATTAACACATAAAAAAGTAGCAAAATAATATAAATAAACAGAAATTTAACAAACATGTAATCAAACTAAGTTTTTAAATCACTAAAATGATCAGAATAAAAGGACTGCATGAGTGTTGAAATCATGGCAACTGCTTTGGCTATTAACTAATATGAAAGTGTAAAGAATAGAATTTTACATATTTAATTGCCTGTGTGGGCACTCAGCATTGCAGAAGTTCTGGGGTATTTTGGCCACCAAGGGTGAAGTTTACATAGATATGATGACATTTTCTCCAGCTGTGGACTTAGAATGTCTTAATCAATCTTTGGCTCTGACAGGAAGTCTCTTTCTTATAAGCCGATAAAAGAGGCTGCCTGAATGCTTTTATTTGAAAGGGATAGAGACACGTTACATTTTCCCACAAGTAGCCTGAGTGTGACCTCAATATTTTAGTGAGCCAATTCAAAAGAACTTTAAGGCTGACATCACCTTTTAGCTCTTTCATGGGTGATTAACAAAATCCCTCCCTAATTGATTTGTTTTTGAGGGGAGAGACAAATGTGAAATGGCCAGTCTTGGTTGCGAAAAGAGAGTACTGAGAAGTGGTGCTCAGTAAGACTTCTGGAAAGATAGTCAATAACACTGGAGGTGTTGAAATTGATCGTGATCTATGGTGACACTCTTACTTCAACCATATAGAGAACCCTCTTCTTCATCGGTCTTCTGATATGAGACACTTTCTCAGCGCCGTGCAAAAAGGGAGGCGGTCACCCTGGACGCAAAAAATTAAGGGGTGCCAAATTTATACTACAATGTCATTTTTTGACCTGTCACAAAAAAAAAAAAGTTGAAGGAGGGGGACGCCAAATTGCAATTTTGCCCCAGGTGCAGTTTTCTCGCTGCATGCCCCTGCACTTTTTAGAGAGATATCTGCATTTGTTTCGATTAGTGTCAGCCACAGGACTCTAATGCTAAAAAAAAGCTACACATGATTAATTTTATGTTAAATGAGACGTCTTTGTAAAGAAAGTGTTTTTTAATAATTTAAATTGATTGTGGAGGTGGATTTCTACTCAGTGTTGCCATTCTATTAACATAGATCGAGTGAGATTCACAACAAAAGTATCACTTTTCATGTATTTTAAATCTATTTATTTGAATGTAAAATTGATACTTTTCAAATAAAAAGCTTTTTGGCATTATTAGAAGGCAATTGATATACATATATGTGTAAGAAAATGGCCTTCTCTTACAGTTTACAACGTCAGAGGTCCAAAAAATCAATACCCTAGAATTTTAAAATTCAATTTTTATGCTGAGTTCCTAAATGTTCCCGTGACTGGAAATTCACTAAAAGTGAGAATGTAAGTGTGCTTGTTACATGGCCAAATTTAAAAAGAACTTGTTAATTATTTCTTCATAAATATAAATAAAGACTAAAATTGAAAGTAAACAATGATTTTTGACTACATACTATATAATTATAGACAGGATGAACAGTTTTCCCCCCTCAATTATGGGTAGTGCAAGAAAGTTGCCAGTGTTGGCACAAAGTTTACACAAAAATTGAGATTTTTTGGACAATTCCTTGATTTCCTGCAAACAGCTCGAGTTTTGCTCAAATGTTGGTTTTTGAGCTGTTTTAACAAAACTTTTTTTAATGTTAAATTTATTTTAGTTAAATTTACTTGAAATGTCATATTTGTATATCCGATGTTTAAATAAGCTCCGATTTTAAAGGAATTCGAATTAGGTAATTTTTATAGTCTTTTCGCAGTGAGCAAAAATTACAAATACTGTTTGGTTCATTCGTCGCTTCTTCTCTTTTGTTTTTATTATGTTCCTCTCCCTGCCTTCTGTTTTTTGATGAATTTTGATGAATATTCAGAGCCACATATCTGGATGATGAATCACAGCATGAGTTGACAGCAGTTCTGGAAAGGAAGGAACAGTGTTGAATTCAGATATTTTTCTCCGGGAAGGACTTCTGTGGCCCCAGAGGGGACATTATGGAGTTCTGGGGAAGGGGACATTTCATTGCTCTGGAAGGAATGTCCCCACAGGCCACCCCTGGATTCAACAATGGGAAGGAAAAAGTGGACAGAAACCAATAATAATGCAATCAGTCATCATGAGGATGACGAAGGAAATAAGAGATGGCAGAAATTGCAAGATGGGATGTTAATTATTTTTTTCTCTAAAATGCAGATATTGTTGGAAGATTCAAATAGTTGAAATTGGCATTTCATCTGAATCAGGATTTGAACTAGGGCCTTCAAAAGCAGACACCTTTGATACACTAAAAATTATATTTTAAGTAGATTCAACAAAAAGAAATTTAATATTTAAAAAAAATTGCCAAAAAAGTTCAAAAATCAGCATTTGAGCAAAACTTTAAGCCATTTGCAGCAAATCAAGGAAATGCCAAAAAAAATCTCAATTTTTTGTGTGAACTTAATTCACAAGAGGCAACTTTTCTATGCTACCCATCATCGAAAATTGAAAAAAGTTTTTCTGGTCCACCCTAATAGACAATCCAATTAATTTCTGAAAATATTAAAACTTTATATATATAATAATTCATGTTAAAAATATTTTTTTATGTAAATTAAACTTTAAGAAATATAATTTTATATGTTCAAAAGATTTGTCAGTATCATAATTAGTTTACTATTAAGTGTTTAATATTCATAATTTTATTACTATTGAGATTTGAGTCTTACTAAAAATAAATAATTTAAGAAAAATAAAAACAGAAGACTAACTTTAGTATTATCATAACTTGGTCGAATACCACTTACATTAAGAAATAAAATATACAAACCTCTTGTAAACTAACAGATTTTTCTTGAATTTTGTCTGTTAACCAGCTTTGACTAAGCTCTAAAGCCCCTTTTCCCCTTAAAATTGGTCCCTGCTGAGTGTTTTCATAGCAAAGTATTCTTAGTGTTTGTGAACCTTCTAAGTCTATAACAAAATCCTAGGAAAAAGGCAAGAAAAAATATGTAAGTTCTAAACAACAACATTTGAAAAAACAAATTATAAGTATATGATTATTTAAATTTTAAATTGCATAATGTTTTATTTTAGCAGAGTAAACTATGTATTTAAATTCCTTAATCCTACATGCAAAAAAGATCCTACATAAAACAAAAAAAGGTTTTTATTTCAATACCTTAAATTATTAAAAATTGGTGAAACAGAGTGAGAATATTTTAATAGTTTCATCTTTTGAAAGGGGAAATTTATTTACTTGGTTAAAAATTGGCTCTGTTGTAGAATAACATGTCTTTGTTTTTGCTTTATTGAAGAAATGTCCATAAGAATCTACTTCAAAGCACAAATAAACATCTGTAATAAAATAAAATAAAAATTAAAAATGCATATAAATTACACAAATAAAACTAAAATAAAGTTTGTAAAACATGTGAAGTTTAATTAAAATTGAAATTATTTCTAATTCATAATGCACAATTGAATTGAGTAAATTACCCGAAGGCCTTGTTAAACCATGTAAACTATGAACCACTAGATGTAAATCTCCAACTAGTAAATCTTCATCTTTACCTAAATTTAAAAAGAGAGAGTTTTAAAGAAAAATTATAATAATCTGTAAAATTATATATATAAATGATATATGATATATATAATTCAAATAATGAATACAATGAAAATATCAATAAATATGATAGCAAAATACAATGAAAATATGACTGCAAAATTTAACATTGTTAATAAAATAATATAATAAAAATGCAGTTTCAAAATATAATTATTAACTAACAGTTTTTAAGATAGCATCAATTTATAAAAAAGAAAGATTTTAAAAAAATTATATAAAAATCCGCAAAATTATCTATAGATAAATGATGCATAAAATATATATTCAAATGATTAATATAATGAAAATATGATAGCAAAATTAAACAATAATAATAAAATAATACAATATGAATACTTTCAAAATATAACTATTAATTAGCTGGTTTTAAGAAAAAATCTCTAAACAATACATAATTGATATATCCAATATATTGTTTAATAGTTTATAAAAAATAACGGTAATGAAATTAAACAAAAAGAAATTAATGTTATTTTTTAAAAAAATTCTTTTTCATTAGAAATAAAACCGTACAATTAGCTAAATTGTAAAAACTTTGTTCATTTCTCAACTGTATCCAAAAAACTGTAATCTAAGATATGTTGGCATAAATAATTGTTTTCCCTGAAATTTAATGTATTTGATAAAAAGGATTTGGAGAGGGTTTCAATGCAACTCTGGTATTTAAAAATAAAATATCCCCGATTTTTTTTTTTTTTTTTTTTTTTTTTTTTTTTTCAATAAAAATTTGGTTTAAACAAAGTTGTAAAACCCTCCACAATGGTCAACTTTAATATAGATGAATGCTGAAAAAAAGTATGTGCTGTATAAATTTTCAATTTTTAATTATTTTTCATATTGTTATATAGTTTGCATAAAGTTTATATAAAGATTTAAATTGGATGAGTACTTTAATTTAAAATTTCTTCATTTACAATAATAATAGAGATTCTGATGTAAGTAGTACATAAAAAATTCTCTGACATTTTGCTCAAATTTTTTAATTCCCTGACTTTTCCCTGAGCTGTAGGAACCTTGTTGGAAGCCTTCAGAAATCAGCATCTTTTCTCGCTATTGAATATGCTTGTTGCAACAACTGATACATATGAAATTTAAGCAAACTAGGTAATTACAAAAATAATAAATTAGTTGTCTCTTAAATTATGCCATTGGGTAACAAGATTAAACTTCTTCAAGATATAAATTTCTTCAATCTGGGAAGAATGAAACAATATAAATATTCAGCAAATGCATACATATAAATATGGATCAAAAATTAAAAAAAAAAAAAAAAAAAAAAAAAAAGGTTTACCTGTTCTTAACAGGAAGGATCCAAGATTTGTTCCCAAATGCTAAAATAAATAAAAATGATAAAAATATAATAACTATAATGAAATATATTGCAGCACAGTTAACTCTTTCAAATCAATATTATTTAGTTAGGACAGAAGATTTTACAGCTACAACAGACTCCCTCAAATAAGCACAGCTTGGGACCAGAGGTTGTGGATTTTAGAATTTTGCAGATTTCTGGTCATTGCTTTGTTTACATTTTTTAAACAGTAATTCGGATGTTATTAATAATGCAATCGAAATTATAATGAATGCTTACAATATAATAAAATATTGAAATAAGTAATAAACTAAAATAATAAAAATTTAGACAATTTTTTAAATGATTAAAATATTAAAAGAAGAAGTCAAGTTATCAATATTTATTATAAAGAAGAAATTTATTTTAATAAATTATTCAATGAAACTTGCCTCATAAAGATATATTACTAATTCACATCAAAATAATAAAACAAGGAAGTTTTATTTCAGGTTTAGCCAGACTTAATAACCAAAAAAAATTTATTAATACATAAATATATTTGGTAAGAAGATTGTGATTACCAGTGATATCAACAATATCTTGTATTTTCTCAGAATTTTTTTTTTCTTTCTTCATGAAAAAACATGAATTCAATAATAACTTAAATTACATGTTAAAATATATATTGAATTGATATAAAACTAAAATAGTCAAATCTTATATTTAAACTGAATATTTCATTGTTTACATCTGTAAATTATGTGTGGATTTTAGAGAGTTGCAAATTTGAGAGAGTCTACTGTATTTTGTTTACTTTAAGATCGACTAAAACTAAACAATATTTACATAAAAATTTGCAGATAGAATTTTATTTTGCATAGTGCAAAAGAAAATTAAAATTCTAAATATTTAAAGCAACATTATATAAATATTCAAATTTATTGGTTGTTGAATAATATGTGTCTTTTTTTTAATGTACGGAGTTCTGCCTCCTGCAAGCTGCACTCGCCAAATTCCATCCACTTTCAGGTTTTAAAAATATGGTAATTTGCTCTGTTAAAAAAAAAACTAGGTAATTATGGAATACTGAATGATATTACCAGTGGCAGTCTTCTGTAATAATCGAATTGTATTCAGTCCCCTTTGACCATGATTTTTTGGTTCCCAAGGCCACATCCACTGCAATAACAATAGCTGATATGTTATTTGGGTATTCATTGATTAAGTAAGATCCATCACACATGACACATTTAAAATCATCTTGTATAGAATGATCCAGAAAAAATATAGGTCGCTGCTTCTTGAACTTTAATATTGTGAAGAAGAAAAGTTTTCTTTTTATAGGCATAAGAAAATTCTTTGAGATATATCTTATTTTTCCCCCAATTAAAGATTTTTGCATGTAATAATTTAATCATTTTAAAATTTTCTTTCTTTTTTAATATCATGCATAAATATGTTTTTCAATTTAACAGTGTTTGGCAATAACATTTTGGCTTTTGATACATAATTTTGCTCATTAAATTATTTTTTCAAGTAATAATACAATTATTTCATAATTTTCTTTTTTTATATATATATGTGGAAAAAAATAAAAAACAGTATTAATCACAATTCTTAAAAAAATTTATTACTTAATATTTAATACCTATTACGTAACAAAATTGACTATGACTTATGATTCATGTTGTTTATTTAGTTTATTAAGGTGAATGTGACATTTCAACTTGTGATATAGAATTTCTGTGCATGTCTTATTGTGGAAATATGGCTGTATGTTTAGAAATATTATTTGTGCTTTTTTTAAATGCAGCAACAATAGGTATTTTTTTTTAATCCTTACTAATATTATAAATCGGAAAGTGAGTTTGTTTGTTTATTCTGCTTTCATGCCATAACTACTGAATTGATTGCTTTGAAATTTTGCAGACGTAAAGTTAGAAGTCCGGATTAAATAATAGGGTACTTTTTATCCCGGAAAAAATTGATATTCCCGAGGGAAAACAAAAATATAGTTTGCTTGATGGATGGATTGGAGATGGGGCTGTGTGTCATTTAAAACAAGATAAAATATTGCAAACGAATGTAAACAAGTAAATTTAGAAGCTAAATGATACGATAATGAATCCCCGAAAATGAGGAATTCCCGAGGGATGACGTACAATTTGTTTTATCGTCTAAACTGTTTTTTTACATCTACTTATATATTGCAAACGAATATGAACATGTAAATTTAGAAGCTAAATGATACGATAATGAATCCTCGAAAATGAGGAATTCCCGAGGGATGACGTACTATTTGTTTTATCGTCTAAAATGTTTTTTTTTTTTACTTATCCTGAAATAACTATAAGTCAACGAATTACTAATTGGTATAAGTATTAGTTACATTATTTAGTTCTTGAGATATGCGATAGATGGTGCTGGGTGTTTTTAAAACGTGGTAACGATGTGCAGTAGCTGTATAATAGTTAGGTTAGGTTAGTTTAGTGCTTTTTTTCTAGATAGATATCTAAAGTAGTTATTGTTTTTTCGATAGGTAATTACACCGCTTTGCTCGTCGTTTAGATTGTTATAGTTTAGTTTGGGATTTTAGTTTAGTTTAGGTTTATAGTTTACTCATATTTTCACAATGCCTCGCAAACGTAAATCTAATTTGTCGAGCACCTCATCTAAAGCTCGGGCAATGAAAATTGCCCGATCTCAAGAATCGTCTCTCCATGCTGAATTAAGAAGGCGCGAACAAGCAGAGCGTCAGGCTGCTTCGAGAGCTGCTGAGCTACCATCTCAGCACCAGCAAAGACTTGAGGAGCAAGCCGCTCGCCAAGCTTCTTTGAGGGCTTCTGAGAATGATATTCGTACTCAAGTCCGTTTATCGCAACAGGCTCAACGTCAGCATGGTCAGCTCTATGTAGCGTGTTCCCGGGTTTCCAGTGCCCAAAATCTGCATGTTTTTGCTCCACAAGGGAAAACATATAATATAGTGTACCATTCAATTTTGGTTTAACAACTAATCAAATCCAGCGTTACATCGTGCTTCTTACATTTTTCCGTGGAAATGAGAAGTTTTCTTATAGTTGTGCTTTATACCGCAAGATAACCGAATTCCACGCGGGCGAAGCCGCGAGCGGAAAGCTAGTTAGGAAATAAATCACTATAAAATAATGAAATTCTGAATAAAAAACTTAAATTAGATGAATTTAAAAAAAGGTTTTAAATAAATAAAAGGTTTGTATTTTAAATTAAATAAATTCAATAGACTTATAACAAAGGAAACAATAATTCGCTATTTATGAACTATGCCAGGCTAACATGAAAGTACTTTTAATTGTTAACTATGATTTATATTGTTTACATCTTAAATTGAATAGCATATTCCAGAGAATTGCAAATTACACAGCAAGATAAATCAGAGAATCAACTGTATTTTAAAATAACATGCATGTATATATATATATAATAAATCTATACAGTTAAAAAAAAAAAAAAAAAAAAAGCACAATAAATTGATAGCAAATAGAATACTAATCAAATACTTACTTTTCGACATGAGGTAACCCAAGCTTGCAGTTCATAAGGACTTATAGCTGAAGTAGAATTAGTAGCTGTAACATAAAATACTTATAAATTTAATGCTAATAACATACTAGCATTTATATTTAAACTTACACATAAATTGAAATTACTTTTAATTTGTAAAATACATGGTAATTATTAAATCTTTTCTTTTTTTTTTTTTTTAACACTATCTTTTTAAAAATATGACTGAATCCTACACGATCAATCATTTTTTTTTCTATTTGATCAGACATTATAAAGAATAGCTACGATGGGAAAAAATCATTAAAAGCATCTCATCATCATTCAACACTAATCCAGACAATCTAAATCTATGAAGTTGCCCAAGCAAGATTTAGATTTACTGCATTTAAGGTTTATATCATAATTTCCCAAAGAAGTGGACTGGCTTTTCCCAATTTCTTTTTTATTTATTGCCGAAACGTCAGTGAAGGCGTACTTTGGAGACACGAAATTTTTTTGTGTCTGTCTGTCAGTCAGTCTGTCAGTCTGTCTGTTCCGCGATAACTTCGTAAAAAGCATCCGATTGGCTTGAAATTAAGTGGGTATGTTAGTGAGGCACTGGGATTAAGCTGTATTGTTTTTTGTAAGATTTGGTTCATTCGTTCGAAAAATATAGAATATTTTATTTTGTGCAATAATGCTTTTCAATGGCAAATCCAATTATTTTCTTTTTTTTTTTGAGAGAGAGAGAAAATGTCACATTATGATAAATGGATGCTGAAATTTACCAGTTAAATTATTCGTATTGTTTTGAATTTTTGTCTATTCATTTGTCAGATTTTTAAAATTATTACTGTAAATTTTAGAGATTTTTTATAAATGTATTCCAATAATATAAACTAATTTGTTTTAGAGACTTACTTATTTCAAATGTATTTATTTCATTTCCTTTATTTTCTCTTAATGGTTGCTAAGCAACCATTCATTCTAATCCTTATTTTTATGATGTTATAAATTTGACTGCGTGTAATTATTGAACGCGAAAATTTAAATGAAGTCAAAGTCAAAACTGATGAATTAATATCTTTGTATCTTTGTCTATAACTATAACATAGCCCAGAAAAGAACATAGGCTATGTTTTATTGATTTTATTCACATATTTTCCTTAATAATTCAAAATTTCCTTCTTTTTCATGCAGAACCAATAGCGATCTTTTAGATAAAATTTAACCAATTTCCTTTATCGTTGCCAAAAAAAAAAAAAAAAATCAAAATCTGGAATAATTTGTCAACGGCAATAAGTTTCAATTGAGCAAGTTCCATTCGAAAAATTAAACTAAGAAAAAGTAAATATGACGTCAGAATTAAAATTAAAATAAATATAGTACTTTGTTAAATATTAAACACGGAAATTTGTTTCGTTAATAAGAATTTTTCTGACAAAAATGGGGGCATAATTAGAAGTAAAAGAAATAAAAAATAATTATATTTTTAACAAATATTTCACCTGATAAAATTTGACGTCATAATTGAAATAAAACAGGTATTTTATAGTAGTCGTTAAAAATATAAGAACTCATGAATAATGACGTCACTGCCGAAACTTCAGTGAAGGCTTATTTTGGCGGCACAAAATTTATTGTTTTACCCCTATGTCAGTCTGTTCTGTCTGTCTGTCTGTTTGGCCGCGATATCTGCCACAAAATGCAATCAAAACTTCTTTTTTTTGGAAACAAAATTGTAAAACCCTAGATTACTGAGTTTACACTTTCAAAAGTTCCTGATACATCAGATTTAGGTGTGGACAGGTATGTAGAAGTATGAGGATAATGAAAAATGCTTATTAAAACTGTTACTTATCCTTATAAATCAAAATGTATAAAGAAATACAAGATATACGATAACCATTAGCAAATTGATAGAAAGTTACAAATTTAAGTTTAATGAGACTACGGGGGATTCAGGGGGGCGGAGCCCCCCTGAAGAAATCTACTATGTTATAATAAAAAAAAACAAAATTAATAGATCATGAAAAATTCAGAATATCCTAACATAACTAAATCTTTAATTTAACGCTTTTGTTGGCTAAAAACTTATTCTTATTTTATTCTTATAAATAATTACGTAATTTGAAAATTTTAAATTACAGTTTCCAGGAAGTTGAATATTACCCAAAGTGTGTTTTAAAAAAGAAATGATCTGCAAAGCTGACGCTGAGGCTCTTGATCTGCAGATTTACTAGTTAAATAACATTGGTTAAGAAACATAGTGGGTTTATGTTATTCTGTTCTATAGGGCTTTCAATTATACAGTTCTGACATTAAAAGATCCTTTTTAACTTTTGTCTAGCTTCTTTTGGTTTATCACCCTGAATAACTGCTGGCAGTAAAATGATATTTGAGTTACATGCACATATTTTATAGGGCTCACTTTTTTTTTTAACATTTGTCCTGTTTCTTCTAGCTGTCTGCTTTATGACTTTGGTAGAATGTTTACAGCTTATTTCTGTTCTGCATCCCCCCTTTCCTCACATTAAGCTTAAATTTAATTATTTTTATTCACTCTGAGCTATTGATTCAGCAACTATTTTGACTGTTCTTACTTTTTTTGTTAGGGACTTTAGTTTACAAGATATCAATCTCTCAGATTTCAATCTCTCTTCAATTTCTAAAAAATTCAAACTTATCATAACTTGAAATATAATCTTTTCCAAAACTTTCAAAGAAAGCAAATGGCAGTGTCATTCTACTGTTAAGAGATTATACAAGTATAATGTTATCAACGTTTTGCTAATTTTGAACCCCCACCCCTTATGATATCATACGGTATTACACGTTGAACACCTCATCCCCCTGCCACACACAAACCAGATGATATTGTTATCTTCTAATAATGTTATTGTTATTGTCTTTTTAATTATTATTTAGCTAAAAAAACTTTTTTTTTTTTTAGATTTCTTTTTATATTCTTGCAGTGATATACACATATGACTACACATTTATTCGTCAAATACTTTACTGATTCAAGAAGTTAATAAAATATCAATACATGAAACAAACTTATATCAAAAATAGTTATTTAAAAGTATTTAATAATAGCCTATTTTTTGCATAATGCATTCAAAAGTAATATTGTTTTCTTGCATTTGTCCCCTGCCCGGAGAGACTAAAAGCAAAACTTATCAACAAAACAGTCAACAACATTATTTGCCTTTCTTTACTAGTAAACACAAGTATCAGTTCTTACATATTATGCTGCTGATTTCTTTAACAATGAAATATATGTGATTTGGAGAAGAACAGGAATGTCAAATGTTGAGGTATTCTAAATTTTAAAATGAAATGATTTTACAAACATTTAATGGCTTCAATAATAGTTTTGTATTTTTATAAAAACATATAAAAATAATAATAAAATAATAAAAAATAACAGTTTATTTGGATGTAAAGTAAAAATTACTGAAAAAAGAAAATTTTGGTTGGATCAAAAAGAATAATATCAAAAAGCATAACCCTTAGAGATATTTTACAATATCAAGTACCAGGACCCCCCCCCCCCCCTTAAAGTGATAGTCTTATTTATACAATGCCCTAAATGCCATTCAATCTACTCCAAGGTTTGTAAATACTATGAAATTTTCAAAAATAACCAATATTTTGATATGTTTCTGATATTTTAGATATACAGTTTTCATACAGTTATAAAAAAATAATTATAGAATTCAATTTAAAGTATACATATATAGAACCATTATACAATACTACAATTTAACATTAAAATATAGAATAACCCATAAAATAACAAACTATATCAAATAGAGGAGTTGGCAAATATATATACATATAAAATCAAATTTATAAAACAAAATTTTTAAAGTAAAACACTTTTATTTAATTAAAAATTTTTAATATAAAAGTAAACTTTCCATATTTTGTATTCCCTAATATGGTGGATAATTTAAATCAACTGACAAAAACCAGAAAAAAATATTTTCTAATAAAACTGCAGATAACTGATTATTTAAATTAGATAATTTATATTTCAAGTGCTGTTCTAAATTAATTATGTTCGACATACTAGTTCTACATAAAAAAAAAAAAAAAAACAAAATCTTTAAATTTAAATTTGAAAGTATAGTATTTATTTTCTTCTTTGGCTGAAAAAATCACTACTAGAGACAAAAGTTCTGTATCTATAAATGACAGTCAATGACAGTTGAAAATTTCCAAAAATATCTTGCACAGTGACATTTTGAAAATAAATATCAAATATAGAAAATATCAAAATCTGGATATTTTGAGATTAAATATTAAATCTGAAAATATCAAAAGTATTAACTATCTCAATTATTTTAAAAATAAGTTTAAAATATCAAAAATCTTGGTACCTTGAAAATAAATATTGGATATATATCTACTGATATATATTAACAAATTCTGGCCTACTCATTGCTTTTCAAAAGTCAGAGGATTGGTACTTTGTTACTAAAAAGCAATATTTGGTTCGATTTTTAAAAAGAAAAACAATATGAAAATAATGATCAAAAGCCAAAAACAATACTCATTTCTCTTTTCTTTTATGCCAATTAGTACACAATATAGAGATATGTGATTAAAAAATTATCTGTAACACTGGAAAAAAAATGAAGAAGAAAGGAAAGAATATTGTTCTATTCAGAAATAAGCAAAGTAAAAACTTTCATTACTTACAATTTAAATAACTCATTTATAATAATAAAAAAAAAAACTTAAAAAAAAAATGATTTTATTAATTCAAATTATTGTTAAATTATTAATTCAAAAATTATCATACCTGATGACTGCAATATACTAATTGCTTCATTCCATTGTGCTCTTTCAAATTCTGATGACAAGAAAAATGTATAATACTTTCCTCCTTTTTGGCCAATTCTAAACAGTAAATTTGGAGAAGCAAGAACCAGCTGAGCTTCCTACATTTAAAGAAATATAAGTGAGAAAAAAATTTATTTCATTTACTTGATGCTTTTTTACTTAAAATTGCATTTGTTGATGTACTAATGTTAGTAAAAAAAAAAGGAATATCAAAGGGGACAGTTGTATTATTTCCATCAAAATTAATGTCATATATAGTATACACTGTCTGCCAAAAGTTTGAGACAACTTCAAAGAATCTTTTATTATTTATAAATTAAATATTCAAAAAATATTTGAAAATAAATTGCAAACTGTACCTTATATCTTCTATAGATCTTGCGTATATCCAAAAAGTAAATAACTTTGCATAGTTATCAATAAACAATACAAAAAACACATTTTTTCCCAACATTAACAAATGCCAAGTAAGAGTAGAACAAAAACAGTAAAAACTGTTCCATTTAAACGTCTCACTTCACAGTGGCTCTTTCTTGCTTAGCTAATAATGCCAAACTATAACAATGGTAATTTTCAAGTGAAAAATACAGCCAACTAGTAATTTTCATAATGGAGTTTTTGTTCACATCCGCAAAAAATGCTGAAGGGATAAAAATCAGTTAAAATTACAGATAAAGATTTGGCAGTAATTCCAGGTGCACTGAGTTTTTTTAATTCAACCATTAAATGTCTCAATCAACAAACATTTCAAAGATAGTTTTAGATGGCAGCGGAACACATATAATCAACAGGATTCAACAGGATACAATTTTATTTTCAAGATGCTAGAAAGAGAAAAAACTTTTACAAAAGAAGGAAATATTTGGCATGCATCATTAGCAAATGTGCGAATGGATTACAACATCATGGAATAAAATCAAATAAAAAATAATTGTTAAATCATTTTAGAAACTTGATGGTACCAACGATGACCATTTACAGCTAGATGAAAGCGACAGTGGGGAAGAAGAGGCCATTCCCAAAAATATAATCGAGGACTAGTACAACAAATTTTTCATGTTATCTTATAAGAAAGATTAAGTTTGTTAGAAAATATAAATAGTAAGTTTCTTTGTTTATATAGATCTACATTTAAATATACCTCTAAAAATTTGGAATGTTTTCTTCTTATGGTTTTACATTCGGCATAAACTATGCACATGGAAAAATGAAGTTATTTTTTTAGATCTGAAAGTGCTTGTTATAACTGAGATAAATGATGTGTAGAAAAATTCAAGAAGATTTGCATCTTAATTGCACTACACTACTGTGAAGCATACAATAGTGTTATGATATAGGATTATATCATATCTAAAAATGTGGTCATAGATTGTGCGGTTAATGGTAATATGAATGCTCAAAAATATATAAATAAAATATTTTTATCCCAACTGAAGCTTTTGAGTACATGATCTTTTCCAAGATAATTAAGAATTTATATTTCAACAGGATTCAGCTCTATGTCATGTTTCTAAAGTGTGCAAAAAGTACTTTCAAGACAATTTTATTCCAATGTTGAAATGACCTCAGAATTGCCCAGATCAAAGTGCAAAAAGTACTTTCAAGACAATTTTATTCCAATGTTGAAATGACCTCAGAATTGCCCAGATCTTAATTCAATTGAAAATTTGACTACAGAAACTTGTTCCAATAAATAAATAAACAAATAAAATGTAAAAATAACTGTTTTTTTTATACAAAGATGAATAATATGTGTTATTAGTATGAAATTACATAACTTTTATATTCATGTATTATTTGAAGTATTTATTTGCAATTAATTTTGAAAACATCTACCTAACTAGTATCTAAGCATACAGGGTAAAAAGATAAATTTTTTTCTTAACTTATGAAAAAATAATATAACTAAGAATGGAAATAGGACAAAACTTCTTCCGAAAGAGCAAAAAGTATTTTTATTGTCAGAAACCCCAATAAATCAATTTATTTTTGAGATTTAAAGATGCATTTACATATATATATATATACACTTATAAATAAATTTTACATTAAAAAAAAAACAAAATAAAAAAGCATTTTTATCATTATCAAAATGTGACTTATGTAATAACAAAGGTACACCATGGATTAAACATTAATATTCCTGAACCAATCATAAAAAAAATTTTAATGAAATTTCAGTTTTACAATTTTTGGTACTGCAAATTTTTAAACTTCTGAACATCAATGATTCCAAAAAAAATTTTTATCTTTAGAAATTACAATAAACCAATTTATTTTTGAGACTTAAAGAAGCATTTATATATATGTGAATGTGTGTACTTTTAAATAAATTCTATAATTTAAAAAAAAAAAAAAAAAAAAAAAAAAAAAAAAAAAAAAAAAAAACATTTTTTTCTGATGATTAAAACGCAGCTTACGTAATAACAGAGGTACACCATGGATTAAACATTAATATTCCTGGACCAATCACAAACAAATTTTTAAATGAAATTTCAGTTTTACAATTTCTGGTACAGCAAATTTTTAAACTTCTGAACACCACACATTTAAAATTTTTACACCATTGTTCAGTGAAAAAATGTAATTTTAAATAAATTTTGTTTGAAAGCTGTATTTCAATTTGTTTTGAGCTATTATTATTATTATTATTATTAGTAGTAGTAGTAGTAATAGTTTGTATTTTTTAACTTTTTTTTTTTTTTTTTTTTTGTTATTATGGCAACACAAGTATTCTATTACTGGTAAAAGTAAAGGAAAAATAGTAGATTACTGTACTATTTGTAGTACTATTTGTTGATAAAAAAAATCAAAATGTGGCTTATGTAATAACAGAGTCATACATTATGTATGCCATCAATTAGACATTAAGATTCCTGAACCAATCAGAAAATGAATAAAATGCAGACATCACAAGCATTCAGATATCTCTTTTCTTGACCAAGAGAAACAACCATTTCCCAAATGGTTAATTATCAAAGAAACAATTCAATCTTGATATCACATTATAACAGCTTCAAAACTTAAAGCATTATACATAAAACACATGCAATAAAACTTCAGAAAAACACTGGATACATTAATTAAGGCTAATTAAAATTAGAATTTTTCCAAACTGGCCCAAAAAAAAAAAAAAAAAAAAAAATCAACTTAAAGAATATTAAAAAAACAATACCGAGAAATAAAACAATCATATGACTATATCATAAAAAATATTTAGAGGAAAACACATTAAGCACTTACTAATTCAGCAAGTTTTTTCTTGTGCTTATCAACATTTCTCCCAGCTACCCTTTTCTGAAATAATAAAAATAATAAACATTCAATAAAAAAAAAACACAAAGTTTAAAAGTTTAAGTAACATAACCTCATAATTTTGTTTTTAAAATCTAACACATGCATTGCTGAATAACAGAGATTTCTAACAACATGAGTATTTAGTAATAGTTTTTTTTTTAGTAAACATGTAAATGTAATAATTTTCAGAACCATATTACATCATAAACAAATATCAAGTAAAGAGATAAAAGGCAAAATGAATACTGGCTGAATGCAAATATTTCTAACAAAAATATAACTAAATGTAATACAACTAATGAATAAAACAATAAAAGAAAATCAGCAATACTAATTTTCTTGAATACATTTTCTTTTTTGGCTTTGAAAGTGATTGTGTTATTTTATTACTTGAGATGAATAAGTTACATTTCCTTGATATATATGTTCTTTCCTAAGTTATATTTTCTTAAATGTTGCAAAACAAAGACTATTAGCGACATAACAATTAATTGCTGTGTAGTAGAATACACTTTGCTGTTATAGGCAGTTTTTTGAAACTATGATTTATATTGTTCTTTAAATTTATAGTTTGATATATATACTTTCCATTCACTCAAGTTTAATTTCTAAAATTAGTGATTTACATGATTGTGACTCTAACAGGCTCATTAAAAAAATGATAGCATGAACTATATGGTCAAAATTCTCTTTAGAAATTTTATTGAATATCTATAAAAATACTTGACTTCACATTTTGCAGCAAAGTTTTGAGAGACCAGTAAAAAATTGAAATAAAAATTAATATTGGCAACCACACACACACACACACAAAAAAAAATTCTGTAGATGTAGCTCATTACTATGTGGATTTGTGCAACATTTCTTTCATTTGCATAAGAATAACACATATATTCACACAAATATAGAAGATTATTTAAAAAATTCAAGAAATTCCTGCATGTTTTTTGTTTATAGCATGCATGGTTTACAAACAAAATTAAATGCAACTTTCACAAAAATTGATTCAATACAGTAGAAGCAATATACAGAAATTAGAATATAAATGTATTAATTATCTGATGAAATATGAAAATTTCTATGAAATAAATTTTAATCATGCATGCATGAATGAATGATACAAAAGTTTAGCTGCCAACTTACATAAAAGGATAAGTTGAATAATGTTAAAATACAAAAAGATATTGGTTTTAAATAGTGAGCTGAATTTCGGTTCCTTTCTGAAGGTAGCTGGATAATAATGGAATTTACCATAAATCTTTTTTTTTTTTTTTACCCTACAAAAATTTGTGAAATGATCATCTCAATGAGCTCATACAAACAAAATAGAATAATCTAAATCAAAGCAACAATTACAAAGCTACACATGAACATACGTTAAATACTAACTACTTTGGCAAAAATCAATTAAAAAACTAGTTGGATGTGCCAATCCCAAAACTTTCTTCTATCTCATACGTACATTTTAACATTATTGTTACACATGTTAATGCTTTAATAATTTTCATTCAATACTATACCAACTTTGATTTTCATCTTAAAATTCTGCTTCCGTGAACTAACTAGAGTAAAAACGAATTTCCGTCTCTGCACGAGCCGATGGACAATAAAATGATAGGCAGATTTTTTTTTTTTTTTTTTTTTTTTTTTTTTTTTTCAAATTCAGGAAAGATCTACTAGCCATATCCAAAAATAATCATACGCAAAAATTTTAGTTCAGTTCTATGAATATCTTCATACACTTTGTGATGGTAAAACAATGAAACTGGAAAGACATTGTGATTATAGCAACCCCTTCTAGCAGATTTTTTTCAAATTCAGGGCGAACCTATCAGCTATAGCCAAACACTTACACAAAAAATTTCGTTCAATTGTGTGCGTAACTTCATACACTTTTAGGTGGTACAATATTGAAAATGGCACAAAAATTGCTATTACAGCAGCCCATCCCAGCAGATTTTTTTAAAATTCAGTGAGGACCAACTAGCCATAGCCATACACTTGCACAAAACATTTGGTTCAATTCGATGCATAACTTCATATACTTTTAGTCGGTACAATATTGAAAATGGCACAAAAATCGCTACTGCAGTGCCCCCTTCCGGTGGAATATTTCAAAATTGAAGCTTGCCACAGCCAAAAATATTCACAAAAGATTTGGTTCAATTCTATGCATATCTTCAGGCACTTTTTGATGGTTGAATGGCGACATATAGACACACGGACACACAGACATTTTGCGAAAAAAAGTTTTTGGGAAAATCTGACCCATAAAACATGTAAATCCGTTGAAAACTGGAAGTCGAATTAAAATTTCGATTACAATACTTTCTTCAATTGAAGATAGGAGAAAGTAAAAGTAAAAATGACAATTTGTAGAAAATCCCTTATCAATCAGGTACTTTCAAGAACCAACTGAAATTCAACCCATTGGATTGCTAATACATTTCTGAATTTTCAGAATATTCAAATGGCTTTCTTATACGAGTTGCCCTACATAGTTACATACACATACACAAAAGTTGGTAATATTTGCATATGCTCATTTAAAATTATTTCATACAAATGGCCATATTTCCTCAAATATTTAATAAATTTACAATCTAATTGTAGTATAGTGGAACTTCCCTTTAACAAAGTCCCTATTTCAGGAAATTTTCTATTTACAAAATTTTCTGCTAACGATTATAATCACCATTAACATGTAAATTAATCTCCATATTATAAAAAATATACTCCATATAACGAAGTTTATTCTACATTTGTGCACATAAAGTATTAAAACGTTGAGGTGGCTGTTACAATGAATGTGCGAATTTATTTAAGCATATTTTAAGAAAATGAAATTATTCATTTATTTAACCATTTAATTCTCTTTGGTGCTAAACAAAACAATTTTTTCACATTAAGAAAAACACATGTATCATAACTCTCTCACAGCGACACTCTTGTGAAACAGAGGGGAGCAGCAAATGAAATAAAACCACTGGTGATCGTGAAAAGTAAAAGCCACAGATGTTTCAAGGATTCAAAATCTTTTTAGAAATAGACTATGATTTCAATAAAAAGCAATGGATGACTTCAGACATTTTTATAAATGGTTATTAAAATGTGATAATCAACTCAAAAAACAATATTGCGAAATTGCACTGATGATAGACTACTGCATTCCACTTTTACAAGACTGTTCTTCAAAATGCAAATTGAACATCAAAGTTATTTTTCTTCTTACCAATACAACTTCCAAACTTCAGCCACTAGACCAAGTAATAATAAAAAATTAGTACATTATCGAAAAAAAATCTTGCAAATAGTTATTCTGGCTCTACAAAAAAGGCCTTGAAATGAAAACATTAGTTTAAGAACCTCTATATCAGAGCTAATGAAAACTTTTGAAAGGAAGTGACTTCACAGATCCTACACAGTTGTTTTGTGAAAGCCAACTTCAAACTAATACCAAAATAGATATTTCTGAACCTGACACCCATTTGGAGGAAAAGTATCAGCAGCTGAAAGACATAGAAGGTCTTGAAAAAGTTGCAAACCTCTATAAATTTCTCAGCACTGATGAAGACATTGTGACAACTGAATTTCTTAATGACAATGACAAATTGCAATATGTAATAAAATGTATTGAAGAAACTATAGAGAGCAATGATGATGATGATAAAGAATAAATTGAAAGACCTTCAAAAGAAGAAATGCTTAAAGCCTTTGTTGGAATAAGGAGGGGATTCCAGGAAATGTTATAGATGTTTACTTTCCCAAAAATATTGCAGATGCTTTTTTCGTATACTTACAAAAGTGCAAAAATTTTCATGAGCAGAGTATTTTCCATAAGAAACCTCTACAAAGTGATATTATAGTCATTTTTAAAGTTAAGGATTTGGGATACTGAGAAAAGTGAGAAAAAATATGCTACACTTTTACCTGTCTTTATAATTTTATTTATTTTTTATTTATTTTTTAAGACATTATTCTGATTAATTATTTCTCATATATCTACAATGCATAAACGAGAGGGTTACAGCCCAAATTAAAAAACATTTTTCTAATATATCCGATTTAGGTATTTTTTACTTTTATGCATGTGTATTGTACTACACAAAAATTTCATGAATTTAAGTTGATTTCTCTTAAACAAATTTTCTTCATAAAAAAAAAAGTGTTAATGTGTAATGATGGTATGAAGTGTAACTTCAATATATGGAAGTTTCACTCTATATTGTTTTTGTTATATTTTGTCAATTTTTTAAAGTTACATTAAATTTAATTGAAAACCCTGCATGGTATAAACAAAAAACCTGTAAAAATTTTTTGAATTGAAATTTTTAAAGAAACCCTTATATTTCCATGAATATATAAGATACTCTTACAAAAATGAATGCAAACATTGAACAACATCCACATAGTCATGTGTGATAGTTACAAATCATTTCATTTTATAAGGTAATTGAAATATTTTTTTATTCAATTTATTTTTGGTCTTCTAATGTGATGAGTTGTCCAAAGTTTGCCTCTTAACCACTTCACCGGCGATAGGTATGGGGAAACAGTGCTTATTACCCCGAGTTATCTCGGGGCAGACGGTTAAGTGGTTAATAACTTTGGACCCAATCATCTGATCGCGACGAAATTGAAAAGGCAAAGTGTCCTACTCGAGACCTCAAAGTTTACAAAAAATCATCTGGATCCACTGATTAGTTATGGAGATCCAGAACCCCTGTTTTGTCACCTTTTTCTCGTGAAACAAGAAAAAAAGATAAACAACTCAATTATAACCCAAACCAGGAAACATTCAGGGACATGTAATAGCTTGTTTGAAAGCTTTTAATTTAAGTATGTGCCTTTCGAAAGTCCTATCAAAAAATATCCAATATTAAGAAACGGCATTCATTTAAAATTTATACAACAGTAAATCTTCTATAATTTAACATTATAGAAATCTATCCTGTTTAATTGCTAATTCAATTATTTCTTTCGAGTTGCCACCAAATAGAAAACAGTTCAATAATTTAAAAAAGAAATGATAACACATGTTTTTTTTTTCTTAATATATAAATAAAGTACTAAAAATTATGATTCTTCTGATAGATTTTTGAAATTGACATCATTCGAAACAGAAAATGCATATTTTTCTAAGCATATATATAAACTATAACTAAATGTGTTAAAACAACATTGCACCTTTATTTAGCGTTTTCGACATCAAAACAGTTACTAAAATACAGATATTTCAATTAAAAAGGGATAATTTAGAAATAAAATTCTTCTATATTTTAAAAAATAATGATCTGAAAATGAAACTATGAAAATCTGCGTAGATACCTATGGTCATAAGAAAATGTGCCTAGATACCGAGAAACTGCAGTGGGGCTACGATCTGGGAAGGGGCAGTTCTGACGCCAAGTTTTTTGCCAATTTGTCAATATACTGCCAAATCTGGCATCCAAAATTGAAGCCAACTAGGCATTATTTCTGGAATTTCATCAAACTAATATGTCTACTAATAGCTTTAAACAAATACTAATAATAATTTAGGCTTGTTAGTTGAAGGTGATTAATAAAGTTCCTGAAAGGATCTGAAAAAGCTATAAAATCATATAAAAAACTGGTGGAACCAGAGAGAAAAGTAGAGCTTGATTTTAAAAAAACTAGTAAATCGAACCCGGGTTACATAGCAAAGATAGAAAGCATTTTTTTAAATTGAAAACTTTAATGGATTTTCTACATGTAATATGCATTTTAGATTGCTAACTAACTCCACAAAAGCATTTAAAACCCTTTAACCCCTTGAAGGGGGTGAGATAAAATATATCCCACTTAATTTTAATTAAAAAAAGCCACACTGACGCTAGTAATTTGACATAGCAATTTTATTTTTTTCAACAACGTGAAGAAACGCTTTTAAATATTTTGAAACAAATTTGCTTTTAAATTCTGGTGTCAATCAATCATTTCAGCATTTTAAGAATTGAAGTGCCTTTTCCTTCGAAGGGTTAAGTATCTTGCGGATTTTTTCATTCATGTTTCATTCATAAAATAACTGTGAAAAGTATTGGTATGAAGATTTGTATTTGATAACTTTACATATTTTTTTTACCTTATACAATTCAAAAAATTAACATTAATCTCAATATTATATTAAATAAATCTTTGAATTAAAATATTACATATCGAAAAAACATGGTTAGGTTAAAAAGTTAAATGAAAAATATAAAATTGCAAAAAGTCATTTATCCTGAAATGTTGTCATTCGCAAAATAATGTCAGTGCACACGGACACATTTGTTTGTTACAATATAGATTTTGCACATATGAAAAATCGGTACTACTTGATTATTCCATAGACCATTTTCGCGAAATTACAAAAATTGCCATAACTAATAGCCAAGTTATGTATGTTGACATTATTTTTATTTTTAAATAATGGAGAAACAAATAAATTAGTGAAACATGAATAAAAATACAAATAAAAAGTGGTATTAAACACCTCTTGATGACATTTTAAACATGTGTATCGTGTTTAAAATCATTGAATATGACATTCACAAATCACTTAATTTTATTTTTGGCATTTAATCTTATAATTTGGTGATAGTTTTTTTGGTCCACAAGATAACCAAGTAGTACCGAAAAATTTTATGCGCATGTTAAAATGTTAAAAGTAAAGAAATGACTGCATGTACATTTTTTTCAAAAAAATTTGCTTCAAAGTTAACTCTTATGACAAATTCAAAATTTTTTTTATAAATTAAAACACACAACACAAATTAAAAGAATAAACATTGCACTCTGTCACTTCAACGTGCAAAGAAGATGCTGTATTTTCCGTGAAATACGCAAACCTTGATTTTTACAAATCATGCCAATCCAAATTTTCAATTACATTTTAAACATTGGATATTGGCGAATTGTGAAATCTCATTTCGTATTTTACATAGTTCTTTTTCTATTTCAAATCAATTTTCTATGTGAAAATGTACTTTTTTTATTTTCTGAAAATATATTTGGAAAATAAAAGCAGTTTTAAAAATAAAGTAAAAATATAAATAACATAAAAAATATAATTATTCCAAGAAGAAAGAAAAATTAAATAATTTTGTTTTGGATTTTCCTTCTGGTAAAATGACAGGTAACAAAAAAGAACTTAAAAAATCATCTGCTCTCGCAAGTTTAACTGAAATTTATAAAAAATTACATTAAGCGAATAATGTTATTTTAATATGATTACAATTGAATGTCTTAAACAATTGGATAAAAATTTGGGAAACTGGACATTACTTTAAACCAGGAATTATTGCCAATATCGTCATGGTTTGCTTGCTATCTTGGGGAAAAATATTTAACCCGGAGGGAAAAAAAAGAATCACATTGAACAGGTACTAAATCCTTTGACATCAGCAGTGCGTTTTTTCTCTAAATAAAAATGATCTGCTTAAATTTAATCATTATAAAATAGCATTTTATTTTATTATAAAGTAAAAACTATAGTACTAAAAGTTTCCACAGACTTGTCATTGAAAGTTTCCTTCTTTTTAGCGAAAACTTGCGGTTGTATTTGGGCTTAATGTAGCAGATTTCAGGATTACATTTTTTGCACCACTCCCAGCCACCATAAGTCCTCTCTATTTCTTCTTTTTACTTTATGGCTATTTTTCCTTTACTTTGCACAGAAATGGAGTACTCAAGTTGCCACCCCCAGAAAAATTAAATTAAAAACTACAAAAAAATTAATATCTCAAAAACAAATTAAGATACAGTTTTCAAACAAATTGCATTTAAAAGTACATATTTTTCCCTACACAACGGTGTAAAGACTGAAAATGTGCGATGTCTAGGAGTTAAAAAATTTGCAGTAATGAAAATTGCAAAAGTGAAATTTCATCAGAAAGTGCTGCCATTCGAAAAATGACATATGCGTTACGCACAGATACGTTTGACCTTTATAATATAGATGTTACAGTAAAAATTGGAAAATATTTTCAATCTAAAAATGTGCGTAGAAAAGAAATGGAATCAGATGATCTGTAAAACTCATAAAATAACCCAAATTTTTGTTAGCTGAAAATGTGGACTGAGCTTTACGGGTGTCTTATATTCAGAATTATATACTATTATCCACTCAGAATGATTACTGAGGAAAGTAGTCAATATAATATATTGTTGTGTTGTCTCAAAACTCCACAACGCTAAACGAATATAAACCATCAAGTATTAATTAAAGTATAACATAAATATAATCAGGTTGTTGAGGAATTGATGGAGATAAATATGTGTGAACACAAATATTTAGTATATGGTTGAATTGTATCTGTTCAAGATTTTGAGTTTACTTGGATCTTTGATTTTCCGCTTATGAAAACAAACCACTTGAATGAAATTGTGTCCACACTTTGTACAGGAACTGTTATACTTCACTACATCAGCCTGTAACATATAGTTATAAACCCAAACTTTTAAACTGGTTATAGATGATTGAAATACGGAGTGAGTTAAAAATGCCTCTTTTTTGTCTGATTGATTTTAAAGCACCAGTAAAGCTCAGTCCTCATCTTTAGCTAACATAAATTTGGGTTACTTCTTGAGCTTTACAGATCCTCTGATTCCATTTCTTTCCTATGCACATTTTTAGATTGAAAATATTTCCCAATTTTTACTGTAACATTTTTTTAAAATCAAGCTCTACTTTTCTCTCTGGTTCCACCAGTTTTTTATATGATATTTAATATAAATTATATTAAAGGGTGAAAAATGAAAAACATGCAAACATACCTCTTTTCCTTTTTCTTCCTTCAATATTTGATCTCTCACATTACTGGCACGAGATTTAAGGGAAAGAATGTCAAAGGGAGAGTTTTCTTTTATGATCTCATTATCAGCTATAGAAGAAAATATGGAAAAATAAATTTCTCAGAATGAAATCCTAATTTTAAGGACACTAAAGTATAAAACTTCTGTTTTAAAAAGAAACAAATAGGATACAAATTAAAATATATATATATAACTAACCATCAAAAATCAATAATATGTCAGGTCAAATTTTAATATATGCAAGGAAAACAATTAGTAACCTATATGATTTTTTTTTTTTTTTAATGAAAATAAGGAACTAAAATAGAAGATTTTATTTTGTAATTTTTAATACATTTTTTCATTACACATGCATTTCACAAATTCTCTACTTAATTTTCCCTATTTAAGAAAATCACGGGGTAAGAAGAGGAAAGAAACAAACAACAAATGAAAAAATTTAATTTAACAAATTAGAACAATCATTTGGAAAATGATTTTTTCAAAGACTAAAATTAAAGACTTATGAAAAATTCCATATATATATATATATATATATATATATATTTTCTTTTAAGTCTTTTACAATCATTTGGTTCAACATCAGATTGTTTCCTTTTTCACAATTGATGGGCTCAATAATCAGACTTTTTTTTTCTTTGGCTTTAACAGACGATCTTTTATACAATGTCTCTTTTGGATCCATTCCTTCCATATCCGATAATTAACATTTACACATTTTGTAACTTTTTTACTTTATTCTTTATTATTAATGACATTTCAATTTCCTATTCAAATAAAAATTCTTCTAAATGTAAAGAATTTTGCAAAATAAATAAATAAATAAAAATAATATATAAATAAATATAAATAAATAAATAAATAAATAAATAAAATGCAGACATCCACTGCCCAAAACAAAATGTTTGAATGTTTCCCACTGACTTAATAAAAATCAGTAAAAACATTTTTATGACGATCAAAACATGGCTTATGTAATAGATAGAGTCATATATTACATATTCCATGGATTAAAAATTAATATTTCTAAACCAATCATTAAAAAAATAAATAAATAAATAAATAAATAAAATGCAGACACCACAAGGACTATTTTCGACCGAAAACAACCATTTTCGAAATGGTTAAAAATATATTAATATAATTGGATTTTAAAAAATCATGCATACTATCAACTCAATGAATGAAGTACATGGCAGTTTCAAAAGAGAAGTGTCAGATACAATATACAGAAAGATGTAAAGACTCAACTGCTAAATGTCAAACCATTTCAGGAATTCCTTATAATTTGTGTTTCCAGTAAAAGATTATAGTTGTTCATGTAGTGTTCTAACAAAAAAATAGACAAACCCAAATAATACGTATTTCAAAGAAATTTTTTGAATAGTCAATGGAAAATAATCATACTCATAAAACTACATCATATATTAATTTATTAGTAAAAGATTTTTTTATTAAGACAATTTATTAATATTTTTAAAGTATCAATACTTCACTGTGTAGAGCAATTTATTTTTTGAACATAAGACATAGCTGTTACTTTACTTATAATGTTTAAATTTTAAATTGTTTTTAAATGAAGTTACATTCTTATATAGCCACCGATGTTTATTTTTATCAATAAATATGCATATATAATAGAAAAAGATATTTTTAAAAGAAACAGTTTGTTTGCTCGACAAAGTTTGTGATTATGCATAATTGTATTTATAAATTGATTATTCCCCTTGATGTCACATTTTATGAAGCTTTAGTTTTCTTATTTCTTAAATTTCAACTACAAGCTTACTGACAAATTATTTATTTAGCAATTTTCTTCTTAATTTTTAGAGTCATTCATAATAAGAAACCTCTTTAAGTAAAATTTGAACAAAAATTAATATTCCAAAAATGCAATCATTGAATATTTGAATAATTTCATTGCTGTAAATAAAATCCAGATTGTAAGCCTCCCTTCCCCCCACTTTTGAAAACATAACAAACGGGGTGCATACAATTGAATTTTTTTTTTTTCAAAATTCATTAAAAATACATTTTTATCATTAATTTAAAAATAAGTAAGGCAAATACAAGAGTGAAAATCTTTTGTATTTTGGCAAATTTCCAAATTTGTTAAAAAATCTCCCTCTACCAACAAAAAAAATCATAAGCAAATAAAAACTCTTTTTTATCTACTTTTTTATTTGTTACTTTAATGCAGCAATGTTTAATCAATCATATAAGTCTTTCTCCTTATCACCCCCCCCCCCCCCCCACAGAAAACTGTTTTCACCTTTGTTCCTTCCTTATAGCATTAAACATGCATAATTTAACCTATGAAACTCTAATTTTAATTTTTTTGCAAAACTAATTGATGCATTAATACATTATAGCAACAAATGTATAAATAATACATCACCTAAATTACCTCCTCCTCTCAAAATTTCTGTTTCTCTCTCCCTGTCCCCCCCCCCCCCCACTTCAAATCAAAAACAGCAAGCACTTCATCCACCTTTACAGCATGAACTCTCCCTCCTTTAAATCTCACACAGTTTAAAATCTGTAAGATTCTTTTTTTTTTTCCCACCTTGATTTGTGATTTAGTTGCAAAAATACTTAAATGACCACCTCAATTATTTCTCATCCTTCCTCCAAAAAATGTTCTCTCTTTTTTTAACCCCCCCCCCCCCTCTCCCACATTCCCAAACAGACACAAAATAAAATATTTTCTTTTTTTCCCTCCTATTTGAACATATAATATACATATGATAGAGGGGTAAGAACAGCCCCCCCCCCCCACACACACACAACCACACCTCCTCTCCACATTGGAGGGATAGGATGGAGAAAAAATTTTGAAGAGGATGAAGATTTTAGATGAGTGAGATTTATATGAGATTTTAAGTAAACTTACTACATAATAAAAAAATTGGTGAATTGAAAAATTAAATTATGCTGGGTCGGGGTGAGAGATTAAAGGGGCAAAGTAAACAGTGCAATTTAAATAACTGATTATTTATTTATTGTTATTATCAAGCAACAAATAGAACAAAAGAATTAAGATTTTCAAAACTTGTGTTTCACTTTTTGTGCTGGGTAGGAAAGACAAATAAGTCTGACATTTCATGCAGGGGGAGGGAAGATTATGTAAAAACATACAGAAATTCACAAAAAATTATCTCCCTAACATTAAAAAAAAAAAAAAAAAAAAAAAAAAAATTCCCCTTGTGAAAAAGTTGGTGAAAGGGGTGAAAGGCTTATATTTGGTGAAGGAAAAGAAATTCAAAACTACTAAAAGTGGCTAGGGGACTTACAATCAGATTTTTACAGTAGAAACTATAAGGTACAGCACAACTTCTATTATCTGAGCTGATTGGGACTGCTAGTACCTCGGATATTGGAAATTTCAGTTAATAGAAATTGTATATAAAAACTTGCTGTGCTTATAAATTTAACACCTTCAGACTAAAAAACAATAGCATGTTTTTTAAATGATAACAATAAATGTATAAAATTAGGTTTAACAGCTCAACAAATTTAAAAAGGAAATTGTCTACGCTGCCATCGATAAAGTAATTTGGGAATGGAATTATAAGTTAACACATTAAACCTGGGTATCAATAGTGCAACATGCTATTGGAAATAAAATTAAACCTCGATTATCAGCTTGGTTAACATAAATAAATAAAATAAAAAATAAAAATTGTTATGTAGAAAGAAGTGTATAAAACTACAGAAGAAAAAAATTACCATTTGATTCTAATAGAATGACGTCAGATAAAGGAATGAACCACTTGACTTCAAAAGTGAACTTTTGTCTATGGAAATAATAGAAAATATAAGAATTAATTTAACTCAGTGAGATAAAAGTAATACATATTACATAGATATTACTTTTTTTTTTTAATATAAAGATCTTTTCAATTTCTCACCGAGTAGAAGGTTTGTATTTGGCACATACAATGACATCACTAAAAAGAAACAAATGCCTTAACTTTCGATGTCCTTCAGACAATTCTACAATAAAGCTGTTTTTCACTAAATGCCTTTGAGCTCTGTCAGTAACCTAAAAGAAAAAAAAATCTTGTGTTGACAAAATTATTTAAATATTATAAACTGCTATATTACTTCCTCAAAACTGACAGAATGTTGATCTGAATTTCATTTTCCTAAGACATCATAATCTACTTAATAAGACTTCATACAAACAACATGAATATTTTATTATTGAAAAGTTGGTATTTAAAAAAAAGAAAATTTTTAAAATTATAAATGATTTCTACAAATGCAAAATTATTTTTTTACACAATATTCAATTTCTGCAATAGTTCAATGATCAATAAAGGCTCCATTGTGGCAATAGATATGAATTTTTATTAGCTTGTAAAAATAAAGTACATGTCCAGAAATTTTTTACTCAAAATAACTTGCAAAGGAATAAGCCCAAAATGCCATATATCTGAGTATTTTTCTGTTATCTAAAATAGTGGATCATTTTTTAGAATTAAGAAATGAAAAATCAGCGAAAATTAGATGGATGTTGACACAATCATATAAATTTTTTCCCTAGTTTTATTAATGTAAAAATACATCTCAAGCTAAGCATAATGTCACTGGTGCAAACATACTTTAAATATATACTTTTATGGTTAACCACAGTACATTAAAAAAATAAATAAATAAATAAATAGAAATATTCCTATTTATAGTGAAGAACAAACTAATAAAGTTATGGAGTTGTTATTACATATGTATTTTTAAAGCATTTTTAAGCTAGTGATCTGAAAGAAAAAAAAGTAAGTAAATAGCATTTTTGATTAACATAACCTTCAATACCGCTTCCTAGAATGAAACACTGAGTCCTTAGGCAGATTGAAGAGTCATATAAAATCATGGAACTTTCTTTTTATTAGAATTCAATCAGACATTGATGAGGTGATCCCCCTTTAACAAGAACTCAAAAAATTACGCCTTCAGTTTATGAAAGCTAGATGAAAAGTCCTCACAAAAATATATTCTATAAAGACATGAAACAAAACCAAAACCTTAAAATAAAAAAATCCACAAGCCTTGTTATATACAAAATCTAATAACATCAATCTGGGAATAGATTATATAGATTAGATCACAAATGAAAAACATTTACTAATGATTAAATGAAAAAACAATAAATCTTACACATTCATTTAAACTTCATTATAATTTATCTACCATACACATATTATTACTTTGTTTATATGATCAGGAATATAACTTCTATGTTACAAATAATGCAAAAATTAACAAAAGAAAGTACTTTAGTTAACATAAATATTTCTATTAGAAATAAATAAATTATATTATGATTATACATCTACTTTATTAATAAATGACAATTATATCAAGCTATATTTACATTTATTTAAAAAGAAAGTTTTTTTGTGAGAAAAGTCATAGTGCATAAAGATAAATCCAATATACAATATTCTTGTGAAGTTGCAATAAAAGTGAATTTTTATTTGCTTATCAAGATAAAGTACAAATACATAAAATTTTTTACTGAAAATAACTTGCAAATGAAAAGATTATGCTCAAAACGTCATGTGTCTGAATATTTTTTATTATTTGTCTTTTATCTGAAAAAAATGCAAGCAATCCAATTGCCACTCTTTTGAAGAAGTTTTGTAACAAAACATTTAAAATTAAAAAGTAAAAATGACAGTATTTTTTAAAATAGCTAGTGGGGGCATACCTACAATTTAACAGCTTTCATTTAAAAAAATAATTAGCAAAACTGGTACAAAAGGACGGATGATTAAAAACAGCCTTTTGTTTTAACCCTTAAATACTGTATGTTGCTTTTAGGCAAAATACCCAATTTAGTCTTCTGAAATACTATTAGAATAAATTGAAGTTCTAATGCCTAATGCTGCAATGAAATACATACTGAAAATAAAAAAAAACTGGATTTAATTTCAACAACAATGACAACAAATGTTAGTTATAGTTTTATTTATAGGAATGCTCATTACACAAGCTTTTAATTATTAAAACCTTTATAAATCAGGCAGATGTAATAAATTTTTAATCAGAAAAATCTCAAAAATTAAACTTCAATTTTACTTGCTGATTATATTCCTTATGTTTAGGATTGTTATGAAATATTTTTAACCCTCTGACAGTCTTGCAAAAAAACCCAGTTGTAAATTTTTTTCTCTGCATTTTATTTTAAATGCTAATGAAATGTGATTCTTTCAACATAAAGAAAGGAAACTAATTAAGAATAAGAATGTAATCTTTAAAAGTATTAATCTTTGTTTAATCCACTAAAAATATATTAAATCAATAAAATTATACTACTTTAAATATTACTTGTATAGCAGTGAAACATGAAGCTTAGTGAACATATTAACACTTGCTTGTCAGTGAGAGGGTTAAAATATGCAGCAAAAAATTGTAATTTCCTTTAAATAGAATCTCTTGTTGCGATTAATATTTTGTTGTTCTGTCCTACCATATTCCTAACTATGCTCCAATATATAACTTAAACACATTTTGCAGGGGTGATTCTGGATTATATTTTTTTTTTTTTTTTCGGAAATTCACATCGCATTTTCGAAAATCGCATTTTCGGAAAAACCGCCGATTTTGGCAAAAGATCGCAATAAATCGCCGATTTCGCTAAAATATTGCTGATTTCCTCTGAATATAGCGGGAAAACGCCAATTTTGTCCGAAGATCGCTGTAGAGGGGGTTGGACTCACGACCCCCCCCCCCTCTACAGCGATCTTCGGACAAAATCGGCGTTTTCCCGCTATTTTCAGAGGAAATCAGCAATATTTTAGCAAAATCGGCGATTTATTGCGATCTTTAGCCAAAATCGGCGGTTTTTCCGCGATCTTTAGACGAAATCAGCGTTTTTCCATGTTTTTTTTAAGTGAAATCGGCGTTTTTTGGACGATCTTTAGACAAAATTTTCTTTTTACGCGATTTTTTCTCCGAAACGGCGTTTTATTCCCACAATCTTTTGACAAAATCGGCGTTTTTTCCGTGATCTTTTGATGAAATCTGAGTATTTTTTCAAATATTCTTTTGACAAAATATTTTTAAGCGATCTTTTATCAAAAACGGCGTTTTTTCCCGCGATCTTTTGACGAAATCGGCGTTATATCCGCAATCTTTAGACGAAATCGGCGTTTTCCCGCCGTCTTCAGAAGAAATCAGAGTTTTATCTGCGATATTTGGTGAAATTGCCGTTTTCTCCGCGATCCGCACAGGAAATTCGCGTTTTTCATCGATCTTTTGACAAAGTTCGTTTACAAAAACATTGACGAAATCGTCGTTTTTCCACGAAATATTGACGAAATGTATGCTATTTCGGCGATCCTATCACGAAATTTGCATTTCTAAGCAATTATTTTATCCGCGCGCAAAACCGTACAAGTTGGCAACTATGCGGAACTGATAACCCAATTTCAAATTTTCGGTAGAGGATGCCTTAAATTTTCGGAAATTTCGGACGAGAATCACCCTCGACATTTTGCATATTTTTACTTTCTTCTATCTTTACAAGAAGAAAGTATTGGATTCATGAAAATTTTCGACTTCCGGTTTTTGACGGATTTATACTTTTTAGAAGGTCCTGAACACGTTTTGACTATTTTTAGAAAATGTCTGTCTGTGAGTCTGTCCGTCTGTCTGAGTCTGTGTGTCTGTCTGTGAGTCTGTCTGTCTGTATGTGACAAAAAATTTGTGGGCGCTCTATCTCAAGAACTAATGCTCGAAATATAATAAAATTTTATATTCTGTTAGACCTTGATATGAATTAGTGCCTATTGGTTTTTGGTGAAAATTGGCCTGCAGGTGGCGCTGCTATACTACGTTTTTCATGATTTTCAAGATAGCTATATCTCAAGAACTAATGCACAAAATTTCACCAAACTTCAGATTCTGTGACCCCTTGATATAAATAGACACTGATTAAGTTTTGGTGTAAATTGGCCAGCAGGTGGCGCTGCTATGCCACATTTTTTATGATTTTCATGATAGCTATATCTCAAGAACTAATGCACAGAATTTCACCAAACTTCAGATTCCGCGATACCTTGAGATACATAGCCGCTGATAAGGTTTTGGTGTGAACTGCCCTATAGGTGGCGCTGCTATGCTACATTTTGCACGATTTTTGCGATAGCTATATCTCAAGAACTAATGCAGAGAACTTCATCAAATTTTAGTTTCTTTTACACTAGAATATATAACATAATTAGACGCTGATTACATTTTGGTATTAACCTTGCAACAGGTGGAGCAGCTATGCTGCATTTTGCATGATTTTTCCGATAGCTATATCTCAACAACCAACGCACAGAATTTCATCAAACTTCAGATTTTGTTACAAAATGACATATAACATAATTACATGATGATTACGGTTTGTTATAAAAACTTCAACTGATGGTGCTGCTGTGCTATATTTTACACGTTTTTTTTAAACTAGCTATATCTCAAGAACTAATGCACAGAATTTCATCAAACTTCAGATTCTTTTACACCATAACATAATTAGACGCTTTTTTACGTTTTGGCATAAATTGTCCAAGATATAGTGTTGCTGTGCTACATTTTGCAAATTTTTTGTTATAACTATATCTCAAGAACTAATGGACGAAATTCCATCAAATTTCAGATTCTGTTAGGTCTTGACATCAATAGATGCTTATTACGTTTTAGTATAAATTACCCAACATGAGGCACTACTAAGCTCATTTTCTCAGAATATTAATTAAATTTTGCGTTTTAGGCTTTTCGGATACCAGAATCTCATTAGGCTAGGTCAAATGTTCGAGGAAATTCGATAGTGGGTAACTTTGGGGTCACCACGTTTTTTTTTTAATATTAAAATGTACTTAAGAGATAGAAGAAAGTTTCGGGATTGACACATCCAACTAGTTTTCCCTCCTTTTATTCAAAAAGTAAAATATTTAAACATTTATTTAAAAATTTGCCCAAAAGGTCACAATTGTACCTATTACTCTTTCAACTTTACAATCTGTCTCAAATCTTTACAAGTTGATAAATATGAATTAAGAAATGAAAAATTTATAAAAGTACAGATTTTCACCTTTGATAAATTAAGTTTTTCAATAAAATCCTTTGCACCACCATATTTAGTGATGGAATGAGAAATAATTTTTTTTTAAATTGAAATCGCTTCAATAATTCCCCAAAACAAAGTTATTTCAGTATCAATAACAGATATTTTCCATGAGATTTCTCAAGCGTGTCTTCAATGTACACTTATAATACAATTTGTTCTTGAACATATTCATGTTAATAAGAATAACAATTTTTCATTCATAAATATATAAAATGAAATTAACAAATTATAAGTAAAAGAAAAACACTTACAGGAAACATACTCTCAGTGGCACTCACATTGATATCATTCAAAAAGCATTGAGTCATCTTCAATGCAGTTTTAAGTGTTTTGTAGTCGGGATGGTTTTCAGGTGTATACCTCAATAAATCCTAAAAACATAATTAAAAGTAAATAGCTTATGAATACAATTTGATAATAAAAATAATAATAACAAAAATCATTAATACTACAAAGAAAAAAAAATGCTTATTGTTTTTTTAAAGTAAGTTTAGTACTTGCAGTTTCACTCATAAAAAAATCCGCATTTTAGCAATCTGTTTTTTCTGTATTAGCTTATTGTAAATAAAGACTCATTTGTATTTATCTGCACTCAAATGATTACAAATTATGCAAGCAATTTCGGCATATTTAGTAAGAGCTTCAAACTAAGCATCAAAATACTATTCAATCAATACTTTTCATGTACAGTATAAGATCAAAAATCTTTTATACTTTTACTATTTACTTTTATTTATTTCCGCATTTTAAAATGTTTGCATTTATTTTCACCTGTGTGTCCTCTTAATAGTAATAATTTAATCTTCTAATCATAGAAAATGCGGTAGCATTTAGTACAGCAGACTACCTCAAATCCACACAGCTTGGGATCAGAGGTTGTGCGGATTTTAGAATTTTGCAGATTTCTGGTCGTTGCTTTGTTTACATTTTTAAAACATTAATTTGAGTGCAGGGGGAGTTAAATTAATAGTGCAGTTGGGGCTATAATGAATGTTTACAATATAATAAAGTAATAAACTAAAATAATAAAAATTTAGATAATTTTTAAAATGATTAAAGTAAAAATAGCAAAGGTCATGTTAATAATCAATAGTTTATGATTAAATATTCATCATACAGATTAAATGTATTTTTGCAAAATTATTCAACAAAACTTGCCTTATAAAAGTACATTACTAATTCACATCAAAATCATAAAATAAAGATTTTTTTTTTTCAAGTTTAGCCTGGCTTAATAACCAAAATATCTTGATTAATGCATAAATATATTTGGTTTCTAATTACGAGTGATATCAGCAATATCTTGAAATTTTTCCAAAAAAAAATTATTCTTCCTTCATGAAAAAAACATTAATAAAGTATCATTAAGAAAATTACAAATTAAAAAACATACGGAATTGATACAAAACTAAAAAAAAAATCAAATTTTGTCCCAATATCCGAACTGAAAGTTTCATTGTTTACATCCATAAAATAAGTGTGGATTTTAGAGAGTTGCAGATTTCTAGTTTGCGGATTTGGGGGAGTCTATTCATAGGCGTAACTTGGGCTCTAAAACTAGGGGGGGCAAAATTTTGAATTACTTTTTTAGAAAATTATACTCCCCCCTACTCCAGTCAATGTGTGTTCGCATATACACTTAAATATTTGAAAAAATTAATATTTAAAAAAAATTAAATGTTCAGTCATATACGAAAAAATAAGGGAAAATCCGAAATTTATAATATTATGTCTTTAAAAAGATTTTTTAAAATATTGAATGCACAACCGTTTATCTCTCATATTTGATGCACTGTTCAACCGGAAAAAAAGTTCAAACAAACTTAATTAAAAATTTGTCACAGCCTTCTAGATATCTGCACGGGCTGGAAATTCTGACCCAAGGCCGGTCCGAACGAAAGTTTTTTTGATCCGGCCCAACACGTACAGAAATCAGTGAAAACAGGCTCTGCTTGAACTGGCCCGACTCGATTTTTACAAAAAAATTGGATTTTACTTCACATACAATATTCTTTTAGAAGATACTGCATACATATTTATGGGATAAATCGACAGTATATTTTTTAATTTTTATGTGTAAGAGAGCCAATACACAATAGCAACAATAACAATTACTTAAATTCTTAGACATTTCAACATTTTAATAAGGTGTATTTGTTGAGTTATGTATGACGGCCAATTATCTGCACGTATGGCACCTAGAGGAAGTGGCCTTCGTCAAGGTCTTTCTAAGAGAACCTATTCCATATTTACGCAAGGTTCAAAGGAAACCACGAAAACGCCGAACGATTAGACCGACGGGCCCGATTGGGATCGAATCCAGCACCTCCTGTCCACCAACTTCGAGAGCAGAAACTCTCAGCCACTGGTGGGCCCATTTAAATAAGGATTCGTAAAAAATAATATAGTTTAGAATAACAGAAGAAAAGGCGGGTTAAAAATACCGTAATTTTTGAAGCTATATAATAAAAAATAAATTTGTGGAAATATTTTTCTGATTTGAGAAAATATTCCATTTATTAAGGATATTCTCAAATCCAATAAAGCTAATTTCAGACACATTTCTGAATTCATTACTTTTCGAAAACTCGTAAGATTGGCTGGTGTTCTTATTCAGAAATTGTGTAATCAAATGGCGTTATCCATTTTTTTGATAAAGACAATGTATCTTTGAGATAATAGTAATAAAATTTTGAATCGAATTTTCAGAAGCGACTTCACTAGAAATTGTAAAAAACCTGGAGCCGTAACAAATCTCTCTATTGCCGACAAGTAATTTATTAATAAAAAATGGAAATGCTAATTGATTCCAAATCCCTTCAATAGTCAAGCTTCTCAATTTTAAACCTTTGCTGTTAGAAGTTAGTCAGAAAATATGTTAAAACTTCGCATTAAGGAGCAGTGAATTTGAGAACCATGTTAAGATATATTTCCAAAGATTACGTTAACAGCATTTCATTATCGCTATTATATTTTTTACAAAACATGTTACTTGCCCTATACTTCCTAAGAATAATTAAGTTCAGCTTCGGCTCGGCTCGACTGTGTAGGGAAAACAAGCAAGCTTGATGTCAGCACGACATAAATCTTCTGAAGATAAATAAATAAATAAAAATAAGATAAAATAAACTGCCTCAGACACCATGTCCGATGTTGGTCTCTACGGTGGACATGTTATATTTTTGAACGCGTTATTGATATTGTCGAACTACCATCGGTTCGTGACGCACATTTGTACTTATTCTCGCAAAAGTCTTATTCAATGAAAGTAGCTGATATTTTATCGGCTTTGCGTAAACTTTTGCATCGGGCCAGTAGCCCTGATAATTTTTTTCTCCTCCCAGCCTAGCCTAGTTGGTCCGTTTGATTTTTTTGCCGACCTATTGGAAAATTTGTCCTCACTCAGCCAGCCCGGTCCGCGAATGTCGTGCCGTATGGGAAAAAAAACCCCTCCAAAAACGGCACAATATATGTACACCCTGTTATAAATACACCCTGTTATAAATACACCCTGTTATATATACACCCTGTTATATACATATAGTACAGGGAAAATAACTGTAGATTATTTTTCAATACAGACTGACAAAAGTGAAGTTGCTACTCCATAGTAAAAATCCCCTGACTTTTAAAGATTTTTCCCTTATTTTTTCTCAAAATTCAGCTTATATTGTTGTAAAACTCTCCATAATGAACAACTTTAATTTAAATGAATGGTAAAAAAAGTATCCGCTGTATAAATTTCTTTTTTCAATATTGTTAATCAATATTATCTATTTATTGTCGTAAAATTTGCCTAAATTTTAAGTAAAAGTTTTAGATTGGATGACTAATTCAAAATTTTTCTCATATACTATAATAATCTGATGCAAAGTAGTGCATCAAAAATTCCTCGATCTTTCCCTGACTTTTTGCCTAAACTTCCGAATTTTCTTGAATTGTGAACCTGGAAAGTATTTTCTCCCTTGACAAATTGAAAAAATTCGCAAATTTTTCAATATATAATCGACTAAATTCGCAAAAATAATTTTGAGTAAAAAAAAAAATGTGAAATTTACTGCAAATTTTCTGAAAGGTTACAGAAAAGAGGTTGGGAGAAATTTCGTTTCCCTATGCTAATTATGCGTATTTTCCACAACTTTTTGACGAAATTAATCTTTCTTTTCCGCCATCCGTCGACAAAATTTGTATTTTTTTGCAATACTTTGACAAGATTATGCTTTTTTTCGCGATAATTTAACAGAATTTTGTGTTTTATTTACAATTCTGGAACAAAATTCATGTTTTTACCACGTTCTTTTGACAGAAATTTGCGGTTTTGCGTGATACTTTGGCGATATTAGTGTTATTACTGCGATTCTTTGATTAAATTCGACTATCTTTCGGAAATCCTTTCACGAATTTTCTCTTCTTTTTTTGCAGTTCTTCGAAAAAAAAAAAGTGTTTTTTTGCGATTTTTTAACGAATCTCATTTTTCCAAGATTTTTTGATGGAAATCGGTTTTTTCTTGATCCTTTGACGAACTTTTCGTTATTTTTAGATTCTTTGACGAAATAAGAGTTTTTTCTGCGACCTTTTAATGAGATTCGCATTTTATCCGTGATTTTGCTACGAAATTCGTGTTTTTTCAGCTATTCTTTGGCGACATTATCATTTTGTATGCGAACCATTACCAAATATATATTTTTTTTTCCTACCGTTTATCGAAATTCGCGATACTTTACCTTAAAGCTGTTTTAAGTCCAAATTTTTGGTCTCATGACCTTTTTTTTTTTTTTTTTTTTCAATTGAATGTTTTAAATTTTCGGATACCTCGGTACAAATCACTTGGAGATTCGTGAATTTTTAGGTAGATTTCGTATGAAATACTACCTATTGCAATCACACCAGTTTATCTATCTATCTATATATCTCACTTTTTTATGGACACGATAACTTCTATAATTCTTCACCAATCTCCACCGAACTGGTACATAAAATCAAAGGGGATAAAATCTCGGCTAAGTTCGTTAATGGGCAAAATCGGACCAAGGAGGGTCGGAATAGGGGGCGTTTTTGTGAAAACCGAAAAATGCCATAACTTCTTAATTAAAGTAGATATCGAATCGGTTTAAACTTTATATTACTTCTTAAAAATGGGCCAAAAGTTTATGCATGACAGATTTTTGATAAATTTAGAAGTGGGCTCAAGGGGCGAAAAAAACAGGGGTTTTGAGAGAAAAAAATTCATATCTTCATCAATTTTCAACATATCAAGTCCAACTAAATTTTTTGTAAATGTTCTTAAAATTATCTAAAACTTTTGTATTTACAATTTTTTGATAGGACCAACTTTTACCGATGAAAAAAAATTAAAAACGAAAAGAAAAAGGGCGGTGAAAAAAAGAGAAAAATCCATAACTCTGTCAATTTTTAAGATATCAAATCTGATTAAATTTATTTTACATCTTCTCAAAAATATCTACAACTTTTATAGTGACAAGTTTTTCATAGGACCAATTCGTATAGCAAAAAGGAATTAAACAAAAATAGGAGTTTGAGAAAAAACCTCAAATCCAAACTGCTTATATTCTGACTCATTTTTAAATTTACTTTTGATTTTGAATGCATCCAAATGGTAGATCCTCTTATTTAGAAATTGTATAAAGTGACGCATTGGTCAATTTTCTGATAAAGACAGAATATATTTTAAAAAAGGCTACCAAAAAAGGTATTTTGAACAAAAATTCCCAAAGTCATCGGGACTGAAAATTTAAGGAAGTATTCAAATAAGAAATTGCGTTTTTTTCTGACTCGTTTTTAAATCAATTTTTGTTCTCAAACGCATCCAATTTACAGATCCTCTTATTTAGGAACTATATAATGTGATGCATTGATCGGTTTTTTGATAAAGACAGAATATATTTCGAAAAAGACTACCAAAAAGGGTATTTTGAACAGAATTTCCCGAAGTCTTCGTGATTAAAAAATTTAAGGAAGTTTTCACATAGCAAATTGTGTTTTTAATGACTCGTTTTAAAATCCATTTTCGCTCTCAAACGCATCCAATTTACAGATCCTCTTATTTAGGAACTATATACTGTGACGCATCGGCCAGTTTTTTGATAAAGATAGAATATATTTTTAAAAATGCTGTCAAAGTGAGTATTTCGCACAAAATTTTCCGAAGCAATCATGATTAAAGAATTAAGGATGTATTCAAACAACAAATCGGTTATTTTATGACTCATTTTTATATTCAATTTTTTTTTTTTTGAAGTGAAAACTTCTTTAGCGGCGCTGAGCACTTTTTGTATGGGTAAAAACTTCCAAACTCGCGTCAGGGTCACGTGATGCTGATCGAAAAAGCGTAAGATCAAGGGGAAGGGAGAGGAACTAGTATCTCCCACTCTTTCTACCGTGCCTGAGTGTGCTGCTCCGTTTAGGCAGCACAGGGCGCTTGCGCGAATGTCCGTGTGTGTTTTTTACTTTCTTCTATCATTACAAGAAGAAAGTATTGGATTCATGAAAATTTTCTACTTCCGGTTTTCGACGGATTTATACGTTTTAGAAGGTCCTGAACACGTTTTGACTATTTTTAGAAAATGTCTGTCTGTGAGTCTGTACGTCTGTCTGTCTGTATGTCTGTCTGTCTGTATGTGACAAAAAATTTGTGGGCGCTCTATCTCAAGAACTAATGCTCGAAATTTAATAAAATTTTATATTCAGTTAGACCTTGATATGAATTAGTGCCTATTGGTTTTTGGTGAAAATTGGCCTGCAGGTGGCGCTGCTATACTACGTTTTTCATGATTTTCAAGATTGCTATATCTCAAGAACTAATGCACAGAATTTCACCAAACTTCAGATTCTGTGACCCCTTGATATAAATAGACGCTGATTAAGTTTTGGTGTAAATTGGCCAGCAGGTGGCGCTGCTGTGCCACGTTTTTCATGATTTTCATGATAGCTATATCTCAAGAACTAATGCACAGAATTTCACCAAACTTCAGATTCTGCGATACCTTGAGATACATAGCTGCTGATAAGGTTTTGGTGTGAACTGCCCTATAGGTGGCGCTGCTATGCTGCATTTTGCACGATTTTTGCGATAGCTATATCTCAAGAACTAATGCAGAGAACTTTATCAAATTTTTGATTCTGTTACACTAGAATATATAACATAATTAGACATTGATTACATTTTGGTATTAACCTTGCAACAGGTGGTGCAGCTATCCTGCATTTTGCACGATTTTTCCGATAGCTATATATCAACAACCAACGCACAGAATTTCATCAAACTTCAGATTTTGTTACAAAATGACATATAACATAATTACACCATGATTACGTTTTGTTATAAATCCTTCAACTGATGGTGCTGCTGTGCTATATTTTACACGTTTTTTTTAACTAGCTATATCTCAAGAACTAATGCACAGAATTTCATCAAACTTCAGATTCTTTTACACCATAACATAATTGGACGCTTTTTTGCGTTTTGGCATAAATTGTCCAAGATATGGTGTTGCTGTGCTACGTTTTGCAAATTTTTTGTTATAACTATATCTCAAGAACTAATGGACGAAATTCCATCAAATTTCAGATTCTGTTAGGTTTTGACATAAATAGATGCTTATTAGGTTCTAGTATAAATTACCCAACATGAGGCACTACTAAGCTCATTTTCCCAGAATATTAATAAAATTTTGCGTTTTAGGCTTTTCGAATACCAGAATCTCATTAGGCTAGGTCAAATGTTCGAGGAAATTCGATAGTGGGTAACTTTGGGGTCACAACGTTTTTTTTTTTAATATTAAAATGTACTTATGAGATAGAAGAAAGTTTTGGGATTGACACATCCAACTAGTTTAAGTTATAATTGTATTTAAGTTTAACAACTTATACTGTTAATAGATGGAATAAAACGTTATGAAAGAAAAAGTATGACATTGTGCATTGATTATGCTGCAGTTTCCAACTACTTTTTTTCATTTTTTTTATTGTATTTAAATAATAACAACATAAATTGATACCAAATGGAATAAAAAGTTAAGAAAGAAAAAACATGACATTGCACATCAATTATGCTGCACTTTCCAACCATTTTTTTCAATTCCTTAAATTTTCCATTGTATTTAAAGTTTAACAACTTACATTGTTATCAAATTGAATAAAAAGTTAAGAAAGAAAAGACATGACATTGCTCATCGATTATACTACACTTTTCAACCAATTTTTAAAATTATAATTGTATTTAAAGTTTAACAACATATATTGTTACCAGAAGGAATAAAATGTTAAGAAAGAAAAAATATGACATTGTGCATCATTTATGCTGCACTTTCCAACCACTTTTTTCAGTTTTTTTTAATTTTTGATGGTATTTAAATAGTAACAACATAAATTGATACCAAATGGTATAAAAAGTTAAGAAAGAAAAACATGACATTGCACATCGATTATGCTGCACTTTTAAACCTTTTTTTTTATATATATATTTTCAATTGTTTTTAAAGTTTAACAACTTATATTGTTATCAAATGGAATAAAATGATAAGAAAGAAAAGACATGATATTGTATATTGATTATGCAGTACTTTCCAACCAATTTTAAAAATTGTAATTGTATTTAAACCTTAATAAATTATACTGTTACCAGAGGGAATAAAATGTTAAGAAAGAAAAAGTATGACATCGCGCATTGATTACATTGCACTTTCCAACCATTTTTCTCTCTTTTTTTTAAATTTTTGATTGTATTTAAATAGTAACAACATAAATTGATACCAAATGGAATAAAAAGTTAAGAAAGAAAAAACATGACATTGCACATCAATTATGCTGCACTTTCCAACCATTTTTTTCAATTCCTTAAATTTTCAATTGTTTTTAAAGTTTAACAACTTACATTGTTATCAAATTGAATAAAAAGTTAAGAAAGAAAAGACATGACATTGCTCATCGATTATACTACATTTTTCAACCAATTTTTAAAATTATAATTATATTTAAAGTTTAACAACATATACTGTTACCAGAAGGAATAAAATGTTAAGAAAGAAAAAATATGATATTGTGCATCAATTATGCTGCACTTTCCAACCACTTTTTTCAGTTTTTTTAATTTTTGATTGCATTTAAATAGTAACAACATAAATTGATACCAAATGGTATAAAAAGTTAAGAAAGAAAAACATGACATTGCACATCGATTATGCTGCACTTTTAAACCTTATATATATATATATATATATATTCAATTGTTTTTAAAGTTTAACAACTTATATTGTTGTCAAATGGAATAAAATGATAAGAAAGAAAAGACATGATATTGTACATTGATTATGCAGTACTTTCCAACCAATTTTAAAAATTGTAATTGTATTTAAACCTTAACAACTTATACTGTTACCAGAGGGAATAAAATGTTAAGAAAGAAAAAGTATGACATCGCGCATTGATTACATTGCACTTTCCAACCATTTTTCTCTCTTTTTTTTAAATTTTTGATTGTATTTAAATAGTAACAACATAAATTGATACCAAATGGAATAAAAAGTTAAGAAAGAAAAACATGACATTGCACATCAATTATGCTACATTTCAAAACCATTTTTAAAAATTTTAATTGTACTTAAAGTTTAACAAAATATACTGTTACCAGATGGAATAAAAAGTTAAGAAAGAAAAATCATGATATTGTGCATCGATTATGCTGCACTTTCCAACCATTTTTTAAAAAATTGTATTTAAAGTTTAACAACTTATATTGTTTGATTACTATTCAATTTGTTGCAAGTTTCAGAAGATACGGTCGTCCAGCAGCAGGAGTAGCTATTTATAAAAGGTTGTTTGATGTAATGGGCATATATTTCCACAATTCATATGAATGTGCATGTGAGGTACATCAGTATGTTTAGTAGTAATGTTTTTGATATCAGTGATATATGTGTTTGTTGTTGCCACTCTGAAAATGAAAAACTAATTGTATTTGTTGCCATTTATATTTCACCGGATAAGTCTTTAAGTGCAAATGAGAATTTTTATATGAAAATTTATTTATTTGTTCTAAAGAGGCTTCTGCATTACTTCAAGATAGAATTGGAAAGAGATTTGATGATTTGCCGATGATTTTGAGTAGGGATTTCAACATCAACTTTGTGGATGATGAAAATCTACAATTAATTGAATTTTTAAATAGAAAATTTGATTTAACAATGACCAACCATCGCAATCTTAGCACAGAGAGATAAAAAATTACAATTGATGCAGTCATTACAAGATATTTAAATAGAATTGAATCAAAATTGTTTGCTATATATTTTAGTTACCATAAACCCATAATATCAAATCTAGAATATAATGATAATAATGATGATGATGATGATGGAAGAATTGTTGAAATGGGGATGAAAATTGATAAGTTTTATGGGTATCTATTTCAAAGAATACCAACTGACGATATTTCATATTTCATGCATTTGTAAATTTATGTTTTAAGCAATAGATTGCAATTTTTGTATGTAAAATAATATGCATTATTTTTCATGTACAATAGCGCATTAAATGAAAATTGTAATATAATTTTTGTAGCAGTAGTTCATAATAATGAATAAAAAACACTTCATTTAAAAGTATTTTCTGCACAATAAAATATGTCCAGACGACTAAAAAAATACACACATAATTGTTCAAGTTTTCACTTCTGTCGGCACTCCCGGAGTGCTTTTTTTTCTCAAATGCATTCAACTGACAGTTTTTTGTTATTTAGGAACTGTATAATGTACTGTTTTGGTCGATTTTTTAATAAATTCAGAATTTATTTCAAAATATGTTGTCAAAATGGGCATTTGAGCTGAATTTTTCTTAAGATGATTCTGATAAAACCAGTTTTTGCAGAAAAATGAAATTAAAAATTTTGCATAAACGGCCAAATGAAGTTATTAAATTGGGTCTCTAATCATATATATACATATATGTATATATATATATATATATATATATATATATATATATATATATAATACTTTTATAAATACATCCAAAGTTATTCAGACAATACCATTAAAAGAACCAATGAAACCAGTATTTTTACAATCATATTATTAATATCCTATAAATAAAGCCCCCATGTTTAATTACATTTCAACTTTTGTTGTTGTTGAAATGAGCACTCTTCGAAATCTACCTCCGCCTATAGGCCCAGGCGACAGGGATTTTTTTCCTATCCTATTTTGAAGCTCGCTATTTTAAACTTAAAGAACTATTATATTTTTGGAAACTTTCCATCGCTTTTCATTCCTTGAAAATGAATACTTTTTATTCCAGCCCTTCTCCTATTTTTTCAAGATCATGAAATCTGTTTCTGTGCATTTGCGAGCGCTGGGAGGGAAAAAGATGAGTCTTTGATGAGTTTTTTCTGATTTTTAATTAATAACTTAACTTTTTATCAGAAATTTAAAATTAAGAGTCTCAGCTACATCAGCAGAGGTTTTGAAATATCTTCATTAAATTTTCAGATTTACATGCGATAAATTTTTCTAGCCATCCCATGCACACAGAGCGAAACTGATTTTATTGATATAGACATGTTTGTTCGTTTATGAATTTTAAAATGATACAAATCCAAACGATCATTGAAGAACTGAATATGATAGCAAATTTTTCTATTTCCCTTTTAAATAACTACTCTATGGCTACTTAATTACAACTTACACATCCATTCCCTACATATGCATACAAACAACTCTAGAATGAAAAAAATGGCTCATATGTTCAACATTTTTGGAGGAGAAAAAGCAGCAGAGGAAATAATTTTTATTGAACATAAACTGTGGCATTAAAAAAATTACTAAGATACATAACAGAAATTACTGATATAAACATAAAGATGCTACTGCTGGGTATTTAGAATTATCCAGTATTTATTCTAGTTTGCATTCAAAATATAGTACATAAATGGTTAAATGAGAAAGAGAAGAAAATCGAAATCTAAAATTGGTCCTTAACTACAGAATAATACAAAAAACTGGAGGTGCAAAAGGAGGTTTTGCCCTTGTTCCTGGAAAACTATGGGGATATATGTCCCCCCCCCTGTCCCCGCCAGATTACGCCCCTGCATATTTTTTTTCTTTTCTATGCAATTCCGTCTTAGGGAATTTTACTGTGTACCATTTTTCAGATTTTTAAAACTTCTACAATGAATATGGATTAAAAATAATAACTAAAAATTTGCATACAAAAAATAGAAATTAATATCGCAGCCTGCGGCTCTTCTATAAAAATGAAGATTATAAACATAAAAAAAAAGTTAAGATAAATATTTTCGGTCACAACTCCTCGTACGAGACAAATTTTTAGACAATTGGATGTAACTAGTAAATCTGCAGATCAAGAGCCTCAACGTCAACTTTGCACATCATTTCTTTTTTAAAACACACTTTGGGTAATATTCAACTTCCTGGAAACTGTAATTTAAAATTTTCAAATTATGTAATTATTTATAAGAATAAAATAAGAATAAAAAGTTTTTAGCCATCAAAAGCGTTAAATTAAAGATTTAGTTATGTTAGGATATTCTGAAATTTTCACGATCTATTATTTTTGTTTTTTTATTATAACATAGTTGATTTCTTCAGGGGGGCTCCGCCCCCCTGAACCCCCCATAGTCTCATTAAACTTAAATTTGTAACTTTCTATCAATTTGCTAATGGTTATCGTATATCTTGTATTTCTTTATACATTTTGATTTATAAGGATAAGTAACAGTTTTAATAAGCATTTTTCATTATCCTCATACTTCTACATACCTGTCCACACCTAAATCTGATGTATCAGGAACTTTTGAAAGTGTAGACTCAGTAATTTAGGGTTTCACAATTTTGTTTCCGAAAAAAAGAAGTTTTGATTGCATTTTGTGGCAGATATCGCGGCCAGACAGACAGAACAGACTGACAGGCAGAAAACAATAAATTTTGTGTCGCCAAAATAAGCCTTCACTGAAGTTTTGGCAATGACGTCATTATTCTTGAGTTATTGCTATCCATGTTTCTTATATTTTTATCGACTACTATAAAATACCTGTTTTATTTCAATTATGACGTCAAATTTTATCAGGTGAAATTATTGTTAAAAATATAATTATTTTTTATTTCTTTTACTTCTAACTATGCCACCATTTTTGTCAGAAAAATTCTTATTAACAAAACAAATTTCCGTGTTTAATATTTAACAAAGTACTATATTTATTTTTATTTTTATTCTGACATCATATTTATTTTTTCTTAGTTTAATTTTTCGAATGGAACTTGCTCAATTGAAACTTATTGCCATTGACAAAATATTCCAGATTTTGATTTTTTTTTTGGCAACGATAAAGGAAATTAATTAAATTTTATCTAAAAGATCGCTATTGATTCTGCATAAAAAAGAAGGAAATTTTGCATTATTAAGGAAAATATGTGAATAAAATCAATAAAACTTAGCCTATGTTCTTTTCAGGGCTATGTTATAGTTATAAACAAAGATACAAAGACATTAATTCATCAGTTTTGACGTTGACTTCATTTAAATTTTCGCGTTTAATAATTACACGCATTCAAATTTATAACATTATAAAAATAAGGATTAGGATGAATGGTTGCTCGGCAACCATTAAGAGAAAATAAAGAAAATGAAATAAATACATTTGAAATAAGTAAGTCTCCAAAACAAATTAGTTTATATTATTGGAATACATTTATAAAAAATCTCCAAAATTTATAGTAATAATTTTAAAAATCTGACAAATGAATAGACAAAATTTCAAAACAATACGAATAATTTAACCGGTAAATTTAGCATCCATTTATCATAATGTGACATTTTCTCTCAAGAAAAAAAAAATGGAAATCATTGGATTTGCCATAGAAAAGCATTAATGTGCAAAATAAAATATTCTATATTTTTCGAACGAATGAACCAGATCTTACAAAAAACTATACAGTTTAATCCCAGTGCCTCACTAACATACCCACTTAATTTCAAGCCAATCGGATGCTTTTTATGGAAGTTATCGCGGAACAGACAGACAGACACAAAAAAATTTCGTGTCTCCAAAGTAAGCCTTCACTGACGTTTCGGCAAAAATCAATGTTTTGTCGAAATTCAGTCAGGTCGGGCTTGGACCTTAGATTTTAATTTTTTTCCGTGTCGGGCAGAACTTTAAATTTTTGTATCGGACCGGGTCTAATTTTTATTTCTTTCAGTCTGGTCGGGATCCAGGCGCGAAAATTTCGGTTCGTGCAGACCTCTACTTGGCCGTCGAAGACTCTAGTCCCTATATGTATGTAAACGTGCGGAGCAGAGTGTGTTCAGATTAGAGCTACCAGGTGTCCCGTTTTACGTATGATGTCCAGATTTTCAAGTGCTGCAAGACCTGTCCCTTGAACCCCTGAGAGTTCCGATTTTTCATGATCCATAAATTCTTTCAAATTCGGTTTATTACTATACCATTCGTTATTCGCTGGTCTATATCGAATGAAACTTAATACAGTAGAAACTGCGAAATCTCCTAAACCTGTCTATAAAGCAATATTTTTATTATAACGCCGAAAGGAATAACAAACAAATTACAAATCTACCTGTTGAAACGGAGTATGTTTCAGTTACTTTATGGATGTGTTTATAGGTGCAAAACCTATTTATTTTTATTAATAAAACTTGTAAAATCTGTACTTGTGTACAATAGAATCCTATTTTAGAAGCGTAAAAATTTCATAGTTCTACATAATAGTATACAATTATAAGCGCTCCTCCGGAAATTTTCCATAAACGGATTTTTTTCCAGTCCTTTATAATCCCACTTACACGAATTTTACTATAAAAGATTACTGTGTTTCTTTAATTCAGTAAAACACTATAATGACCAAAGAAAAAATCAGTATTAGACAAGTTTCCTTCTTATCAGGTATATTTGTATAATATTTATTTCGTAAGAAATATTAATATTTTCTGTTATAAACAGATACATTTGCATGTGAATTATTGTAATTTTTATCTTCTGATTTAGAAGCTACTGTTCCTCCTTTACAATCCCCCTGTCTCGCTTTTTGTGACAATGGGCAACACCGAAGCTATCACACAAGGAATCAGGTTCAGAATCAGACATGTCGGACAATTTTTTCAGACTTGTTGGCGCTATGGGTATATTCAAGAAAAGCTCGATATATTCGAGAGAACTGGGGAGGGGGGTGTGTGTCAGAAAGTTAAAATGTCGTTTCGTGTTATATTATCCTATGGAAAAGGACAATCGTCAAAGTCAAGACACAGTAATCATGATATCTTCTCTTGCTTGTATCCAAACAAACACCCCTGTTAGATAAAAAGGGGAAATAAAATCTTTCTACTTTGTACAAAGAGAAAAAAAGGAGAGGAAGAATATTTTTACTGCAAATGTTACTATGACAGGAAATTTTAAATAGAAATTACTTATGTAAACACAACAAACATTATTTCTGATTTAAAAAAAAAAAAAAAAAAAAAAAAAAAAAAAAAAAAAAAAAAAAATTATGCAAGATAGTATAGAAATTATTAAATTATAGGGGTGAAAAAAAGTAAAAAATAAATACAAAAATGTTTTTAACTAGAAAAGAAGACAAAAAACTGGAGGGGCAAAACCCATATCTTGCCCCTGCACTTAAAAAACTGGGGGGCATATGCCCCCCCCCCCTGCCCCCGCCAGATTACGCCTATGAGTCTACTGTATAATACGTTTAAGAAACGGAAAATGCAAATGTCTTTTTGAAATTTCTGGCAAACCAGTTGACGTACGATAGGGATTTTTTTTTTTCAAAAAGATGGAATTTGAAGAAACAAATAAAATGATAGCATTAAAAATCATCATAGTTTACTGCAGTTTTTTGTTTAACTTTTAATGAAAAAAAGGAAGACGTAAAATTCAACAAGTGATAGCTAATGATCCTGTGGATGGATTAACTCCATTTTGGTTTATTTTAATCCTTTTGGTAAAACTTTAAATAGATTTTTTCTTTCCATCTTTGTATGTTTGACGTTTGTTGAGAAAATCGAACTTGTGTCTTAAAGCTCCAGTTGAACATTGTTTCTTGTTGTTCTGTTGAGTTTTTTTTATTCATTGCCAGGGATGTAGTCGTAAAAATAACAGAGGATATATGCTATAAGCAGAGAATATATGCTCAAGGCAGAGGGTATACCCTAGAATGTGTATACTATAGCTTTCTTGAGAAACAGAGGCTATACGGTGTTAATATAAAAAATCTAGAAAGTATATGGCTTATACCCCTGTATACCCTCCACTACATTCCTGTTCATTGGCACCAAGTTTTTAAATAAATATAATTTTTTTATGTATGCAACATAATTAATTAAAATTAAATAAATCATGTGATAAACATGGTTATTTGTTTTTATTGCAAAACATTTAGTTTCTGTTCTTTGAATAAAGTTATGAGCGCACTGTAATTTTTTTCGTTCAACTCCTTGGTTTATTTTTCAGACATCATGTATTTTATATGGCAATGCAATAACTTTCTTAATTATTCTGATAAAAGAATAAAAGTTTGATAGCAGCAAATATTTTGCTTTTCAAGTATTAAAAAATGCTCTGGTGAGCAACAGAAAAGGTTAATATGTTTTTAAGTATGAAAAAGTGTTTGACAAGTTCTTCTAATTGAGCATGAGAAAGGACAAGGGGTCCCTTCTTGGCTGCAACTAATTCTCAATGCCAAATCTGAAAAAATCATATTTGCACTTTTCCCATATAAAAGAAATTTGCGTAAAACTTCCCATCTTTCTTTTTAGTAAAATTTTCAATCATGCTTTACATGTGAACTGCACTGTTGATTCTGCAGAGCAATTGCACTACAAATCAGTTTTCTCTGCAGTTGTACACTGCGAGCATGCTTGGTGGCACTGCAATGAGTATGATATGCTGCAGGAACGAAGGTTTCTGGTACTATTTCACCTTACATTCATGTTTAATTACACTTTGTTTTTTCTGGCTACGTCTTTGCACTACACATTTTTTATCGTAATTGTGACTAATTTCTTTTGTATAGCGCAAATGTGATTTTTTTCAAATTTGGCATTGATAATGAGCTGCAACCAAGAAGGGACCCCTTGTCCTTTTTCATGCTCAATAAGAAGCACTTGTCAAACTCTTTTTCATACTTAAAAACATATTAACCTTTTTTGTTGCTCACCAGAGCTTTTTTTAATACTTGTAGTAATAATAATTAATAACTTTGACTAAACTTCCATATGATATATGTTTGAATTTTATGATAGCTTTCATTACAACTATACTAAAAATTATATAATTATGTAATTAAATTAAATAAGGTGTCTAATCAAGTAATTTATTTTAATTAATCTTATAAGAAGAAACAGAAGTGAAAAAATATCTGACTATTAATTTAATTGGTCGAATATTTTGTCATATGTTGTCAGAATTCCCAGTTTTCGATAATGTCATAATTACGAGTCTAAATTTTCTCCTTAACTAGGGAGCATTGATATTGCCTGTATGATAAAATTAAAAGGATATTTGCATGTTTATAATAACAACAAAATAAGCAAGACTTTTAGCCAACTACCAGCAATTAACTTATATCGATATTTTTAAAATATTTTAACATGGATATTTAAATGATTCTTAATTATTTATATATGTCTTTGCATTGCAAAAAATTTTTGATAAATTTGGCCATTAAATGTGTTGATCTGAAACATTCAAGCATATCAAAAAATTGTAAAATCACATATTCAATTCTAGACAATCATGGTACATACGATTAAAATAAAAATATATTTAAATGAAAAAAAAATTGCAATTTTTTTTTATTATTCAGAAATTAACTCACATTGATCCCCCCCAACATGAATATTTACACGATTCTTAATTATTTAGAATATAATGTACACTGCAAACGATTTTTAATATGTTAAAACTTTATATGCGCTAATCTTAACTATAGATGCATATAGACAAATTACAAAATCAAATATAAAATTAAACATTCTGGACAGTCAGGATATAAAAGCGAACGATAACAATATCAATATGTTTACATGTTTCATAATAATCCATATAAAAAATAAGCAAGTTTTTTTTGCCAATATCTGGCAATCAAATCGCATAATTTGTCTCTTAAAGAACATGGTTATTTACATGATTTTTAATTATATTTCCAGTAAATTTAAATATTGTAGGTGCTGATCACGAAAAGAGGAAAAAAAAACTAATAATAATAACAAATAAATAAATAGTAACTTTTTTCAGTTTTCATTATTTTAAAAAATTGACAAGCCCTTTTTTTTTTTTTCCTTTCTTTTTTCAACAGCTTGTACTCCCAATCTGAAGGATATTCAAAAAAAGAAATTTCTGGAAATTTTCAGCAAATCATAAGTGCCATATAGAACACAACATAAAATCAGGTTTTTAATTTAAAAATTGCAATTTTAGTTAAATTATACTCAAGAAAACACAAGCATGCAATATAAATTCTTGATTAGACGCAGTCAGTGAAAGCGCCCCTATGATTCTCTGGAGTCAAACTCTGATTCCTTGAAAACTAAGGGATTTCGACTTTTTGTTACAGCTGTATAAGGGGAAATGAGTTTGGCCATGCCACAATGTACTAGATTTTATAATATAAATATTAATCCTTTGCAATTTAAAATATGTATCATAACAAGAAAGCTGCCAAAGCTTTAAAAATAAGTTATATCTAAAACATAAAAGAGTATTTCCTAAAATAAAAATATGAGGTACATAAACTAAACAAACAATATACAACTAACTTACATGAAGAACAAGAGCATTCTTTTGAACTCGAGCTACAGGTTTATGAAGAAGATCTAAAGGGAGAGGGGAAAAAAAATCATGAGTAGAAAACACAAAAACTCAAATTGCAGAAGAGGAAATAAAAAGAAATTTAAACTAAAGAAAATAACGCTTACCTTCTAAAGTTGTAGCTTGACCAGGTAAAGCTTTAAGTTTAATTGACTAAAAAAATAAAAAAAAAATTCAAAATTATAATTTCTACACAGTAAAAAATACAAATTTTCAATAAACTAAACAAAATAGGATTACCTTAGTGATTTCTGAAAATTTGGAATTGTCTAAACTGCACTTTCTGACTGTTTCTATAGCTTTAGAATAGTTTTGCAAGAAAGATCCATAAACACCTAACTTACTGGCCTGAAAATGGGAAAACCAAATAAAATAACATAATTGTGCATATTTTAAAACCAACTGAACTTAAAATTCCTTTTTTCAAATAAAGCTTTAAATTCTAGTCCACAGATAACACAACACAAGAAACAAATTGTTAATATTACACTAACTGCTAATATCAGAAATTTTTAATCTACATTTAATACAGTCTCAGCTATTTTAATTATCTCTCTCTCTTTTAATAGAGGGAGAATTTTACGATCCTCTCTCTTATGATATTAAAGACTTTAATGGTATGTATAACTTTTTCACAGTTAAATAGCATCAGATTGTAAAACAAATAAAGTAAAGAAAGGGTAAAACTAAGCTTAAACAACAAAATTTTAAATTAAAAAAATATTATGTAGTTTAAAAATCTTCTAAGCATCACATTTTTATTACATAATAAGCGAAATGACTAATAACAGACGAAATTCAATTACCAAAATTTTGAAATCTTCTCCAATAGGCTGAGTTCCATCCCAACCTTCAATTCGTTTCCGAAGACCATTTAAAAATGCTAAATGTAAACTGTGGAGTTCAGGAATTCTGTAGAAAATAACATTGAAGTCTTCAATTGACAACAGAGGCTGAGAAGTAGTAATGGTTGATTTCAAAGCCTTCATATACTGAAATTAAGAAATCTTTAGATTAATATGCAAGGAACTGACACAGAATATACAGATTGTTCAGTGTTTATTTTAAAACCGTGATAAATGAATCCATAATTCAGAAGTGACATTGATGAAAACAATTTAATATCATTGTTTATAAAACGATTATAAAACATAAGTAGAAAACAATTGCACATGATTGCAAAACAACTTTGATTACTTCAAGGACATTTTTAATTTTTTACTGTTAGCAAACTTACCAAGTAGTCTGACTTGAATGTTACATAGGTAAATTTTCATAAAAATTGGATAAATTGCTAGTAATTGGTCAAATGTTGAAGATTTTAATAGCAGCAGAAATCGTTATAAAATTTTAAATAAAAGTACATATTCCCCATTCACTTTATCATTAACTCATAACAATAAATGTGAGATAATGACGAGTGAGGGAATGATGAAATTAACATGTTTTTACTAATTGTCATGAAAAATGCAAAATTATGGAAAAAAACCAAACTGATTCCTTAAAGAAGAACACATAATATATAACGTATGATAAAATTAAAAATTTTGACAATTGCTAAAAATTTAGCATTCTGCGTGAGGAAATGACTGCTAATAAAAATACTCCCTGATTTTCTGGATTGAAAAAAATTTCTAGAAAATTAACAAAAACTTACACCACCAATTTATGTTGCTGGACTGACAAGTACGCAAATCAGCTTCCTCTCTGTGAAGAATGCTAGACTGCTGCTCATCTTTAGTGATAGGATATTTGCGATAATAGCAGGGTATGAGGGAATGATGGTCTAACATGGGGAAACATATAATTGATTGAGTAGACTACATAATTATAGTAAAAAATAATTTTTTTATTATTTTTTGTAAGGTACCAATTAAGAACTTTATTTTGCTTAGGGTGTTTTTAATTATTTTTATTTCTGAATGGAAAAAATCAGGCAGTAATGTATGGTAGTATGGGTTGGGGAGAGGTGAGGAAATGATATTTGCATGATATATCTTACATTTTTAAATAATAAATTTGTTTATTTTTAAATTTTACTCCCTGTCCCTAATAAACAAACTTTAGACCTTCTAATAAAAGTATAAATAAATAAAAATAAAATGAAATTTAGGGCATTTATATGGCTGGAAAGCACTTTTTGCACTATTGCAGAGAATAACCCAATAGCACACATCATGCTTTTATATTTTTTCTGTTATTGCATATCATACTTTGGATACAATATTTGGCACTCACATGAGTACAAAGCAGCAAAAAAATAAAATCCTGTTTTTTTTTTTTTTTTTTTTTTTGTGTGTGTGTGTGTGTGTGAATCTATCTATGTGATTTAAGTTACAATATAATACAAATATTAATCTGTGTCAATTTATTTCTAATTAAAATACATGAAAGAATTACGTAGTGAATGATAGACACAGATAATTACTTTCAAGAAATCATTTTTTCTAATTAAACCAGTTTTTAAAAAGATACATAATTACAAGTAAATAAGGAAAACAAATAGGCAATACAGTCAAATTTTTATATAATGAAATTCATCATTTCAGTCAAAGAATTTATATAGAGAATTACATAAAAAAAATAAAATAATAATAATATTTTTGTGGTGTTTAAGATTTTGAAATGTTTAACTCTAAATATTAACGTAATATTATATTTTTATCAGTATCTGTAACTTTTCCTTCCCTGTCATGTTAGCACATAACAGAATATCAATCTTTTTTCTTTTTTGGCCCTCAAAACATTTGTTATATTTAAACACCAACAGTTTTGTTACATCTAAAAAAGATGAGTTTTGTGTGTGTCTGTCAGCTACTTAAATCTTAATGTCAAATCTCTAAATAACAGCCACCTTTCATTCAAGTACAGTAACTTTTTCACAGTCCCAGTGGTGGCCAATAGTCAGAGGTTTAATTGTGCATAAATTATAATAAAAAGACAGTCTTTTGTTTGCAATTATTTTAATTCAGCTATAACTTACTTGAAGTAACATGTTCAGGCACTCTAGGTAAACATTCTCACTTTCTGCAATACTACTTAATATGCACTTATACATAGCCATCCTTTCAGCTTCAGTTTTACTGGGTTCATCTTCCTATTAAAAAAAAAAAAAAAAAAAAAAAAAAAAAAAAAACATTATTTTAACTTTTTTTTTTAAATTATTTTTCCATTTTTATCTGACATTTAAAAAAACACTTAAAAAGAAAATTTGTTAAGAGTTTTAAAACTTAAATTTAAAAGAAAAGAATTTGTTACAGGGATAATATATATATATACAAACAGTATGCTAGAGTATGTTAGTGTTATTCAAAAGTTTATGCCATTTATGCTTATGCCTTGCACATCCCTTGAAGAATTACATTTGCCTAGCAAGCCCCAATACATTTTCCTCCTCTCCCCCCTTTTTTTAAATGGAAAATGAAGAATAGAAACAAAGAAAGCAACAAATGAATATACAAATTAACATATTTATTTTACATGTAATGGGAATTTTACAGATATTTTTTTCAGGTCAGAATGCACTTGTTTATCTTTCCATATATATTGAATTTTGCTGAGATAGTAAATTCTCTTGAAAATCTAGTGAGTTTTTGTTTTTATAAACTGTTTTCAATACAGCCAATGATGAAAACCAGGGATGCAGAGAAAGGTATATGCTATATACCCTCTGGATTGTTTAATTTTGTATATCATGTGTTTCTCAAAGAAAACTATAGAATATACTTTCTACAACTTATCCTCTTATAGTATATACGACCTGTCTATAGCATATACCTCTCCTCTAGTTGCATCAATGGTGAAAACTTTCTTATGTTACTCAAGTTATGCTACGTTATTTGTTTAGTATTGATTCTAAGCCCTTTTAGCAGCGTGCCTCACCTGGGGGTCCTTTTAAACCCTTCTGATACACCCGCCAACCCTTTTTAACACTTCTGTGTATCCCATTGTAACCCAATTGATTCCAGGAAAATAACACATTCTATTAGGAGATACAAACCAATTCAAAATATTTTTTGTGAACAAGGTACAAGTGTACCCTTTATGAAAAATGCATCCTTTTTTCTTAAAAGTGTTCTTTAAAAAAATTTACCCTTTTTGTGCTTTTTTTTGAAAAAATTTACCCTTTTTGTGCTCTTTTTTGAAAAAATTTACCCCTTTTTTTCAGAACTGTGTTCCCTTTTTGAAAAATATCCACCCAGAAGAATTTTTTTTCCAAATCATTATTAAAATTATATACTTCTAAAAAATTAAATATGCATTACAAAGTTTCATTGAATAAAACATACAGTATCATTAATAGAAAAAATTAGTCTTTACTCCCCAACTAAAAAAATTATTTCGAAAAAAAAAAAAAAAAAAAAAAAATATTTAGGCAAAACATAGACATAGTTTGAATTGAAGATTTGAAACATCTTGTTAAAATTGGGTATTGCCATTAAAAAAAAAAAAAATGAAGTTTGGGATTGTTTTAATATGTAGATAACCTTCTAAGCAAATTTTAAATACATCATTTAAAAGTAGACTTTACTTCCAATCATTCAGTACTAGTAACTTTCTTCTGTGATAATTTGTTAAGGAATTATAGTAAGAGTGCTTTCCCCCCCCCCTTTTTTTTTCACAACTGTATTAATTCTGGTGTACTTCTTGTGTGAAGCAGTTTTTTAAAAACATTTGTTGAAAAAAATTGTGGTTGTTTATTTGAAAACATCATGCTTTATTGAGGTGAAAAATATGATTTAAAAATACAATGCAATGACGCTTTCTATAAAGAAGACAAAAGTAATGTATGTTTTTTTTTCTTTTTTTAAGAATAAAAAAATAATACATTTTAAAGAAGAATTTAATTATTGAAATAGAGATATTTCAGGGAAGTTCTTATGTTTTTGTAACTGTCAAAAGCTTAAATTTTTTCATAGTATGACAAAACCTTTTCTGGATAACTCATAATATTCTGGCTGTACACCATAGTGATAAATCAGGAAAGATAAATTAATTGCTTAAAATTCAGTGCAATTAATACTCTCTACTTAGAAGAAACTTAAAGTATTATGAAATAAGAGCTAAAGGGAACCAAAATGTATTAAATGAAAAATACAATTTAGGCACAACACAATTCAATTTTTTTTTCTAAATATTAAAAAATAAAATAATAAATACCCGATTTTTCTTGCAAGGTGGCGGAGTTGATGAGCCACCCATGAAAGAAGTGGATTCCACAGAACTACTATATACACCTGTAAAAGAAAAAAAAAAAAAAATATATATATATATATATATATATATATATATATATATATATATTACATATAGTTTTAATCTCATTTAAATATTTCCAGTACAAGGTAGATCAAACCTTGCTCAGTAGTTTATTAAAATCTAGGTATTTTCAAATTAGCCCACCACAGGTAATAAATCGCCAAAAATTCTCTGTAATTCATACAATAGCATGAGAATTGAAAAAACAATAGACAAAGATTGAATTTCAAGGAGGAATGGCGAAATTCGCGCTCAAATTTTTGAAATTATTTTTTAAAAAAATTCATTCTCCAGAGAATCTTGTTTTGTGAAACGAAAATCAAGTCCCACGATCGACAAAAAAATTTCGTGAAATTTTCTCGTGACCTATCCACAAATTTTACAGGATTTTCCCGTAACAGATCGACGAAATTCACGATTTTTTTCCCGCGACATATCTACGAATTTCGAGATATTTTTCGAGTCTGATCGATAAATGCCATATGATTTCTTGCGACATTTTGACAAATTTCCTGATTTTTCCCTGCGACCAAATGAATAATTTCGCGATTTTTCTTTGCGACCGACTGACGAATTTCGTAATATTTTTCAGCCACCGAGGACGATTTTCGCGATAGTTTCTAGAAAACTAATTGGCGACATCGCGGTTTTTTTCTTGCAACAGATCGACAGAATTTACTATGTTTTTACCAGAGACCGATTGACGAATTTCGCATTTTTTTAATTTCACAGCTTCTTGTGGCAAACTGGCGAAATTCACGATATATCCCACCCCCAAGTCCCACAGAAAAATCTCGCGATTTTTCTCCGCGACCGAGTAACGAATGTCATGATATTTTTCTGCGACCGTTTAATGAATTTTGCGATATTTGCCCACGATCGATTGACAGAGGTCGACTTATGCAGGGGCATGCGAAGCAATTGCCGGGTTACCCTTCATGATAGTAAACAGGATTTTCATTAAAGGGTGCCAAATGCTTAAAATTAGCCAAAGGTGACCAAAATTCATTCAATTTCAGACAGTGTGGTCTTCATTTTCCACACTGTTTTGAGAATTCCCCCCATCTATACAAAAAACAAACTACATCATTAGAAAACTAATGATTAAAACTTTATTACAACAACTTAGTATTCTATTGTTTTCAAAAGAAATTCTTCATTAATGCTTCCTTGTAACGTGACAAGTTAAAGTCATTAATTATGATCAATTTTCAGCATTCTATTTTAGACATCTTATAATGTACGTAGATAAGCAAAGTAAAAATTTGCAAAGAAATATTCAAGCCAACCAATCTATCAATTTTTCTATTATTATCAAACTAATATTTTTCATTAAAGTTGCGACCGTCTTTTTGGAGCATCCTGTATACAGAAGTGAGTAGTACCGACTACAAAATTTATGCACACATACAATATGTATGAAGTTTAACGCTAGTCACTTCCACATTATTGACAAAAAAATTCTGTAGATAAATAGAAGCACCTCCCCCAGAAAGATGCTTGCTTGGTGCCCTCCATATAGCCTTTTAATCGGATCTTATCGGTTGACAAATTTCGCGATATTTTCTCGTTACCGATTGGCAAATTTATCTGTTTTCTTTACGGGTGACCAAACGACAAATGTTGCTGGTTTTGTTTGTTTATTTTTTTTTCGACGACAGAATGATGAAAATCATGATTTTTTTTCCCTCGGCTATTTAACAAAATTCAGGATTTTTTCCTACGACTGATGGACGTATTTCGTAATTTTTTTCCGCGATCAAAAAAGGATACGAAATAAGAGCCACTGAACAGCGGCCAGTCAAATTGGAATACAGTCAGCACTAAGCAAAAATGAGATTAGAAAAACTGCACAAATTCTGTAGGAACATGAATATTTTTTAACGAACTCCAACGAAACATATTTAAAAACAATAAACTAAATGATCCTCGAAAGTCGCAGAAATTAGGAATTGAAATTTAAAGTCAACATACATTTCCATTCTCTATTGTAAGTACAGGGCTCCCAACACATTTTAGTCCTCAAAAAGGGGGAAAGGGGAACATTTTTATTTAAAAAGGGGACTTTGGTGGACCACTTTTGCTTAAAAAGGGGACTTTGGGGGACCATTTTTTGCTTAAAAAGGGGACTTTGCGGCACTATCTTTGCTTAAAAAGGGGATTTTGGGGACCAATTTTATTAAAAATGGAAACCAAATAAGGATATGTGTGTAAAAATATAGCACAAATTTTCCTAAATAAGAAAGTAAATTTTTAAAATTACCCCAGAAAATATGTTAGATAATTATTTTTATAAGATTTCATTAAACAATGTACAGAATTTTATTTAAGCACATTTAAATATCCTACTGAAAAAGTATGTAAAGCATTCAATATTTTGACATTCATTTTGATAGTTCTCGTTACAGATAAAAAATAATAGTGATCAGTTAATAAAAACAAGCAAGTGGGTAAGTATGATCACGGATCACTCAGAGGGTTTTATTTAATATTCCTTTCAAAACATTCTAAACATTAATTAATAAACCAAAATTGTTAATAATTAAATTTATTAAAAATTTATAATTCTTTATAATGATTAAATCCTTATATACATGGGGATGATATAAGGCAGTGAGAATGGAGGTAGAGAGAGAGTGAAGATTAACATTATTCATAACCTGGATTTTCATTTGAGATATTACATGACGCATTGTAGATTAATTTTTTTTGAGAATTTATTTCAATAGCGTCTCCTGGCAACAGAAAGGGATAAAAAAATGTTAACCGTTGAGATATGTTAAGCAGATTTTTTTTTTCTTAATTTTTTAGAAAATGTATGAAGTGGTATTGAATGCAATTAAACATTAAACCATCTGCTAGTAAAGAAAAAATGAGTTAAGACGGTGGGAAATGGGTGCTTAGGCCAAGAGTTTTAAAAGGATGTGTGAAAAAAATCAATTTTCTGATTCCTCACCCCACACACACATACACACGAAGAAATGCTCCTAATTGTCTGGGGTCAAAATAGACCCTAGCAAGATGTTGGGGTCGATGAGAAACCTCCTTTGGTCAACCCTTCAAATGAGATTGAATCTCGTTGTAGTTTAATTAGGGGTCGAGTTAATAAACTGCTTAAATACTTTAGTTAAGTAAAAAAGAAACTTAGAAATTTAATTCCACTGCCCTCATACACACTTCTTAAAATTTTTTGTGTGTTATAAAAAAATATCTAAGATTTTAAAATCGATAACTTGATTACTTTTCTTAATTTCGTTCATTTTTTGAGGGGGGGAGGGCTAAAATTAATATTTAGATCAGTGCTAACTACTACCAGTCATAAATAAAAGGAACAAATAAGCTCATTTCATATAGCCTATAATAACAAATCAGACATGAAATAATGATAATTAGTGGAGAAACGCTTAGATTTAGAGAACGTGTCATACAAAAGCATTTTTTTCTTTTTAAAAAGCGATATTTGAATAAAATAAAATCTTAATCAATTTTCACTCCTTGTCAAACTAATCAGATATGGCAATCCTGAAACTTTCTCCTACCTCATACATGTCAATACTTCAAAATTCGCTATCACAGTCCCAAAATTCAATTGCAACTTATCCCTATCATGAGAATTCTAAAGATATGAAATTTTGTGCATTAGTTCTTCAAATATGACTATTGACCAGGGTTGGTAAAAAACCGGGGTTTTTTCAAAAAAACCAAAAACCATGGTTTTTTTGGTTTAAACCGGGTTTTTTTTTTTTTAAATATGCTTTTCGATTACATATACATGCATTTTTATCAATAAAATAAATATTTTTGAATACATAAGTAATATAGTTTGATTTAAAAGTAATTCAAATCAATATAAATATTTAATATACAATCAGTTATATAGAAAGTTGTAATAATTTAAAATTTAAGCATTTTTAGTAAAAGCTATGTCCTGTGTTTTATAAATCAATTGTTCTACATAATAAAACAAAGACCTAGAAAATCTTAAAAAACCATCTTTTGATTACTAGTACTACAAATATATATATGATGTAGTTTTACAAATAAAATTTATTTTCACATGACTTTTCAAAATAATTTCTTTGAAATACTTGTTATGTGAGATGTCTGATTTTTCTGTTAGAATAATACACGATGAACAATTATCTTTTATTGAAAATAAAGCTTTTTATAAAGAATTTTTGGAATGATTTGAATTTAGCAGTAAAGGCTTCATGCACTTTCAAGAAGTATTGTGTATTGCATTTGACACTTCTCCTCTGAAACTGCCAGGTTTAAAAAATATGACGATAAAATAAACAAAAATACCTATTTAACAGTTTTTTAGACTGCTGAAAAAAACATTTATCTTAACCCTTTCGGGTCTGGTGTACTATTAATAGTACATGCCTTTTAATGGAGTATTATTTTGTTTTAAAAAATACCTGTGTTACTATTTACATGTAGTAATGTTAGTATATGTCCATGCAATTATTTTTTGGCTTCATTTATGTTTAGGCTTTTAGTAATAATAATAATTATTATTATTTGCTTCATTCTCTTTGCTTCGTTTATGATTTTTTTATTTTAAACACATATTTTACTCTTTAAATTTACAATAAAAGTTACTTTCCTGGAAGAATCATGTGTAATAAAGCGAAAAAAGTATTAGAAATTTGTAATATAAGTTAAATCTTATTAAAATAAAATATTTTCTGAACATCTCTAAAAATTCTTCCTTAGCCTATTTTCATATGAACATGAATTGAATAATGCGCAAAACTACAACATTCGTTGTCTTTGAAACTATGAAATGTTCGTTAAACACAAATTAATCTATAAGGACAGATAGTGTTAACGTAATTAACGTAAAAATATTTTTCCCTAAAAATTGAAAAAAATTCGGACCTGAAAGAGTTAAAATAGAAAGTAGTTTTATAAATGCTGTCATCAACTAAAGCATTTAAACAACCATCAGACTCTGGCTTTTTTCTAAGCTACATTATAACTCTTAGTACTTTTAAATGTCTAAACTAAAAATTATATCTTTTTAGGCATTTTTTCTATTATGTCAAAGTTCTAGTAAACCTTGTCTTGATCTATCTCCCCCCCCCCCCCTATTTTCTTGGCTGATCTAAGCAGTACGTTCAGTTATGCAATAGAAGATTTAAATATATCTTATAGCATATTTTAGTAAAATGTAAAAGGTGCTTCCCTAGCACCCAATTTTTCAATATCTTCTAATTTGACTTCATCTCTTGAGATTTCTTTTTATTCTTAAAAGATAATACCACCAATCAAGAAAATTTTCTTTTAAAACTTGATTGAAATCTTAAAGGTTATTTTATGTTATTAACGGTAAATCTGCATTTCTCAAAAGAAAACAATTTTTTTCAGAATATTGCATATTTTTAATTTATTTTATCTTTGCTAAATTTACATAATTTAAGTGTTTATTTTAGAGCTTCAGATATGTTCATCAATACATGAAATTTGCATTCTACATGCATACTAACAGGACCTAGACTAGACTCATTATGTCTTATGATGACTGCTGACATAAGTCTGTTAAAAGTAGAAATTACTTGCATCCAATAACTTAAAACACTTAAATTACAAAAATGAAAAAATACATTAGATTTGTTTAAAAAAAAAAAAAAAAAAAAACAATTGGTTTAAACTGTTACAACCATGCTGGTAAAAGAATAAAATCTTAATGCAAAAGCCCCAGTCACAATGTAGAAATGCAATCAAAACAAAGACTTACTAAACCCAATAACCATAAACCCCCCCCCCCCAAAAAAAAAAAAAATAAATAAATAAATAAATAAATAAAAATAAATAAAAACACCTCATAGTCAATAATTCATTAACATATTGCATAGATAACAAAAGGCAATCAGTGGAGATAATTACTTTATTATGCTTTCATTGAGGCTTTGAGAAATTATGTAATCCTTAGTAAATTTTAACTAATCAAGTAATTTAAGTAGTAAAAGTACATTTTTAGCTTGAATCTGCTATTCTGGCTATTTTTTAAGTTAAAAAAAAGAGGAAAGAAAACTATCTAGTTTTTTTCTAACTAGCTAATTTTAGAAAAATTAATTATTCTGCCTTGTAGATTTATAGCTTGTACGAAAATTTAGGCTGATTAAAAATGTTTGTCATTTTAGAAATTTATTTATTCATCATTTCTCTAAAGCTTTGCTTGTTAGCTTCTGCATAACTAGGATTTTGCATTTATGAATAATATGTATAATAAATCAAAACATTACAGAAAAACAATAAAAAAACCAGATTAAAAAAAAACCAGAATGTTTTTTTTAAAAAAACAATTTGGTTTAAATCATGGTTTAAACCACGGTTTAAACCAACTTGGTTTAAACCAAACAACCCTGCTATTGACTATCGCTAAACTTGTGCAAATCCTACAATATGCAGCTTAGGAGCACCATCTATTGAAAGATTAACATCAAAACCTAATCAGAACAACTTGTGTCAACGTCTAACTGAATCCTAAGTTAGACAAAACTTTGTGCATTAGATACATCTACTGCAGAAATCCTAAGAAAAATTGCATCATAGCAGCACTACCCGATAATAAATTTACATCAAAATGTGAAAATGTCAATTCATCTTAAGGACTAACTGAATCTAAAGTTTGGTAGAATTCTGTGCATTAATTCTGGATATAGAATTATTGTGGAAATCGCAACAAATGCAGATTAACAGTGCCACTTGTTAAGAATGATTTATACCAAAATATAAAAAATGTCAATTGATGTCAAGGACTAACTGAATCTGAAGTTTGATAAAAATCTGTGCATTAGTTCTGGAGATTGAGCGATTGCAGAAATCATGAAAAATGCTGCATAGAAGGCGCCACATGTCGAGCGATTTACACCAAAAACTAATCAGCACCAATTTATAGTGGCGGTCAAAAGTTCAGCCTTTTTTCGGCCAGCATAAAATTGTTCGTTATTTTGAAAGTATACCCATATACAGAGGAATCTCAAAGTGATATTCATATATTTTATTGCATAATAGTTAGGAACTTACTTATGGAATAACAAATGAATATCTATAAATACAACTGACAAAATTAATTGCAAAGAAAAACGCATGTTTTCAAAAGTTATCGTCCATCTTGGAAAGTTTTGAAAAAAAATTGTGTTCTAACAGAAAATCACTGATCAACTAGATTCACAATTAGTATGTTGTCATACCTTTAGCAAAATGTACCGAGGTGCAGCGACTTGGCATCGATTCAATGAACAGTTGAAAATCGTCTGTGGTACGTTTTTCCACCCATCCTGAAGTTTATGGGAAAATTCTAGCCATGCTGAATTGGACTTTTATTAATTTCAAACATGTTTTTAAGCTCATTTCAAAGGTTTTCGATTGTATTCAGATTGGGCTGGCCATTTCAAAAGCAAAATACTTTTGTGTGAAAGGCATTGCTTGACAAGCTTTCATGTATGCTTTGGTTTCATATTATACTGAAACTAATAGTTATGACCAAAATTTAGCCTCCAATAAGGCAGCAAATTATCTTGCAAAAAATCCTTATACATTGCATCATTCATCTTGCTGCAGATTTTAACAGACAGACTGGCATCTTTTCCAAAAAATTTTTCTCATAATGTAACGTATCTTCCACCATGCTTAGTAGTTATAAGAATAACACATCTGGAATCATGAATTTTTTTTTGTTAAGTCATCAGGCATACTGTCTGCCATCACTCTTAAAAAGATTGAACTTCAATTCATCGGAAAATTCTACTTTATTCCAGTTTTGTGAGACCAATATGTGTGTTCTTTGGCAAACGCCCATCAGACCCTCTGTTTTTTTTTTTTACTTATGAAAAGTTTTTTTTAAACAGATTCTTCTATAAAGTCCTTCATCACATATGTGTTTTGACATGGTAGACCGAATTATTTCAGGTATATTTTCACTCTGTCTATTGCAGATGATTGCAGCAGCATTTTTATGCAAAGTCATCAACTGCTTTTCTCGAAACAATTCTTTGTTCACGAATAGTTGTTTTCCAGATCTCCCAGACCATGGCAAGTCCAGTAGCATGGCCATCTGTATAAAATATATATATCGTTCATAGTAGGTTTACCGATTGATAGCTTTGCCGCAATCCCCTGAGAGAATTGGTCCTTTAGCAACAAACAACCCACTCTTTACAAACAATAATTATTGAACCTTTATTTTTAAACTTAGATTGCATTATTTTTGTTGATTAATTAACAAACATGGCCAAAAAAAAAAAAGCATTTTCCCAATAGGAAAAAAAAAAAAAAAAAAAAAAAAATGGCGAATGGCTGGAAATTTTTGCACATATAAAATTTCGTATACCGCCCCTTTGCACCAACTGTCTTCAATTCTGTATCAACAGAGTTGTATAATACAGACGCACGCCGTGCGTAGAAAATTTTATGAAGTTTACAGAAAATTTTAAGAAAGAAACAATTTTTTTTAAAACTTTTTTTAGTACTTAAAAATAACAATATTCCCTCAATTTTATGAACGAATAACTTACTGTTAATGCGAATGCCATCAAAAGTCCTTGAAAAAAATCGCATAAAAACATGCATTTCGACGAAGAATCGAGTGAAACGTGAATTTCGTTCAAAGACTGAGTAAAAATATCGAATTTCATACAAAAACCACCCTAAAAACTTAAATTCCATGCATGAATCGCATAAAAAACGCAAATTACATTCATAAATCACTCAAAAAACATGAATTACGTCCATGAATCGTGACAACTGACAAAATTAATTGCAAAGAAAAACGCATGTTTTCAAAAGTTATCGGCCATCTTGGAAAGTTTTGAAAAAAAATTGTGTTCTAACAGAAAATCACTGATCAACTAGATTCACAATTAGTATGTTGTCATACCTTTAGCAAAATGTACCGAGGTGCAGCGACTTGGCATCGATTCAATGAACAGTTGAAAATCGTCTGTGGTACGTTTTTCCACCCATCCTGAAGTTTATGGGAAAATTCTAGCCATGCTGAATTGGACTTTTATTAATTTCAAACATGTTTTTAAGCTCATTTCAAAGGTTTTCGATTGTATTCAGATTGGGCTGGCCATTTCAAAAGCAAAATACTTTTGTGTGAAAGGCATTGCTTGACAAGCTTTCATGTATGCTTTGGTTTCATATTATACTGAAACTAATAGTTATGACCAAAATTTAGCCTCCAATAAGGCAGCAAATTATCTTGCAAAAAATCCTTATACATTGCATCATTCATCTTGCTGCAGATTTTAACAGACAGACTGGCATCTTTTCCAAAAAAATTTTCTCATAATGTAACGTATCTTCCACCATGCTTAGTAGTTATAAGAATAACACATCTGGAATCATGAATTTTTTTTTGTTAAGTCATCAGGCATACTGTCTGCCATCACTCTTAAAAAGATTGAACTTCAATTCATCGGAAAATTCTACTTTATTCCAGTTTTGTGAGACCAATATGTGTGTTCTTTGGCAAACGCCCATCAGACCCTCTGTTTTTTTTTTTTTACTTATGAAAAGTTTTTTTTAACAGATTCTTCTATAAAGTCCTTCATCACATATGTGTTTTGACATGGTAGACCGAATTATTTCAGGTATATTTTCACTCTGTCTATTGCAGATGATTGCAGCAGCATTTTTATGCAAAGTCATCAACTGCTTTTCTCGAAACAATTCTTTGTTCACGAATAGTTGTTTTCCAGATCTCCCAGACCATGGCAAGTCCAGTAGCATGGCCATCTGTATAAAATATATATATCGTTCATAGTAGGTTTACCGATTGATAGCTTTGCCGCAATCCCCTGAGAGAATTGGTCCTTTAGCAACAAACAACCCACTCTTTACAAACAATAATTATTGAACCTTTATTTTTAAACTTAGATTGCATTATTTTTGTTGATTAATTAACAAACATGGCCAAAAAAAAAAAAAAAAAAGCATTTTCCCAATAGGAAAAAAAAAAAAAAAAAAAAAAAAAAAAAAAAAATGGCGAATGGCTGGAAATTTTTGCACATATAAAATTTCGTATACCGCCCCTTTGCACCAACTGTCTTCAATTCTGTATCAACAGAGTTGTATAATACAGACGCACGCCGTGCGTAGAAAATTTTATGAAGTTTACAGAAAATTTTAAGAAAGAAACAATTTTTTTTAAAACTTTTTTTAGTACTTAAAAATAACAATATTCCCTCAATTTTATGAACGAATAACTTACTGTTAATGCGAATGCCATCAAAAGTCCTTGAAAAAAATCGCATAAAAACATGCATTTCGACGAAGAATCGAGTGAAACGTGAATTTCGTTCAAAGACTGAGTAAAAATATCGAATTTCATACAAAAACCACCCTAAAAACTTAAATTCCATGCATGAATCGCATAAAAAACGCAAATTACATTCATAAATCACTCAAAAAACATGAATTACGTCCATGAATCGTGTAAAAAAACGCGAATTACGTTCATAAATCGCATAAAAAAGCGAATTACGTCCATAAATCGCCCAAAAAACGCGAATTTCGTCGGCATTAAACTCAAAAAAGATAACCATGAATTGCGTAAAAATAGCAAATTACATCCATAAATCGCATAACAAATGCGAATTATGTTAATAAATCGCATAAAAAACGCAAATTACATTCATAATTCGCATAAATAAGGGGAATTACGTCCATAAATCGCTCAAAAAATGCAAATTACATAATTTCATAAATCAAGTAAAAAATGCGAATTACATCCATGAATCGCGTAAAAAACACGAATACGGTAAATAAATTGCTCAAAAAACAAAAATTACATCCATGGGTCATGTTAAAAAACGCAAATTACGTTCATAATTTGCATAAAAAAAACGCGAATTACGTCCATGAATCATGTAAAAAATGCGAATTATGTTCATAATTAGCATAAAAAAACTCGAATTACGTCCATAAATCGCTCAAAAAACATGAATTTTGTCGGCAGAAAGCTAAAAAACGCAAATTACGTCCATGAATCGAATAAAAATTAGCAAATTACATCCATAAATCGCGTAACAAATGCAAATTACGTTCATGAATCGCATAAAAAACGCAAATTACGTTCATGAATTGCATAAAAAACTTGAATTACATCCAATAATCGCTCAAAAAAACCCAAATTACATTCATAAATCTCATAAAAAACGCGAACTACGATCATGAATTGCGCAAAAAAAAAACGCGAATTACACCCAACATTAAATTAATTTGCAGAAAGTTTTTGACCCGATATTACGTGCACAGAAAGTTTTTGGTTTTATACAAGTCTGTGTATCAAAATGATACCGTGGTTAGAAGTCCTTTGTATATTCCTAAATTTTGGGGGTAGCCACAGAATTTTTGAAACATACAGACATTTTCTAAAAACCACCAAATTGTGTTCAGGACCTTCTAAAATGCATAAATCCTAAAATTATTTCATGAATTCAATATTTTCTTTTTGTAAAGATAGAAAAAAGTAAAAATACGTGAAAAGGTATTTTACTCCACCCATTTTCTTTAATATGATACAGAGTTGTGAACTTAAATTAATTTTTCTTAGTTTTAATCGTCTGTTTCCACACATTTCAATGATTCTTTTAATTCAAAAAAGCTTCATTTTTTTTTAGTGTGTGTGTGTGTGTGGGGGGGGGGGATTGAAGCATGCCAAGGCCCATTATTGAAGACTGATCAAGCAGTAGCTTAATATAGTAACTTTCGTGTTCTGCAATTTTTCAATTAAGAATTTTAATGAGATTCTTAAAATTTGCCTGCATTCTGTGGTGACTTTTTAACATTTAGATTCATGAAAAAATTTCAGTTACAATGCATTTTTATACCCATTATAATGCTTTTTTTACCCCACTTTAATAAATTTTGTCTTATTGGATTTTTAAGCTTTTAGTGATTTTCAGAGGGTTTTTATTTATTTATTTATTTTTTTATTTTTTTTTGCGGCAATTTTTTTCAGACACAGAAAAGGGGACTTGGGGGACCAAAGTGCAAAAAAGGGGACTAAAGGGGACCTTTTTCTAAAAAGGGGACTTTTGGGGGAAAAAGGGGACCATTTGGGAGCCCTGTAAGTAGCAAAAATGTATCAACGGTTTCCCTATCAAATTTTGAACATGGGTTTTTAATTTCAATGCATAGACCTAGTTCAAATAAAGAAGATATTATGGATTCCGGTTTGGGCTATATTTCATTAAAGATAAAACAATTTCCTTCAGAAATGGATACAGATAAAAATATTATCCCAAATATGCATTGTTCATGCAAATAACTAAAAATAAAAGATACATCAGATTTTATAAAATTTTCTGAAATTTTTAATAGATAACCATAAGTTTTCGATATTTTCCAAAATTATAAAAGTTGCTTTATTTAAAAATAAAATTATGCGATATTTAGAAACGAAGACATGTGGAATCAAAGCGAAAACGACAGAACATAATGTCGTGACATATACTGTTATTTTTTAGATTAGTGTGTTAATGACGGATACGTTTATGTTTTATAACAGAAAGTAGTGTCTTTGTAAGAGTATCTAATATTCAAAATAAATATTTTCGCAGAAATTTATTTAAAAAAATTATTAATGGCCATCTTTTTAATTACCATTAAATCTTTCTTGCTGCATATGATGAAAAGTAAATGATTAAATTCTAAAAGTTCACGGTGAAGAAAATTCCACTTCCTTAAATATCTGAATAATAAACTACGCTGCATCCGGATGTTTTCGATTAATCATTAGTCTCTCAACAGGAATCTAAAGCAAAAACTATTAGAACGATCTACGAATTAAAACGAGAATAAATATAAAAGCTAATAAGGAAATAGCGATTCAATAAATATACCATAGTATATTCAACTTAATGAAAAAAGCATTTTTCCCAGATTACAAAAAGTTCAGATTTTTTTTAATTCGTTTATACGCATTATCTCGTACATTTATATGTAGCATTTATAGATGTCATCAACATTATCTGGAATATGTTTAGGAAAGCTTTAGATTCTTTAAAGGGCTTTTAACAAAATAATTTATCCCAAAACGGAACCTTTCACAATTTTTTTTTTTTTTTTTTTTTTTTTTTATCCCCAAACAGGACCCTCCACAAAACATTTTATCCCTAAACAGGACCTTTCACAAAATTATTTGTCTCTTAAATATACTTTTTCACAGAACTTTTCGATCTTCAAACTGAAATTTACACAAATTTAAACATTTAAAAATAAAATCTGGCCTGTAAATTAGACAGTTGAACTCACCGAAGAAAATATTACTTAACTTTTTTATATATGAAGGATAGAACCTGGAAACATCTATAAATTTTAAATTCACAAAATTATGATTAAAATTTTCACAAATATAAGAAAAACTTCGCTATTTCACAAAAATAGGACCATATGAGGAAAGCCAGGACAAATCCCTGATTATTAAATTTGCATCACTTAATAAACAATTATTATATTGAAGGCTGTTTCCTATATCCAAAATGGCTACTTCTCTGATACTTTGGGATAGTAGTTTTGCGGGAAAAAAAAGCATTAATAATTGTAAAAATATAAAATTTACACATTTTATTAGATACCAAGAAATTGAAGAGTTTTCCATTTTCTTATAAAAACAAAGAATAAGTCATAAATTGATCCTTTTAAGCCAATTTTTAGGACTTGACAGTTACAAAAATGCAGTCATGAGGAAGCAGTTAGCTGTCGTGTGATCTGAAATTCAGTTTAAAACACCATATTTTACTCAGATTTCCGGAAAGATTTTTTGCCTTCATCGAGAAATGGAAAACGGTAATTAATCACATTTATTCTGAATAAGTGTATTTGCAAATGTCTCACATCTGAGATTGAAAACGACATCTTGGATATGTCAGAAATGACCTGCTTTAGATTTAAGTAGAGCTTTATAGAGAGTCAGAAAGATTCGCATTGTTGAGCAAGAGGTAAATTTATAAGAATTTAATATATATTTCATTTTTTAAATATGCGTTAGAAATCTTCTTCGTCCCGGGGGAAAAGGGGATCATGACCCCTGTGACCTACCCTCTTAGATCTGCCATTGACTAAATTTTAAAATTAATTTGAAAAATAATAATTTACATCACAATAGCATAGTGCACACGAGATTAACGCAATATTGTAAAAGCTTATTAATGATTCGTGAAAGGTTTTGGTTTAAACGTAAGTCTACACCAGAAACCCATTAAAATGAAAATCAACAACTTTTGATCCCACACGAAGAAAAGAAGATTACACTCAGTGCGATAAAGAACTTTTGTGCACTTTCTTAGATTACGTGTATGCAAGTACACATAAAAATAAGAATAACTTCGTTTCTGGAGAGATAAAATTTGATTCATTTATCAAACATTCCATATATACTTCGAAAGAAACGGAGCATTCACTTAACAAATAGTTCCCGTTATTTCTGTGTTCTAATTTTTTTTCTTTTAAATTGCAATGTATATTCTTACCTATTACGTACTTTATCTTCTATATATACAATTATTTCACTACCTTTTCGTTCGAAAGCATGAGCCCATTTCGAAAAAGGCAACTGTCCTGTTTGAGTGATGAGTCTGTGTTAATTTCAGATTTCACAGTACGTAAAAAGAACAGGATTCAGATATTTAAGAGAATTTTGACAAATTATTCGAATTGTGAATTATCCTATCACTTATAAGTTATTAATTTTACGTAATTGATGTTTAGTGTTTCAAGTTTACGCTGTCGTGGAAAGACAGCATTTTATGTTTTTGATTTAAACGTGACAAATCGCTTTTTTTTTGGGGGGGGGGGGGGGCAATTACAATTTTATATGTAAAGCTGGAATTTTGTAATCTAACATTTTTAATCCACTTCCTGATATGCTAGAATTATACAAATTATGTACAAAGGGGCGTTTCCGATGACAATATAGAATTTTAATATTTTTACAATCATTAATTAATATTCTAGCTGGCTTCGTTCGCCAGCGGGCCCCTCCTTTTTTATAAAATCTCGAAGCGAACGAATCTCGAATTGTGTCCCCGCTGCGTACGGCATCATAGTAGTACAGCACCAAAATTTATTCCAGTACAAAAATCTGCTCACCAATCAACGATAAACAGACGTATGCTGACATTAATAGTATTGATTAATTTTAAGACATTTTCCAATTAGGCCACTATGGGTTATAGACAAATATACTCTCTAACTTCAAAAATTGTACGGGAGTTGAAAAAACAATGGATTTAATTATACGCCAATAAATGTTTGTCAAAATACGACAAAAAACGTTGTGAAACTGCAAAAATGAAACATTTTAAGGACTTAACAGTATAAACAAAATTATAAATAAAAGATGAAGGGTGTAATATAAAAAAAATTCCTTTTATCAATCAATAATGAAAAATTAATTTGTTGAGAAATCAATTTTGAAATCCTAAACAGACAGCTGAAATATCTTTTTTTTTTCCCTGCTCTATTTTTAAAATATTAAACATGGCAAAAATCATAAATTTATTAATAAATTCATTTGTTTTCGCTTTCTACTAAGCATAAAAAAGATGAGTTTTGAATATTTCCACATCAAATAAAGTTTTAAAAAATGGGTGTGTGTACTGGGGGAGGGGAGGGTATTTTATGTTAAGGATGAGAGTTAAAGCAGAAAGGAAACTGTGAATAGACAAAAAAGAAATGGCAAACTGCTCTAGATTCCTTGGATAAAACATTCCATAACATTACTAAGTGACTAAAACAAAATTACTTTTGATGCAAGTAATCTCAGAGAAGCTAATAAATTTGTCTGCTTGCCATAAATCTCTTTCTTTTTTGCTATCTAGCTAGACACTTGAGAATAGCGTGAATTTGAGATGGTCCAAGTGAATTAATTCCCCATAACGATGGATTTTTCCCCTTCCGAGCATATGCACGTGCTTGTGTTGATATTTCTGCATATTTTCAGAGCTTTCAATGGATTTATAAGGTCGGGTGAATTCGAGGATTCATGCCAGTTTCGCCGAAAATCCACCCTCTTACCTCATGCTGTGTTTCTTGAAGGTTCCTACTAATGAATGGCGCGTGACTTCCTTTAAAAGACCAAAAGTTTTAAGCCGAAAAAAGGGGTCTGTTAAAAATTAAATGCATTTACGACCGTCGTTATTTTTCAATGGATATTTTATTTATTGCACACATCTATTATTTGCTTCCTGAGATTTAGATAATTTGAAAACATTAATACTTATTTTGGATTTGATTTATAAAAGATGATTATATAATAATTTATTAATTCAAAAAAACCAGAGTATATATATAATTAGCTAGGATAATTGCTGTGTTGCGCATAGGAAATTCCATTATAAGTTTGCAATATTATTATCTAATAATTTCATATAATGATACAATGTCATAAAATATAAAGATATAATATAATGATTTATGACTAACATTAAATGTATATTGGTTTTGGTTATATTCCTTTTAATTCATCTTTTCATGCGTTTAAATGATGCATATTGTATTAAATACATATATATATTTGTGTGTGTGTGTCGGCGGGGGGGGGGGGGGGGGGCAATCTCGAAAATACTCTTTCGCTGAACATCTATTTTATTTCCAAATTACTTTATTTCCAAATTTTAAGTGAATCGGATATTTTTATCATGAGTTATCGCGTTACGCACATACAGAACCGACGGGCACATAAGCTCCCAGACTTTGATAGCCTGTGAATTAAAAAACTATAAAATGTAAGGTGTGGTATAGCTGTATATACACTATATGTCCAATGATGATCGGTCAGTTGGGATTTTAAACGTTTTGTTAAATATTTAAGGAAATACTTGAGGAATTATCCTGAAACTTCACGTTTGCAAACAGAACGGTATAGGTTATATATTTTAGAGGTCAAGAAATTGGAATATATATATATAAGACCATTAATAGTAAACAATATTAACCATTTGAAATTAACTATTGAATTTAATATCTTATATCACACTAAATATGAAAGGAACAAAGAATAATATGAATACAAATGGAATTTGTAGAACCAAAGCAGAATCATCAGGTCCCAAATACTTTGGAATTACAAATGGAGTGTGTGGTTTCATCTTCGTATTTGGCATGAGAAAGTAAAACAATACGAATTTGGGACTACCAACCAGGCCCGTAGCTAAGGGGGCGCTATGAGCGGCTCAGCCCCCCCCCTAAAATATTTTGAGCCCCCCCCCCCCTTGGAAACAATTCGAAGGTCACTAAATAAATTTCCGAAAATTCAAATGAAATTTCGTTCAAAATTTAATTTATTTTTGAGACTCTTTCACAGTTTTGTAGAAATACTAAACTGTACCTAAAATAAGTGTTTAAACAATTCCTCATCTTATTTGTACACATAAAACCAACATGATGTTCAATTTTTCTCCAAGTTATACACTCAAAATTTTCACCATCCTGTACTTTTCTTAGCATAAAATGAAATTATTATTACAGTTTAATAAGAAACATAGTACAGTGAAACGTCTAAATAAGGGACACTCCGAATAAGGGACACCTCTATTTAAGGGACAAAACTTCCGGTCCCAGTCCCTTGATATAAGACATGTAATGTACTTACCTCTGAATAAGGGACACTCGATTTAAGGGACAGTTGAAAATGAGATGATCAAAGGGACTGGTTTTTGCATTTCAGTTAATGAAATATGTCTGTGATGAAAATGAAAATACAGATTTTTGTGAATTTATCAAACAGACAGACAGTCATGTGGATACAGCGGCATACGACACAATTGACGATTATTTATTTATCCACAATTCTGATTTGACATCAGTGCGTTTTTCCCCATTGAAAGTAATGTTGGAAGTTTTCAGTATGGTTCTGAAAGTGGAGAATAAAAGTAAAGTACGAAACAAAGAACTTAATAGATGCCATTCGGCTGTTCTCAAATCCAAAAGGGCAACTTTTATGACATAAGTTTTCATTTATTTTTATTCGGAAATGCACGAAACTAGCAGGCGTTGTTGTTCAGAAATATGTAATCGAACTGTTATTTTTTTTCATTTTTTGAGGGCATATGCAATAGACTTTATAGAAAATATTGTCAAAGTGGGCGTTTTGAACCGAATTTCTACACGAAAGAAGAATAACTACTCAGGAAGGGTGATAAACGTATTTGCCACATGACCAAAATCGCTTATAACTCAATAGGTAATTTATTTACCAAAAACGTGAAAACTCAGTTCGATTACAAATCGCTTCCACAGTCAGTCAGTCCAGTTTTATACCTTTCCGTTAAAAAATGAATTTGTAAATATGTCAAAACGTTTCCCACTAGCTGAGCACAGCAGTTGAATATTTTTTTTGTAAATGCTCCTGATAATGAAGAACTAAAATTTATGAGTATAGTAAACGAACACTTGAAAGATTTGTAGTGAAAAATTGAAATTTGCAAAACAATTATTTTTGATTACTTCGAGATAATTTTTTTAAACGCTTTAATCCTTTAGCATCTACAGAATTTGTATATAAAATAAAAATCAATAATTCTACAAATAATTTAATGATTTAGTAATCAATTAAAAATTTTAATTTTTTAATTTCCCTAAATTCCTTTTATCTCACTAATGTAATTCATACATTTTTGGTACATTTAAACTTCATCTTTAATGATTTGTTATTTTTATATCCTTCTGAACGATTAAGCAAAAATAACAATCAAAACTCTGAATAAGGGACACCTCTATTTAAGGGACAAAAGTTACGGTCCCACACTTGTCCTTTATTCAGAGGTCACACTGTATCTACAATATAAATATGGACTAATTTATCTTTCTGCGTCAGAGAGAGAGAAAAAAAATTATGAGCCCCCCCCCCCCCCCCTACTGTAACTTCTAGCTACGGCCCTGCTACCAACACACAAGAAACCAAAATTAATTAAAGAAATACCAAATAGTCTATAGTGGATAGGAGAAAATAAAACAGTGATGAGCTATACAGTAGAATGAATCCCAAATGCATCCCAAATTGCATTTACACCATTCATCATTCATAAACGGCATTATGCCCAATTTATTTGGAGAAGGCTTGCATATAAATTTATTATGTTCAACAAACATTCCTTGGAATATAATTTAATATAATTCAGTTGAAAAATAAATAACACTGTTTAAAATATACTTTTAATCCTTTCACGTCCATAGACGGCTATTTAAACTACGTTATCTTAATGTTTGATATTGAAGAAAGTTCATTTCAGTAAGAATATTTTTATTATTACTACCATTTTTATTAGAAATAAAAATTACTGATTAAAGTTTTGAAATTTCATTTAGTGCTGTACTCAAACAATATTTTACACCATTCCCCATCCTTCGCACCCCCCCTTTTTTTTTGGGGGGGGGGGGGTATTGCACACAGTTTTTTAAAGTTGATATTTCAGAATTATCGATCGACTTCAAATCACTCGAGTGTAAATTTCTTATTTTGAGTAAAAAATGAATTTTTGATCATAAAAACCAGTGGATAAGTGTGATCGCAGACTGCACAGAGAGTTTCGTTTAATATCTCCTTCAAAACATTTTATCATTAAATTAACAAACGAAAAACAGTTTTTCGGCGCTAGTTTGGAATTTCTTGTTAATCGCGCCAACCGGAACAGAATATTGAATTTTCCTTCTAAATGCTGCCTTGATGGCATAATTTCTTGATTTCTCTATCAAAATCTGCAGACTCGCTACGCAAGTAAATAAAATTATGAATAAAAGTAAAATATTGCAAAGCTTAGCAACAATTTAAGGGAGACAAAACTGGTCACCAGAGGCGGCTAATAATTTAAATGAATAAGGATTTATTAAATAAATAAAATATTTCACTTCGCGTGTCAAAATAGATGATAAATAGGGTGTAATAGGATGAAATAAAAACAAATAAGCACGTTTTTCACTTGATTTATTTAATCCATTAATTTATGTTACATACATAATAATTTTATTTAAACTTGCTTACAATAATTAGAAGAAATGAAATTTCAATTTTGAAATTTGTGCTATTGGAAATTTTTAAGTTTCTAAATATTGCACATATTCAATATTTACAACATCGTATAGCGAAAAAATGTACTTTTGAATGCAGTTTGTTTAAAAAAAATTATCTCAATTTTTTTGAGATATTAATTATTTCGTAGTTTTTTATTTCAATTTTGTAATTGTGGTAACAGAAGTATTCCATTTTATTTAAAAGTAAAAGAAATAGAGTAATTGGAAGAAGAGAAACAACAAAATATGAACTGATGATATTAAAAATAATATTTTAATTAATAGCCTTTTTCAGAATTTTATGATTTGTTGCGTGACAAGAGGTATTCAGCCATAAGTATACAAAATTTGAACTCTCTGACTTATATAATGTTTGTGTACGGACTCTGTGATAGACAGACAGAAAACAGAGACGAATAGGGATTTGTCAGATGGACGAAACCCTAAAAAGTAGTAAAATTAGCCACATGACGAAAAGGATTTAAAAATGGAATGGAATATTTCATTTTTTCATAAATGTGTTACGTCTTAAGTTATAAGTGATTGATTAAGTTATAAATGATCATGCACACTTACTTCTCTTGGTCATTATTGTGCAAAAATTTGTTTCAAATCGCCAAATTTCACAGATTTCATGATATTTCTTTATCTTTTATCAAAGATTAGAAACCACTACACGATTTCGAGTGTCAATGCCTGAAGATATTTTCAGTTTAAGATTGCAAATCAATTGAGCAATTGTGCCAGAAAGTTTTCCTGTTTGATGGTGAGTGGGGGGATGCTGTAGATATGCTGTAAATACATAACTTTATAAAAATTTTACTAATTTTGAACTCCTCCTTTTCATATCATACGTTAGCAATCCCCGAACACTGCCTCACGTCAAACACCTGATAAAATAGTTAATAATATTAAAATATTATTGTTATTTTCTTCCCTTTTTTTGTGCTTGCAATAATAGACATATATGGTAATTCAAATATTAGTTGTGTTCAATTTTTATGAAGAGATGGAGTCAATTAAATATCAGTATTATAAATTAAATAAATTTATTTCAGATAACATTTGAAAGAGATAGCTATTATTTGAAAATATTAAATTATAACTTATTGTTACACAATGCATTCAACAGTAATATTTTCTTCTCGCTCTTGTCCCTTACCCGGAAAGAGTAAGAACAGAACATTTTATCAATAAAACAGTAGACAACATTCTTTAACTTTCTTTACTGATAAACGAAAATATCAATTCAAACTTTAATTTATAATTCAATATTAAGGATGTCCTTAAATCAAAAAGGACAAATTTGTGACATAAGTTTTAACTTATTTTAGTTCGGAAATGCGTGAAACTAGCAAGTGTTGTTCAGAAACTACTTAATCAAACTCAATTTTTTTTTTTTTTTTTTTTTTTTTTTTTTTTTTTTTATGCCATAGATTTTTAAACCATTAAATTAGATGTTTTGAACCGCATTTCCGGACGGCGGCCGATAAAACAGTCCAACGAAGGAAGAAAAAATCGTGATCATGTGATCAAAATCGTTTATAACTTGATAGGTAATTTAATTATCATAAAATGGAAAACTGAGATCGATTCCAAGTCCCTTCCATAGATAGGTCTTCCAATTTTATATCTTTTCGTTAAAAAGTGAATTTGTAAATTTGTCAAAACGCTTTGCGCTTGTCAACATTAAACGGCCAATTCAAACAAACTAGGCTCACCAACCCGCGTTTAGACAACGCAAACTCTGAAAACACTATAATTTTTCTTGTTTTAAAAATATTACCTGGTTATAGAAGATTAAATGACATTATCACGAACGAGGACTACCTTCTGTAATAAGTTTTCTATATTGTTTTCGCTTGAATTCAGTATTTTTGGTTAATATGGCCTCATCCACCACTGTGGCGACAGCTGATGGCTGTTTTTGAGATTGACAAACAAGATAAATTACACATTTGAAAATCAGCTTGAATAAAATGATTAGGTAAATAATGTCGGTGCCTCTCGGACATAGCGATACTATGGACAATATTCTTCCTTTGAGTTCGAGATCTGAAAAAATCCGTCTCGCTGTAAATAACATTCAAAATCACGGTACTGAAAAGCATTGTATTTTGAAATTTTAAGCTTATATTTCTTATTTTGATCGCGTTTTAAATACATTGAAGGACGTGTATAACTTATGCATGACTTATTTTCTTCGTTTTATTTCACTATCACACATATTCAGTATGTTATTAAAATGTAAATTGTTTATTTTAATTATTAAATATATATATGAATTTTTAAATATGTATTTATCGAGTAGTAATTGGTATAAAATAAACCAAACGCATTTTATACATGGATTTACCACTATTTATGCTGCATCTAGTGAAGAAATTTATAAACAAAATTGCTATAGCCGCACTACATGGCTACTAGTCATGTGATTCGCAATGTGACATCCCATTAATATCGTCCACAAGAAAATCGTGATGTATAATGTAATTTTCACTATTAAATGGCAGGGCTCGTACGGATCCTGGAATTTTATGATCAGAAAATTTTACTGCATTAGTATTTTCTTTTTGAAAATTTCTGATTAAACTAAGCGAAGTTTCAGTGTTTGAACAAAATTTATTTTTCCATTGAAAAAAAAAAAAAAAAAAAAAAAAAAACTGGTATATCACCTGGAAAATAACGGTACCCGTACGAACCCTGAATGAGTTTTACGTGCGAAAATTTAATTACAATTTTTATTTTTCCACTTTTTAATATTTACTTATAAATATATTATTCCATTTAAAAGTACTTGGAAATATCAGTGTTAGAATTTTTTAAATACTAATTGATGTTTATTATTAAAAGATTTTCATGCATAATAAATTAATTATTTTAGGCATTTTTCATATGACAACATTTTTAATATTTTGGTGTTTTATATTAAATGTGGTGCACGCGTAATAATTTAATTATTTTAAGATATTCTTAATTTTTTAATATTCATGTCTAAATACAATTTATATGAATTAATTTTCCGTTATTACCTGATTTTAACAATCGATCATTATAATATTATTTTAAAGTTTTATTTGTGTTTTTAATAGTCATGTGTAAATACATATTTTAACTTCAAACGAAATTTAATTCTTTGTGCTGTTTAACAAACTGGCATCAACATAAAAATTAATTTTTCTAAATATATATATATTTCATTTTATTTATTTATTTAAATTTTTCTCATGTTTCGGTTTGGTTTATTGATAAATTTAATTGGTGAATATTGTCTACTTTTAATGGTCTTATATATATATATAATAAAAAAATCAATCAGAAAATTAGTAAAATTAAAAGAATAATAAGCGCATTTTCACACCGTTTGCTTGAGATGCATATATATATATCATTCATATGCATAGTTTTGTTCTTAAAAACTTTAATGGACCTTTTCTGACCGACTTTAACATTAAAAATTTTTTATATATAGTTCTCCGATTTAAAAATTGTAAGTATGCGTGATAAAGACATTAATTTAGCAAAGACGATTGTTAATAATTTTGTTTTAATTATCTGAAAACTATACTCATTTCTAACTTGTATTTTAGACGAAGCATATAATATACAAGCATTAAAATTAAAAATTTTAGTACTCATATAAAATAACACATATTTAAACAATATTAATGTTATTTAGTAAAATCTAAATCCTAAAAAAAGACTTTTTTTTTTTTTTTTTTTTTTTTTGAAAAAGCACAAAGAAAATTGGTTTTATCCAAATAAGTAAACAGTACAGAAAATTTAAATATTTTATAATTGTTAAACTTGATAAAAATATAAGAAACAGAAAAAGTAGCACATGTACTTTGTCACTCTTGAAGGTGTAATCTCTTCTTCGTATTTAATTATTATTATTATTATTACCATTTAATTTTGAATAAGTAAATTAATTATGTCTGAAAACTAAGAATTTTGAAAATAATTTGTACAAATAAGTAGTTTGACATAGATTTCATTCAATACAACATTTTTTAGGGTTGAACTAATCATTGATTATAAGGTTAATGTATTTCTTTCTAGGAAAAGGGCACTGAAAATGAATTAAGAAATAACTGCAGTAAACTTTTCACAAACTCAGGAAAAATTAAGTTTTAAATTCCTCATATGATAACAAAGTAAAATGCATTTTTTCTTTACATATGAGGTAACTTAATAATTAATATTGAATTTTACAAGGATTACATGTATTGGATTCAAGTGCTATATTTTAAGAGATTTCCTTTAGCTAAATGTCTTTAAAAATTACTTAAAAATACCTATTTTTCATTTACTAATAAATCCTTGTAATTGGTGCGGTTGGATTGGATTTTATTTTGTTTACCAGCTGATTTTTAAACTCTATTTGTTGGCTTTCTTTTGAGGTTGTTTCATTGTTGTGAGAAAATTTTCCGATTTTAAGAATTTCATTATATTTCAATATAATTCTTGCCTTGAAGAATTTATATCGGACACAACGCAAATAAGTCTTATTTTTTATTTTTTTATCTTTGAGAAATAAATTACCATCAAAAACAACACAAACGTTTTTTCCTTAAAGAATTCCTAAATCACTCTTCCAGTGACCCTTTTATTGGCCAGATAATACAATACATAAACAGTACTAAGCTACTGAAACACTGAACAAGTTTTGTCGAATCTTCCCTCGAATGACCAGGGATCATGAGCGTTGGCAATATGCAACTCCAGTATGACCCCTTGTATTTTCCCCTCCTAATCGTTTTCGGGTTTAAAGTAACAAACTATTTAGGGTTTTTTCTAACGGAAGCACTTAATTGAAAGGATGACAGAATGATTGACATTCGGCGAAAGAGGAATCCATGGAATTGAGATGGATTTTGTTGCACCGTCGGATAAATAATGTATGCATAGGCATACCCACAAATGCAGAGTAAAATCACGGATGGTTCGTCATGCACGCGTCCTCCAATGCCTTGCGAATAATTCCTTATAACATAATACATTAACTCTTAAAAATAAAGTATAAACTTACATTTTGGTGGCTTCTAAAAAAAATCTCATATAAGGAAAAGAAGCTGGTCTTTATAAAATGAAGCGAAATAGCATAAAGAAAAAATTATACAGCCAAATTATTTACGGTATGCAAACAAATTTAACTCAAGTTATATAAACGTTTCTTAAACCGGAATTTTTTGTTTAATACAACTCACTTTAATTAATATAGTAAAATGTTTAAATTTGCTGAAACGATTTTTTTTCCAAAGTACCATAAATACTACACAATAAAGATCTTTTTTCAAAACCTTTTTACCTAAAGTGTATATTGTAATCTATATTATCCAGAAAAATAAATGTTGTACATGCAAAATTATTATTTAAATTTTAAATTTAAAAATTCATATTACTAACGAATGAATTAAAATCATCAAGTGTTGCACGTGCACGAATAGTAAAATTCTAAATTATGCCTAACAGAAAACAATTTTTTAACAAATTAGAATCATAACACACCTAATTCCAAATTTGAACAAATATGCACTCAAAAAGTTTTGTTTAAAATTTATTTTTAGCACAAAATACAAAAAATTCAAAGTTTTTCAAATGAAAAAACAATAAAAGTGATTATTTTGTTGTTGTTATTGTTGTTTTGGCATGTAGACTATAAAGAAATGAATATTTGGTTAAATTTTTAAAAATGTAGCTTACGTTGAAAGTAACTGTACGCGCAAACTCCAAATTTATCAATTTTAGAAAGAATGTCTTTAAGAGTCAATTTCAACGGACCTTCAATTATACTTATCGTATATAAATGATTATAACTCAAGAAATAACGCAGATTTTAGAATGGAGAGTTTTTTTCATATTGTTCAGAAATTTTAAAAAATTCAAAATAAACTAAAAATTAGTTTTTTGGAAGTTTAATGCATTTTATGTTGAACTGCTTTCAGTTTACTAATAAATGTTTGTAGAATATACATAAAATGATATACAGGGTCACGCAAAGAATTAGCTACATCAGGGCTCGAAAAATAGCGATCCCGGGAACCCAGAAATCCTTTCTGGGAACGTATATTTTTTCACTCAGGTTCCCGGCCGGGAACCTAACCTTTCGCCGTGTCTGCCAGCGATGCCGCGGACGCATAAATTAAGCAAAAAATCGGCGACGGGACGCAAAAGAAAGCTTTTAAATGGGGCGTGGGATGAGTAATTTCGTCAAAATATAACGGGAAAAGCCTGAATTTCATCAAAGGATCGCAGGAAAAAACGCAAATTTAATTAAAAAATCATAAAAAAATGGCAAATTTTGACAAAAAAAATGTTGAAAAATAACAAGTTTTGTTTAAACATCGCGATAAAATGTCATGTTTCGTTAAAACATCGCGATAAAACGTCAGATTTTGACAAAAAATCGCGAAAAAAAAATGGAAAATTTCCTTCAGAAATCCCGAAAAAAGGCAAATTTCGTAAAAAAAAAAAATCATGGAAATTAACAAATTTCGTCCAAAAATACCAAAAAGTCAGCAGATTTCGTCAAGATTGCGCGAAACAACGCAAATTCCATTAAAAAAATCGCAAAAAGGGCCAAATTTCGTTTTTTTCTCTTTAAACGACAGGTTTTGTTGAAACATCGCGATAAAACGGCAGATTTCGTCAATAAATCGCAAAAAACGGCAAATTTCGTTAAAAAAATTGCATAATATGACAAATTTTGTCGAAAAATCGTAAAAAAGTCAGATGTCGTTAAGAAATCGCGAAAAAACGGCAAATTTCGCTAAGAAATCTCGAAAAAGGCGGCAAATTTTGTTTAAAAAATCATGGAAAATAAGAAATTTCGTCAAAAAATATTTTAAAAACGGCAAATTTCGCCCCAAAATACCTAAAAGACAGCAGATTTCATCAAAAAATCACGCAAAACAACGCAAATTTCATTTAAAAATCGCAAAAACGGCAAATTTCGTTTCTTTTTTTTTTTTTTGTAAAATGACAAGTTTTTTTTAAATATCTCGATAAATTATCAGGTTTCGTTAAAACATCCCGAAAAAATAGCAAATTTGGTTAAAATACTTGCACATAAATTTTTCCGGGAACTTACACTTTTCAACTGGGAACCTATATTTTTCATGTAGGTTCCCAGCTGGGAACCTTAAAAATATTTAAAATTTTCGAGCCCTTTGTTCAGCCCTGTAGTTTACCTAGAACCTTTATTACACGGCAGTATTTTGTCAAAATTTAATTCAAACAAAAACACTCTTAAAACTATTTAAATCACATTTCCAGAAATTATCATTAATGGGAGACTATGTAGCAGTCTCCCATTAATGATAATTTCTGGAAATGTGATTTAAATAGTTTTAAGAGTGTTTTTGTTTGAATTAAATTTTGACAAAATACTGCCGTGTAATAAAGGTTCTAGGTAAACTACAGGGCTGAACAAAAGTATCCAAGTATTTTGTATCTATTAGAATAAAATGCTGAAAGAGAAATTTCAACCAATTAGGCATTTTCTTGCTAAACTAAATTTTCCTATTATATAGTATATGAATATCAACCGACGGATCAAATACATGGCTGTTCAAAAGCATTGGAATATTTATTTGGTTATGGACAGTAGCATCTTATTTCCCTAAATAACGAAGTTTTGTTAAAGATTTCAGGAAGAGTTGGAAAGTGTTTCATAATCTACGCTTAGCGCATGATTTTACTTATTTGTTTTAAATAATAATTCATGTTCTTTTAAAGCCGATGAAATTAGTGTGCTTTCAGAATCTTGGATGCGGTGCCTGAATGGGAGTTGGCGGGCGTAACGGGAGCAGACCCCCATAGTCTTTGAAAATATAGAGTGACACACAGCAAGGATTTTTGTTTTGATATTAATTCAACTCACAAATAGCATTGAGTTTCTAACGATGTACACAGCACAGCGACCAACTCGCATGAAACAATTATCCACAACTCATAAAATAACCGACCGCTAACACGAGAACATCACTCAAGTCTCGTCGAGTGTGAAGTGGCCCTTCCTTCGGCCGAGGTGATACACTCCATAAAATAACATGGATCGACGCTTACAACTTACTAATGGAAAAACAATTCAAATACTGAACTTAATACAGTAAAACTAATAAAATATTTCCTATCATTCTTCTCTTTCTTTTGCATAGGATGTAACACCTCAATACATCTTAAAACTAAAACTGGATTTGAAATTCAATCCTTATTTCTATGCAAATATAAAAACATATTTTAAAAATTGTTGCGTAAAGTATAAAACAAAGAAAAATTGTACATATATATGCAGTTGAATCTCGCTAATTCGAAATCTGATAAGTCGAATCTTTACTTAATTCGAACTAAACATGAAGTCCCGAAATTTTTAATAGCATAATATTAAAAAAAAAAAAAAAAAAAAAAAAATACCATTAAAAATTTTCAGCATTAAAAAAAAAATCATTAAAAAATTTCATTTGTTCGAACTAGAGATGTAAATTTTCCGGAAAAATATAAGTGTCGGAAAAAAACTGGTTTTTTACCTTTTTTTTTTTTTTTTTTTTTTTTTTTTTTTTTTTTTTTTGAAAAAAAACGGAAAAATTGATTTTTTATGACTGTTTCTCCCAAATAAATTATATTTTTTTAGAGAATATTAAATAATAAACATTTTTTCCCATTTATATGTATTAAATGAAACTTATTTTCACTTTATATTACAAAATAAAAAAGAAAGTAGCAAAGCCTGTTTTTAAAAGTTTAGTTTTTTTCCACAGCCTAAGAATTTTTATTAAACGCTATTGTTTGTTATTTCATATCGCTGTTGAAATGATTTTTCAGTTACATGTTTAACTACCAATTGACCTAATGTAAAAACCTGAGCCAATATGTCTGCATTTTGGAATGAAATAAATTATGCATTCCATAAGTATAGTTTTTAAGTAAATGATACTAGTTTAAAGAAATTATTGCAGTTTTGTCATTATTATGAATATCAGTATTCAAAAATTCCATTGTTTGTTTAAAAAATGTATATTTTTACATTACTTTTTTTCTTAGAATTATAATTTTATTTCCTTTATAAAATATGTTTAGTTTTGGTATAGCTTTCCAATCTCAACTCAAAAAAGTTTTGATTTAGTTTTATAATCTAAATTCAAACAAAACTAAGTTTTACTTTGGCTTACTCAGGTCTGCAACTAAAAAATAGCGTAGGATTTATTGACTGTTAGATTTTTATTCACTGAAACTAGAATGTGTTTTATTTTTATTTTATTATTATTATTATTTTTTTTTTTTTAAGTTTAATTAAATATAATTTTTTTCTTTTTACCCTGAAATCTGGTATTCTATTCTTGAGTAAGAAACCATATTCAATAATGTTTCCACATGGTAATTTTATATTTCTAAGAGTGGAACTCAAAAGTTATGAAAACAGAACACTACAAATAGAAAATGCTCACTATTTGAGGAATTAACAAAAGCAGTTACATACAGAGATAAACTTCTACTGTGCTTTAGAAAACTACAAAAATTCAAAGTTTAATCAAGAGGGAAAGTATAATTTGGAACATAGTTACTTGTAATAAAATATGGGGTTTTTTTTTCGTCGCAGTTGTACTTTTCTAATGTAAAACTGCCCATGTTTTTCCAACATTACTGTACATTATGGAGGTAAAATGGAGGTCAATTTTAGATTCAACACCTTGAAAAGACATTCAATTAATCAGCTATAACGAAATCTTGAAAAATGCAGCATAGTAGTGCCACCTATAGGGGATTTACACCAAAAACTAAACAATATTAACATATATCAGAAACTGTAGTGTGATTTTTTTTTAAAAATCGTCCTTGAGGTAAAGCTATTGCGATAATCATGAATAATGCAGCATAGCAGCGTCATCTGTTGAGCAATTTACACCAAAAAGTAATGAGCACGAAGTTATGTCAAAGATTAACTTAATCTGAAATTTTATAAAAATACATACATTAGTTTGAGATAAAACTATTGTGGAAATTATGAATAATGCAGCATAGCAGCGCCATCGGTTTGGCGATATATACTAATAACTAAACATCTCGAGTTTATATGAAGGTGTAACTGAATCTAAAGTTTTGTGACATTATGTGCATCAGTTCTTGAGATAGAGTGCCCATAAAATTTGTCACATACAGACTCACAGTGACAGATATTTTCCAAAAACCATCAAAACGTGTTCAGGACCTTCTAAAAGTTTTAAATACACCAAAAACTGGAAGTCAAATTTTTCACGTATTCAATACTTACTTCTTGAAAAGATAGATTAAAGTAATAAATGCATACTTCAAAATTTTATGTTGAATTTTTAATTTTATCATTTCCATTAATCGGCATATTATTGCAATAATTTTACACATGAATTAATTTTTAAAAAGAGAAGTTGCATTTAATAACATATCTAGATTTTTTTTTTTTTTTTTTTTTTTTTTTTTTTTTTTTTTTTTTATGTAATCAGGTTTTTGTGAAATAGTGAACTTTTTGTATATACTTGTACAAAATATATTCAGAATTTTTGAATAAGAAATTATTACTATATTTAGCTTCCTATTTAGATATTTTTAATAAGGTTTTTTACATACATATATGCAACTTAATAAGATTCAGCTGCTGTATGGCATGAGATTTTTTTTTCTTCAACCACTGCACTGGCGAAAGATTCAATTTGTTGATTAAACTTTTTCTAGAAAGTCTATTTTCAAGAAAAATTTTGCAAAGGGTCTTGTGTTTCAAACAAGAAAAAAATGTGAAGGATACTTTCAAGTCTTCTCAAAGAGATTTCTGCTCAGTGATCAGATTACCCACATTAAAATTTTCATGTGAGACACTCAACATAAAAATAAAAAAAAATAAAAAGTATGAGAATGTAGCTATTGCAAAATTTTCACTATATTATTTCATAAATGAAATTTCAATTTTTCCAGTTCGGAAAAATTGAAAAATAAGTCTTCAGAAAAAAACCCGAAAAAAACTGGTTTTTTCCCAATTTTTCCGGTTTTTTCCCGAGCATTCCCATCTCTAGTTCGAACTCATTTTCTTTTGACCAATTCATTCCGATTTTTCATTTTTCCTTACTATCTCGTGGACTTGAGGTCCTTGAAATAGATTTCTTTCATATTTGTCAAAATTGTTTTGAACAACCATACATATAACCCCATGCATTTGATATTCACTTTTTTAGTGCCCAGTCTACCCATCAATGACCCCCTCCACCCCATCTTCTTTTGTGCTTGTACATAATCCCTTAATTAGTTTCTGTATTTATATCCTTTAATTAAATATCCCGTCATATTCTAATGATAACAGCCGAAATATATTTAAACAAGTAAAAAAAAAAAAAATCATGCGTTAAGCATAGATTATGCAACACTTTCTAACATTTCCTGAAATATTTTAACAAAACATTGTTATTTAGGGAAATAAGATGTTACTGTCCATCAGGGTTGGTTTTCTTCCGGAAGAAACCTTTTTTTCCCCAGGACAGTGGAAGAAACTGGAAGAAACCATCAGAAACCAAAACAAATACACAAAGTTAAAGAATATTAACTATATAAAAGATTTAAAGTTTAATTACGTGAAATCTAAATTGGAAAATTTAATTATTAAAGATATTTTTGCAAAGATAAGTTATTTTTTTAATAACAAACTCCAGGTTCAGGAAACATTTTCAGGTGATGGATTTTTACTACTCTAGAGGTAGAGGGATTTTTTTTTATTATTAATTACGCTATTTATGTAAAAAGAGAGAGAAAAAAACACCTACAAATTGTTTATTTTTTTATGTAAAAATATATTATTTTTATATAAAAATGCCTTATTTTAAAATGTGCAACACAGTAAATAAATAAATTTTTAATTATCTACACTAACATCTAGCATGAAACAATATCTCAATGCTGATTTTAAAAAATTAGTGTTCTAAAAATATCTATGGGTATGTCAAAATGCTTCTAAATTATCCTAAAGTGTAGGACTTGGAGAGGAAAAAAAAATCTTCACTTTGCATTTATCAAATTTAAGTTGAAAACTGATTGCAGCATCCTACTGCTAACAAAACTTTTTTGCTATACCATGCTACATTGTACTAAGAAAAATTAGAATTTTTAAGATTTTTTTAATACTAGGATCGACCGATACAAGTTTCTAAGACCAAAATCAAATTTCGATGACCTTCCTAGCTTCAGCCAAAAACGAAAACATCGAAAAAAATTTAAGTAATTAAATTGTATGTTTTAAAGTATTACTTTAAACACTTAAGTTTTACTTTAATACATACATAATTGTAAATTATATGTATAGTATTTAATAATTATGCACAATTGTTAATTATCCAAAAACTTTATTTTCATATAAAATAAAACATAATTCCTTAATGACACAGGAAGTTTTTTTTATTTATACGAATTTCATTTAATTAAAAAATATTTCAGTTTTAAGTATACACATCTTGTTTTTTCTCCTATAATTATTTTTGTAAATGATCATTTGTTATTCTAAAACGTTCTCAAAGAATATTTGAAACACTAATGCAATTTAAACTATGATTTTTCTATAAGATGATGTATAATTAATGAGTAATAATTATAAATAACGAAGTTCATTGCAATAGACTCATTAGAGCCGATACAGTTCAAATTAATGACTAATGTTGAAAATTTCCGAAGGAAGAAACAAGATTTTTTTAATACTGAAAGTATGAGGAAAGCCGAATTTTCAGCGATGATTTGGCAAAACTCGGATTTTAGGCCAAAAATAAAACCATATTTTTGATCCATCTCTATTTAGTATAGTAATTATAGTATATTACTTACATTAATAAAATTGATGTAAATTAAAAGCTTTTATTTAAATGGCTTTCATTATATGATTAGTAAAAAATCCCTAATATTTACTACTAATTTCAGAAATTTAAATAATTAAAAAATATGTTGGTTAAATTAAAATGAATAACATTTGATTAATTTTGTGTATTTTGGATAAAATTTCTTTTCATTTAGCCAATGGTTGAAGATCTTTAGACAGGCGTTGTGTATGATATGATCTTGGCTAAAAAACTGATATAATTATTAATTTAGAATATATGTGTAATTAAATTTGTTTTGGTCCAATGGAATTAATTTATATAAGAATATAGGAAGAAGGTATTTATTATATCTTACAAAATTGAAAGTGTATGATAAATTCTTGAAGAAAAACAGTTTCTTCCATTTCTTCCACTTGAAAGAAACCTATTTCATCTAGCTGGTTTTTTCCATTGCGGAAGAAACTTGCCAACTCTGCTGTCCATAGCCAAATATGTATTCTAATACTTTTGAACCCTATATTTGATTTTGATCCGTCGGTTGATATTATATATATACACTGTATAATAGGAAAATAGTTTAGCAATAAAATGCCTAGCTGGTTGAAATTTCTCTTTCAGCACTTTATTCTAACAGATAAAAAATACCTGAATACTTTTTGTTGAGCCCTGTAATTTATTTAGTACTTTATTACACGCCAGAATTTTGTTAACATTTACTTCAAATAAAACCATTTTTAAAACTATTTAAATCACATTTACAGAAATTATCATTTAGGGTGACCATGTAGCTAATTCTTGGCGTGCCCTGCATATCATTTTATCTATATTCTACAAACATTTCTTAGTAAACTGAAAGGAGTTTAACGTAAAAATGGATAACTTATTCAAAAATCACATTTAAGTTAATTACTCTCACATTCAGTAATAAAGGGCAAAATTAGCACTAGCCACCGGCCACAGGGCCAGTAAATGAGAAAAAGTGGCCAGTAAAAAATTGACTATCAGCGGCCACCTTCCGGCCACTTTTTCATATGGAGAGAATAAAATTTACTTGCATTTCATCAAGGATTCTATTTCTTTTTGCTCCAACATATTTATACTAGCATATTTATTTGGGCTATTCAGTTATAGATTAATACTTATAAATTTATTACTGTTTAGTGATTTTAAATAAAAAAAGTGGCCACTGGTTTAAAGAAAGTGACCACTTAAAAAACCAGTCCTACCGGCCAGTGGCCACATATGAAATTTTCCAATTTTGCCCTATATTCAGTAACCTTTATGAGCTCTTTGGTGTAATCCTGTATATCAACATTTATACTCATCATATAATTTGCAGACATTTAGTAAAACTTAAAAACGCATATCATAATTGAAAATGTATCTCATCCATACATCAGCTATCACCAATAATATACAGTACTTCTGATAAGAATATAAGATTTGAAATATTTTGTGTGTCCCTGTAAATGCTATGCACTTCATATTATGCGTTAAATATCAAGTTTCAAAGGAGTATATCACTTTTATGATACTTGAAATCGTTTAACATAAATAAAATATGTCGCAAACAACCTCCCCCCCCCCCTAATTATTGTGCAATGGAATTCTTTTGAATGGCCCTGTAAATGAATGGTAAATATTATTTTCACTGCATATTTTACAGAATGCATATTTTAGTGCACTTTGAGAATTCATGTTAATTTGAATATGTTTGACAGGGTGTAACACTTTTAAAATTCATTTGAAATAATTTTTTTTCCCCGTAATCTGTAATGTATCCAAAAATCTTTTGACTATCCAAGTAAATAAACTAATCATAGTAGAAACTTCATTTTCAATAGTTTTCATGCATCAATAACATAAAAATTTTATAGCAATCCGGGTATATTTACGGCAGTTAGAGCGCAGACAGACGGCCGGACTTGCCGAATGCATAAACGCTTTTCAATTTTGTTGCAAAGTGTTAAAAATACTATAACATTAGACGAATTCCATACCAACTGAAACCAGTAGTGAATTTTTCAACTTCATGTTATCTTCAAGTATTCGGTGTCATTTTAAAGGCAATTTATTGCAGTTAATGGATTTAATATTTATTTTTGAAAATTATGCATGGTTTATTTAAACTTTATGATAAATAATGGGTATTTAATGATTTTGATTTGTAATGTTAAAAATGTGACTTTTTAAAAGATCAATTATTTATTAAAAATATGGTGATTTTATATATTTTTTCATTTATATAGTAAGTTAAAGGTTCCTAATAATCATAATTTTACAGTAATAATCTTGATATACAACTTTCTTCTTACTTCTTTAAAATAAAGTTATTTATAATTTTTATTTGTCCCCTCTGTTACAATTTTTTTTAAGTTCTTTTATTCAATATATAAAAAAGATTTAAATTTAATAAAAAGTGTTTACAATAAATATTTGTGTAACCATATTATGTAATAATTTTGAAAATATATTCAAAAATGTTTTTTAATGCATGCGTAACAGAGGGGATGTAACAGAGGAGACAGAGCTAAATGTCCCCTCTGTTACACATTGTTGTGAACGAATCTAATTATTTTAACACAATCTAATTATTTTAAGCAGCTTAGATAAAATCCAAGCAAGTGTGTGTTACAAGTAGATTTTAGTGAAAACTTTACTTTTGTTACACAAAATGAGATACAATCAGCATATTGGATTCACAGTGTTGTTTGTTTTACTGCTGTTGCTTGGCTCCCAAAAGATGATTTCTTGGAAGAAAAAGAAATTAGGAGTTATGTCATAGCCAGTGACTATATGCAGCATGACAAATATACCATCCACACTTTCAATGAAATCCTATTTGAAAAATTATAAAAGGAATTCCCTGTGTTAAAAGAAATTGACAGTTTTAGTGATCGGCCATCATCCCAATTTAAACAGAAATACACACTTTGCAATGTTGCTTTCTCATCCTTTAAAGTCAATTGGCATTATTTTGCTACTAGTTATGTAAAGAGTGCAGTTCATGGAATGGGAGGTACTGTAAAGAGGGCTGTGTACCGAGGAATTATGTCTGGGAAAATGGCCTCCTCCACCATCTGATGCTAAATCATTTGCTGATACCATTTGCAATGGAGTAGAAATTATTTATTGTGCAAAAGAAGATGTAGAAAGGGACATTGCTGCCTTTAATGAAAGAATTTCAAATATAAAAGCTATATCAAATTTGAGGAGAATTCATTGTGTTAGAGTGCTACAAAAATATTGTATTTCTTATTCATCCGTGTCTGATAGAAGGTGTACAGTTTTGCTTCAAAGATGGTATGGATAAATCTGTAGAAAATAAAAATGCGTTAACTCCTGATGTTGATATTTGCCAATTTTGCAATAGAAGGAATAGGATGGTGGAATTTGTTGCCCAAATAACTGAAATTGACAAGGAAACTGACAATGTCCATGTTGTATTTTTAAATCGGTCTAGTGGACTGAAAACAAATATAATCCTAAAGATATAGAATGGGTTCATATGTTTGAAATAAAACAAGTACTACCAACTCCAACAGTAAATAATCGAAACGTCACCTTTGATAATGATAATGCACTGGAAATATGATCACTGAATTTGTAAGATGTCCCCTCTGTTACATTCCATGTCCCCTCTGTTACGTTTGATTAATTTCATTTAAATAAAATGTGTTTTCAATTTAAACAATCTGATAGGTAATTATTTTACCTTGATATGTCTTTACTTAAAAAATACACTTAATTTCTTTTTTGTAATTTCCAAATCACAGAGTTTTATATAAATTGTAATGCATGTCAAAAAATGTGTTTTCTTTCTTTTTTTTTTTTTTTTTTTTTTTGTCCCCTCTGTTACATACTATTTTAATTAATTTATAATTAAATAATTAAGCTTTTTCATCGTTTCTAATTAATTAATTAAGCATTGTTCCATAAATTAACTAGGACTTCCCTCAGAGGGATTAGTCTGAGCGATATTGCTGAGAATACACATTTAATAACTTGCGATAAGTAAAGAAAATGAGATGTTATCTTTAATTGGTCATTCATTGTGATAAAATATAATGATGAAAATAAGCATATCGAATCGTAGAACTACAAAATCTTGTTGCATATACTATTTTTATAAAAGAAAAGCAAACCATGCATGGATATAAAATTGGAAATATTCAAAATGTTAAAAGTAATACAGAAAATAAAACACCAAATTTTCCTATATTGAAAATATAGCTCTTTGAAATGATGTCATGAGTATAAACAGAAGCTTCGCACAGATTTGAGAAACTATAAATAACATAAACTATTATGTTTGAAGAGAAATGGAGTGTATTTTATATGGTGTGAAATCCGTAAATAGTTTATAATGTTGAATATCTGTTTTCCACGGATGCAATGAGGTTGTCGATAAGAGTTAAGGAATCCTTTTTTAGAAATTTGTCCTAAACGAGCACTTACATCTTATAAGTTACTGTGATGCCAAAGTTAAAGTTTCTGACCCCAACAGTATCCTAGAAATTGCAATATTCTCAATAAATTGGGTTTAAAACTTTTTCTAGAAAAAAAAAAATGTTTAATATGTGAAATTAAATTGTCGAATGTTTTAGAAATCGTTCATAACAAAAATATTATATCTTAAAAGTTGCCACCAAAAAAAAAAAAAAAAAAAAAAAAAAAGACTTTAAATTTTTAGTCATATCAACATCAAAGAATTCTCAATTTTAGAACTTTTTTTGCTCGTGCATTGATAGTGATTATTGTTCCTACGCAAAATATAGTATATTTTGCAGCAAAGATGGTTACCAACATTTTTTGCCTACATTATTTTTTAAATCGGCTAGATACTCCCAATACTAACGAAAAACCCACAAACGTTAATGCTTTATAGCATAGAAATACAGAATCAAAAGCTATTTATCTCCTATTACATACACATAAACAGGGGTGGGGAAATACATCATTTTGCTCGCCAGTGGCGAGTGGATTTTCTCATAAGGCGAGTGCATTTTTAGTTTTTGAAAAACTGTAGGCAATAGGCACATTATCAGAAACACTTTTTTAATCTAGATATTTTAACTTTCCAAATTATTACAGTGTAAGTATGGTACTAAGTTCTATCTAATATTAATCTTACCTTTGTTACATATATTTCTTAATATTATACAAAAAAGAATTATGAAAATGCATTGTAGTAATAGTAATTTTGTCTGTAATCGCGTGCGATTTTGTCATAACTATTTTCAACTGTGTGTGTTGCATCTTGCGGGCTGGCGAAATACATCCTTGGCTGGTAAGAATTTTTAAAATTTCCCCACCTCTGCACATCAATTATCTAATTAGTGCTAGCAGATGAATTTTTAAATATACATAGATCAATATAATGCTTCATTTTTCTTTTATTAGTATTTCTTAGTATTCATTTTTCATTTATTTGTATTATTCAGTAAAAACCTCACTTTCTTAAGCCCGAATTACGTCAAACTTTTTATAAAAGCGTCTAAGTCCATATAACAGCGAAGTATTGTGAAGAGTATTAAATACAAGGTAGTAAGACACTTAGCCAAACGCAGGTAATAAATCGCCAAATATTGTCCTTTTCGAATTCTCTCGAAATGCATTTTTTTTCGTATATTTAAAAAACACGATTTTGAGTCATCTTATTTAAAATTCAAATAAATAAATGAGAGGAAGCAATAATAGCATAAGTCAAAACATTCATAAGGCAACATCAAGGAATTGTATCGTAGTTACACATGTGGAAAAAAGCTGCTTTCGGCCAAAAAACGTTGTCTTCACTAAATTTGAATCCGATTAAAAAAAGTACCGTGATTAATTAAAATGTTATAGGCAGAGCTGCCAAGTCTCCGGCATTTTGGGTACCGGTATTTTAATACAGAAAATGTTTTATTAAATTGGAATATCCTGCGGATTTAAAAAATAACTTTTTCTATAAGAAAATTCTGCTATGCAATAAGCGAGGGTTTGGCACCTCTATATAGGAATATTTCGTAATCTACTTTTTAACCTTAAAAAAAGCAACGACCATTTTTCGGATACAAAAAGTATTGCTAATTGTTCCATTTTGCATACAAGGTACTGATTGTAATATTGATACATCTATGGTGATAAATTTCCAATAATTTTTCAAATCCCATTTATTTCATTAAAAATATAAATCTTTTATTCATTTAGTTTAAAATAAATGGTTTTTAACTAATTTCATAATACTTTTGAAATATCACTTTTCATTGAAATATTGATACTTAATCCATAACGTACATAATATATGACTCTGTTATTACATAAGTCACCTTTTTATTTTCATAAAAATTATGTTTTTACTGATTTTTATTAACTCAATAGGAAAAATTTTGTGTTTTGAGCAATAGATGTCCGCATTTCCTATTATTTATTTATTTTAACAAAATTCTTTGTATTTAGAAGAATTTTTATTTAAATAGGAAATCCAGATGTCGCTGTTAATAAAGAAGAAAGTTGCAAAAAAGGGTACAAAATGAGTAGACACGAATCCCAAAAACGACGAATCCCAAAAAACGACGAATCCCAAAAAGACGTCGTATGAAATATCATCATTTAAAGCAAAAAAAAACGAGGTCTGATTATCGAGCCTACTGATTACAAAATGTGCATTACATTTAAAAAAAAAAATGCTGCAAATATTGATTATTTTTTCTTTTGTGCAGTTTTGGCTTCGAAAGGTGCGCTATGTTGCAAAAGGATATAAGCGCCTATGAAAACACACCTGGTAAACTTTCATGCTCAGTTTTACAAATAAATATGGCACATATACACCGAGGTACCTAAAAGTGCCAAAATGGCGTTTAGTTGCCTAACATGCTGGTTATCATATAAATGTTATAATAAATTGTTTGTTCTAAAAATATTATCATTTATTGATTGTTATATCTTTTTCAATAACAGGAAATCTTTCATTTATTCCTTTTTTTTTTCATTTTGAAATAAATAAATAACGTGTTGTTATAGCATTCTATATGAATCTGGTAATCAAAACGATGTTTTCACCTAATTGGCATAAAAAATCTTGCCAAACCCGGCGCTTATATCTCTAGTATATTATCTCAAGTATTTTATTTATGTATACTATAATTGTTTTTACATACCACTTACTTCTGGTATATAGAAATAGGTAAGTGGCTCCTTTATGCAGTATAAATTGTATAAAACTTTAAAAAATAGCCCCGTTGCCCCTTTTTGGATCGAACTTTAAAAAAAAATCAATGTCTAATTCCAGTATTGCTCCCAGGTATGCATACATACTCCATATTTCAAAGTTGTATGCCAACAGGAAACGGATGAAAAATGGGAAAAATGTCACATATGCACCAGGGTACATAATTGGCGTCAAAATGGCATTATTTTACCTGAGATGGTAACCCGGCTTTATTTATTTATTATTTGTTTATTTACTTTCACTTCCTTCTTTTAATTATATAAAATATTTCTTTTTATAGTTATTAATTATTATTATTATTTTATTTACTGTAAGTTCTTTTTGAAAATAAAAAGTAATTTAAAAATGTGTATGTAAGCGTTATTTGAAAAGGGAGTTTTTGCCAAATGGGCTTTGAAAAAAATTGCGCCAAATCTGATGCGCTTGTGGTATCCGTGCCGAAAAATTAGTGACCAGAATTGACTTCCATACACAAACAAAATATAAGTTAAAAGAAAACATGCAATGAAAATAAATATAAAGGGAAAATGATGTCATAAAAGAAACTTTATTTAAAAACGTAATTGTTTCTAATTTTCACACGCGAAATATGTAAAACATTCTTTTAGCGATCAAAAAGTGCTGTTAAGAGATTATCACAAAATCTCAAAATCAAAGTTTTTATGACATTTTTTTAATATAAAAAAATAACAGTTTTATTTTCCTGCATGATTAAATTTTAAAACGTTTTATTGCATTTAATATTTCTGAGTGCGAAAATGATTACTATTTACTCCATGTACTGATTCGGTTATCTACGAAAATGTCCAGCCGGTGAAAATCACGCTCACCAAATTTCTGTGACGTATGCACATAAATTGTGCTTTTTTATCAGTTTTTTTAATATAACTTTTAAACTATTTGGAATTAATTTTTAAAAGTAGATGCATTCACCAGATTACCTTCATAGGTACCTATTGGTACAAACAGAATCAAAATCCGATAAGTACTTTTTGAGATTTGCTTGACGAAAGAATTTTTTTGAATTTTAATATCGTTACGTATCTCTGAGTATAAAGACTTCGCTTCGCTCAGACAACATAGTCTTGTAAAATTTTTGTCTTTGGAAAATTTAGTAAGTATTTAAATGGTAAAATTCTTGTGTAATTTCCCCTCTCTTATGCTTGGAATTCATCATTAGTTTTTTTGCAATAGTAGTAAAACACGGTCCCGACGAGTTCGAATTAACGAGAGCCGACTGTATATATTATATATACTAAAATGCATGAACTCGCGTCCTGTTGAGCCAGCTATTTGTAAACAGCTGATAACAAAATTAGGGAAAACTATTGATTTTAATATAAATATCATGATCCTCATTAACTTGTTTTTACTCCGGTTAATTGATCGAAGCTGAATTTAAGATGAAAAACAAAGTTGGTACAGTATTGAATTAATAATCAAGATACGCAACTAATTTTTGAAATATCAAAATGTACGTATAAAGATGGAAGAAAATTTTGGGATTGGCACATCTAACTAATTTTAATTTGAGCTTACCTATGGGTTATTTTGAAACTCCCCCCCCCCCCCCCCCCTATTGCAACAAACAAATACAAGACTTATGATGCAAATCCCATTTTTATACAATTTATCCTCTTCATGAAATGATAATTAACTATTGCCATAATCTGCATATATACAAAAGGTGGAGCTCAGATTAACTGCAGTCAAACACTTCTCAAATGGATCGGAAAGAAGTATTTAAAACATTAAAGGTTTCGTATTTCAGTTTTTAAAAAGTAGGGATATTATTATTATTAACGAGACAGAACAATAAGTAAAATAAACTTCGCTTTATATGGAGTTAAAATATATTTAGATTGTGAGTTTTATGAAACATCTAATATTTGGGTTTTATTTATAGAAATACTACCTCGAGATCTTTAAACTAAATACCCATGTTAGGAATATCTTAGTATTCTCATTTATAACAAAAAGCACTAAAGTTTATTTTAAAATGAGACAGATGCTCTTAAAATTAACGGTAAAACAGATAAGAACGGTGAAAATCCAGATTGCTTTTCTAGCAAAAATAGATTTCTAAGAAGCGAGAACAGACTCAATACACTCACTGGGATCCGGATTTTCCCCGAAGAAGTCTTGATTTTAATAAATTTTCTTGGAATCGTCTTAAAGATCAGTTCTAACATGAGAAGAAAAATAAATCAATGGTAACCGAGTAACTAGTATTGAAATTAAAATTACAAAAAAGTAATTTAAAAAAAAAATCATTCTACAAAGAAGAGGGGGGGGGGGGAGGGATTAAGATTCTAAAATATAACTATTTTCGAAAGTATAAAAAACATCGGATATTTTGACGATATACATTTAATATTTTTGATACATACATATCTGAGATTTTCAAATGGGTCAATTTATTGATTATTATAAACATTTTCAGAATTAATATGAATTATGCTACAACATAGTGCACTTAGCGTGAAAATTTAGTAGAGCCGTACCGAGTACTCGGTAAATACTCGGTATTCGGCCTACTCGGCCAATTTGCCGAGTACTCGGTATTCGGCCATATTTTGGCCGAGTACTCGGCCGATACCGAGTAGTTGTAAGAATTTCATTTTTTAAGCATATGAATTGATAATTGATCTGTAAAAATTATTCGAATATCAATGTATAATATATGTAGTAATTCATAAAACTATTTACTCTTTATTTAACAATATGTCTGCAAAATATAAAAAAAAGTTAAGAACAAAATCCCTAAAAAAATTTCACATTTATACAAATAAAAATACTTTTTTATGTATAGGAAAACAGAAACGACTTATTTTGGATAAAGAAACTGAAAATACAATAAATGCAATAAAAAATTAATAATTAAATTTACTATATTTCAAATTATAGTGCAAAAACACCAAACATTCTACATTATCAGTAGACAGGGCATTTCTTTTACTACTATAAATTTGGCCGGCCTCTATTATGTTCAGAATAAACAGTTGTTGAAGGTGCATATAAGAGTTTTTTGCAAAGTTGTACATAATTGATTTTTTTTTTTTTCCCCCTTACCATGCAAATGGAGTGTCAGTTTTACAAGTCTTCTGTTAAGATAGCCTGTAACTCTTTTTGTACCAATTCTTCATGCGGTGATTTTAAACTAGTGCTAGTGCCACAATACTTTTGTTTATTCACAATTTCCTCAAAACATTGCCAGAAAATAGAACTTTTTGCTAGCATTTTCTCTTTTGGTTTGTTGACATTAGCATTCTCATATTTATTTTTAGGTGCGTTCGTAATTATGTAAATACGTAGCACCTATTGTTGTCGTTCAGTCCATCTGCCTGTCTGTCTGCATATAACAACGCAAAAACTACCCAACTGAATCGTTTGAAATTTAAAATACATAATTATTACATAATTTTGTCGAGTCATTTCAAATTTTATCAAAATTGGATGCATAGTTCAACTACAGGGACAATCAAAAGTGTTCCGTTACACTACGGTTAATGGGGGAAAATGTTTCAAATGCATTTTAATGGTGTTACACTCATTCGAACGTAATAAAATTGATATGCATCTATAAAGTACATATTATAATATACATTTTGCATAATCTGTGGTGCAAAGAATATTTGTTATTAATTTACAAGGCCACACAAAAGTATTCCATTACATAATGGTATAGGGAGAACATTGTTTGGTGCGCATTTTAATTGTAATTATTTACAATTTTATGAGATTGATATATGAGAGCAATATTTTTAAAACTTCGTTATCATACGAACGCACTTCATTTGCTACGCTTCACGTGCAATTCCCAACTTGTTTGTTTCTTTGGTGCATTTTCAAGTTCTAGATCATCTAAATTCATCAATTTTAGAGCTTGCTTTTTAAGGCAATTTTAATTTACACATTTATAATTTCCATTGAAAAAGGTTAGTTTTTTACTGAGATATTTAAAAAATAATAAATTTAAAATAACATAATATAATCTGTACACATAAAAAATGAAAAGAAACTTCAAAGCCAATACATTTTTTTTAATCAGAAGAAAATAAGGTGCAGACAGTTACAAAATAAATATGAAATGTTTGCATTTTTCAATGAATTGTTACAGTAACAATAAACATTTTTATTTTTGATAGACAGATTTCAATGGTTGGAATAAATTGGAGGGTTAAAGAATGTTTAAATTTTATATTAGTTAATAACTGTAGTTGTCATGTATCAATTCTCCTTTTTTATTAGTTTTGAACTGTCAAAAATTGTCTTTAAAAAGTGCACAGATAAATTTCAAATTTAATGAGTTAATTTGTTTATACTATATATGTATATTATATTTTATGTACACACAAGTATAGGTATGTGTACACAGGTATATTTATATATATGTACACCTATGCTCACATTATGCACACATCAGTGTTTTATTTTCTTATTATACAACTACTCGGTACTCGGCATTCGGTACTCGGTACTCGGCCGAGTAGTCAGTGGCCGAGTACTCGGTACTCGGCTACTTGGCCAAAGTACTACTCGGTACACCACTAAAATTTAGTAAACCAATATTCTGAATGTCTTTTTTTTATGCGTATGAAATTACGCAACAAATTTGAAGATCAATTAATTATCAATTGATTATGCACTAATTGGAAACCGACACAATTTGACAAAAGATTTAACATCTGGTTATAAGAAAATTTTATGCTTTACAAAACAAAATTTTAGATACAAAATAACTTGTTTTTATTGAAAATTTTGAACATAACAGTGTGTCTGCTTTTCCATTGCCTAACATGTTGTGCAGTTTAAATTGAACAAAACTAACAAAGATTATTTCTAATAAAGCAATAAATAGTTCATTATCTAAATTAGGCAGTTTATCTTCAATAGCAGTTCTAAGTAAATATTGTTCTTCAAAGCTATTGACTCTGCGTTTAAATTCATATTTAAACATAAAGCTTGCAAAAGATTTATTTATTTTTGGAAAAATGGGCATAAAAAGTCACTTTCAGAGCAAAAACTCTTTGTCTACAGAATAGCACAGTCAATATCATAAATTCATTTATACTTGTTTTGACTGAATATCTATACTAATAAACAAAAGTTTGGCTCTGTGCCTGTCTGTCTGCCTATTTGTGTGTCTGCAATGGCTAGCTAAATCTACGGCATGTACGAGGCTGAATGTTCTTGTGGGGGGTAGCCCAAAATATCTCCTGATGTATCTCGCAGTTAGAATTTAAAACTTCAAATAATTAGTTGAGTTATTAATTAAACATCGCAACTCACTGCCATCAAAAATCTATTTGATCTATTTTTGTCAAGGACAGCATCTGCGGACTCGCAAAAACTTATTTACGCATCGGAGTCTAGCGATGAACAGACTTTTAATCGTGTTTGTGATTTTTAATGTTATTGTTATACAGTTAAAATTGAAAGACATATTCCGAAAGATCATATTCTTACGTTTAAATGCCATAATCAATTCAAAGAAATGTTGCAGAAAAAGAAAAATTCAAAAAAGATAGTTTTCTCGAATTCTTTTAATGCAGATTTGACTTAGGAAAAGATAAAAGTCACGTGGTGCTAGATCAGGCGAATAAGGCGGATAGTCGAACACTATGATGTTATATTTGGCTAGGAATGTCTTGACAGGCAGTGCAGTGTGAGCTGGTGCGTTGTCATGATGAAAAATCTTAAGCTTGTTCTTCCACAATGCGCGTTTTTTTTTTTCCTTTCTCCACGGATTTGAGCAAGTAACTCAAGGTAATAATGTTAATTAAGTTTGACCTTCTGGAGCGCAATGAAGGCACACAATTCCTTGAATATTGAAAATTTTCTTCGTTGTTGAAGTGAAAGGGCGATCCAGGCGAACATAATCTTCAATACGTTTTTGGACATCTTGGAGACGAACACTCGTTGCTGTATACTTGTCTTAACAAATGAAGGATTTTAGCAGCTGATTTCAAAATTTAAAAAGAAATTTCACAGTAATTCGTTACTCTTTTACAACATTCTACATTTTTCTGGCAAAATACTGAAACAGGGTCCAGAATAAATGAAGGTCGCAGCCAGACTAATTGAAATACAACCAATTTAGAGGCGGTAAGCGATACAGGAGGCTTTGTGCTACCAAACTATTGATCGTACGAATTTGGCGCAAGCTCAGTTTTTCTATAGAAGCATTAGTTTTTTTATTAAATAGCCACACCCCGCATATCTCTGTTTAACAAACTATGAATTACATAAGTCTGATTTTTTAATGAAACTTTTGTATATATTTCAGGTTAAAAAAAATGATAAAAAGAGGGGGGGGAGAGAATGATTGTACACCATCATAAAGGACATATTTTTAATGATTTTTGCATTTTTTATATATAAATATTTTTCTTTAGTAAAAAATCTTTCTAAACAGATTAAATAACCACATCACACACTCAAATGAGGAACATGGATATTTTACCAATGCATTTTTTATTAAATTATTGTTTTTGAAGCATAGCTGGAAGATTTTTTACTAAGGAATTAAATGAGATGAGAGCCGGAAGCAATGAAACCAAAATAGAACTATAAAAGTCCACTTACAGCAAAATTACAGACACTCGACGACACACATTAGAAAATAATCGAATCTTTTACGTGAGGGTAAAAAAATATATATTCTGAAACAGAAAAAAAAAACCTCCGTCAAAATATCGCAATTGAAAAAGTATACATATAAATCGAGGAAACAAACCGACACAGAATATTTATAAACTTTTCAGTTTATTAGGCCAATCACGGGATAAATTCGGAGACAGATCAATTACGCCACAATTGCAGCGTGGGCTGACTTAACTGGTGTTAGGTCAAGTTAAGATTCTTCTTCGCGCTGTGAATTCGTCTAGAACAAGGTAATGAAATGTTAAAACGAAATAAAGCAACAGTATTATATTTCTAAATTCTGATATACTACTGATGCAAAATACTAAATCCCGTCCCTATTCAAAACTTAATTAAATTAAAATTGTGCAGAGTATATTATTATTTAATAATTTGTTATTATTATCATTACTAGTCTATAGAAAAGGAATTTTAAAAAAATAATAATGTCTGTCTTTATCAACGATATTGCAAACATTCGAACGTTCAGAGTTGCCATTCTGTCAATTTTCTTTTCTAAAAAATCCGGAATGCTAAATAAAATTGAACAATATGTGAAAAAAAAAAAAAAAAAAAAAAAGGTATAATTGGACGAAAAAATTTACTGAATTTACATAAATTTGAAATATAAAATTATAGCCATGATGAAGTAAAATTGTGTTTCAACATATTTATTAACAATAAAAAAATTTTATGAATCATATAATTTAAAAAGAATTATTGTTATTTACTGGATAAATACCAACATGATCTAATAAATCCGTAAAGTTGGGTTAATCACATAGTGATACAATTGATTTATAAAATTGATCAAATTCACCAAAGTAATTCAATTTTGAATATTAATTGCATTATTATATCATAAATTAATACAGAAACAAAGAATTTTACTCTTCTTACAAGGAAGGTCTCCATACGGGCATACTCAGAAAAATCTGAAAAAATTACAGAATGTTCTTCTCATATAGTTATATATGTATATAAAAAAATTTCGGCGGAACCTCCTTATAACGTCCGTAAAAAAATAATAAAAATTTCGTTTATTTGGCAATTTATCTCCGGTTGGCGAAAAAACGAAATTTTGAAAAATACGCTTTTACGCTTCGAATACTTTTTAAAGAAAAAACTTGCTATGTTCAATTTATTTAAATAAGTTTAGTTTAAGTAATTTTAGTTTTGCATTTTTACTTTACTTTAAGTGTAATTTTGTCATATACGTTTATATGTACTTATAACAAAATGAAATTAATATATTTTATCATTTAAAACACAATTTAAATAGATTAAAATTGTTCCAAATTGAAAAATACACTGCTGCATTTTGTTGCAACGCACTCCCTTGCTTGTATAGAAAACGGTTACTTGGCCGTGAAATGCAGCTTTCTCATTGGTTGGAATAGAGATATTATATACAAACGGTGGAGTGCGTTGCAACAAAATGCAGCAGATTTTTAACAGTGTATGACACGGTCAATTCACCGTGCTATGGAGCATTCTCATTGGTCAGAAGAGAGATATTCTATAAAAGTAGTGGAGTGACGTTGCAGTAAATTCTGCAGATTTTTAACAGTGAAGTCAATTAAAATTAATTTTCAGATTCATTAAAATCGTTTGCTTTTGGCGAGGAAATGCACTGCTCGCCAAATCCTGCGTCGCTTTCAGCTTTTCACGCCAATTATTCCAAACTATTTTTTTTTTTTTTTTTTTTACATAAATGAAATGAAAAAAAAAACTTCTTTAAACACCATAAAATTACATACATTTTTTTTTACATATCTAATAATGTAATTCCGCCGCTAATTTTCACTGATCCTTTATTACCTACATGAGTAGTTTAATTCGTATTTTTTTTTCAAAAAATTCTGAGTATGCCCCCAAAGGAGACCTTCCTTGTTAGTGTATAATCACAAAATGGTGAATAAAAGAGGGCTCTTTTATGAAACATACAGCAACGTAATACATAGAAAATTGCAACCAACTGCATAATTTTAAATTTTTTGTTAAAATTGAAAATTTTGTCTATTTTTGTAACTATGTTTGTCTACTTTTTTCACTATATATTTATTTGTTTTATTTTATTTTATCTTTTTTTTTTTTTTTTTAATTCTTATCAGAGTTGGCATTTTTGCCGGCAAAAAGGTATTTTTGAAAAAAAACCAGGGGAAAAATGGAAAAAACCGGCAAAAATGGAAAAAACCTATTTGTCTTTAATGTGTAATAAAATCTGCATGCTAATAAGAATAATAAAGGTATAAACAATTAAATTTAACAGTATACTATTTAATATTTTAATTTAATTTGCTAATTAATTAATATTAAATAATTTAAATCTTTAAAAAATAGGTGGGATTCACTCTTACTTAAGAATTTAAGTTTAAGAAAATTTCAGGTCCTTTAAAAGACCCTTCATAAAATAATTTATTTTAAAATAGGATCCTTTACAAAATTCTTTAACCTCAAACAGGACCCTTCATAAAATTATTTGTCTCTGAAATAGGCGTTTCACCTTCAAATTGAACTTTTCACAAATTTAATCATTTAAAAATAAAATCTGCCCTGTTAATAAACATTTGAACTCACCGAAAAATATATTACTTAGTTTCTTTATATGTGAAGGTTAGAACCTGAAAACACTAATAATTTTAAATTCACAAAACTATGTCTAGAATTTTCACAAAGACAAGAAAAACTTCCCGATTTAACAAAAGCAGGACCCTGTGAGAAAAGTCTAGACAGACCCCTGTAAGTAAAGTATTTTATCAGTCATTAATATGAATATATTTTTTTAATTATCAAAAGAATTTATACAATTTTGTTATTTTTGTTTTATGTCAGACTTAAGGAATGTAAATATCTAAGTCTTTGGTACTATTTTATAGCTATTTATCTGATGAAACTAGTTTGTTAAAGATAAAATAAGTAAATTAAATTGAAAATTATATATTGAAAAAACTTATGGCTTATTAGGAAACTAGATTTTTTTTTCTGTCACTTTTACTCTCCAAGAAAGGAACAAAATGTTAAATTATTTAGATTTACTTTCAGTAAGTAGCCTGTTGTCTCTTTATCTTTTTGTATTATATTCCCCCTTCCCCCACCATTGCAGATGCTTGTCATGTATGGCTAAATCTTTTGAAAAATGAAGAGTTAAAACTAAAAAAGATATTTGTTTGAACAAGCGATTTTGCCATGTCATCTTGTAGCGCATTTGTTACATCGAAAGTACAGAGATGAACTTCTAAATTATGAACAAAAAGAAAGCTGTAAAGCATGGTTATCTAAAATCAATCCTGATTTTATATCTTATATTATTAATTTTAAGCTCAAAGAAAAACCCTTTCCTAGCTCATATTTTGTAGAAGTGATTAATAGTGTCAGTGCATGTAATTGGTGGAGAAGTATTGAATAAGCTTGTGCAATTTCAAAAAACTTCTGTTCATTAGTAGCACACCTTCAAATATGCCAGCAAGTAGTGCTGCTATTGAAAGATTGTTTTCAAATTTTTGATTTGTGCAAACTAAGATTCAAAATAAGCTATCGATGCTCTTTTAAAACTTGTTTACTCCTATGCCATGCTAAAGCAGCAAAATTTAGGTTCTGAGGAAGATATTGCTGAAAAATTTGAAATTTAATAGTTTTCTGCTTTAAATATAACTTTATATTAAATTAAATTTAGGTTACTATAACTGTTTCTTCAAATTTCTAACATATATAAACTATAAACATAAGTGCTTTACTCAGTCTCAACAGTTCTATTATGTAAATTATTAATAATTGTATAAACATGAATAAAGAAGTTTCTATTCATTTATATAAAATTGGCATTTATTTCATTTATAATCTTGTTATAAAAGTTGGTATTCTTTCATAAAGTGCATAATTATACTTATTTAACTTAAAAGTTAGAATAAATTTAGAATAATATTGATTTTTCAATTAAGTATGCAGTTCATTTTTTCTCTTTCTGAGGAAAAAATTAAATGGACAGTCTATTTTTGCCGCCTTTTTGGCAAAAACCTATTTTTGCCGGGACGGTTTTTACCAGGTTTTTTCCGCGGTTTTTTCCACCTTCGGCAAAAACTCGCCAACCCTGATTCTTATTTATTTAGTCTTTATATATTTCTTTATTATTTACTTGATATTTTGTATTTAAAATATTTAATTAATGAAATTTTTACATTCAGTAGAGTATTACTAATAATATTACTACTATTTTCGGCGCGGGCGTAGCCAGGGCTGCGGAGTCGGTGGGAAAAATGGCCGACTCCGACTCCGACTCCAGAATTTTTAACGCCTTCGACACCGACTCCGACTCCAACTCCGACTCCGGAAATTTTAACGACTCCGACTCCTGGCTTCCTGGCTAGCAAATATACTAATGTTGATGCTGGTTAAAGTTATAAGGGAACGAAAGAAAAATGAGGCAAAAAGTCATTATTTCGGTATTTAGTTCTTAGAGCTTTGGAAAAAAAATATTTTCAGTTTTACAAATTCTTTAATTTTACATACCACAAACCTGAAAAATTAAATTACCGAAATCTAAAAGAGATAACAAAACGGATATTTTATTATTTCGGATCCGTAGCCTCTGAAAGGGGAAATCTGTACAATTTCTACGTTAACTAGTGCTCTCCAGAGCAGAAAAATTTCAATGGAAAGGGAAAAAAAATAGTCAGATGTGTTAATCTTAGAACTTTCTTCTATATCACACATGTTAATACTTCCTGAAAAATGCAGCATAGCAGCGCCACCTCTTATGTGATTTACACCAAAATCTAGTCAACAAGTTATATCAACTTCTAACTGAATTTGAAGTCTGGTGAAAATCAGTACATTATATTCTGAGATAGGGCTATTGCTGAAATTTTAAAATTCTGCATAACAGCGCTACATGTTGAGTGATGTACATCAAAAACGAATCAGGATCAATTTCTATCAGATACTAACTGAATCTAAAGTTTAATGAACATCCATGCATTAGTGATTAAGCCAGAGCTATTTCAAAATCGTAAAAAAGTCAGCATATCAGCGCTACCTGTAGGGCGATTTACACCAAATACTAAACTATACTAATCTAGATTACAAACTAATTAAATATAAAGTTTGATGAAAATTCGAGCATTTGTTTTTGAGATAGCGCTGTTGCAATATCATGAACAATGCAGTATAGCAGCGCCACCTATTGAGCGATTTGCACCAAAAAATTTGCAGCACCTAATTATATCAAGGACTAACTGAATCTAAAGTTTTATAAAAATCCATGCATTAATTTTTAAGATATAGCTACTGTGGAAATTGTGTTTAATGCAACATAGCAAAGCGACCTGTCGAGTGATATACACCAAAAATTAATCAGATCCAGTTTCTATCAAGATCTAACAAAATCTAAAGTTTTGTGAAATTCCATCCATTAGTTCTTGAGATAGAGCGCTCCGAAATTTTTGCCGCATGCAGACTCACGAAGTGACAGACACTGACAGACATTTTCAAAAAACTATCAAATCGTGTTCAGTTCAGGATCTTCTATAACGTATAAATCCATCGAATGCCGGAAATCGAAATTTTTCAAGAATCCAATACTTTATTCTTGTAAAGATAGAAGAAAATAAATTTGAAGATGAAAATTTTAATAGTTCGCAAATAATCTGTGATCTACTAGAACTTTTAATTAAAAACAGCTTTCATCTCCTGTGTACACTGGACAGTTTATTGGGATTCTTTAACTTGGGTAGTCCGATATAATCCAAAAATAAAAATTCCTTCTATGGATTTAAAATTACATTTTATCGGTTTAATTTCACTTCAAACTGTCTGAAAAAAAGCCGGAGTCGGAGTCTGGTGGTTTTTTACGACTCCGACTCCGATTCCTTTTTCTCAAAAATGGGCCTGACTCCGACTCCGACTCCGCGACTCCGACTCCGCAGCCCTGGGCGTAGCACACCCGGTATACGGTGTCGTAAGCAGGGCTGCGGAGTCGGAGAGTCGGGCCCATTTTTGAGTAACAGAGTCGAAGTCGTTAAAAAACAAGCCGACTCAGACTCCGGCTTTTTTTCTTAGATACTTTAAGTGAAATTAAACCAATAAAATTTAATTTTAAATTCATAGAGGAATTATTATTGTTATTTGTGGTTTATATCGGACTGCCCAAATTGAAGATCCCAATATACTGACCAGCATACACAGGAGATGAAAACTGTTTTTAATTAAAAGCTCTAGTAGATCCCAGATTATTTCCGAAACAGTAAAATTTTCATCTTCAATTTTACTTTCCCTATCTTTACAACAATAAAGTATTCGTAAAAAATTTCGACTTCCGGCATTCAATGGATTTATACATTTTAGAATACCCTGAATACGATTTGATAGTTTTTCGAAAATGTCTGTCAGTGAATCTGTCACTTCATGAATCGGTATGCGACAAAAAATTTAGAGCGCTCTATGTCAAGAACTCATGGATGGAATTTCACAAAACTTTAGATTCTGTTAGATCTTGATAGAATCTGGAGCTGATTAATTTTTGGTGTATATCACTTGACAGGTGGCGTTGCTGTGCTGCATTATTCGCAATTTCCACAGTAGACCTTAAGAATTAACGCACGGATTTCTATAAAAATTTAGATTCAGTTAGTCCTTGATATAATTAAGTGCTGTAAATATTTTGGTGCAAATCACTCAACAGGCGGCGCTGCTATGCTGTATTGTTCATGACATTGCAACAGCCTACCTGAAAAACAAATGCTCGAATTTTCATCAAACTTTATATTTAATTAGTTTGTAATCTAGATTCGTACAGTTTAGTGTTTGGTGTAAATCGCCTTACAGGTAGCGCTGCTATGCTGCATTTTTTTACGATTTTGCAAAAGCAGTGGCTCAATCACTAAAGCATGGATGTTCATTAAACTTTAGTTTCAGTTAGTATCATAGAAATTGATCCTGATTCGGTTTTGATGTACATCACTCAACATGTAGCACTGTTAGAATTTCAAGATTTCCGCAATAGCCCTATCTCTGAAATTAATGTATTGATTTTCACCAAACTTCAAATTCAGTTAGAAGTTGATATAACTTGTTGACTAGATTTTAGTGTAAATCACCTAAGAGGTGGTGCTGCTATGCTACATTTTTCAGGAAGTATTAATATATATGATATAGAAGAAAGTTTTAGGATTAACACATCTGAGTAGTATTTTTTTTTTCTTTCCATCGAAATTTTTCTGCTCTGGAAGACACTAATAAACGTGAAAATTGTACAGCTTTCCCCTTTTCGAGACCACGGATACGAAATAGTAAAATTTCCGTTTTGTTATCCCTTTTAGATTTTGGTAGTTTGATTTTTCAGGTTTTTGATACGTGAAATTAAAAAATTTGTAAAACGGAAACTATATTTTTTTTCCAAAGCTCTAAGAACTGAATTAATACCGAAATAATGGCATTTTTGCCTTATTTTTCTTTTGTTCCCTCATTCCTTTAACCAGCAACAACACTAGTATGTTAGCTAGTCAGGAGTCGGAGTCGTTAAAATTTCCGGAGTCGGAGTCGGCCATTTTCCCCACCGACTCCGCAGCCCTGGTCGTAAGCCGCAGGGATTCGAGTCGGAGGTTCGTTCGGTTCATAGTTCGTCTCATAAAATTAATTTATTATTTCTAAACTTCTTAGATCTGATATCATAACTAGTGATTTTAAAAAATGTACACTATAATTATTGACAATAAAATTTATAATTATGTAAATAATTGTTAATAGAAAAAAAAAATAGATTGAAATAACATGTAAACCAATGTTTAATTTCTTTAAAGGTAAATAAAAAATACAAAAAGACAGGTCAAAACATACTGCAGACGGATGGCCGAATATACGGATGCAAATTAAGCCAAATATCCGGTGTCCGGCATCCGGCTAAACTGGCATCCGTTGCATCTCTAATTGTAATACATATATATATATTGTTTGTTGCTGTAGTTATTCAAAAATAAAAGCCAAATGTTTCCATAGCAACAAAATCGAATCGACAATGCTCAGTGGTAGAGCAAGATCCCAGGACCCCCAGACGTTACTTATTTTCTCACAAGTAAAATGTATTGGATAAAGTAGTGTTAGTACGTGCTATGAGCGTAGTGATATCTGCTAGCTTGGACCGACGGCCAATTTACGGGTACCAAGTACCAAAGGTAGGTAAAAACACTACGAACTTTTCTTATTTTCTCAGTCTTGATTTTTATATATGATGCTCAGGGAACTATTTCAATACTTTATGTAAGCTCCCAGACCAATTGCATGGGCCAAACATCTTCCCAGACATACAAAAGAAGTGCGTTCAGCTCAACTTACCGAAGTAATCCATTTTAAGATGATAAAGCAAATAAACTGAAAAAAGAATACTGATTTTAAATAAAATCGTCTGAATTTAATCAATGTTTTTTATTGAATGTCAGTTATGAATTGGTAATAGTTAAAGGGGAATTAATTTGAAATATTCCAATATTTTGAATTATTTGAATAAATATTCTAATATTTTCACTTTTCAAAATTTGAGGTGGTCTGGTGTAATAACGCCAGGCGGGGTAATAACGCCAAGTGCTAATATCTTGCATAATTATGAAATAATCTGGTAAATGACACCCATTGCTCTGCGCAGAAGTGTTTTGAGTCATATAAATCGCAAAAAACAGCTTCAAGTTAATTTGTTTCATTTTTAGGTCTTATTGTTTTTACAAGCAACTAAAATTAACGCTTGATCTAAAATTTGCGAGACACGTTTTGTGATGTGAAGACTATATTTTTTTTTATCCGGAAATACTTTGTTAATTACATAAATTTGTAGTACATTTCATGGATTTTCAAAATGTTGTTGAAAAATTTGGATATCTTCTCCAGATAATTTGTAATTTAAAATGTACAGCGCAATAACTATAACGGGGTAATAACGCCAATCCTTGGCATTAATACCCCGGTTGATTCCCTACAGTGGCCGAGCTACATCCTAAATACTGATTCAAATAAACACAGTTAAAACTGTGCAATGTTTTTAATAATTTTATTTAAGCGGTCCTTTTTAAGCAAAAAGAAGCTCACGGTCTGATATTCTTTTGCCTCATCCCCCCCCCCCCCCCCCACACACACACCACACCTTTATTTTTCTTACACATTCACAAAAAATTGAACATTTTCAATAGCTTAGAATGCAATTTGTCGATTTCTAAGTTTGTAGCGTTTGTATTTTTAGAATTGGGCAATCTACCGGGTGTTCCAAAAATAACCGGTAGATTTTAAAATTCAATAACATAAAAACGGTGACAGCTATTAAAAAAATTTTTGCAGGAGGGTTATGTATAATGCCATAAGTTTTATCTCCGTGATTTTTGATTTTAGTTCGGAAACCAAACAATAGATGGCGCTGACGGCGATTGGCGCTCAGTCGAAGCCGAAACTGAGCTCACCCAGCATTGATACAAAGGAAGGAGATTAAAGATATGGAGTGAGTCTCATTCGATTTGATTTCAATGAAATGCATTTTTGCCATGGATGCAACAGATTCTTCGATAGTGGAATGCAGCGTTCAGAAATGGGTATAAATTTCGCAAACAGTATTTGAGTTTGCAGGATATTTTACATTTATAAAGTTTTATTTGCCCGGATAAAATTACTTTCTTATGGCATGATTTAAAGAATATTTTATGCATCGTATTTTAAAACTACACTGTTAAAAATATGAAACCTTTGCTGCATCATCTCACCTCCGCTTTTATAGAAAATGATTACTTCACTGTATTATGGAGCATTCTCATCGGTCAAAACAGAGATATTCTATAATAACATCGAGTGACGATGCAGCAAAAGTTTCAAATTTTAACAATGTTGGTGAAGATATTTTGCTACAATCTTGCTCTTACACCGTAAAAATTGACCTATTTGCTGCAGCGTCACTCCACCACCTTTATAGAAAACGGTTAAAATATTGTATTATGGAGCATTATCATTGGTCATAAAAGACATATTCTATAAAAGCTGTGGAGTGACATTCTAGCAAATGGGTCAACGTTTTTGCAGTGTTTCTACACTGGTCAAAATCTGCTGCATTTTGTTGCAACGCACTCCACCGCTTGTATATAATATCTCTATTCCAACCAATGAGAAAGCTCAATTTCACGGCTAAGTAACCGTTTGTTTTCTATACAAGCAGGGGAGTGCGTTGCAACAAAATGCGGCAGATTTTTAACAGTGTATGGGGAGGCATTTTTGTAATAACTCTATCGCATTTTGACATTTTTTAATAATTTTTTTTTTGCATTGCATAGCTGAGGTCCCTCTCAAGATCTCTCCTTTATTATATTTCTTGATTATTTTCAATTATTTTGGCAATTTTCAACAACAGATGACGCTGCAGGTGTGATGAAAGCTATTGAAGAAAACTCAGTCTCTGAGTTCGCTATTCTGTAAGTTGTCTTTCTGCTGCAAGCGTATGCTGTTCACAGACTGCAAGTTTGCAGGTAAAAATGGTTTATTCTTTAGAACAGAGGATTTTTTTGGTGTTGGAATTCCACCGCCTAGAACACAGTGTTGCTGCTACAAGACGAAGTTTTCAACGGAAGTTTAATGTAACCAAAGGACCGAAAAGCGATACAATAAAGAATTTGTTTGAAAAATTTCAACGGACTGGAGACGTGAAGGATGAACGTGCTGGAAATGTAGGGCGACCGCGTACGACAACAACAGAGAGTAATGCTCAGCTTGTGCAGAAGGTGATCGAACAGCGGCCTCAGGTTTCCATTCGCCGTGTTGCAGCTGCGGTCCAAATAAAGCCAACGTCCACGTACCGTCTCATGCGCGAGAGTTTACACCTCTATCCATACAAAATTCAAACTCGGAAACCCCTCAGCGCTTCTTCTATTGATGCACGAGTAACATTTGCTAATGATATGGTGCAAAGGATTGATGTCGGCGATATCCAAGTGGACAGCGTTTGGTTTAGTGACGAAGCTTATTTTTACCTGGACGGTTTCGTAAATAAACAGAACTGGCGCATATGGGGAACTGAAAACCCTCATGTTGCAGTCCCATCATCCCTACATCCTCCAAATGTGTCGGTTTGGGCCGCCATTTCTTCCAAGGGGCTCATTGGTCCATTTTTCAGATCGAAAACGATTACTGCACCACGCTATCTGGACATTCTTCGAGAATTTGTGGCGGTACAAAATGCCTTAGACGACACTGCGAAGACCTCGTGGTTTATGCAAGATGGTGCCCGGCCACATCGCACAGCCGATGTCTTTAATTTCCTGAATGAACATTTCGATGATCGTGTGATTGCTTTGGGCTATCCCACATATACAGGGAGCGGCGTGGATTGGCCTCCCTTATCGCCAGACATGAACCCCAGTGACTACTATCTGTGGGGACACGTGAAAGACCAGGTGTACCGCCACAATCCAGGAACAGTCGAGCAACTGAAGCAGTACATCTCTTCTGTATGTGAAGCCATCCCTCCTGAAACGTTTATAAACGTTACTGGTAATTTCGTTCAGAGACTACGCCATATTATTGCTGCGCATGGTGGATATGTGGAAAATATCGTTCTTTAGATTTTTCAGACTGCAGCGCCATCTGATGTTGAAAATTGTAAGTAATTTCGTAAGTTTGTCTGTCTAAAAATTTACTATTGTCCCAAGCACATTACAACAAACGGTGTATTATTGATATTTCAAATATACCGTCATTTTTGAAACAGCCGGAATAAAGTTACTTCTACTTCCAAAACCGATTTTTAATTGAAATTAACTTTATAAAAAAATCTGCAACCAAAATCGAAAATGTAATCAAGGAGTGATCTTGAGAGGGACCTTACTTATGCAGTGCAAAAAAAAAAAAAAAAAAAAAATTAAAATTAAAATGTCAAAATGCGACAGAGTTATTACAAAAATGCCTCTCCAAAAGAACACTATAAAAAATTGACCCATTTGATGCAGCGTCACTCCACAGCTTTTATAGAATATGTCTTTTATGACCAATGATAATGCTTCATAACGCAATAAAGTAGCCATTTTCTATAAAAGCGGCGGAGTGAATGACGCTGCAGCAAATGGGTCAAATTTTTTTACAGTGAATAGCTTTAGCTTGCGAGTTTCTTCGCGGGCAGGGACAGAGGGTTTACAGAATGGCAAATTCACAGATTGCGTTTTCTATTATAGCTTTCAAATTGCCTGCAGTGCCATCTGTTGTTGAAAATTTTAAGTGATTCCGAAAGTTGTATACCTGAAAATTTACTATTGTCCCAATCATATTGCAACAAACGGTATATTTCTAACGCTTTATTGATTCTAAATTTTATTGATTTTTCAAATATACCGGTCATTTTTGTGACTCTCTGCATCGTCACCAACACTGTTAAAATTTGAAACTTTTGCTGCATCGTCACTCGATGTTATTATAGAATATCTCTGTTTTGACCGATGAGAATGCTCCATAATACAGTGAAGTAATCATTTTCTATAAAAGCGGAGGTGTGATGATGCAGCAAAGGTTTCAAATTTTTAACAGTGTAGTTTTAAAATACGATGCATAAAATATTCTTTAAATCATGCCATAAGAAAGTAATTTTATCCGGGCAAATAAAACTTTATAAATGTAAAATATCCTGCAAACTCAAATACTGTTTGCGAAATTTATACCCATTTCTGAACGCTGCATTCCACTATCGAAGAATCTGTTGCATCCATGGCAAAAATGCATTTCATTGAAATCAAATCGAATGAGACTCACTCCATATCTTTAATCTCCTTCCTTTGTATCAATGCTGAGTGAGCTCAGTTTCGGCTTCGACTGAGCGCCAATCGCCGTCAGCGCCATCTATTGTTTGGTTTCCGAACTAAAATCAAAAATCACGGAGATAAAACTTATGGCATTATACATAACCCTCCTGCAAAAATTTTTTTAATAGCTGTCACCGTTTTTATGTTATTGAATTTTAAAATCTACCGGTTATTTTTGGAACACCCGGTACATGCAATTATTACATAGTTTTGTTTGTATGGCGTTATTACCCATATAGGTGGGTAATAACGCCAAATAGCATAGGTCAAGAAATCACGCCATTACATTTTATGAATACATATCTGTTAAATTATTTTTTTTATATAGATAGTCAATGAGTTGCTGTATCAAATCATATATTTGTTTGAAAAATACAAACTAAAAGTGAGCCGTGAAAATTGGTAGAACCTTAACGTGGCGTTATTACCTTATATTTTTTAATTAATCTTTTAAAAATGATATTAATTTTAAGATAACAAATAAGTTTAAACGACACTAAGTTCTTAATAAAAATAACAAGTATTTTAATAAATCGATTGCTATTGAGAACCATCAATTTCCCGAATATTTCCAATTAAAAACACTCTTTATAAAATTAGTAATGATTTGATCATAACTTCGATTACGATTTCAAATGTATCCACATTTTGGTATGCTATAATTATTTTTAAAATTAAGGGATAAAATATTGCTTAATTATTACTAAAGACTTCCATTAGACCATTAATAGCATAAGTTTTATGAAGCTATGTTATAAAACTATCTAATTATCACGCTCGGGCTCATACTCATAATGACACTTAATGTATGACTGGGAAGATGTTTGGCTCATGCAATTGGTCTGGGAGCTTACATAATGTATTGAAATAGTTTCCCGAGCATCATATATAAAAATCAAGACTGAGAAAATAAGAAAAGTTCGTAGTGTTTTTACCTACCTTTGGTACCTGGTACCCATAAATTGGCCGTCGGTCCAAGCTAGCAGGTATCACTACGCTAATAGCACGTACTAGCACTACTTTATCCGATACATTTTACTTGTGAGAAAATAAGTAACGTCTGGGGGCTCTGGGATCTTGGACTATTGGATTTTGAGCTTGAAACGAAATTAATTAATTTAAACTATGAATTTCGTTTTGAATCGCAAATTTGGATGGTTATACTTGAATATATATAATTAAAACCATTAATTATATAACAAATATATATGTATCAATATAACAAAATAATACGTAAAACAAACTAAAACTGACAAAACTAAAGTTATTTAAATTAATTTTTTACTAAACAAGTTCAACGTGAAACTTATTTTTCCCTTAAAATGTGTTTGACATAAGAAAGTATTTTTTGAAATTGCTTTCCATCCAACCGATTAAAAATCATATCAAAAAACGAAATTTTCATTATTTTTTTACGGACGCTGTATGGACGTAGAGGTCTGCACGGGCCCGGGCTTGGCCCGTACCCGGCTGGTCCACGGGCCGGCGGGATAGTTTCAAATTTTCTAACGGGCCGGCAGATTTAGAATAGTTTTTTCAACATGCCGGGCAAGGCCGACAAACAATATAAACAGGCCGGGCCGATAAAAAAAAAAAAAAAAAAAAAAAAAAAAAAAAAAAAAAAAAAATCGGGCCTGCCAGCCTGTTCTGAATACTTCAGCAGAAACTATAAAATATGAGCTATTTTTCAAAGAAAATGGTTTTAACGAGAATTAGTATAAATGTGCGTCACGAGCCATACTAGTTTTACAACATCAATATAAAAAATGTACAGTGTAGCGATCGGCATCGGAGAGTTACATTGTGTGTAATCCGTGTTAATATTTTTTAGCTGACTCATGCCGGGCCGTGATCAAGCTTGCATTATTTTTCTACATGTAGGCTCGCCGGACCGGAATGCTTCTGTCCTGGATCGAGGAAACGCTGGCGAGCTAATGCTATTCCTATGGGGAAGCATTTTTCTAATAACTCTTTCGCATTTTGACATTTTTGAATAATTTTTTTTTTTTTTTTTTTTTTTTTTTTTTTTTTGCATTGGATAGTTGAGGTGCATGCCGACAGCGCACCTTTTTTACTTTTTCGATTTTGGTTGCAGATTTTTTTTTTAAAAGCACTTTCAGTTTCGAAACCGGTTTTGAAAGTGAAACTAACTTTGTAAAAAATATCTGCAACCAAAATCGAAAAAGTAAAAAAGGTGCGCTGTTGGCATGCACCTCAGCTATCCGATGCAAAAAAAAAAAAAAAAAATATTCAAAAATGTCAAAATACGAAAGAGTTATTAGAAAAATGCTTCGCCATAGAAATAGCATTAGCTCGCGAGCGTTTCCTCGAGCGAGGACAGGGGCCTTAATTGTTCTCAAGATCTGTAGGGCAGAAAACATGATTTGTAAAATTAGTAACAGCGATACGAAACTTATGTTAGCTGAATCTTTGGATATATACTTCTTGATGGTTTTTAAATTAATTTCTCAATAATGCGAAAATGTGACACATTTTCTGATTAATTTTGAATTGTAAAAGTATAGAAGAGATAAGCCTAACTATTGAAGCGATTTGGAATCGAATAGCGTTTTTCATTTTTGGTAAATAAAATACTTGTATAACCTTGTTGAGATATAATAGTTTCTCAAATGATTGCAGGTTTTTCTCATTTCCCATGCTATCGCTACCGGAAATTCTATTCAAAACGGCAATTATGACCGTATTTTATTTGCTTGCAGCATTGTTAAATTGCTTGTATCAAACAATGGATAACGGAATTCGATAATATAGTTTCTGAATAAAGATACCTACTAATCTTATGCGTTTCTGAGAAAAAAATGAATTTAGAAATGTGTTACAAAGGAGCTTCTTTGAATTTAAGAATGAATTTGGATTTAAAATCTTTAATAAAATGATATAGAAATATTTTTATGAATCTTCTTTTATTAAACAGCTTCAAAAGTAACGAAGTTTTTAGCTTTTTTTTTTTTCATTTTTCTGTCATTCTAAGCTATATTAATTTTTTAATGAATCTTTATTTGAATGTTGAAAGCGGCCTATGAATCTAAGTAATCATTAATGTTATTAATGTATATTTCCTGTAAAATATACTGTAATATCATTCCATAGATATTTATGCAGTATTCTTTGAAGGAATCTTAATTATATGATAAAAATCTGATTTTTTTCGAAATCGTAACGGCCAAAACGAGCCGGGCCTGTTTTCAAAAGTTTTCTAAAGTATAAAAATTTAAACGGGCCGGGCCGAACTTTTGAGTTCTACAACAGGCCGGGCCAGGCCGAAATAATTTTCTTACGGGCCGGGCCTGGAAATTCCGGCCCGTAGACCTCTAGTATCCAGACCTCTAGTATGGAGGTTCCTCCGAAATTCTTTCTGTAAATATATATATCCTCATGAAAAGCCTCATGTCTGCAATTTTTTTCAGATTTTTCGAAAAATGCCCGTATGGAGACCTTTCTTGTAAGCCGCCTATTCGCAAACTGATGCACAGCAGAATAACGAAAACTTACTGATTTTAATAAATATCACGATCGAGATTCACTCGCTTTTGCTCCGATTAATTGACCGAAGCGGAAATGTAAGATGAAAGTCTAAATTGGAATAACAATAGTTTATATATAATATAGCAGCATTTGCGTCTGTAACTACATTTAGTAATATTAAAATGTATGAGGTACACCAAAGTTTTAGGATGAAATATCCAACTAATTTTTAATTATTTTTTTTATCCGTTAGCGACAAGATTTCTTTACAAAAATTTTAATTTTTATCATCGGATTTTTATAATAGGAATCAAATCAATTGTTTTTTTTTTTAAGAATAAATAGTTATTTTGAATTGAAGTTTTAAAAAAACAGCATAAAGTACTTATTCTTTAAAAAATTCTATTAAAAAAAAAAAAAAAAAAAAAAAAAAAAAACTTAATTGATTTAATAATTATAGACTTAATAAAATTATACAATTTTTTTTTTTTTTTTTTTTTTTTTTTTTTTGTGAGCGAAGGAATGGTTTAGGAGAAAAAATACATTAAGTTAACATGTCAAGCACCTCAATAGTTTACTCCTTTTAGAATAACGATGGCCCTGCTTTAACTAATTTGTGAAATACACCCTTAGTTGAAAGCAGAAATATCTTATAAAATTCTCCACTGAACCGTACATAGTATATCTAAATCTGTGAGTCATAAAGCATTATTATTATTATTATTATTATTATTTTATGATATTATTCAATATAGCAACACCAATCTCTACGCATTCAACCTCTACACATTTCTAAAATCATATAAACATGTTTTAAATCCTAAAAATTACTTTATCAAATGTGTGCTGCATTTATTTAATAAAATATGGTGCATATTTTATTTATTAATTACAATTTCTGGTTCATATATATTTGTTCAAATATGTCTGACACCTTGTCCTTCTAGAATAATTTTGCACGAAAAATGTTTTTAAAAAAATATTTAATCACTTTCACAAAATTAAAACATATATGCTGTTTATACTGCATGTGTGCGTTTAAATCCTTTTAACGGTAAGAATCCATATATTTATTCATTATTTTGTAATTCTATGTTTTTAATTTACAATTTGCATTACACTAAAAGCCTTTTTTTCTTCCCATGTCTTAAAATCCAGCTCAAAAGCATTTTGATTACGGGATTTTAAAATTATTGCATAATAATTTTTAAGCTAGACAGAAAGAGGATGAACAGATTCAAACTAACAATAGAACAGCCTTGACTTTGTTTATTTATTTTTAAGAAGCTACGTTAGAATTTCAAGAAGAAAAAAAAAGTGAGTCTTCTAACGAATCTCGTAAAGAACCTGTCAGAAATACATTTGGAAAGAGAAATTTTAAAGAAAATATATGAAATGCATAAACTGTAGACAAAGCTATTGTTACGCAAAATAAATAATAGCGTGTGAATAACCTAAAAAGGATATTTTTAAACATCTTTGTTCGACCTACGCGTGTGGGTTTCTATGAATTATTTATATCATCTTAAAATACTCTAGACTTCCTATTTCAAACTCACTACCTTCCCAGCAGTTGAAAAGTACGATGAGCACAATGAACTATTTTCATTTATTTCAAAAATGTTTTTAAGATTTTTTTTTTATGTTACCATTATTATTCAGCTCTCTTTTCTCCCTTTCTAAAATAAACTACACAAACATTACAGTGTTTTTCAAAGAATGGATATTATTCTCAATAAGGCTTGTAATAATCAGCGACTCCTGAACTACTGTGATATTGATGACGTATTATTCTATAGGTCTCCATGGATAACGATCATAATACAGAGGATTATACAGACTATATAAAACTTACCCCTTTAGCGTGTATTTCTCTATGCAAATTGCCTGATCCAAAAGTAAAGATGTATTTCTGGATAGAGAAGCTAAAGTACCGGATGACAAATTAAACAAGTCGAAAATTGCACGTCAACGGTAGCAAATAAAATGCGTTCGCACGACGAATTTTTTTAAAAATATTCAGAACTTGGTGTAATAGTACACAGAACTTCGGATACAGAATAAATCTCCAAAATCTTTTGTCCCTGTAAATACTATCTGCTTTCTATTATACAGAAAGTAAGTGCTGTAATAAGCCTCAGCAACGTATATCAATCCGTTATATGTCAAATAGTTTAATATAATTAAACCCCGACTAAAACGAAGTTTCTCCCTATATCATTACGTAATGGAATATTTTTGTGCGGCCCTGTAAATTAATAAGAAACATTCTTTGACCATAGATTGTACAGAATATATATTTTAGTATATATTTCATAGATACATATAAATTTTATTATGTTTGAAAGAGTATCGCATCATTAAAATGCACTTGAAAGTACAGTCAATAGAGATAACTTAGCTCCATCTTTACGAAATTTTGATCCATTCTGTCATGGTGAAAACTGGACGAATTATTTCCAATGAACTGCCAAACTCTCACTAGTACTGCTATCTATATTTTGAGACTAAAACATCGCCGTAACTCAAGTGATGTAGTAGATTTAATCTTTTTTCTCTCTTGTCCCAAAATTACCCTAATTGGCTGCATTTTTCCCCACTGACCGTGATATAACGGAAAACTTTTGATTGTTCCTGTAATTAAACTATACATCCGATTTTCATAAAATTTTAAATGACTCGGCAAAATTATGCAGCGATTATATATTTTAAATTTCAAACGATTTGTATGGGTAGTTTTCGCGTTTGTTACATGCGGACAAACGGACTGAACGATCATTATAGGTACTACGCATTTACATAATTACGAACGCACTTAGAAACATAATACACAACGTTTAATTTAATATGGATACAAATATTCTTAAAATTTATGTGTTTCACTGCTATGAAGAAACAAGTTAAACTTTTAAATTTGAATTAAATTCTTAAAAAAAAAAAAAAAAAAAAAAAAAAAATCTTAACTCCTTGGGAGAGGAGCGCCACGTATAGGTGCTCAGAATCCTGAATTATTCACACCAGTTACTTTTTATTGTAAATTCTGCTTTATTTAATCAGAGCATTTTCCCGATTAAATTAGGCAAAAATTCCTGTTTTGAAAAACTGTTGATAAAAGATTAAAAATTTTGTAAACGACATTCGTCGCGAAGGAGTTAAGTAAATTAATATTTCTGAACGATTTTTTTTTTTTTTTTTTTTTTTTAACTGAAATTTTAAAATATTTCTCAGCTAATTCGCTGTATATTGAGAACGTAACGTGTAACAAAGAAAAATTAGTAACATCAGAAGCACCCTTTAATCCGAGTCTTACGTCACACAAGGAGTGCACATACACGCCTGAGTGAGGTCTTCACAAAGAAATAATTATAAGTTAAATTTTGAATGCAAACAATGAATAAAGATCCAAATAAAACATTAACGCATCAGCGCGAAGAAGGAAGTTACATAAACAATTTTCAGAGGTTTATTGTTCCGAATCAAATTAAGTGGCGTGCCACAGATATTAAAAGAACAGCGAGAAGAGGCTTTTCGCCGATTTTTTAGTTGCCTTTCTCACTCGCTTTCTCATAACTTCATAACTCAGACTTCTCATAAGGACATTATATGAGAAGTCTGTGCATTTCTCCCTTTTCTTGGGTCGAAAATTAATGTAAAAAATGCTCTTAGAATTCAACATCATGGAGAAGAACGATTCATCTGTAGGGCCGTAGCTAAGGAGGCGCTATGGGCGGCTCAGCCCCCCCCCCCCCCCTAAAATATTTTGAGCCCCCCTTGGAAAAGATTTCTAGGTCACTAAATGAACTTATGTTTCGAAAATTCAAATGAAATTCTGTTCAAAATTCTAATTTAGTGTTGAGGTGCTTTCACAGTTTTGCAGAATTACTATTTTTTTTCTAAAATAAAAATTTTAACACTCCCTCATCCTATTTTCACATATGAAGCTAACATAATGTTTAATTTTGCAGTAGTTATACACTCAAAATTTTCATCATCATATACTTTTCTTAGCATAAAATGAAGTTATTACAACAGTTTAATAAGAAACACAGTACCTACAATGAGAATATGCATTAATTTATCTTTCTGCGTCAGAAAGAGAGAAAAAATATGACCCCCCCCCCCTTTACATTCTCTTGAGCCCCTCACTTCTAGCTACGGTTCTACTCATCTGACACAGAATAGGGGAAGTGGAAGGTAGAGCATGGGCACCGGCAGAAAAAAGGGAAGTTTACAAATTTAATAAATTATATTTTCCTTTTCTCTGATCAAATTGAAGTAATTTAATCCATGTTATAATGTGGTAAGTTGCATTATAATCTTCTTCAATTAGTATATTTTCATCGCAATTGCTAATTCAATTTCTATATCTGCCCCAAGTAGCACTTCAAATCATTAGAACCCCATAAGGGATATTATATATCCTATTATCGATAATCATCAGTACATCATATCACTCACCCGCAAGAAAAGTGACACATCTCGACAAAAGTAAAATTCACATGAGAGGCAGAAGAAAATTTGCTTGATTTTACTGTAACATGAAATTATAACAGATAACTTTGCATGCAGGTATAAAAACATACATAGAAACATATAAACTTTAAGAATGAAAATGTAGACTAATGTTTGGAAGGCTGGAAAATTTACCTCTTCACACAATCTACATCTCTTCTGCGCTCACGGATGGACAAGTAGCGTAAAAAAGGTATTTTCCTTATAACTACACATATGGAATTTTTTTGTGTAGCAAGGCGCACTTATGACAGACTTGTTAATGGAATAAAATGCAAAATTAATTTTTGCGAGATGTGTCACTTTTCTTGTGGGTGAGCAATACGTCCGATGTTTTTGACACTTCTCAAACACTACAAATTCTCGGCTACTTAAAATCCCAATTAAATACAGAACTAACTCGCAACACACGGTCCAATTATCAAGTACAAGGTGGCCAGAAATAAAACACCCCTACTCTGACCTCCATGGATATCGAACTACTCAGTGTAAAGGCTCAAAATTTTGTACACATACTATTCAAAATATGGGGAAACGGATTTCACGAAAAAAAATTAGTTCCTGAAATCACCGATAGGTGGCGCTGCACAACTGGAACTATGATCAAAAGACACAAATAATAATAAAAATTAAAATGTTTATGCGGAATGGAATGCTTCCATGCTTCCTTTTTAATTTTTCTGCCCCTTATGGAAAATAAAAATAGTAAAGAAGCTAGAACTCCCGTTGTAACTGCAATTTCATACTGTAACCAGAAAAATTTGCGTAAAGCATGGGTAGAAGCCATGTTCTGGGTATAAAAGAAGTTAAAAGGTGGGGAATGTCATTCTTATTAGTGATGGCTGTCACGCTGCCAGAACGCGCTTTGCTTGTGAAGTTGTTTTACGAGAATAAAGGAAATGCTCCAGCAGCACTTCGAGAGTTTCGCCGACTTAAGGATTTGCGTAAGGGACCATTGCTTCCACAAGCTCTCAGGAGAATGATCGCTCGATTCGAGGAAACTGGACATCTTGGAGTTCAGCCTGGTCGAGGACGCAAACCGGTTCGTTCAGATGTCGTTGAAGATGTTGCCACCGGTATTGTTGAACAGTCAATGGATAATGTTTTAGGCTGCAGTAGTGCACGTGCAGTGTCACGACACTTGGGTGTTCCCTATAGCACAGTGTGGAACATACTCAGAAAAATGGTGCATTGTTTCCCGTACAAAATCCGCCCTAATCAACAATTGCTGGCCACAGACAGGGAGATGCGACTGACCTTTGCATTGGCATTTCTTGCTAGAGTTGAAGTGGATGCATCGTGGCCGTGGCAGATTCTGTGGAGCGATGAGGCCCATTTCCACCTCAGTGGAACAGTGAACACCCATAACTGTCGCATATGGGACACGACAAACCCCCGTACCTTCCAAGAGATTCCACTCCACTCACCGAAAGTTACAGTCTGGTGTGGATTCACAGCCACATTCATCCTTGGACCGTTCTTTTTCGAAGAGGTTACTCCCAATGGCCTTGAGACATGTACCGTGACGGCCAACAGGTACAAAAGGATGCTCGAAACATTTGTTGTACCCCATTTGCAGCAGCGCCAATGCCTTAACACCATTACTTTTATGCAAGATGGAGCACCTCCACACATTGGACTCCCTGTGCAACAGTTTCTTCGCCAACATTTCACCAATGACAGAATAATCAGTCGCGCGTTTCCGACAACTTGGCCATCTCGTTCACCGGATCTTAATCCGTGTGATTTTTGGCTTTGGGGACACTTAAAAAACCTTGTTTATCGAGAACGTCTGGTAACCTTGGCAGATTTGAAAGAGAGTATCAGTCTGCATGTGAGAAGCATCTCAGATGACCAGTTACGATCCGCAGTTGAACAAGCTGTCCACAGACTTCACATTTTACATCTTCAGGAAGGGAACCATATTGAGCAGCATTCCCTGCATCGATAACGTCCTTGTTTCATGTATGCTTGGTACTTTCAAATAAAATGTGTTTAAAACGTGTTTTTGTGTCTTTTCAGCATACGTCCAGTGGTACAGCGCCACCTATCGGTGATTTCTGGAACTAAATTTTTTTTTCGTGAAATCCGTTTCCCCATTTTTTGAATAGTATGTCCACAAATTTTCAAGCCTTTACACTGAGTAGTTCGATATCCAGGGAGGTCAGAGTAGGGGTGTTTTATTTCTGGCCACCCGGTATTTAGAGCTTTTAGGACTAGAGGAGCATGAACATGTAAGCCAATTATCCAACATTACTCACGAACAACTAATATAAAACCATCTAAGGCTATAAATTATAACCTTTTCGGATCTGGTGTACTATTAATAGTACATGTCTTTTTATGGAGCATTATTTTGTTTTAAGAAATATACTTTTCATACTGTTTAAGGGTAGTAATGTTAGTATATGTCTATGAATTTATTATATGACTTCATTTATGTTTGGACATTTAGTAATAATAATATTTATAGTTATTTGCTTACTTCTCTTTGCGCCGTTTGCGATTCTTTTTATTTTAAACATATATGTCACTCTTTAAATTTATAATAAAAGTTACTTTCCTGAAAGAATCGTGTGTAATAAAGCTCAAAAAGTATTAGAAAGTTGTAATATAAGTTAAATCGTATTGTAATTTAATATTTTCTAAACATCTCCAAATATTCTTCCTTAGCCTATTGTCATATGAATTGAATAGTACGCAAAACAGCAACATTCGTTATCTTTCAGACATTGAAATATTCCTTAAACTAGGGGTGCACAACCTTTTCAAGAGAAGGGCCACTTACAAATATGTCTGGGCAGTCGAGGGCCACATAAATAACTTGGAGATAATTTGATTTCGAAGGGGATCTATGGAATATAATCGAATAAAAAATATTTTTTCAGAGGAAAATGGAAAAATACCTGTTTAGGTTTCACTTAACCAGTCGAAATATCCACTTCAATTCGTAAGGATATATCAGCAGTTTTTACGTTTGTGTATATAACAGATATAGCAAGGATTATTCTCAAGATGTAATATTATTCCTTGTCTTTATTCAGGAGAGTAAATTTCGTTCTATTAAAAGTGCTGAAAAACAAAGATAAGTGGCTGGTGCTGAAAAAAAAGGTGATCTTTATGAACAAAGGAGAGGGAAGGAGCCGATCAATACGATTTTTCCGTGTCTCATCACTCAAATTCCTGATTTTTCAATGCCTGATCAACAAAATTTGCAGCTTTCCATGTATGTCGACCAAATTAGGGATTTTTATGAAAGTGATCAACAAAATTTACAATTTTTATGAAACTGATTGAGAAAATTCGATCTTTCTGTGCCTGATCAACAAAACTTGCGATTCTTACGAAACCGATCGACAAATTTTGGAATTTTTACAAGGCGGATCGACAAAAATATGATTTTTTACAAAGCCCATCGACGAAGCTCATGATTTTTACGAAGCTGATCGGCGAAATTCGCGACATTTCTGCAGCTGATCGACAAAATTATCGATTTTTACGAAGTCGATCGGCGAAATTCACGATTTTTACGAAGCCGATTGACGAAATTTGCGATTTTTACGAAGCTGATTGGCGAAATTCCCGGTTTTTCTGCGGCGCTGATCGACAAAATTATCGATTTTTACAAAGCCGATCGGCGAAATTCGCGATTTTTCTTCGCATGATCGATAAAAGTCGCAATTTTTCTGCGGCTAATTGACAAAATTATAAATTTTAACGAAGCCGATCAGCGAAATTTGCGGTTTTTACGAGGCCAATTGACGAAATTTGCGATTTTTACGAAGCCAATTGACGAAATTACCGATTTTTACGACGCCAATCGGCGAAATTACCGATTTTTACGAAGCCAATCGGCGAAATTCGCGATTTTTACGAAGCTGATTGACGAAATTTGCATTTTTTACGAAGCTGATCGACGAAATTCGCGACTTTACTGCCTCTGGTCTACGAAATTATCGTTTTCTACGAAGCCGATTGCCGAAATTTGCGATTTTTACAAAGCCGATTGACGAAATTTGCAATTTTTACGAAGCTGATAGGCGAAATTCCCGACTTTTCTGCGGCACTGATCGACGAAATTATCGATTTTTACAAAACCGATCGCCGAAATTCGCGATTTTTCTTCGCATGGTCGATAAAATTCGCAATTTTTCTGCGGCTGATTGACAAAATTATAAATTTTAACGAAGCCGATCGGCGAAATTTGCGGTTTTTACGAAGCCAAATGACTAAATTTGGGATTTTTACGAAGCCAATTGACTAAATTGCCGATTTTTAAGACGCCAATCGGCAAAATTACCAATTTTTATGAAGCCGATTGACGAAATTACCGATTTTTACGAAGCCAATAGGCGAAATTCGCGATTTTTACGAAGCCGATTGGCGAAATTTGAAATTTTTTCGAAGCTGATCGACGAAATTCGCGACTTTACAGCGGCTGGTAGATGAAATTATCGTTGTCTACGAAGCCGATTGCCGAAATTCGCGATTTTTACGAAAACGATTGACGAAATTTGCGATTTTTACGAAGCTGATCGGCGAAATTCCCGACTTTTCTTCGCATGATCGATAAAATTCGCAATTTTTCTGCGGCTGATTGACAAAATTATAAATTTTAATGAAGCCGATCGGCAAAATTTGTGGTTTTTACGAAGCCAATTGACTAAATTTGCGATTTTTACGAAGCCAATTGACGAAATTACCGATTTTTACGACGCCAATCGGCGAAATTCGCGTTTTTACGTAGCCGATTGACGAAATTTGCAATTTTTACGAAGCTGATCGACGAAATTCGCGACTTTACAGCGGCTGGTCGATGAAATTATCGTTTTCTACGAAGCCGATTGCCGAAATTCGCGATTTTTACGAAAACGATTGACAAAATTTGCGATTTTTACGAAGCTGATCGGCGAAATTCCCGACTTTTCTTCGCATGATCGATAAAATTCGCAATTTTTCTGCGGCTGATTGACAAAATTATAAATTTTAATGAAGCCGATCGGCGAAATTTGTGGTTTTTACGAAGCCAATTGACTAAATTTGCGATTTTTACGAAGCCAATTGGCGAAATTACCGATTTTTACGACGCCAATCGGCGAAATTCGCGTTTTTACGTAGCCGATTGACGAAATTTGCAATTTTTACGAAGCTGATCGACGAAACTCGCGACTTTACAGCGGCTGGTCGATGGAATTATCGTTTTCTACGAAGCCGATTGCCGAAATTCGCGATTTTTACAAAGCTGATCGACGAAATTTGCAATTTTTCCTCGCATGATTGATGAAATTCGCGATTCTTCCATACCAAATCGACAATTTTCGCGATTTTTATAAAGCCGATTGACAAAATTCGCAATTTTTATGAACCTGATCGATGAAATTTGCGATTTTTGCAACTCCGATCGACGAAATTCGCGATTTTTCTTCGCCTGATATCAAAATTCCGGACTTTTCCACACCGGATAAGTGAAATTTTTGATGATTTTATTTGATCCTGATAAACGAAATTTGCAAAATTCCTGTGTCCGACTGACAAAATTTGCCATTTTCGGAACCCGATCAATAAAACCGTGATTTTTCCGTGTCTGATCGACAAAATTCGCGCTTTTCAGCTTTTAACTCACGGAATCTGCATTTTTTTCCGCGACCAATCAACGAAATTTATGAATTTTTATTCATTTTGACGACACTGCATTTTTTTACGTGGCAAGATGAAATTCGCGATTTTTTTCTCTTGAGAAACTTACAAAACTCATGATTGTTTCGCAGCCGATCAACGAAATTTTCAATTTTTCCGCTCATCATCGCAAAATTCATAATTTTGCCGTGCTTTATCAACGGACTTTGCAATTTTTTCACCCCTGATCGACGCAATTCGCGATTTCTTCGTGTCCGATCAAAGAAATTAGCATTTTTTTCACGAGGCAAACCGAGAAAACATGCAAACTTTCCCGCAGCCGATGAGTTTAATTTGCAATTTTTTCGTGCATCATCAACAAATCTGACGACTTTTTTCTTGTCTGATCAATGAAATGTGCGATTTTCCACGTCTGACCGACAAAATTTGCGATCTTCCCGTGCCTGATCGACAAAACTCGCGTATTTTCCGTGTCCGATCAGTTAAATTTACTATTTTTTTCCGAGCCTCACAGGCGAAATTCGCGATTTTTTCATACTTGATGAACGAAAAGTGCGATTTTTCCGCACTTGATCAATGAAATTCGCAATTTTTCCATGCCCGATCTACGAAATTTGCGATTTTTAAGTGACTGACAAAATTTTATATTTTCTCGCGGCAAATTGACGAAATTTACGATTTTTACCTGCGACTTTTCCACAAAAATTGAAATTTTTTCTAGCTGTAAATTGACGAAGTTCGCGGACCACACGTTAACACATCGCGGGCCACTTTTGGCCCGCGGGCCACAGGTTGTGCATCCCTTCCTTAAACACTTATTAATCTACATAGATAGCTAGGATTAAGGTTATTAACGTAAAAGTAATTTTTTTTTAAAGTGAAAAAAAAATCCGGTCCCAAAAGGGATAATAAAGTAGTTTCTTCAAGTGGTGATCTTCTCGCAGAACTTAAGGGATCGGGTACCTTTGAAAGTATATAAAAATCATTTTTTTATTTCATAGATTAGTGGAGAGTGGCTCACCTTACGACACTCCTTTACTTTATTTTTTCAACTATCAATTGCAAAATTTTACCTGGAATCCATTCCTTTAAGCTTTGCCTAGATTATTAAATAGCTTCCAATCTTATGTCAATTATATAAAAACTTTATAAAACTTGCGTTTTGTCCAAGGCACCTTAGGACAGTTACAAATAGATGTGAAAAGTTCAATAACTGAATAACAATATGCATGGAATTTATATAATTGTTCAGGAAAAGAAATTTATTTTAATAAATAACGATAACTATTGTAAATTTTCTAAAATTCAGAGATGGAACGAATACTCGACTAATATTTGGCATCCCTTTCCAGTTTTAATGATCTCAATTTGAAAGAATGTTCTTTTTTTATTGTTAAAGCATATTTATAAGCAAGAATATGCGTATATTTAATTGTTAGTCCATAGTGATATTTCGAAGCTGGTAAAATGTAGTCTACCAAATATCCTTCCTCATCATCCGTGAATATTTTTCGACTTTATATCTTTGATATATACTTAAAATTAAAATTTGGCTGTTCATTTTTTTAAAAAAATACTAACATGGCGATTCAGAAGGCCTTACTAAGATGGCAGACTACAGCAACGTCCCTAAAACACATTTCGCCTGATAAACTTTTTGCTGAATATTGTCAGCACGAATTGTTTAATTCTAAATTTCTAGTCCTTGCCAGTGTTAAACCTAATGAGTTCCTAAAACAAGCAATAACTATTGATAATACATGTTATGTAGATTAAATAAAAAATGTTTTAAACTTTTTTTTTTTTAATATTTCAAATAAAAGTTAACTAGGCATATCTTGTCCCACAAAGTGTGCCATCTCCACCTGACCGTAGGTGCACCCACTAACAAATTTTTGAAAGTCGTGCTGTTATGCTTAGCACTACAATTATTACTGTTATGTTTTTTTTTAGTAATTTTTTTTGTATAAATTATTTTAATATTCCAAATTTAAAAAAGAACTCTTGTTAAGATATTTTTAATACGGTTTTTTATAATGCTTTATGTATCTCATATTTAAAATTATTCGTCTTTTTTTTCTTAGTAGCGAAAACCCTGGACATTTCCTTTTTTCTATTTTTATGATCGTTCTCACGAGAATAAAGGCATTGTTGTGAATGAAAGTAAAAGCTTCCCATTCCCTTATCTAGCGTAAATAACACCCGTTCGTATGAATGCTTTTACTGTCCTGAAATAATTGTACTATTTGAGTAAAGTGGTCCTTTGTTGATTTTTTTCGAAGAAGAGTAGCTTCTGGCTTGTTTGTAAAGGGCATATATTCAGCCTTGTTAAAAATTGGCCCACACGCATAGTTTATTGCTTGCGTACGTGAATGAATAGTACCCTAAAATTTTATAACCCATAACAAACGTTGACTGTCATTTGAGGCGGAGTAGATATTTTCCCAGACCCTTAAAGTTATTTTATGACCGATCTGAGATAATAGTGCCAATTCACGGTTATCGGCGAGCACTGGTTTGCAAGCAGGTGCAAAACTTAGAGACAGCTGTCCCTGCTATCTGACCACGTGATTGAGAGTAGGGGACGCAAGCGATGACCATATTTGGTCATGAGAGAGGGTGACTATTGCATTGGCCAATGAGATGGACTCTAGGAACAGGAGAGAAAGGGGAAAGCATTAGTCTTCCTAGTTTTTGGTGCCCCTTTTGATTTGCAGAGGGACGTGCAATTGGTTTTTTGTAAATAAAGGGAGTCCTGGTCAAAGCTTCGTACGGAGAGCATCTAGTTGAAGAAGCGCATAAGTTTTGTCTCCCCCCCTCCCCTGTTTTTAATCTGGGAGAGGGGAGGCCAAAGGAGTTCTTCGAGATTAGCAGTCTAAGTCAACACACTCCAAGTGTAAGTCAAGAAAAAGTGCTACCTGCCGGAGAGAGCCGAGAGCTTGCCGTGAAAGAATGTCCCCTCCGATCTAGCCTTCACCGTGAGCAGTGGAATGATTAGCAGTCTAAGACAACACACTCCAAGTGTAAGTCAAGAAAAAGTGCTACCTGCCGGAGCGAGCCGAGAGCTTGCCGCGAAAGAATGTCCCTTCCGATCTAGCCTTCACCGTGAGCAGTGGAATGATTAGCGGTCTAAGACAAAAACACTCCAAGTGTAAGTCAAGAAAAAGTGCTACCTGCCGCAGAGAGCCGGGAGCTTGCCGGGAAAGAATGTCCCTTCAGAACTAACCTTCACCAAGAGTAGCGGAATAAATTGCCTTTGACAGCAAATGGCTGTTAACACGTGTCAGTAGTCGTCCAAGACTGCTCTAGTGCATGGAAGACTTGTGTGCTATTGTCCATCATATAAATGAAAAATGCCCAAAATGGGTAAATGAAAGAATCCAGCTGCTGCTTAAACTGAGTATAGACACTGGGAATTCTGCGTAGAGACTGTTGCTCTGGTGCATGGAAGATTTGTGTGCTGTTGTCCATCATATAAATGAAAAATACCCTAAATGGTAAAATTAAAGAATTTAATCTGCTTAGAGACTGTTGCTCTAGTGCATGGAAGATTTGTGTACTGTTGTCCATCATATAAATGAAAAATACCCAAAATGGGTAAATGAAAGAATTCAGCTGCTGGTAAGAGAAATATTCTGTATTTAATCTTAAACGATTTTTATCCTAGTGATTAATCTTGTAGTGATTTAGTATTTCCATATGCTTACAACAAAAGTTGTATTGGTGAATTCAGATGTTTTTTTTTTGTTAAATTAAATAAAGGAGAATGTATATAAAGGATATGCTTTAGTATAGTTTTTTTAGTTTTTTTTTATTTATCCTACCTTGGTATTAATTTATTTGAATTTTAACCTCTGTAGTTTCGAAATAACTATACTAAGTTTTGTAATACCATAAAATTAAAGTAGTTTCTTTGAATGTTTGGAAGTAAAAATAATTTTCAACCATTACCTTTTTTTATTTAGAATTTTTAAATAACTTATCAGACCGGAAATTATATTAGCTCGGATTAATTAATATACTTTTGCTTAAACTGAGTGAAGATATTTGACTAAGTAATAGAATTTTTAAAGCAAAAACTGTTAAGAAATTCACTTGATTTTAAATGAATTAACTTATCTCTTGAAAAAAAAAAAAAAAAAGAGAAAAAAAAAAAAAGGGATGGAGAAATTAAAGTAGATGTACTAACACTATACGAAATTGGCCAAAAATATCATTGTTGATTTCTGGGGTGTTTATTTTGATTATTTCTAGTGTTTTAGTTTTTTCAAAATTATATCTTTCTTTGCCTTCCTGAAAATAAGAAGGATTTCAGGGTCTTTCTTCTCTCTTTTGTAATGTTAGATTGAATCTTGTATTTTTAAATTATTAGTATGAGTTTAATATCTCAGGAATCAACATTGATAAATGTTGGGTTCTACTGCAGATCAAGGTTTAGTACTTGAGACTGGGTCAGATTGAGAATCTTGCTGTGTTCTTTCTTATTTACTTGTATTCATTAAATTTTAAAGAATCTTAAATAATATTTGTGTTTATCCTCTTTATCGTTTTAATTTGTCTTTAAGGTTGTTTATTTAGTGATTTCTTAATGTTAACTGGTGTAATCTTAACTTAATTAATTCTTTTTTTTATATAAGCATCTAGTTTATTTAATTAAACCAACAACAAGATTCATGTAATCGGAAATTTGACCCAGATCTCATTAAATTCTTTAATAAAGCTGAAGAATATTTATTGATCTATATTAACTAAATATAATTTGCTGAGCAGAAGTTGCAATTAATTAAAGTAGTGAGCTGGTGCAGAAATTTAATAAAAAGAACCCAACAAAATAAATGGTGCCGTGAGTGAAAAGCCTGATTATTGTGGTACAATAAGTATAAAAATAGTACTATGAAGTAGAACCTATTTGTTACAACAATAGCCTGAATTTTGATATATATTTACTATATTAAGAGTGAAACGAAATGAAAATATGTGTGTTTTGTGATTTTATTGTGTATTATGTTTGATTATTTTAGTGTATGTTACGCATAACCAATAGGGGTGTACATAACTTACTAATTTCAAATGCTTTTTTTTTAGTCAGGCAATTTTACCGGGTTTTCAAAAAACTATTTATTTTGAAATTTTTACTGTTATATTTACATTTAAATGAGTGTTTGGGCTTACTGAGTAAATTATATGCCAATATAAGTTATGTATTTATGTATTTTTTATTTTTTTTTTCTCTCTTTCTTGGGCATCTGAGAATTAAGTAGCAGTTAAATTACTTTATTTTCTATTATTTTATTTTTAATTCGGTGTGAAGTTTTGCCTAAAAATGACAGAAAACCAGCATTTCAAGGAGCTCGCTCTTATTCAGAAAAAGAGTGCGTTGATCGAGAATGTCAGTCTTATTCCCCCTTTTAGTGGCGAAGGCAACTCTTGCTCATTTACTGAATTTTTAGAAAAGTATGAGCAGTTGTCCGAGTTCTTTAATTGGTCAGAGGATGAGAAAAAATTTGCCCTACTAAGTAGATTAAGTGGGAATGCTGCTAGGATATATAAATTGCACCGCACTAAGGGAACTGTAGAAATAATTAAAGTACTTAAAGAGAGATATACGCAAGAGCTAGCCCCTGATATTGCTTTGACACAATTTTTGAATTTTAAACAAAATCCCCATATGCCTGTTCAGGAATTTTACGACAGAGCATATGATTTGTCCCTTAAAGCATTAGTGGTCGAAGGTGTAGAACAGAATGTTGCTGATAAAAGCAGGGAAGCTCTACTGCATTCTATGTTATTAAGTAATTTAGTTCCTGAGATAAGAAGAGGAGTTATAACTAGGTGCCCTAAGACACCTGTTGAAATTTTAGAATTTGCCCTCCTTGAGGAAAAAGCATTAAAGAGTGTTAATCCTTTATATAACATGCAGGTAGAGAATATCAACCCTTTTTTCCCCCAAATTGCCCAGCAAAGTGTTGCATGTGCTGCTATCCAGCCAAGTCACCCTAATCAGTCAGAGCAGGAGATTAGTAAACTGCGGGAGCAGGTAGAAGCTCTTACTAGTAAATTAGAGAGATTTTTAGAAGGTAGCAATCAGCAAAGAGACTTTCACACTACTGAGAGGCCTCAGTATAGAGAAGTAATCTGTTACGTGTGTTCCCAAACTGGGCACATAGCCAGATTTTGCCCACAAAACCAAAATGCTAATAGAGGGAACTTTCAGAATTTTAGAGGAAGAGGTAGGGGTAGTTATTCTCAGTCCCACCAAAATCGCAGGGGAGGATATAATAATTACAGAGGTAGAGGGAATAGAAATAATGATAATGGTGTAAATATAGAAAGCGAGAATGTTCAAGGCTCAATTAGTGAAGCGAATAATCAAAACAATTCTTTAAACAGGTAAGGGCTGGTGTCGATTTGGTCGAATCGTCTCCATCAAGGCCTCTAGACCTCCCAATTATTTTTAGTATGTTTTCACCCCAGTCTTATCATTTACCTACTGTCTTCATAAATGTAAATAATGTGTTTCTTAATGCGCTGTGTGATACAGGATCTGCTATAAATATTTTAAGTAATACAATACTTAATGATTTGGACTCTTATGAAATTGTAGAGTGCAATACCCCTATTTTAACGGTGACTGGCGAGAGAGTGCTTTTAAACCATAAAATTTCCTTAAATTTTAAATTTAATAATTTATTATGTCAGTCTGAGTTTTTTATTGTCCACGGTAAGTTGGCCGATGAGTTTAGTGTAATTTTGGGGATGCCCTTTTTAAGTAAATATCAGGCTGTAATCAATTGTAAAAATAACAATGTGGTTTTAGATGTTCCTACTGAAACGCAGTGTAAGCAAATAGTAGAGAGTCATATGTCAAATGTTTCACCTGTGAAAAGTTCTAGAGAAAAAAATGTTGTAAATAGTATCAGTGTAAATAATATAGGTTTAGAGAATAATTATGTAAATACTTGTAATGTGCAATCTAAAGGCAGGCAAAGTTCTGAGAGTGGACAGAGAAGTAAGTGTAGTAATAAGAGTACTCCTAGGAAAAATGTAAACAAAAAGAGTAAGGAATGTGTACAAGAAAAGTTTGGGAATCTGGGTAGTGGAAATGAGACGGTTCAGGGTAATATGTATCCCATTATGGAGGAAAGGGTAGACTCAAGCATAACATTTAATGCGAAAGAGTCAGAAAGCGAAATTGCTCAGGTTTTTTGTTTGCAAAGTATACCAGGGAGTAACTCAAGTACTAATGAGTGTGAAATTAATGAGAATAATGTGCCTTTAGACCTTAGCCAGCAATCAGCGAGTCAAATTGTACAGGAAAATTCAATCTATGTTCATGAAAATTTTTACATATCTGAGGATAATGAAAATGAGTTAGTAAATGGAGCAAATCAGACTAATGAGTTAGGCATTGTTGACAATAATAACAGAAATAGTGAAAGTACTTCCTTAGCTATTTTATGCGAGAGAATTTCTGTCCCCCCCCCAGTCAAAATTAATAGCTGCAGTTAAATGTAATAGAAATAATTTTATAAAAGATAGAGATGTACTAATATTAGAACCTTTGGCGAAGAATTTAAGCCAAGGGCTTCTTATTTCTCGAGCCATTTGTACTCCAGAACATGGCCTTTTTGTTTCGCTTGCTAATTTTTCGAATAAAACTGTTAAGCTAGGAAAAAATACTTATGTTGCTAAAATTCAGAAATGTGTAGATAAATCTAATATACCCTTAAATAATAATAATATAACTTGTAATGTAAATTTAACCACTCCAATAGCTGACTTTGATCACGCTGATCTCACTTGGAGCTCTGATATTGATTTAAGCCATCTAGACCCACCCTTAAAATCTAAAATGCAAGAATTTTTAGACCAAAATAGAGATGTGTTTGCAGCTTCTGTCCTAGACTTACCAGGCTGTAATACCATACCCCATGTTGTAAATTTAACCTCTGATAAACCTGTAAAATCCAAAGCTTATAGAGTCCCATATAAATTACGCCAGGAAATGGAAGATCAACTTAATATTTTACTGCAAGCTGAAATTATTTCCCCGTCTATGTCTGAATTTGCTTCACCAGTTATTCTTGTAGAAAAAGCAGATGGTTCTTATAGGTTAGCTGTTGATTTTCGTAAACTTAACAAGAATCTTGTCAAAGATGCGTATCCTATCCCAAACATTACTGACTCTGTTGATGCGTTAAGTGGAGCTAAATTTTTTTCAACACTAGATTTAACTAGTGGCTTTTTTCAACAGGTCATAAGACCCGAAGACAGGCATAAAACTGCTATTATCACACATAAAGGTCTTTTTGAGTGGAATAGAAATTGTTTTGGGTTGTCCAATTCAGGCAATAGTTTTCAGAGGCTAATGAATGCCATTTTTGGAGATTTAGGAAATCTAGGAATTTTAGTGTATATAGATGATATTGTCATTGCTTCGTCCGATGTAGAATCCCATTTTGAAAAACTTAAATTAGTATTTGATAGACTAAGACAACATAAACTGAAACTTAAGCCCAGTAAATGTAATTTTCTTTCAAATAAAATACAGTATCTTGGCTTTGAAATTAATAGCGGGCAAGTATCCCCGGTTAATAAAAATATTGAGATAATAGAAAAATTGCAACCACCTACTAATCGAAAAGGTGTTAGGTCTTTTATTGGAACCCTATCATTCTATAGGCGTTTCATACCTGATTTCACAAAAAGGGCAATAAATTTAATCGATTTGACTAAGGAAACTGGACATTTTGCCTGGACAAAAGAAGCCCAGGAGGAATTTGAAGATTTAAAAAAGGTTTTAATATCTAAACCGTGCCTAGTATTGCCTGATTTTACAAAAGAATTTTATCTATATACAGATGCGAGTGGAGAAGCACTGGGTGCTGTTTTGTCACAATTGGATGATGAAAATAAAATTCATCCAGTGGCGTTTGCCAGTAGGCGACTAAAAGGTGCAGAGACAAGATATTCTGCCACTGAGAGAGAACTTCTCGCTCTGGTTTGGGCAACTAGTCATTTTAAGTGTTATCTAGCTAACACTCATTTTAACATTTTTACTGATCATGCCCCACTTACTTTTATGTTAAAAATTCATGACCCAACTTCACGTATAGCCAAATGGGTATGTACTCTTTCAGATTTTGATTTTACTATTAAATATATTAAAGGGAAATGCAATAGTGTAGCAGACTTTCTATCTAGATTTGCTAAAATTGATGAATCACCTGAGATTAGTAAGAGTAATTTTTGTATTCAGGTAGAAAAAGAAACTACTTTTGTTCCCCATTCAAATTTAATTGAGAAAATTAGTGAATTACAAAAAATTGATAAGAAATGTTGTGAAATAGCTAGAAAATTAGACAAAAAGATAGATATAGCACCTAAATACATGAAGTTTTTTTTTAGAGATGATATTCTTGTATGTGAGGACACCAGAGATTCAAGTGTAATAAATAACCCTATTAAATTAGTAGTTCCTAGGGATATGATTGAGCAAGTGTTCGCTCTAACACACGATTCTCTAGCGGCTTGTCATCAAGGGTTTAAGAAAACGATTGACCGCATCCGGGAGCACTTTTACTGGCCCGGAATGTCGGCCGATGTCAAGCATCTAGTAGAGTCTTGTATTAGTTGCCAGCAAAAGAGGGCATATAAACCAGACCAGCAGGCACCCCTTCAACGGATGCCTACACCTGAATTTCCCATGAACAAAGTTCACCTAGACCTAATTGGCCCATTACCGGTCACGTTTTCTGGTAACACCCATATTGTTACGTATATAGACTCATTTACTAAATGGCCAGAGGCCTATGCTGTTAGATCTACCACGTCTGATGTTATCGCAGATACACTTGCCGATTTCATCTCACGTTATGGCGCTCCTGTGTATATTGCGACAGATAATGGAAGAAATTTAATATCGGAAGCGATTGAGCATGTATATAAAATGTTTGGTATTAAACATATAACTACATCTGCCTTTCACCCAGCCTCGAATGGACAGATTGAACGGCAGAATAAAACTTTAAAAAACGCACTCAGTCACATTGTAAATGAGAACCAGTCAGACTGGGATACTAAACTAAAATTTGCCCTGTTAGCGATGCGTTCGGCTGTGCATTCTTCGACTAAATTAACCCCCGCAGCAGTTTTATATGGCAGAAACTTAAATCTACCATATAACCTATTTTCGCAGTCGCCGAGGTTTAGCTATAACGACGCCCCATCTTTTTGTGAATTATTAATACCCGCACTCCAAAAGGTATATGCTGAGGTGTATGATAGTTTAGTTAAGGTGTCTGAAAGCCAGGAAAGGTACAGAGAAAAAACTGCAGTCGTTAAGGATTTAAAAGTAGGCGATAGAGTGTGGTCATTTAACCCATCCATCACTGCTGGAAATACAAAAAAATTGTCGAAATTAAATAACGGACCATTTACTATAATTGAGAAGCTCAGTGAAGTTAATTTTAAGGTAGCATTAATTGCTAATCCGTCTAAAACTCAAGTTGTCCATGTAGACCGCCTCACTTTATTTAAAGATAGGCATATTTCAGGTGTAAATGAGCAAAATGGAGACGATATTGTAGACCAAAACAAACGCCAAACTCTGATACCAACTACGAATGATTCGAGTCATTATCAATTCGATTTCACTACGCGAAGGAAAAGGAATCGATTCATAAATAGATTTCCCCCTCCCATTCCATGTCAAGGAACCAGCCAACCTGCAGTGCAATCTACGAGCAGACGACAAGAGCGTAGCGAGGAAACGGTTGGTGGGTTGCTCTCAGAAGCACGGGAAAATATGGAAGTAATAGCGAGCGCTGATAGCTGTGAGGGAGTAAGGCAGGTAGGAACGCCTAATGATTCGGAGCGAATGAGTCGTTCGCGAGATCGTAATGGCGTCTGTTTATCTAGGCAAAACAAGTCATATTCGACTCCGAGAACTGGGTATGCGTTTCGAAAAAGGGATTCGCGACCGAATTATAAATTTTAGGGCGGTTTTAACTTTATTTTTTTTTATTGTATATAAATACTTGTGATTTTAGTTATTTTAGGAAGGTTTTATGCGCGAATTAGCTAAAATTTAAGTAATTTTCGAGCCTCGATATCGTTTGTTTTGATTTGGTTCCGCTGTTATTTAATGTGGATTTCCGCCAGTTCCGTGTTTTCTCTCGGTGATTTATGGATTATTTCGATAGATTAGGACCATGTAAGTGCTCCGCCCCCTATATGTATTCTTTTTTTTATTTTTTAGCGGATTTTAGCGCTAATTTAGGGGACTTAGACAGATTTCAGGTCAGGAAATTTTGGAGTAGAGATTTGGTAGCAGTACGTGTGATGCTTGCGTATTCCTATTGCCCCTTTTTGTATATAGTATAGGTACTGTTAGGAATGTAGTTCATCTTTTATTTTTATTTTTTTTTATTTTTTTTTTTTTTGCATTTCTTTTAACTTTGTATTTTTTTTGGATATTTTTGATATTAGTTCTCTATTTGGGAAGTGGGGATTTAAGATACAGGTAGTGTACACCCCACAGCCCACAGATATATTATCTGGTCTAGATGTATTATATATGTATATAGTTTGTTTATATAGTCTGTTTTGTTATTTCATGTGGTTTTTCTAACAATATACCCATTGTTTGTGTAAATTGGGTATTTAAAAAAAAAAAAAAAAAAATTAGTGGTACTTGTCAATGAAATTGGCGAACTCTCTTGTGAAATTATCAGTTCATTTTAAGTATTATGTGTAGCATTTTATGAAATTTTTTTTTAGTTACTATTAGTATATGGAATATTTACCCATTGATAATAACTAAGGCAAGCAATTATCAGTCTAGGCTACACAAGGTAGCCTATATAATTATAATGCTGTGATTATAAAATGCCCATACACTTATGTAATACTGTGTCACCGATGCAAGTCATTGAACTGTTTTTTTTTTGTTTATATGCACATGTTATGCCACTGAATATAAACAGGTATTAGTACTGTTTTTTTTTATGTGTACCCTATAGATGTACTGAAAGGTTATTGCTATTTTTGTTTTGTGTATGTGTATACAAAATGTTATCGTGCTATTATATGTATATATTTGTGATACCTACAGCTGGCAAGCAGTATATCTATTGTATTTTTTTTCAGAAATTGATTGTTTCGGTCCTTTGGCTCTATCCTGCTCACAGGATTCAAAATTTTTAAAAAAAAAAAAATTTTTAATTTTTTTATTCACTGGACAAATCTTCCTTGCATTCTACTTGTGGAAATTTTTTTTAGGGACATTTTTTTTTCTTTTTACAGAGGTGTTAGCAGATAGGGATATCCCAGTGTGTTGGTATTCTTGACGGTATAGCAGATGTAGAGATTTAATTAAGTATGCCAGGTATATAGTATAGATTTTAATAGCATCTTAAGCCCTAATATATGTTTAACTTCTAGATGTTTTGCCCAAGCTTCAACTTAGCATTTCCGGTGTGCAGAGTTGGTGTGGTAGCTTAGTAGGGTGAGGGTATCAACTTTTCGGGTCGTCGTCTGATCTGTTCTAGGCGATTATCTTTATCCTACTTTTCAACCGGGGTACTGCATTGTTTTTTTTATTTAATCTTTTCTTTCATTTTGGATTTAATTTTAAATATTTTTTTAGGACTTTCTTTAACTGACCTTATGTGGTCATTTAGCTAAAAAAATAAAATTCTTGTTTTTGTTCAAAACTAATAATGTTTATTTTTTTTTCAACGAGGGGGAGCTCTTGTTATGTTTTTTTTAGTAATTTTTTTTGTATAAATTATTTTAATATTCCAAATTTAAAAAAGAACTCTTGTTAAGATATTTTTAATACGGTTTTTTATAATGCTTTATGTATCTCATATTTAAAATTATTCGTCTTTTTTTTCTTAGTAGCGAAAACCCTGGACATTTCCTTTTTTCTATTTTTATGATCGTTCTCACGAGAATAAAGGCATTGTTGTGAATGAAAGTAAAAGCTTCCCATTCCCTTATCTAGCGTAAATAACACCCGTTCGTATGAATGCTTTTACTGTCCTGAAATAATTGTACTATTTGAGTAAAGTGGTCCTTTGTTGATTTTTTTCGAAGAAGAGTAGCTTCTGGCTTGTTTGTAAAGGGCATATATTCAGCCTTGTTAAAAATTGGCCCACACGCATAGTTTATTGCTTGCGTACGTGAATGAATAGTACCCTAAAATTTTATAACCCATAACAAACGTTGACTGTCATTTGAGGCGGAGTAGATATTTTCCCAGACCCTTAAAGTTATTTTATGACCGATCTGAGATAATAGTGCCAATTCACGGTTATCGGCGAGCACTGGTTTGCAAGCAGGTGCAAAACTTAGAGACAGCTGTCCCTGCTATCTGACCACGTGATTGAGAGTAGGGGACGCAAGCGATGACCATATTTGGTCATGAGAGAGGGTGACTATTGCATTGGCCAATGAGATGGACTCTAGGAACAGGAGAGAAAGGGGAAAGCATTAGTCTTCCTAGTTTTTGGTGCCCCTTTTGATTTGCAGAGGGACGTGCAATTGGTTTTTTGGAAATAAAGGGAGTCCTGGTCAAAGCTTCGTACGGAGAGCATCTAGTTGAAGAAGCGCATAAGTTTTGTCTCCCCCCCTCCCCTGTTTTTAATCTGGGAGAGGGGAGGCCAAAGGAGTTCTTCGAGATTAGCAGTCTAAGTCAACACACTCCAAGTGTAAGTCAAGAAAAAGTGCTACCTGCCGGAGAGAGCCGAGAGCTTGCCGTGAAAGAATGTCCCCTCTGATCTAGCCTTCACCGTGAGCAGTGGAATGATTAGCAGTCTAAGACAACACACTCCAAGTGTAAGTCAAGAAAAAGTGCTACCTGCCGGAGCGAGCCGAGAGCTTGCCGCGAAAGAATGTCCCTTCCGATCTAGCCTTCACCGTGAGCAGTGGAATGATTAGCGGTCTAAGACAAAAACACTCCAAGTGTAAGTCAAGAAAAAGTGCTACCTGCCGCAGAGAGCCGGGAGCTTGCCGGGAAAGAATGTCCCTTCAGAACTAACCTTCACCAAGAGTAGCGGAATAAATTGCCTTTGACAGCAAATGGCTGTTAACACGTGTCAGTAGTCGTCCAAGACTGCTCTAGTGCATGGAAGACTTGTGTGCTATTGTCCATCATATAAATGAAAAATGCCCAAAATGGGTAAATGAAAGAATCCAGCTGCTGCTTAAACTGAGTATAGACACTGGGAATTCTGCGTAGAGACTGTTGCTCTGGTGCATGGAAGATTTGTGTGCTGTTGTCCATCATATAAATGAAAAATACCCTAAATGGTAAAATTAAAGAATTTAATCTGCTTAGAGACTGTTGCTCTAGTGCATGGAAGATTTGTGTACTGTTGTCCATCATATAAATGAAAAATACCCAAAATGGGTAAATGAAAGAATTCAGCTGCTGGTAAGAGAAATATTCTGTATTTAATCTTAAACGATTTTTATCCTAGTGATTAATCTTGTAGTGATTTAGTATTTCCATATGCTTACAACAAAAGTTGTATTGGTGAATTCAGATGTTTTTTTTTTGTTTTTTTTTATGTTAAATTAAATAAAGGAGAATGTATATAAAGGATATGCTTTAGTATAGTTTTTTTAGTTTTTTTTTTATTTATCCTACCTTGGTATTAATTTATTTGAATTTTAACCTCTGTAGTTTCGAAATAACTATACTAAGTTTTGTAATACCATAAAATTAAAGTAGTTTCTTTGAATGTTTGGAAGTAAAAATAATTTTCAACCATTACCTTTTTTTATTTAGAATTTTTAAATAACTTATCAGACCGGAAATTATATTAGCTCGGATTAATTAATATACTTTTGCTTAAACTGAGTGAAGATATTTGACTAAGTAATAGAATTTTTAAAGCAAAAACTGTTAAGAAATTCACTTGATTTTAAATGAATTAACTTATCTCTTGAAAAAAAAAAAAAAAAAAAAAAAAAAGAGAAAAAAAAAAGGGATGGAGAAATTAAAGTAGATTTACTAACACTATACGAAATTGGCCAAAAATATCATTGTTGATTTCTGGGGTGTTTATTTTGATTATTTCTAGTGTTTTAGTTTTTTCAAAATTATATCTTTCTTTGCCTTCCTGAAAATAAGAAGGATTACAGGGTCTTTCTTCTCTCTTTTGTAATGTTAGATTGAATCTTGTATTTTTAAATTATTAGTATGAGTTTAATATCTCAGGAATCAACATTGATAAATGTTGGGTTCTACTGCAGATCAAGGTTTAGTACTTGAGACTGGGTCAGATTGAGAATCTTGCTGTGTTCTTTCTTATTTACTTGTATTCATTAAATTTTAAAGAATCTTAAATAATATTTGTGTTTATCCTCTTTATCGTTTTAATTTGTCTTTAAGGTTGTTTATTTAGTGATTTCTTAATGTTAACTGGTGTAATCTTAACTTAATTAATTCTTTTTTTTATATAAGCATCTAGTTTATTTAATTAAACCAACAACAAGATTCATGTAATTGGAAATTTGACCCAGATCTCATTAAATTCTTTAATAAAGCTGAAGAATATTTATTGATCTATATTAACTAAATATAATTTGCTGAGCAGAAGTTGCAATTAATTAAAGTAGTGAGCTGGTGCAGAAATTTAATAAAAAGAACCCAACAAAATAAATTTTATTTAATTTAACATAAAAAAAAACAAAAAAAAACATCTGAATTCACCAATACAACTTTTGTTGTAAGCATATGGAAATACTAAATCACTACAAGATTAATCACTAGGATAAAAATCGTTTAAGATTAAATACAGAATATTTCTCTTACCAGCAGCTGAATTCTTTCATTTACCCATTTTGGGTATTTTTCATTTATATGATGGACAACAGTACACAAATCTTCCATGCACTAGAGCAACAGTCTCTAAGCAGATTAAATTCTTTAATTTTACCATTTAGGGTATTTTTCATTTATATGATGGACAACAGCACACAAATCTTCCATGCACCAGAGCAACAGTCTCTACGCAGAATTCCCAGTGTCTATACTCAGTTTAAGCAGCAGCTGGATTCTTTCATTTACCCATTTTGGGCATTTTTCATTTATATGATGGACAATAGCACACAAGTCTTCCATGCACTAGAGCAGTCTTGGACGACTACTGACACGTGTTAACAGCCATTTGCTGTCAAAGGCAATTTATTCCGCTACTCTTGGTGAAGGTTAGTTCTGAAGGGACATTCTTTCCCGGCAAGCTCCCGGCTCTCTGCGGCAGGTAGCACTTTTTCTTGACTTACACTTGGAGTGTTTTTGTCTTAGACCGCTAATCATTCCACTGCTCACGGTGAAGGCTAGATCGGAAGGGACATTCTTTCGCGGCAAGCTCTCGGCTCGCTCCGGCAGGTAGCACTTTTTCTTGACTTACACTTGGAGTGTGTTGTCTTAGACTGCTAATCATTCCACTGCTCACGGTGAAGGCTAGATCGGAGGGGACATTCTTTCACGGCAAGCTCTCGGCTCTCTCCGGCAGGTAGCACTTTTTCTTGACTTACACTTGGAGTGTGTTGACTTAGACTGCTAATCTCGAAGAACTCCTTTGGCCTCCCCTCTCCCAGATTAAAAACAGGGGAGGGGGGGAGACAAAACTTATGCGCTTCTTCAACTAGATGCTCTCCGTACGAAGCTTTGACCAGGACTCCCTTTATTTACAAAAAACCAATTGCACGTCCCTCTGCAAATCAAAAGGGGCACCAAAAACTAGGAAGACTAATGCTTTCCCCTTTCTCTCCTGTTCCTAGAGTCCATCTCATTGGCCAATGCAATAGTCACCCTCTCTCATGACCAAATATGGTCATCGCTTGCGTCCCCTACTCTCAATCACGTGGTCAGATAGCAGGGACAGCTGTCTCTAAGTTTTGCACCTGCTTGCAAACCAGTGCTCGCCGATAACCGTGAATTGGCACTATTATCTCAGATCGGTCATAAAATAACTTTAAGGGTCTGGGAAAATATCTACTCCGCCTCAAATGACAGTCAACGTTTGTTATGGGTTATAAAATTTTAGGGTACTATTCATTCACGTACGCAAGCAATAAACTATGCGTGTGGGCCAATTTTTAACAAGGCTGAATATATGCCCTTTACAAACAAGCCAGAAGCTACTCTTCTTCGAAAAAAATCAACAAAGGACCACTTTACTCAAATAGTACAATTATTTCAGGACAGTAAAAGCATTCATACGAACGGGTGTTATTTACGCTAGATAAGGGAATGGGAAGCTTTTACTTTCATTCACAACAATGCCTTTATTCTCGTGAGAACGATCATAAAAATAGAAAAAAGGAAATGTCCAGGGTTTTCGCTACTAAGAAAAAAAAGACGAATAATTTTAAATATGAGATACATAAAGCATTATAAAAAACCGTATTAAAAATATCTTAACAAGAGTTCTTTTTTAAATTTGGAATATTAAAATAATTTATACAAAAAAAAATTACTAAAAAAAAACATAACATTACTATACATCAATTTTATAAAGAAAACTTTGAATTTCATCATATTACCTTTTATTTCAAAATATTTTCAATCAAATTTTACTCTGTAAGATATTAAAAATTTTACATGAAAGTTCTGGACATATTTGTAAAATAAAAATCTTAATTCTTGCCTGCTTCATCAATGGAATTAAAACGTCCGAAATATAGATCATGCTGCCATCTATCAGCATCTACAAGAACTCAGAGTTAATTTTAAGTTTAGGGCAAAAAATAAAGCTGTCCCGAGGTATACCATGGTGAGCTACTCTCCCCTATATCAAAATTTCATTTTTAACAAACCTTTCAAAAAAAGAAAGAAAAACTCACGCAAAAATCTGTTTTAGAACGGATGCTATGTTTAAAATAATTTAAGCTTTATTTATATGATAAAGGAATAATTTTATCTTTAAAGTCAATTTTCTCAAAGCGATGATTTTGGTCATTGCGCGCATAATAATCGTGCTCGATATGTTTTTGAGAAAAGCAATTAAATGTGAACAGTTATCGAATGTAATCTCTTATCATTTTGCAAAATAAAACAATAAAATTTATTAGTCTTTTTTTTTTTTTTTTTTTTTTTTTTCAAATAAATGTTCTAAATTATAATTTTGTACTGCTTATATATCATATTTAAGATACGCATTAGTTTAAAAACTGAATGGTTTCCTAATTCACAAAAGTTTCCTGTTTTAAGTAACAAATTAGAGTCAAGTTAACAAAAATGTCATTCCGTCACAAAGTAAGAAATTACTCAAAAGCGAAATAATAAAATATGTTAAAAAAAAAGTTTAAGATATTTTTGTAATCTTTTAATCAAACAGTCATTTGCAAACTGAAAAATCAATTTGTTTGACAATAGCTTTTGGGAAATCACTTTAACTTTATTCTACAACTCAAAATATAATTCCGTCACATATGAAATTGCACAGCAGTGAAGTTCATAGCAATAAAAAACTAGTTGGATGTGCCAATCCCAAAACTTTCTTCTATCTCATACGTACATTTTAATATTTAAAAAAAAAGTTACTCATTTTAATGCTTTATTAATTTTAATTCAATACCATACCAACTTTGATTTTCATGTAAAATTTCTGCTTCAATCAATTAATCGGAATAAAAACGAATTTCCGTCTCTGCACGAGTCGATGTACAATAGAATAATACGCAGATTTTTTTTTCAAATTTAGGGAGGACCTACTTGCCTTACCAAAAAATACTCATATGCAAAAAATTTAGTTCAGTTCTAGAACTAACTTCATACACTTTTATGCGGTGCAATATTGAAAATGGTATAAAATTCGCTATTGGAGCGCCCCCATCCGGCGGATTTTTTTCAGAATCAGGGGATCCAATTAGCCATAGCCATACGCTTACACAAAAAATTTCGTTCAATTCGATGCATAACTTCATGTACTTTTGGTCGGTACAGTATTGAAAAATGGAACAAAAATCGCGATTGCAGCACTCCCTTCCGGCGGATTATTTTCAAATTCAGGGAGGACCAACTATCCACAATCATACATCTATACAAAAAATTTGGTTCAGTTCGATGCATAACTTCATATACTTTTGGTCGGTACAATATTGAAAATGGCACAAAAATCGCGATTGCAGCGCCCCCTTCCGGCCGATTATTTTCAAATTCAGGGGGGGACCAACTAGCCATAGCCATACACTTACACAAAAAATTTGGTTAAATTCGATGCATAACTTCATATGCGTTTGGTCGGTGCAATATTGAAAATGGCACAAAAATCGCGATTGCAGCGCCCCCTTCCGGCCGATTATTTTCAAATTCAGGGGGGACCAACTAGCCATAGTCATACACTTACACATAAAATTTGGTTAAATTCGATGTATAACTTCATATACTTTTGGTCGGTACAACATTGGAAATGGCACAAAAATCACGATTGCAGCGCCCCCTTCCGGCGGAATATTTTAAAACTGAAGGAGGACCTGCTTGCCACAGCCAAAAACATTCACAAAAAATTTGGTTCAATTCTATGCATAACTTCATACACTTTTTGATGGTAGAAGGGCGACATACAGACACACAGACAGACAGACACACGGACACACAGACATTTTGTAAAAACATGTTTTTTGGAATCTCTGACCCCTAAAACGTGTAAATCCGTCAAAAACCGGAAGTCGAAAAAATTTCGATTACAATACTTTCTTATATTGAAGATAGAAGAAAGTAAAAAAGAGCGGCCTTTCTGAGCCATTACAGATCAAATGTAGAAAATTTCCGAATAGTCCAGGCATTTGGTAAAAAATAAATGCAAGTTTTGTAGTTTTGATTTTTGTTTCCCTTTATGTTTTTTGGGTTGCTGAATACGAATCTGGCATTATCCAACAAAATTTCTCCCCGGAAACACGTTTGTTTGGCAAAAAACGTGCAAAAAACGTGGCTTTTTTTCGTTTTTTCTAAATAACTTCAAAATTATGCATTTTACATAAAAGTCATCCATACATAAATTAAAGAACACAAAATTTCCTACATTTTATGTATTTAAAGTTTTTTTCTCTGATCAATGGTTTAGCCGTGAGAGAGCTGCAAAAATAAGTGTGAAAAGCAAAAATTCTGAAAAACGTGAATTACAGCACCGTACATCGATGAAACTTGAAAAACAACCATTTTACACAAAATTTCCCCACTTAATAATACTAAATATATTATTATTGACTATACTTCATTAATCTGATGTTCATTGTTTCTTTCATAACTAAAAAATAAATAAAAATGAACATATCTGTGAGCAAAATCTTCATTTGTTATTATAAAATAATAATAGTAATAATTTCTTAATTTGATTTTTAAATAATGTAAATAAAATAACTAAAACAGGCTTTAACTGATCCCATGACCCATCTGCACTTTCCCCCTTGATTGAAGGGTGCAAGTATGAAATAACGTTGGTCAAGCGCCTACCCCGGCATCCCATGTCCACGTCCAGGGGAATACTAACCCCCCCCCCTTTTTTTCCAGCAGTCTCGCCTCTGTTAGAAATATGCGTCGCACAGATCACTAGCTTATCAGGACACATTCCTCTCAGTTTCTATATGCAACTGCTTACTTATAATTTTGTAATTCACTGTTTGAGTCTTCGTGAATACAGTGAACATCTAAAAGGATTTTGCGCGATGTCGCTGAGTTTTATTTGTGACTTTCCTTTAGAAGAGGGGTCAGTGAAAGTTAGTCGCGGTATTGCAGCGTTAATCAAGGCAAGTACAGAAAGAAAGGATGGAAAGGCAGTTTTCCTAAAGGGGAAAATCTCAGTAGATGTGCATGTTAAGTGTAGAAAAGCATACGTAAATGAACGAATGATTACTGCTTACCTGAAGAAGATTGAGGAACAAAGTGCTAGCACTTCTCAAATTTTAAGATAATCAACTCCTCAGTTTAATTTTCGAACTAATTGTTTTATATGTATGGACTGTGCATTTCGGAAGAGTTCATCGCAACACAAGCGAAAAATCCGCCAAGCGAATGCAATATTGTATACAGTGTGCAACACATGGGATTCAAAAGTACAATTCTGAAAGCAACAAGAGCTCGCAATGATGATTATGGGCAGACTATAATTCAGCGCATCGAACCAGTGAATGATTTGATCGCAGCAAATGCTCAATACCACATCAAATGTTTTAAATATATTTATGGGAGGCCGAAGGTCCAAGAACAGTAGAAACGTGGTCCATTTGCCGAGGCAATCGACAGAGCAATGCAAAGTTATTACGATTACCTTGAAAATCATAATGACGAGTGTCAATTCTCCATGGAAGAGCTAATGAAACAGGTTACAGGGAGTTATCAACCTGAACTGTAAAGTTTAACCTCATTGAGAGATATGGAGACGACATACTGATCACAAAGAATCAGAAAAAAAGTCCATTGTGTGTTTCAAGAATATAGGAGGGAAGATACTGACTAATGCATGGTATCAGCAAACACATAAATGTGATCGAGATGAGAGGCTGCGAGTGGTTGAAGCAGCAGCAAAAATTATTTGCGAAAATATCAGATAGAAGATTTGCTTCGGGAAACTGCAACAACATCGCAGTTGTGTGTCAAGACGAAGAGGACTAGCTAGACTTTGAAACCGATCTGGAAATGGATTGCCCACACAATGAATCAGAGGTCCCAGTGGAAAGGGAAATAGTCATGCCGCAAGGTATCAAATATTTACTATTAAAAAAAACTTTTATTTATAATACTAGGGGGGCCCCGCCCCCCTGCTCGCTATGCTCGCCAACCCCCCCGCGTAATCGCTTCGCGATTCCAAATTATTGGCTACCCCTGCTTGCTGCGCTCGCCATTTCCCCATGGTATGAATAAGCAGTTGCAGACCTTTCAAATGATGTGTCACACGACTGGTGTTGTAAAGAAATTAAAAATGTGCCCCCCTGGGGAGCAGAGTGGGAGGCGACACTAAAGACATCCATAATATGAATAAGCAGCTGCAGACCTCTCAAATGATATGTCACACGACTGGTGTTGTAAAGAAATTAAAAATGTGCCCCCCTGGGGGGCAGAGTGGGGGTGACACACAAGACAACCATAAAATGAATAAACAGTTGCAGACCTTTCAAAGGATGTGTCACACAATTGGTGTTGTAAAGAAATTACAAAATGTGCCCCCTCTGAGGGCAGAGGGGGTTTACACACAAGACAACCATAAAATGAATAAACAGTTGCAGACCTTTCAAAGGATGTGTCACACAATTGGTGTTGTAAAGAAATTACAAAATGCGCCCCCCTGGGGAGCAGAGTGGGAGGCGACACTAAAGACATCCATAATATGAATAAGCAGCTGCAGACCTCTCAAATGATATGTCACACGACTGGTGTTGTAAAGAAATTAAAAATGTGCCCCCCTGGGGGGCAGAGTGGGGGTGACACACAAGACAACCATAAAATGAATAAACAGTTGCAGACCTTTCAAAGGATGTGTCACACAATTGGTGTTGTAAAGAAATTACAAAATGTGCCCCCTCTGAGGGCAGAGGGGGTTTACACACAAGACAACCATAAAATGAATAAACAGTTGCAGACCTTTCAAAGGATGTGTCACACAATTGGTGTTGTAAAGAAATTACAAAATGCGCCCCCTCTGAGGGCAGAGGGGGTTTACACACAAGATATCCATAATATGAATAAGCAGTTGCAGACCTCTCAAATGATGTGTCACACAATTGGTGGTGTAAAGAAATTAAAAATGTGCCCCCCCTGGGGGGCAGAGTGGGGGATGACACACAACACATCCATAATATGAATAAGCAGTTGCAGACCTTTCAAATGATGTGTCACACAACTTGTGTTGTAAAGAAATTAAAAATGTGACCCCCTGGGGAGAGCAGAGTGTGGGGGTGACACACAAGACATCCATAATATGAATAAGCAGTTGCAGACCTTTCAAATCTTGTGTAACACGACTGGTGTTGCAAATAAATTAAAAATGCGTCCCCCCTGGGGAGCAGAATGGGGGATAACACACAAGACATCCATTATATGAATAAGCAGTTGCAAACCTTTCAAATGATGTATTAAACGACTGGTGTTGTAAAGAGATTAAAAATTTGGCGAAATATTACAGTTATCGCCAAGTTGGCGTCACTTTTGACAACTAATTTTGGTCGCCAAATTTGGCGATATATCGCCAAGTTGGCGACAAACTTGGCGATTGTTGGCGATGGTAACCTTTCCTCTCTTTATGGTAACCCATACGGCCATGCATAGATGGAGCCCTTTCCTGATTGGTCTATTCGACTCATGGAAGGAGTGGACAACCCGGATTCGTTAGTTCCGGAAATCTTCCACATCAGCATCATTCCAGGAGTCATTCCTTTTAAGGCTAGTTTTTTTTTACTATAGAAGGATTAATAGTTATAAAAACACCCACTAATTCCATTCGTCTATTTTCTATTTTGTAAATGTCGGTGAAAAACAGGGACCCTCAAATAAAAGAAAGCGGAAATAGTACTTTTTTTTTAAGTAAATGTACTTACTAATGTACATAATTATTTATAATTAAATAATAATGACTCGTCGTTTTTATTGTTAGCAACTTCATTGTAAAATATAGTCGATCATAATATCTTCAGTATCATTTAAAGTCAATCTTTGCGAAAAATAGCCAGTTTTCATGTTAAATCTAATGTACAGTGCCATAATTCCTATTTTCCAGATTTTTTTTATTGTCACACCCACATTTTGAACTTCGAGAACTTTAAGAACTGGAATCCGTGTCAGCTTTTATATGTTAAAGCCTGTGTTAGTTATTTTATTTACATTATTTAAAAGTCAAATTAAGAAATTATTACTATTATTATTTTATAATAGCAAATGAAGATTTTGATCATAAAAATGCTCATTTTTATTTATTTTTTTGCTATGAAAGGAACAATGACCATCAGATTAATAAAATATAGTCAATAATAATATATTTAGTATTATTAAGTGGGGAAAATTTGCGTAAAATGGTTGTTTTTCATGTTTCATCGACGTACGGTGCTGTAATTCACGTTTTTCAGAATTTTTTGCTTTTCACACCCATTTTTGAGGCTCTCTCACGGCTAAACCATTGATCCGAGAAAAAAACTTTAAATACATAAAATGTAGGAAATTTTGTGCTCTTTAATTTATGTATTGACGACTTTTATGTGAAATGCATAATTTTGAAGTTATTTAGAAAAAACGAAATAAAGCCACGTTTTTTGCACGTTTTTTGCCAAACAAACGTGTTTCCGGGGAGAAATTTTGTTGGATAATGCCAGATTCGTGTTCAGCGAACCAAAAAACATAAAGGGAGCTGTTGCAAATTCCCCTCGGACTATAGGATTAGTCCGGTAGCGTATGAGAAGAAATTTACCCACTGAATCAATTTAAGGGATTAAATAATATTTATTTACACAAAGTCTTATTTAACTAATAAAATTATTCAGTATCGCATTTTTTTAGGGGTGAGGTTCTGAGTCTTGTGCGAGTGTTCCCGGAACACAGAAAGTTTTCAATTGTAGTATTACGGTCTTTAGATTGACCAATTCACGTGTCATATCCACAAAGGTCCCCGTGAACCTAGACGAATCTTGCTTCCTTCCCTCCTCCTTGTACGAGGAAAATCTTTCTCCAGAGTCTCACTGGACTGCCTGGCTGATCCCAGGCTTTTTCACAAAAACACCACCGAAGGTCTCTCCTCTGGTCTCCTGACTTGAAAAGCAATCTGAATAGAGAGGGACCCTCTAGAACCTATTAGAGCTCCTCCATCCTCTTCCCTCTCCATTTTTTTTCTTTCCTTTTCCTCCGCTACCAAAGTTTCTCTATCATGTAATATATTTTTGGCTTGTGCCAACGCAAAATCTTTATCAAAATCTTCAGCCAATTCTATTTTTTTTATTATTTTCGCAATCGTGTCATTTTTATCAATCTCAACATCCAATTCCCCTGCTAACACTTGCAAACCAACCTTTTTGAAACTTTTCCAATCTGACATTTTGAAAACAACCTCACAAATTACACAAATACCAAAAAATATAATAACAGAAAAAATATATAAGCATGCACAAAATATATCATTCAGTTATAAATTTACACATTAATTAGAAGTACACTATTCCCCGTTTAAAATTTCAATGAAAACAACAAAATGCCTCTCATCTGCAACCATCATTATGCCACATTATTACACCTTAAAATATTTAGCTAAACCCTCAGAAATAATCTCCTTAAAAGCAGATTAGAACATTAAATTATTAAAATCTAGAAACTGTTCAAGTAAATTTTTCTTAACACTCTTTTTCACTAGCAAAATAATATGCTGAAAATTTTCTTAACTGTAAAAATAATTGATATTCTTAAAGTACTTTTTTTTTTTTTTTTTTTACATGGACACAGAAAGATTTTACATAAAAAAAATCTAATAGAAAAAATTCTTATTGCAACCAACTGTTAAATGTAATCTTTCATTGATCTCTAGTGAGACATTTTACATGTCAAAATCCAATAACTGAACTAGCTAAAATAAATAAAAACATATACCAGGCAATGACAATTCCTAAACTTTATGAACAATGCCATAAATGCCATACCATGCTGAGATAAAAGAATTCACTTACCCCACTTGATTCTGTCAATCACCTCCAATCAACAATGGACTCCTTTCAGATACGTCGCTTTGTCCAGCACTAAGTATTCACGGATTGTTTTCCTCTCCAATACTGTTCATAAAGAATGTCTCTTTTCAGCATTTCAGATCACTAAGTTTCTTATACCACACACCACATTGTTAATCAATAGTATCCTTAGGGTACACAACACCGAAAATCTTGTCACTTTTCAGAGTTCTTTTCGAATTCCAGTTCGCCTTTTGTATTCCAGTTCGCCTTGACACAAAATCACACTGCTTGCCACCAGCTGTTGCAAATTCCCCTCGGACTATAGGATTAGTCCGGTAGCGTATGAGAAGAAATTTACCCACTGAATCAATTTAAGGGATTAAATAATATTTATTTACACAAAGTCTTATTTAACTAATAAAATTATTCAGTATCGCATTTTTTTAGGGGTGAGGTTCTGAGTCTTGTGCGAGTGTTCCCGGAACACAGAAAGTTTTCAATTGTAGTATTACGGTCTTTAGATTGACCAATTCACGTGTCATATCCACAAAGGTCCCCGTGGACCTAGACGAATCTTGCTTCCTTCCCTCCTCCTTGTACGAGGAAAATCTTTCTCCAGAGTCTCACTGGACTGCCTGGCTGATCCCAGGCTTTTTCACAAAAACACCACCGAAGGTCTCTCCTCTGGTCTCCTGACTTGAAAAGCAATCTGAATAGGGAGGGACCCTCTAGAACCTATTAGAGCCCCTCCACATGATGTCAGTCTTAACTTCTTCTATAATTGGTCACCTGAAAATGCTGATGTCACGAACGAACTACCGTGAGAAAAACTAACACCTGTTGGGTTTCAACATGAAAGCATTCGGCGGCACCTTTACACAAATTCTGAGAAAATACTTGCTGTCTAAACCAAAGTGCTCTCTTGTCAACGAAAAAAAACTTCAACTTGTGCGGCCCAATATTTCTAAGAAACAGCACAATGACAAGCTCCCACGTAGGCAATTCAATCTGTAAAGTTCAATTCTTTACAGAGCCAAAATCAAAACTACACCAAAACTTGCATTTATTTGTCCTTTTTGAGCACGTAATGCCTGGACTAGAAGGAATTTTTAGAATACAAATAATTTCGATCAAGTTTAGGTCCGCTCAAATTTTTGACAGCATATTCCCAGAAAATGAATTTTAACTGATGATTCACATTTCGCGACACTCAGATTTTAGGCCGAAAATGATTTTTGGTCAATTTCTATTTAAAGCCTTACTGAAAGAGTTTCGGCTGTTTGAATAAAATAGCACAAGATTGAACCAGCATATTTCTTATTGTATTGGATGCGATTAGAAAAAGAAATTCAGCTTAAACTGAAAAATGTATGAAATCCAACTGACAAATAATTATCAACATATTTTTCATTACATTTCTCATATGTACTCTTAAAAAGCACACTTTTTTTTTTTTCAATGAATTAAAAATAGAGGTCATTTTTTCCTTGATCGTAAGCTACTTTGCGGTTTCCAATATATTTTCTTTCATACGAAAATGACCATGTGGGTCTCTTTTCCCTTTGAAAGTTCTTCTTAAAGGCATGCCATACCAGAAAAAATTGCGGCGGTAGACAGTCATTTTTCTTATCGCGAAAGATTTAAATAAGGCCTTAAAACTAATTACACACACACATACAAAAATGCAAAAATCACAAATATTCGCACAGCAAAAATTAAAATAGAAAACGAAAAATCGTACCGTAAAATGAGGTGAATCGGAACACTTTTCAACTTTAGTGTTAAGAAAAAAAAAGCAACTAATTTTTTAATTCTTTTATTTTTTTACTAGAAACTTCGGTCTTGTTTTGTCCTTTATTTTTTAAGAAAAAACTTGACATTTTTACTTTATATATATATATAATTTTTTTTTATTTGTGTTCCGATTCTCCCCTATCTGCGGGGTGAATCGGAACAAATGTTATAATCTTTATTTATTTTGATTCAAACTTTAATAGAGTTAATAAAAATAGGTAATAATAATAATAAGAGAGAAATACAAACACCTAGTTACTATCAAGCTAAGCCTTTTTTATATACAAGTAAAGGTGTGCCTTTTTAAAATTTAGAAAACAACTTTGAACTCAAAAACAATTAAAATTATTCTATTCAAATTGCAGAAGTTGGAGCAAATTCAGCCCTGTTCTGTGTTATCCGTTACTAGTAGTCATTGGATAAGTGAATCTATCGAGTAGCTCCAATCGCTGCATGTATTAATAGAATTTAATAGTACGTCCTCATCCCCAGCCCTTAGTACTGTTTGCATACCTCTCTTTTTTAATTGGTTGTCCATTTTGAGGTGTTGTAACATTATGGATGTCAGAGAAAAATTCTGTGCATTTTTTCTAAGTAATTTGCCATTTTTAAATTCTTTTTTTTTGTGTGTGTGTGTGTGTGTGTGGGTTCCATGTCTGATGGATTGGGCGTTGACTTTTTTGTTTAACTAAGAAATTTCTTGGCACCTTTAAACTCTTCAAGTAATTAGAACAAACAAAATATCGTTACAATACATATTCATACGCATGTTTTCAGATATTACATGAAATTATTACTGTATAGAAAAAAAAACATGAGGGAAAACGTGCTCTCTCCGATTCACCGCGTAAATCTTAAATCTCTGATGTTAAAAGCCACTTTACACTTTTTCATTATGTATTTTAGAAATAAGTAGAATTTAATACAGCATATCGTTTACAAGTCTATCATTAATTAAAAATCCATACTCTTAGGTTTAGAATACGAAAAATACTGCAGTTACATAGAAAGTTTTGAAGATCTTGAAAAAATGCGGTTTTTTAGGATCCACTTGCAGTTCATTTTACATACCCCGGTAGTGGTGCCAACATGGCAAAACTGAATTTCCTAACTCTTAATGTTATTACCTTCTTATAAAAAAATTGGCTACTAAAAATATCATCACATATATTTAAAATGAATTTAATTGCATGACCGGAAAGTTTCGCTCCTATCCACCCCTTTTTACGGTATATTAAAATGTTTATTAAAGTTATATTAAAAGATTCTTGAAAGTTTTACGCAGGGTTGGCACGATTTAAATCAAGATTTAAATCAGTTGATTTTTTTAAAAAAGTCATTTGATTTAAATCATTTTTTATGTTGGAAATTAGTCAGCAGAGAAATAAGAAGTAGGTGTAAATAAGTAGCAGGTGTTTTTCTGGTATTTCCAGGATTGCTATCAGAAAGAATGTGGCATGTGCAGGTTAAGTCCAGGTGCTCCCCCCCCCTCCCTAGTAGTTATAATTCTTTGTTCTTTTGTAATAAGCTTTAGATGATGAGGCGAATCACAGAAATACTTTATAAATCATATTTCGTTTGCCAATCTTGGCAACTAAATGATTTGAATCTTTTTTGTTTCACTAGTTAATAATTAAACAAATTCATTAATTTCACCTTAAAATTGGATACTACGTGCAAGGAACAAGTTTTAAAACTTGTCATATTACACTGTCAAATTTCAATCAAAGCTAACGAATTTTTAAAAAGCATTCCGAAACCAAAAAAAAAAAAAACTACTAAATACCCCACCAAATCAAAGTTATTGCTGGAACTTTATTGGAAAAAATAGATACAATGATGAGAGCAAAAAATGCATAGATTGTTTTAAGTGGTGAAATTGTGTGGATGGCATTTGATGGATGGACAAACATACAAAATGAACCAATCGTATATGCATGTGTGGAAATAGAGGTAAATTCTACTTACAAGGGCACCACCAAACATTGGTGCACACAGATTTTGATGATTTCAAAGTATGTTGTAGGGGTCATACCACTAATTATTCAGCTGAAAGGATTCCTTCAAATGGGCCTTAGTTTTTGAGAAATTGGAGGTCAAAGTTCAGCGTATATTTCAAATACTTATTAGTACGAGCGCCGCATGTGAATCCGTAACGTCGTGGTAACGTACGAGCCTGCAAGTCGAAAGGTTGCGGGTTCGAATGAGTCCTCAGCCTTTTACTTATTTTTATGTTTTTTTACACTTCGCAAATTATAAGCAGAATTGAAAATTCTACAGCTTTGAACCTTTTGATATTTTCTGAAGAGGACAGTTTACTTTGTCAACATTTTTTTATTATTATTTTTTCAAAATATGGTGAACTGACTGCACTTCAGGGTTCAACTAAAAGTACATTTTGCAACAAATAAATAAATAAAAATTTGTATTTAATTAAAATTTTGAAAAAGTATAAGAAAATTTCAATATTTTAAAATCTCCACTACTTTAAATATTAATATTTTTAGATTAATCAGTCACTTTTTTTCTTTTCAAATGTGTATTACACAATATTGTGCTTGGATTTTTAGATAATTTAATACTGCATTTAATATAATTTGTATTACTAAAATACTTAATTCGTGATAAATATGTTTAAAAATATATTAAAAGTAAAAAAAAAAAGGTTTAATCATTATTTGTATAAGTGCAAAAATAAGACCAATAAAAAGAAATCTTCATTTATTCTGATAATTACGGAGGAAAGCAGACGATTAAAAAAGTATTTTTATATGTATTATAAATTTTATCTCATTAAACAGACGACTTCCGTACTTCAGTTGAATTACGGAAAGAGTGTTTTGATTTGTTATAAAAATAGATGCAATCTGTCATTTATTATTTGTGCAAACGATAACTTATGTTCATGTTGAACTTTGGAGATAAATGTATTTACAGAAAATTGGAAAATTGAAAACTTGGATTAACTGGTAACAACTTGCATTTTAACATTACTGCATTAATATTTTATTATTTTTTCGAAGATACGCATTACTTGAATAATCTAATCCTAAAGACGTTTAAAAAATTGCACCCGAAAATTATTTTCTATTATTTATACATATACAAAAAAAAAGGCAAGTTTTCATTTAGAATGCTATAAAATAAAAAAGCGATAGGGAAAAAAATCATTATTTCAGGGTTGTGCTTAAAATAAAAAACGCGAATAATAATTAATAAAAAAAAAGTTCTAGGCGTAAACTAGTTTTGTCAATAGAAATATTCGTTTAAAAATTGCAGAAAAAAAATGAATTTTCATGAAAAAATTTAAAAATGTAAATCTAATTTATTAAGAAAATATCAAAAGCTGTAACAATTTTGTAATAAAAATACTTAAAATTTGTAACGTGTAAAAATACAAATAATAAATAAATAAAAGCCGATGACTGATTCGAACCCGCAACCTTTCGACTTGTAGGATCGTACGTTACCACGACGCCACGGATTCACATGCGACGCTCGTACTAATAAGTATTTGAAATATACGCTGAACTTTGACCCTCAATTTCTCAAAAACCAAGGCCCATTTGAAAGAATCCTTTCAGCTGAATAATTAGTGGTATGACCCCTACAACATACTTAGAAATCATCAAAATCTGTGTGCACCATGTTTGGTGGCGCCCTTGTTAGTTGATGCAATCGATGCATCCGGATCAGTGGCGCCAACGTTTGAAAAATATTGGGTTGGCTCAAAAATATTTTGGTAAAATGTTACGATTAGTTTGCTTTTCTTTGAAGGGTTGACAGATGGTGAAAGATGAGAATTGTAAGTAAAATTATCCTGTTTTAAAAAAGTTGCAATTTTATAATTTATATTTTCATACATTTTTCCTTATAAAGGCACTTAAATTTATAGAAATGTCATATCATGAACATGACTGAAAATTGAATTAGAAGAAATTTAAAATGGAAGCAAAACATTTCAATCATTTGACATTTATGAATGTTAGTCGGAGGATTAAAACACATGGTCATTGTCAAAATAAATTTTATTCTAAGGAGAAGAATGAATAATAAAATAACTAGAAAAATGAAAATTGGGTATGCAATAATTCAAAATTATTGGGTGGGCTCGGGTCCCATGGGCCCATATAAGTTGGCGCCACTGATCACGATCTTCTCACATAGGTGAATATTATATTTGATTGAACTTGTGATGATTCCTTTAACAGAAAACAAATTTTAATGCAAAGGTCGTAGTTTCGTCACTGATAATGCTGCCAACATGGCTAAAATGCAAAATGAATTAGAAAAGAAATGTTTTAATAATGTTTTAAATGTTCTGTTTTAAATCAAGATGAAATTTCACTTAGTGTAGAGGAAAATAATAAAGGTTTGTCATTTATTAAAGAAAATTGTCCAAATCTTCTCACCACTGTAGCACATTTTCAAGCAAAAAATGACCCATTCGAAAAATTACCATTGCTTGAGAAAAAAGTTTCAGATATTATGACACATTATGATTGGTGGAAGTTCTTTTATGTAGTGAGAGGTAAAGAGAGAAAATTTGAAACTGAATTTAGTTACCAAATAACAACAACTGTGGCTTCATCAGCTGGAATAGAAAGACAATTTTCTTCTTTTGGACTAGTTCGTTCAAGCCTTCATAATAAATTAGGAGTGGACAAAGCTTCTAAATTAGTGTTTTTGTTCAAACAATTAAATCCCTGATTTATTTCTATTTGCTAAAAAAATATTGAATTAATTGTAATTTTTATCTTTTAATAAATAGCTTGCATTAAATGAATATTTTTTTTTTTTTTTTTTTTTTTACCATTTTCTATTCATTTAAAACATATTTCAGTTTATTTCTTATTTAGTTTGCACAATTTAATTACAAAATAATAGAATGGCTTTAGATTAAAGCCTATTTGTTTATTTTTTAGTACCAATCAATAACTAGAATATAGTATTTTCTTAACTATATAATTATCTATATAATTATTACTTATATTATTTTTATAAATTATAAATATTATTTATTCTTTTTTAGTTATTTATTATGAAAAACTGCTCCATGTATACTGTAAAAACATAAAACCACAATAATTAAAAACAGAATTCAAAAAAATCAAATAAATCCGATTTAAATAAAATAAAAAATCTGATTTAAATCAAATAAATCCGATTTTTTTTCCCAACCCTGGTTTTACGATGTATAAAACTGTAAAAAGTCCTTTTTCCAGGTATCCCCCCCCCCCCCATATTTATGGTGTGCCTTGAAAATTATTTTAAATAAACATTACCATATTCGAAAAGAGGGGTTTTTTTTTTCTTTTTTTTTATATTTAGTGCCAAAACCTCTCGATACACAAATTATGAAAAAAAGAAAAGAAAAGAAGTCCTGCCAAGCATCTGATACGGCTCTATTTCCAGGAGAAAGGTCAGTCGTCATTCCTCGTCCAGCGATTTACTTACGTCATACTGCATTATTCATCGTGTTAGTGGATACACAGATCAGTGAAACATCCCTCATTTTTTGGTCGATCATCAGATAACCGTCCATGTAATCTTGAAGAGGCAATGGTGGAGAATTAATGCCCGACGAGCCAGAAACTTTTTTTTTTTTTTTAGTTTATTTTCCACTCGGGATCTCGACCTCAATGATCGGTTGACAAAATTCAGAAACACCCTTTATTTTTCCTTCATCTTAACATGCTTCAGAGCAAATTTAAACGTACAAAGGTGTCGTTGAATGGGTTCGTCTAACGCAGAGCTAACAATCTACATTTTTAAATCCTATTACATTTCTACAAGTGTTGCAGCCAAATTGCATTATTCAATGAATTACGAAATGTTATCTCTAAATACAGGACATAAAAAGGGGGAAGAGATGATGGTGCTCTAGCATCTGCGGATTAGTGACCTCAACGCTACATCAACAAATCGAATTTTAATTTTGAACTTATTTTCTTTAATATTCGAAAATTTTCAACTCTCAGTTTTTCATTTCTTAAATACAGTAAGATTTCAAGTAGCTTCACGATATATATTTTTACGAACTACAACGTTAAATATGATTACAAATGCTGACATACCAAGGCGTTTTTATTTTCTGCAAAAACTTTTACTATTTGATGAGGAGGGAGAGGATCTTCCAGTCTTTCGTTCCCTTATAATTTAATCATCGCAACTCTACAATTTTCAGAAAAATAAATTTCTTCTGAAAATATTAACCGTCTTAGTATTGAATTTGTAATAATGGCATTAATAAAATTAGTTTGAATAATCAACTTAATTAGTGTTCATTCTAGGCCATTTTAAGGGTGCAGCACCCTACCCTTTTTCAAATTTACAAAATACACCCTGCCCTTTTTAAAAGTAGCAAAATGCACCACTGGTTTTACCCAGAGATTTTTAATAAATATTTTTTTTATTCCGTAGTGTTTCTAAATTTGTGTGCCCAAAAATGATAGATTTTTTCATTTCTTTAAGAAAAAGAACATAAAACTATTGAATCATGTTTTAATTTAATTGTATTTTTAAATTTTATATCATAAAATCATTCGAAATTAATGTTACTTGATTTATCATATTTAAAAATTATGTGTTTCATTACTTTCTTTTTTCCCCTTCTAAAGACAATAACAATTTTTTTCTGGCAAAAGTGCCCTTTTCTGCTGCAGTAGTGCCTGTTGTAGTGAATAGCACCATGCCCTTTTTAGTTCTAGAGTGAACACTAAACTTAATGAGTGTCTGGAAGAAAAAGCCTACGTTAAAATTTTACAGAAATGAGGAGAAAACTATTAATGTTGTTGATTAGCGATGTCTTCAGCACCTCGTGCAACATAGGCTTTCGAAAGAACCTACTTTTACATTTGTTTTTAAAAAAAGTAATCCAGTATTTTGAAAGTGTGTGGGTCCCACAGACCCGAGATTCCAAAAGTCTAGCAGCATCACTGATGACCTTCCACTTACGTCTTCATGCTGAACATTGATGAGCTAATGCGGAAATCACACAAATGCGGCATAGCAACGCTACCTGTTGGACGATATACATTTAAAAAAAAATAATCAGTACCAATTTATATCAAGGCCTAACTGAATCTAAAGTTTTATTAAATTCTGTATATAAGTTCTTGAGATAGAGTTATTGTTGAAATCGTGAAAAATGCAGCATATGAGCGGCATCTGTTGGGTGATATACACCAAAATCAAAAAAGCAACAACTTAAATTAACTTTTAACTGAATCTGAAGTTTGATAAAAATTCATGCATTAGTTCTTACAATAGATCTATTGCGAAAATTGAGAAAAATACAACATAACAGCGCCATTTGTAGGGCAATATACACCAAAAATTAATCAACACCAATTTATATCAAGGTCTAACTGAATCTAAAATTTTGCGAAATTCCATGCTTTAGTTCTTGAGACAGGGAGCATATAAAATTTTTGTCACACACAGAGAGTGACAGGCAGACAATTTCTAAAAACTATCAAATCGTGTTCAGGACCCTCTAAAATACATAAATACTATATCGAAAACCGGAAGTATAAAATTTTCACGAATCCAATACTTTCTTCTTGTAAAGATAGAAGCAAGTAAAAAAACTAGTTAGTTGGGTCAGGAAAGTAGTAATATTGTTTTTACTAACCTTGTTTAATTTAAACAAAAAATAAAAACAATAAACTTATATATATTAAGAAAATGATATTTTTGAAACTAAGTATCATCAATCATCGTTCATATACTCATTCCCCACCTTTTCCAAGGAAAAAAAAAAAAAAAAAAAAAAAAAAACGAAAACACCTTTTCAAAATTTATAACATAGGCCCTATTCCAGACACACGTTCAATTATTCTCATAGATATTTTATTAAATATTGACAATCTCATTATTGAATGCATTTAAAAATGATTAGCGGATATATTCATAATTTTTGCAACACCAGTTCAAAAATATCAAATGCAAAAAACAGATAGGAACGTTCGCTGTAAGAAGAAAGATGTTTTAAATTGTTTTTAATTTTAAAGAATATTGAATTTTTCAAATTTTACCACGATGGTGACATTTTCAGGGTTGACAAGTTTTTTCCGAAGGTGGAAAAAACCGCAGAAAAAACCTGGTAAAAACCGTCCCGGCAAAAATAGGTTTTTGCCAAAAAGGTGGCAAAAATAGACTGTCCATTTAATTTTTTCCCCAGAAAGAGAAAAAATATTTCACGAAAGAAAAAATAAACTGCATACTTAATTGAAGAATCAATATTATTCTAAATTTCTTTTAACTTTTAAGTTAAAGAATAATTATGCACTTTATGAAAGAATACTAACTTTTATAACAAGATTATAAATGAAATAAATTCCAATTTTATATAAATGAAAAGAAACTTCTTTATTCATGTTTATACAATTATTAATAATTTACATAATAGAACTGTTGAGACTGAGTAAAGCACTTATGTTTATAGTTTATTATATGTTAGAAATTTGAAGAAACAGTTATAGTAACCTAAACTTAATTTAATATAAAATTATATTTAAAGCAGAAAACTATTAAATTTCAAATTTTTCAGCAATATCTTCCTCACAACCTAAATTTTGCTATTTTAATATGGCATAGGGGTAAACAAGTTTTGTTGATAGCTTATTTTGAATTTTAGTTTGCACAAATGAAAAATTTGAAAACAATCTTTCAATAGCAGCACTACTTTCTGGCATATTTGAAGGTGTGCTACTAATGAACAGAAGTTTTTTGAAATTGCACAAGCTTATTCAATACTTCTCTACTAATTACATATACAGACACCATTAATCACTTCTGCAAAATATGAGCTAGGAAAGGGTTTTTCTTTGAGCTTAAAATTAATAATATAAGATATAAAATCAGGAATGATTTAGATAACCATGCTTTACAGCTTTCTTTTTGTTCATAATTTAGAAGTTCATCTCTGTACTTTTGATGTAACAAATACGTTACAAGATGACATGGCAAAATTGCTTGTTCAAATATCTTTTTTAGTTTTGAAAAATGTGGTTTTAACTCTTCATTTTTCAAAAAATTTAGCCATACATGACAAGCATCTGCTATGGTGGGGGAAGGGAGAATATAATACAAAAAGATAAAGAGACAACAGGCTACTTACTGAAAGTAAATCTAAATAATTTAATATTTTGTTCTTCTCTTGGAGAGTAAAAGTGACAGAAAAAAAATCTAGTTTCCTAATAAAACATAACAGTTTTTTCAATACATAATTTTCAATTTAATTTACTTATTTTATCTTTAACAAACTAGTTTCATCAGATAAATAGCTATAAAATAGTACCAAAGACTTAGATATTTACATTCCTTAAGTCTGACATAAAACAAAAATAACAAAATTGTATAAATTCTTTTGATAATTAAAAAAATATATTCATATTAATGACTGATAAAATACTTTACTTACAGGGGTCTGTCTAGACTTTTCTCACAGGGTCCTGCTTTTGTTAAATCGGGAAGTTTTTCTTGTCTTTGTGAAAATTCTAGACATAGTTTTGTGAATTTAAAATTATTAGTGTTTTCAGGTTCTAACCTTCCAGGGCTTGAAATTCAATTTTTTGAAGGAGGGGAGTCTCCCTACCTACATTTATAAATGGAGGGGAGTTTGTCTGTTTGGGAGGGAGAAAAAATATTTAAAATCCGCCATTATTTTATGTGTTATTTAAAGAATTACCAGAATACAGACATAAAAAAATATCACTGAAGCAATTTTTATCAACAATTCAGAATAATTATGCGAAATGTGTAAAAAAACTTTTATACTGTCTAGTTTTTTGTGGTGGTAAATTCCCTCCCGGTGCTAATTATTTTTGCCACAGGTCTAATTATTATTTTAATAATAATTAATAAAACTTCTAATTAATTTAATAAATTTATATTTATAATTAATAATTATAATTAATAATGCTATTTTTCTGTATTTTAAATGTGCAAGATACAAATTTAATCATATATTAAATCATTTATTATATTTAATCATTTATTTTATAATACTTATTTGAGTGTAGAAGATAAGAAGTATCACTATTGTTTGCATTTCTTTAAAAAAGGGGCAAGTCAAATTCATCGAAAAAGACTTTCTTAAAAAATGAATACTTTGTTGAGTAAAGGGATACTTTTTGTTTAATGAATGGCTGTTTTCAGGAATTGCACTCACTCAGAAAGATTTGGAGCTGTCAGAAAATGATTTTAGAACAGCAAAGAAAAAAAATATATTGAAGCAGGAAAATTAGTTTGTTGAACAGAAAAATGAACTCCCCGTTATATTTTTTTGGGGGGGGAGGAAGGAGGGAGAGGTTCCCTTTGACGAAAGTTGCATTTTTTCGCTATCTTTTGATGAAATCTGTCTTTTTTTACGATCTTTTCACGAAATCTGCCGTTGTTTCGGGATTTTTTTGACGAAATTTGCCGTTTTTTCATGAAATCTGATGTTTTATCGCGATCTTCTTTACGAAAATTACCGTTTTTCACGATATTTTGGGGAAATTTGTCATTTATAGTGAATCTTTTGTCGAAATTTGTCGTTTTTCGCGATTTTTGGACGAAATTTGCCGTTTTTTCGTGAATTTTCTGAGCAAATTTGCCGTTTTTTCGCGATCTTTTGATGAAATCTGATGTTTTATCGCGATTTTTGGACGAAATTTGACGTTTTTTCGCGATCTTTTAACATTATTTGCCGTTTTTTGGCAAAATTTTATGAAATCACGCGTCTTGTGAAACATGTAAGAGCTGTTTCTTTTGTGTGTCATCTCCGATCTTTTGCGTAATTTATGCGCAATAGCGCGTCCGCAGCATCACTGTTTCATAATTTTTGGAATTGAATGCGTTGTTTTTTTGTGGGGGGGGGGGGGGGGAATTCTGAACAGAATCGCCTCTATTTCGCCGCGGAAAATACTACGAAACTCGTCAATGGATTGCGGGAAAAAAATTGCAAAATTTGTCACTCGGTCGCGAAAAAAATCGTGATTTTCAATGATTTTTCACTGTAAAAAAACTCGCAAAATGTGTCAATTACTCGCACGAAAATATCAAAATTCGCAAAACGATCGTGGGAATTGATCATAGTTTCAAAATGGAAAATTTTTTGGGCGGGAGCTTCCCGTCCACGTTATTCTTTTGGGCGGGATTTCAAAATTTTGGGCGCGAATCCCGCCATCCCGCCCTGAAATTCAAGCCCTGCTTCACATATAAAGAAACTAAGTAATATATTTTTTGGTGAGTTCAATTGTTTATTAACAGGGCAGATTTTATTTTTAAATGATTACATTTGTGAAAAGTTCAATTTGAAGGTGAAACGCCTATTTCAGAGACAAATAATTTTATGAATGGTTCTGTTTGAGGTTAAAGAATTTTGTAAAGGATCCTATCTATACTAATAAAAGAACAAAACGCTCTGTCTGTGTGTGTGTCTGTGTGTGTGTCTGCGATGGCTAGCAAAATCTACAGCACGTACAAAGCTCAAAATTTTTTTGAGAGTAGCCCAATATCTCTCCTGATGCACCTGAGCTTCAGAATTTCAAAATTCCAATTATTAACTGAGTAATTAATTAAAATCAAGAGGTCACTCTCATAAAAAATCATCTTTTTCCAAATTTTTTTCTCTTTCATTTGTTTACGGTTGGTTGGTTGTGTAAAAATTTTCGCAGAAGTGATAAGAAAGCTGAGACAGAATTAAAGAAACCCATGGAGGAAGAAGATAAGTGGAGGTGAAGTAAGCTCAAAAAAGGTTTGCTATATGAAACCATTTATCGCTCAAATTTAATGTGGCAAACAAAAGGACGTGGAAGAGATTTTGTATTATAAGACGAATTGAAAGAAATGAATTACAGTTGAAGCATATTTCAAGAGGAAATAGCAAATTTTTAAAATGGTCTTCGTTCTATTATTATTTATTAGAATAAATATTCGCTTTTAAAATGAAGGAAATTGGAAAATTAGCAATAATTAAATATCAAATTAAAATTAAATAAGATATTGAAAACATTTGATACGAATTAAAAATTGTATAACTAAAAGTTTCCTTCATTAATGTAATTTTCAATACTTTATAACGTAGATGAAAAATGTTTATGACTTAATAATTGCATGTAAATAAATATTTAAAATATAATGATGAAAACATTCTTTTAAAATCATGTATGAAAACTTAAGTAATAAATATTAATCTAAAATATAAATTTCTGACTGCAGACGATTTTAATGTACTAACAAAATAATGTTATATTTTCAAGCAAAACGTTGAAATAATTTTCTATATTGATATTTAAAACACATATGATAAAATAATTAATAAATTTTTACCGGTGAAGCGATAAATTAGTTCTTTTTTTAAAAACGAGAGAAAAAAAATACAGGTTTAAACCTGTTTCAATTGATAGCGAAATTTTAAAATGGAGGGCCAAAATCACAGTCCGGTGAAATCCAAACACCTCATTGGTCGGAACAATCTCTTAGCAGTTGGGTAAATGTTGTCATACTCCTTTTTCCGAGAAAAAATCGTAGCGGCAGTTTTGAAGTAAATCTTATCTCTTTTCATTTATAATCTAAATTTTTCACTCTCATTTTATAAAATGGCATCAAAATATCTTAATTGAGTTAATTTCGATGGTTTATCTTAAATAAGAACAGGCGGTAACAATCGCTTAAAAAATACTTTCCCCCTCACCTTTTTCAAATGGAGAAACAAGTTCGTGATTTTCACCCTTACCACACGACCAATGGGGTGGCTGGATTTCACTTGACTGTGATTTTGGCCCTTCATTTTAAAATTTCGCCAATTGATAGGCGTGTCAAAGCAGGTGCTTTTGTTGGTACTTAATTGGACTTAATGTAGGGTTACATCTTAAGCATCATCTCCAGAGATAATACCTCCACTCTATTAATTTCTTTTTACTCTATAAAAGAAACCAATTTGAGATTTTGACATTTCAAAAGTGACTGTTTTTTTCCCAAAGACCTTTAAAATTCATAGACTGGCAAAATGTCAGTTTAACTTAGGATTTTTGGACATAGCTATTACGTCAGATCGTTGGTACTTCGTACATTAGAATGTATTTGTGGTTGGCTAAGTTGCAGTTAATATATGTATATGTATATATGAGGCTTTTTTAGCAGTTTTTTTAAATCATTGATTAAATTTGAATGCATTTATTTAAGTTAAAATTTTATTAAGACTTTAATTTGTTTTTAAAACAAAAATGAAATGGCTCTTTGACGTACAATTGTTCGAATAGGCAAACGATTCATACACAGTAATAAATTATCAAATAGCAAAATAAATTATATATAAAAAATAGTCACTAAAAGAATAGTAGCAAAACATAATGTTTAGGCGTATTAACACATAACCCGATCCCAACCAGAAAAAAACAGACTATACTCCGATCCAAGCAAGACAAAAATTTCATGAGCATAAACGCGACCCGAACCTAAAAATTCCATTTGAAAAAAAAAACTATGGATTTGATATTTGACCCGAATCAAATCTGAATCCCACAAAAATATTCAAATGAAGCATACCCCAATTCGATCAAAGAAAAATAATGTTCGTGTATATGCAACCCGACCCGAACCTAAAATTTTTCTCTGAAATAACCCCAAAAATGACCAGAACGAAACCTGAAATCGATAAAAATATTCCAAAGAACTATAACCTGATAAGAGCAAGACAAAAAAACTTCCATGAACATAAACCTGACTCGAACCTAAAAAATTCCATTTGAAAAAAAAGCCTGAAGTTTTATGCAAACTACATCTGAATCCGATCAAAATATTCGAAAGAAACATAACCGGATTCGAATAAGAGAAAATAATTTTCGTGGACATGAAACCGATCGGAACCTAAAATTCCATTTGAAAAAAATACCTGAAATTTGAATCGACAAAAATATTCCACAGAACCATACCCGGACCTGAACAAGACAAAAAAATTTCCATGAACATGAACCCAATCCGAACCTAAAAAATGAACTAAATCTGAATCTGACAAAAATATTCCAGAGAAGCATATCCTTATTCGAACAATGCAGAATGATTTCCGTTGATGCGCAACCCAACCTGAACCTAAAAATTCCATTAAAAAGCCGAAATCTGAATTGAACGACATCTGAACCCGAAAAAAATATTCCAAAGAACCAAAACCCGATCCGAGCAAGACAAAATAATTTCCCTGGACATGAATCCAACCAGAACCTTAAAAATCAATTAAAAAAAATATCTAAAATCTGAATCGAACCAAATCTGAATCCGACGAAAATAGTCCAAATAACTATAACCAAATACGAACAAGACAATATAATTTCCATGGACATAATCCCCATTCCAAACCAAAAAATTTGTAAAAAAAAGAAAAAAAAAATCCCGAAATTTGAACCAAACTTAATCTGAACCTAACAAAAATATTTCAGTGAAGTATAACCTCGTTGGAACTAGGTAAAATAATTTTCATATAAGTACAACCCGACCCGAACTTAAAAATCCCATTTGAAGGGGGAAAAAAAACCCCACGAAATCTGAATTGAACCGAATCTAAACTGAACACAAATATTCCAAACAACCATAACTGTATCCGAAGAAGACAAAATAATTTCCATGAACTTGAATCCAATCCGAACCTAAAATTCGGATGTTCTACAAAACATAATGCGCTCCGTAGCGGTGGAAAGTGAAACTAAGTACTTAGCGCGAGATGGTTAAAATATTTCGTTTATAGTAAATGTTAAATTAGAACTTGGTTACGGTTAGATAACAGTTAGGTTGCAATTACGTTCCGGTGACCCTTTTGTTATTTTATTTTCCGGTTAGGTTACAGTTAGGTCAAGGTTAAGTTACAGTTAGGTTAAGGTTAAGTTGCGGTTAGGTTGTGGTTAGATTATGGGTAGGTTATGATTAGGTGACGGCCAAGTTACATTTATGTTATATTTAACTTGCAGTTAGGTTACTGTTAAGATACAGCTAAGTTACAGACAAGTTATGATTCCGATACAATTAGGTTACGGTTAGGATTTTGTTCATAGAATGAACATTACGCATGTTTGATAAAAAATATACACCTATTTTTGTAGAATGGCTCTGAATTTATAATATTATATACTAACCTTTTAGCGAATCATCGAGAATCGATTTCATTCGCGGTATAGTCAGATTTAAGAGTGATATATAATTAGTTTGAAATTCAAAATATTTCACTTGGGATATCTATGTGAAAAAAGTATTTAGTTAAGTCACTTAACAGTAATTTTAAGGATAAATATCAACACGAAATCGTTGGACACATATTCCCTCCTGCGTTTCCCATTGCAGTCATTTTAGGTATTTTTGCAGCTAAATATTAGTTTTTTTTAAAAACCAATTTTTGACACAGTCAGGGGGCACGTATTTAATATAATGTACACTGTAAAAAATTTGACCCTTTTGCTGTATCATCACTCCCCCGCTTTTATAGAATATATCTCTTTTGACCTATGACAATGCTCCAAAATAGGCTGAAGTAATCATTTTCTATAAAAGTGGTGGAGTGACGATGCAGCAAAAGGGTCAAATTCTTAACAGTGTATTAACACATATTTTGAGTTGAAGATAAAATCATAAAAATTTCAAGTTCGTTTAACATTATTATAACGGACCCGGGCAACGCCGGGCGGGTCAGCTAGTTTTAAAATAAATTATTTTATGAAGGGTCTTTTAAAGGACCTAAAATTTTCTTAAACATATCCCTGACTTAAGAAAAAAAAATAGGTATGTAATTTTTTATTTTGTTCTTAAATTCTTAAGTAAGAGTGAATCCCATCTATTTTTTAAAGATTTAAATTACTTAATATTAATTAATTAGCAAATTAAATTAAAATATTAAATAGTACACTGTTAAATTTAATTGTTTATACCATTATTATCCTTATTAGCATGCAGATTTTATTACACATTAAAGACAAATAGGTTTTTTCCATTTTTGCCGGTTTTTTCCATTTTTGCCGGTTTTTTCCATTTTTCCCCTGGTTTTTTTCAGTTTTTTCCACTATCCTGGCAAAAATGCCAACCCTGGACCTTTTCCTTTGATATTCTTTTGCTTCATAAAACAGTTTAATAATCTTAAAAATATACTATGAAATCCTAAAATTAAAAAAAAGAGAAAAAAATTCTAATGGTACCCTTATACAAAGTTCCCTTAAAATAATAAATGCATCGAAAGGAGTATTATGATCACACCTGCCAATAGCCAACTGACATACTGAAACAAAATTACATAAAATAAAATTCTTAACTAGATTTCCTCTAACTGTATCGATGAAGATCTACAATAACTGCAAGTAGGCGTAAGGAACACCCAGGAAGAAAACAAACTAGCATACTTCCTGCATATTAAGCAGAAGGACAAGGTTAAATATTTTTTCTCAAGTACGGATCAACATTTATTAAATATTTTGGGGGTAGCAGGATTTTTTTTAACGAGGTTTTTAAAACGGGCATCTCTGACTGATCAGGGTTATTATAAATAGAATATTAATAAATTTAATCGCATGATTAAAATCAGTAGTTTAAATGGTAATTTTAATCGGATGAAAGTTTTAAGTCATTGATTAAAATTAAATTCTTTTCATTTTTTAAATGGTGTGAAAAAGTACAGTCGAACCCAGCTAAACACAATCCGGCTTAATATGTGAATTTTTTTCAGTTCCTTGAACAGGGCCTATAGGACTAATGCAAAAACTCCATCTTTAATATCCGATCTCACTAGCAGAATTTTTTAAAATTCAGATATCTACCACTATTTCTGAATAGTCACTATTTGTCTTAGATGACAATTTACATATTCAATAAGACGATAATATTAATCCAACATAGTGGTGGATATTTCGATAAAAAAAAAAAAAAAAAAAAAAAAAAACTAAATTAACAACATTGCAATTGTCATATTTTCGAGGGTTTTTTTTTTTTTTTTTTTTTTTTTTTTGTAGTTTTTTTATGAGTCACTTCAGATATTTTTGCATTTTTAAATTAAATGAGTGAAAGACGTTATTTTAAATGGAAAATGTGTATGTGTTGTACTTAAATGAAATGTATGCAATATGACTGATGGCAACGGAAACAATATTTGATGATTTACCACCTCACTCGGCTCACAGATTTTTTTTCGTAATCTTTTTAAAAGGAAAAAGAACTATGCAGTTTTTTTACCAAAAAAATTTTGGCGGGAAAAAACGCCCGACTCACATCTGAATAAAACTGATGTATGGTCTCCCCCCCCCCCTCCCCATTTTTTTTTCCTAATAAAATCAGAAGAACGATTTGAAAATATAGTCATTTTCATTAATACAGAAAGAAATCACTGCAGAAAGCATGAAGTACTTATTTTGTACATTTACTTATTATTATAGCAATATATAATAATGATGATGATAATCTCTTGTAAGAATTACAGCAGTGCTATAATGTTCTTTATAAATGCATTATTACACACTCGCTAATTGAGAAACAAAAAGAACAATTTTATAATCAAACATAACTAAGGAAATATGCAATTTAGATAATTAGCCAACCATCAAGATTAGGACACAATGATATCATGCGATCACATTAGACTCTCGTTCACTTCCTTTGTTAATTTCAACGAACGACGCGAACATAATTCGCTTTATTGATTTTTACCGCCTCAACATATTTTAAATTCACGTTCATTTTTGACTTCTTTTTAGCGCATATATATATATATACACATATATCAACCATCATAAATTAAAACAATTTCTCAATAACTTATGTAAATGTAATAAAGGAATGTGGATAAATAATAAAGCAATTTATTCAAATTAAGAACGATGCATAAATCACTATAAAATGCTTTTAAACAGATACTTATATAAGAAAAATTTGAATTGAAAATACAATAAACAAAGAAGATATGTACATATAACAATCGATGTAGTTTTTTTTTTTTTTTTTTTTTTTTTTTTGGGGGGGGGGGGGGGGTATTTTTTGAAATGTGGAAATTATATTTGGACATTTTATTATATTTTGTAAAAAATAACATTTTGCGATGAAAGTTGAAATCCAGTTACTCAAATTCGAACCAAACATTTATTAACAACTTCTCGACAGGACCCTTTTACGAAATTTTTAATGTTTTGTCACCGGTTTTTAAAAACAAATTTACCTTTCATATGACAAAATCTATTTTTATATGTATTACTTTTATGTTTATTTTCTATAACATGATGACTTAGATGTCAGATGCTGAGTTATAAATTACAATATATAACCTGCATTCCACCCTCTCTCCTTTAAAAAGAATTTTCTTAACACAAGAAAGACATACTAAAAAATAGCTTACATGGGTAAGGCAAGCACAGCACCCTTATATTTAAAAAAAAAAAAAAAAAAAAAAAAAAAGTATATTCTTTTAGAGCTTAATTACTGTAATTCACTTTATCTTTTTATAAATCATCAGATATAAAGAAAATTTAGTTAATTAATCTAGGAGCTTCAGAGAAGTAGCATCATTGGTTTGCCATTGTCCTGGCTGAAAATATAGTTTTGACTGATCAAATTTGCAAACTTCATTCTGAACTTATAATTATTATTTTATATGTATTTCAATTGAATTATACATTCCATTTTCCTCTGGAATAGTTCGGTGGTTAAACAGCATACGGGGGGGGGGGGGTACAGGGAAGCAAAATATGCCCAATCCAGCAATCTAGGATCGAGGGAAATTATAGCCAGAGCGATCTGGGAAAATTTTTGCAGAAAAATATGCAATCGATTTAGATTTTAACACTGAATTACACAATTATCCAAGACAGAAAAAATTTCACTACAAACAAAAAGATCCATATGGCGATCTTTACAATATTCGTATTAGAGCAATATTTACCGTATATACTCAGTGTCGTAAAGAAATGTCACGACATCGCTTAGAATAAAATAAAATAAAAGAAAAGAAAAAACAAAGAGAGAGAAAGAATAATAATAAATAAATAAATAAATAAATAAATAAATAAATAAATAATCTAGAAAGAGATAGAAAATGAAATGATATTAATGTATATAAAAGTATTAAAATAAATTTTTATTTTAGCTTTCGTAAACAAGAAATGATAACAATAATATGTGTTGTTTGTTCGGAAGTTTTATTATACTATAAGCTCTCCTTTAGTCAAAGCCTGGGTATAGCAAAATCACATGAACGAAGGGATTTTCTCACCATTAGTTACAAAAGGAACAAATGTTTACGAGAAGCAATAAAACCTAGAGTCGCCATTCGTGACATTAACGTACACAAGCAACAATGAGAGATTTACAATCAAATTTATTACTCCCGTGTGTGGTCCAGTTGGGGTCGCCGGTTCGGAATTGTAGCTCCGGCAATAAATAATGGAGAAACAATGTCTAAAAATCCAACCCCGTTTCTTTTACTTGACCAATGGACAGCGAAACATATTCAAAGCCAATTGGAGTCCGAATTTTATACCCAATGGGGTCAAAGGGGGCGTACAGGCCCTGAAAAGAAAACCCCACATGAGTCAGTGCAGTTTTGGAATTGAAAGTGTAAAAGTAAAAAAAGATTTTTTTTCTCTCTGCTGCGAGTTTCCCGCTAAGATGAGAGGGGAAAGAGGAAATCGAAATAATCCGTGTCGTCGGAAGATGTGATCTTATGCCTCCCGGACGAAGTGATGAGAAGCGACGCTATGCTCTGCACATAGAGAACGAATCGTCGACTGATTTCCAATTCAAAAAGGAACACCTGAGTATTGCTGAGCGGACTATTTTTCATCGGATGATTTCTAAGTATTGCTGAGTGGAATTCATTTCTGCAAAACAAAAAAAAAAATTTGCCTGAAACTCCCAGTGAAATTTGAAAGTGCTTATTAGTGTGAAAAGGACCATACGTCTAACTGATGATTGGAAAGTGCGCAAAATTTGAAAAGTTGCAAACTATTTGTGTTAATAAAAAAAAAAAAAAATGCCTTGGAACTCAGCACCTGGATTTAATTGTGTCAGTGTACTGATGAACTGTATGGACAGCTATAAGCCAACGACGACCAATACCAGGAACATACTTGTAAGGTGAGAAAATTTCATTGTTCATGTGACTGGCCAATTTATTTTATTGATATAATGTGGTGTTAAAATTTTGGTTTTTGAAATTTGATTACTTAAAATTTGATTATTTTAAAATTTTAAAATTATTATTATCTTTGGGGCTCAAAATTATCAGAATTTAATGCTAAAACTTAATTAATAGTAAAATGAATAAATAAATAAATTAATAATACCAGTAAAATAATACTAATAATATGAACGAAGGACGATTTGATAAAATATGAAATTTTGGGGCTTTGCCTATAAGTTGTGTCGTGAACTTTAGTGTTATGAGCTGTGAGGATAGCAGAACAATAGGAAATGAATAAATAAACAAACAAAAAAAAAAAAAAAAAAAAAAAAATGAAATAAAATATATTGTATATTTCACTATAACCATATTTCAGTAGTTATTGCCTTGCATATTATATTTTTATAGTGTTTGCATGATGCCAATTTATATGTTTTAATAAAATTTGTATATATGTACCTATTCTTGTCTTTATTCCAGTTTTCTCCTTTTATGTATTTTAAGGTAATTTCTAGATGCAGATTAGGGAATGTTAACATTAAAATTTGTAGATTAATATCTCAAGTATTTTATTGACTCATCAATCCCAATTTTCACAAATTCATACGTTAAATAAGGCGATCCTAATGTTATTGCAAAATGTTAATTTTATGTATGATATTAAGGAATTAATTTCAGTAAATTAATAATATCCGATCTTCGTTCACAACGCCGAAGGGATATTATTTTCATTTGTCTTCGTACTAACCACGTCACGTTTGCGTACCTAGTAGGAGGTGTTTATTTTCGTCACCACACTACTAAAAGTTTAATGGTGCTCATACCAGGTGTATGAATTTGTATTTGGGATTCAAAATTAAAAATTTTCTGCATTTAAATATAAATAAAGATAGCCAGTATTATGATTTTATTCTTAATTACCTATCTTCTCTTAGCTTTTTCTCCTTCTACTAACAAACATTATTTATCCATATTGTGTTTATAAATATTGTGTGTATATCTAAAAATTTATGAAATTGAAATATAATAGTTGAGAAGATGAAACAAAAATATACAGAAGAGTTGGTTTAGTTCACGACACATTAGCTTGTAAGATTGTAAAGAATTTCGTTACTATATATATCCGTATTTCGGAAAATTTACTTTGTCATTATATTTATGTGTATTTATAAAAATATTTAGGGCTATTTCATAATTTCTATTATATATTATTCTTGAATGAGTATAAATTATAATAATTCATTACAAAACTCATATCTTGAGAGTATATGATATCATAATTTGAGGTGTGAAAGAGTTCAAAAAATAAAAATAAAGGAAAAAGTATTAAACATCAGTCTGTGTGAGATTTTCCAAATAGGTAAATAAATATGACAGGTAGAAACAAGGCAAGGCAGTCTTCTCCTGAAAGGGACACATTTAAAATTGGAATAGACACTCTATTGAACTCTTTACAAAATTTTGAGGACAAACCAGACCAAAATATATCATATTTTTTCGAAGAGTTCGAAGAATTAGCCGCAGCGGCACAATTTCCTGATGATTTAAAATTGGTGTTGGCAAAGTCAAAATTTAAAGGTCAAGCGAGAGAGATTCTAAAAAACACAGCCGAATTGCATAAAGCACAAAACTATAACACATTCAAAGAAAATGCGATAACACAATTTAAAAAAGAAAGATCGTTTGCTGACGCTCAGGCGCAATTCATAAACGCAAAACAAACACCCAACCAAACTATTGAAGAATTTACTAAACAATTCAACATTGAGGCACAAAAATACCTTGTCTCGTCAGGACATGAACAAAAGAATGGAGCTAAAGAATTATTAGAAACGATTAAATTAACTAAATACCTTGAAGCACTAAGACCGGACATCTCCTTTGAATTAAAAAAATACCCACCCACAAAGTTTGATGAAGCAGTAAAAAAAGCTAAAAATATCGAAAGTGCTTTGAACAGTAAATGTGCAGGAGAAGTAAACAATTTAACTGAAAATAGCGAAAATAAATTATTCGAGGCACTTCTTAGCATGTCGCAAGAACAAAAATCGGAAATACACCAATTAAAAGAACAAATAAAAGATTTAAAAATTCAAAAAAATGAAAGCGAACATAACAACGCAGAAGTAAATCAGATAACACATAATTTTTGTCATATCTGTAATAAATCCAACCACCAGACACAAAATTGTTATTTCAATCAAAAAAGTGCGAATTTTTTTCAACCAAGGGGAGCGCAAAACAATGTTCGGCCACGATTTCAAAAAAATTATTATCAAAATAATAATTATAGAGGCTTTCAACGATTTCCACAAAATTATGCACAACATTTCCAAGCGCCACAAACACTGGATTTTGCAAGACCTTATCACAATCAAACTAGATTTAATGATATGCAAATTCAAATGCCAAATTGGCAAAATTTGACCCAATCACAAATAGGACCTAATCAAATGTATCCTGGAAATTACAATATGCAAAATATGATTCCAATGCAAAACTTTGATCCAACACAAGGAAACAACACACAAATTGCATATACAGGGCAGCATCAGGGTTTCGCAAATATGCAAAATAGCCAAAATCCTTTGCCGCAAAATAATGAGGGAAATAGGGAACATCAGCCCACAATTACTTTTCCTAACGAAAACAGAGACAGGCGAGGCAGACACAATAATAATAATAGGAACAGACGGCAAAGTCATTTAAACCGGTAAGCGGGCCAGTAGTGGGAAAAGGAGAGTTCGATTGAGGAGGTGGCGGTGGATGCGGTGGGTGGTGTGTGGTGGAAGTGGAACCACCACCACCTCACAGAGAGAGGGAGCACCACCACCACCTAAAAGAGAAGCTTATCTGATGGAGGGTGTATCATACTATAGTAGGATGATGGGGAAGGCTTAAAATTGAGGGGGCTTAAATTTTTAGGGTTTGAAACGTAGGAGATTATACTGTAGTAGAGGGGTGGATGTTTGGAGTCTGTTATAGTATGATGGGATTTTTGAGAGAGAGAGAGGGGAGGGCTTATTTTTTAGGAGGGGCTTAAAATTGAGGGGGGCTTAAAAATTTTTTAGGGAGTTTAAATTTAAATAGAGATTGGAATCAACTTAGAGTAGGAAAGATATTTGAAAATGGGTGAAGGATATTTTGACACTGTTACAGTTTGATGTGATATTTAGGAAAGGGGGAGGGCTTAATTTTTAGGGGGCTTATTTTTCTGAAAGGCTTAAATGTATTTTTTTTTTTTCTTTAAGATTGGAATCAACTGAGAGTAGGAAGGAAATTTGAACATATCGTAATTTATGTTATAGTAAGATGAGATTTTAGGAAAGGGGAGGGCTTAATTTTTAGAGGGGGTTAATTTTTAAGAGGCTTATTTTTTTTTTTTTATTTAGGATCTGAAGCTTCTAATATCATACTATAGCAAAGGGGTAACCTCCTCATTTTCCAAACTTCACCCCCCGGAAGATTTTTATTTGGGTGCTGCTCTTTGTTGGATCGAATTTTCGTTGGAAATTAATAATTTTAAAAAAATTGAGTCTGATCAATTAAGCATTACCCATCACGCCTGTGAGATTATCGTGTATTGCGATAAGGAGGAAGACGAGTCTGATCAATTAAATATTAATCACAATTGCCCATTGCTCATCACGCCAGTGGCCGCAGAACCGGCCTTCTTCTTCTTTCGTTGGAAATTAATAATTTTTTTAAAAATTGAGTTTTCCAAAAGGCTTTAGTGGGATTCGAATAAGTTTTTATTAGAATAGAAAATTAAATAATAATTTGAACTTTTTTTGAATATTATTATTAGATAAAATTATTTCAAGATTAAATAGGAAGTTAAATAAACCTTCTGTAATTACTATTAATGTTTTTATATTACAATCGAACCGTTTCCAACTTAAAATACTATCTTATCAGCACGTATTCACTGTCTTGCACAAACATCTGATAACCAAACAATTTTAACAGGAACTAGCTGATACATGAAAAATATCAACTAAGATTAGATTTCACTTATTTACAAATAACAAGAAAGAGAACTTTGTTTGATGTTTCAACTAAGCTTTTTAAAACGACAATTTAATTTTACCAAACCATTATGTATGTTTTTTTTTTTTTGTAGGTTCCCTGTTTTCTTCAATTTTCATCAACGTTAGAGCAACAATGAAAATATTTTTTAACAGTATTAATTTTACATTTTTAACTTTAGTTTACCTAAACCTTGATTATTCATACACATTGATTTTTACACCATTCAAAATATATAAACTACTTCATTATTAATTATTTTTCGATGTACAGTTCTAATAAACGGTTAATTGTCATGCATTCATTTTAGTAAGTTTGCTGTATTCACATAAAAAGTGTTTTTACAAGTTATCATCTATCAGCCGATAACGACAAATTTAAGCAATGTATTACTTTAGTATAGTATTGTTTTATCACTGTGCTGAAAATAAGTGATTCTTTTTCCGTTAATTTTCACATGAATTTTCTTATCAATTAGTAAAAAATCACAACAACATGATAAACACCAGATAACATCGAGCCTTACCTATCAGATACCATCATATTATCAGATCACTTTTTAAACCAATCCTATTATTTTTTAAAAAACAGCAGCGCCTCCTAGAATTTAACAGATTTTGCGAATCAGTATAAATTCATCACACTGTTTATTGTTTTTTTGTCATATGAAGATGTTAAGCGCTGTTCTTTAAGTGAGTGCTGTACAAGAAATTTCTTACTTCATGAATATGGAATCGGATTTACCCAGTCAAGAGGTGCAAGTTTCGAATAGTGAAAGATCACCCTCTTCATCAACCCAACCATCCTTTTCTTGTAATCAATGTCAAAAATGCTTCTCTAGAAAGATTGCGTTAACCAGACATCAAAGATCCCACTTGGATAAAAAGCCCTTTAAATGTGAAACTTTCATTCAAAGTACTGATTTAAAACGACATAGTGTTACTCATTCCAAGACACCCACTTTATATAAATGTGATCAATGTGCAATGGAATTTTATAGAAAGTATTCGTTAAGAATTCACAAGAGATTTCATAAGACATATAAATGCGATGAATGTTCACTAGAACTCTCTAAAAAATATTTGTTAAAAATTCACAAGAGATCTCATAAGAAGTTTCATGTTTGTGAAAAATGTTCCAACTCGTTTCTATCAAAGTCTGCTTTAACTAAACATAAAAGAAGTCATCGTCAAAAGGAATATAAATGTAAACACTGTGGTGTTATATTTTACTCTGATATCGATTTTTTATTTCACAAAAAAGTTCATTACAGGAATTTTGAATGCAAACACTGTAACAAAACATTTAATGTTGACACCAAGTTTATTCAACATTTGATTAAAATGCATAAGTGAAAAAATGCAAACTTTGTCAAATCATGTGAAATGGTTGATTTTCTGTACAGTTTATAATTTTTTGTATTTTTATTATTATCGAGAATGATGAATAAATAATGTGTTAATGAAAAAAGCTTTTGTCTTGTATTTTTGTTATAACAATTCATGAATTTTATTAATTTTTTCACGATATTGTAAAAAATTTACTTAAATTTTAACCTTTAGAAAAAAGTTTCTTATCAATTAAAATTAGAGTTCACTTTAATTTATTAATTTTTCATTTTAAAATACTGAATTTATACTGAATTAATTTTAAAATACTTTTAATATATTAGAATTATTTACCAAGTTTAATTTATCATGATGGATATTACCTTGTGTTTTCAAACAACTTTTCAAAAAGAACGAAACTGTTAACAATAAGTATTATTCATTACTCAGATTAAAACTTTTACCCAATGTTGCCACAAAATTTTTTAAAAAGAGCGAAACTGATAACATTATTTATCATATACTTACTTAAATTAAAACCTTGTGTTGCCACAAAGTTCTTCAAAAATAGTAAAACCACTAACATAATATATAAACTACCATTTATGTACAAAGACTGTTTTTTTATTATTAAAAAATGGTTGAATAAAACTAATGGCATTACTAATTTTTTAATGTTTAACTGTAACCGACGCTGATTTTTTAACATATATTAGGATATGTGTTGTTTTTAAGCATTCAGTTTGCAAGTGATTTCCGTTTGAACTTCATCAGCGGCTATCCTTATTTTTTGAAAATGGATTCTGTAGCAAATTTGTTAAAAAGACAACTCGACGAAGTAGTTCCTTCTTCAAAGTATCAACGTTTAGAAGACTGTAATGAACCTACTTATGTGAATGAATTAAACTTGCCGAGATTAGAAGTTCCCAATGCATTGAACACTAACAATGAGACGATATCATGTGATTATCCACTGAATGTGAAATCTGAGATTAATACGAATTTTTTTAACTTAATTTCCCAAGACGAATATTTTCAAGAACCCACTACTAGATGCGAAGAGACTGTGTTCCAAGCAATCAACCTTTCCCAAGCAAGTGATGAAAGCCAATCCACCACTTCGCGAACTAAAAGGGGCAAATCTTGTAATCGTGTTATATTTCGAGAAGAACTCAGTGATTGTATCTTCTTAATTTTAAAACTGTATAACAGACAATTTTATATACATATTCAAGAGTTTAAACGCAGTGGGCTTACTAATGAAGAAATTGTAACGAAAAATGCAATTTTTATGGATGTTAACAGTTGGTATGAATTTTGCAATAAAATTTTTCCATTTAATTTGAAGTATAAAAGTTCCTCGTTTGTTGCTAATAATATGATATTAGTGTTAAATTTTAATAATTCTATCATGCGAATTAAACATTTAAAGAATTATTCTCACATTGACTTGAACGAGTATCAGTTAGAAAAGTTAAAAATAAAAGCCTTTGATCTGAATAAAGAACTTCTTCAGCATATATATGTAAAGCATTTACCAAACTTAATAAGACAGAAATGTATCGTTAGTCACACATCTTTAGAAAATGAACGCATGTACCAACATAAACTTATAACGTGTATTGAAAATAGTATATCGAGTATACTAAAGCGCATTTTTGAATGCAATGGATGTATTTTTAACCACGAATCTGTAATCTTTCATCCCTGTTTGATATTAAATAATCGACAAAAATTTGAACAAATAGGAGAAATGTTATTAACTCTAATAGATTTCGACTTTGTTATTTCCTCGTTTTTAAACGAAGTAGATTGTATTAGTGAAAACTTCTTATCTAATATTAATGTAGAAACCATTCAAAACGAATTGTTTAAAATAATGAAATAAAATGTTTTACTATTCTCTTTAATATGTGTGTTTAATTATTTTCAAAATGTATGTTTATTTCGTTTAGCTTTTCAAAACATTAATAAATTGTTTCAATTTGTATGTGTATAAAAAAAGAAACACTTCATTATTAATAAAAAATATATTAACTATCTTAAATAAATAAATAAATAATAATCTTAATATTTTAATTAATTCTTTTCAAAAATTAGAAAGTTAAAAAGTTAATAAAAATGAATAAGTTAAAAAAACTTTATAGAAAAAATTATTATTAGTAGAAATTTTTTGACAAATGTTTAAAATATATTTTGAAAATTTTAAAACGTATTACAACTTATCAAAAATGAGTTTACTGATTTATATGAGTATGTATATTATTTTCACTCTATTATTTTACTGTAACATTATAACAGATTCATAGTTAAACACATATTAACATTAGGATGCATGTAAAAGCAATAGATTAATATACTCTCTTGTTTTATTAAAAAATAAAATAACTTCATAAAAATGTTTAAAAAAAAATAAAAAGTTTATGAAAAAGTTAAAAAAATAATTCATTAGATTAAAAAAAATTCACAAATTAAAAAAATATATTTCATAAGTTTACAAAAAAAAAAAAAAAAAAAAAAAAGTAACATAAAAATTTTATCGAAAAAAAAAGTAACATAAAAATTTTATCGAAAAAAAAAGTAACATAAAAAGTTTTAACAAAAAAAAAAAAAAAGTATCATAAAAAGTTTTAACAAAAAAAAAAAAGTATAAAAAGTTTTAACAAAAAGTATTATAAAAAGTTAAACTTTATACAAAAAATAATATCAATAGAATTTTTTTTCAAACGTTTAAAATATATTTTGCAAAAGTTAAAATGAGTTTTCTGATTTATGTAAATTATTTTCACTGTATTATCTTACTGTAACATACATTTATAGTTAAACACATATAAACATTAGGATGTGTATAAAACCAACGCATTAATGTACTATCTTTTTTTTTATTAAAAGATAAGATAACTTCATAAAAATCTTTTAAAAAATAAAATAAAGTTTCATAAGTTTACAAAAAATAAAAACTGTACGAAAAAGTTTAAAAAATATTTTATAAATTAAAAAATATATTTCATAAGTTTCAAAAAAAAAAAAAAAAAATCATAATTTAAAAGTTATTTCAAAAGTTCTAAAAATATTACATGAGTTCAAACGTTTAAAAAATATTTTTCAAATTTTAAAAAATATTACAACTTATCAAAAATGAGTTTACCGATTTACTGATTTATGTGTATATGTTATTTTCATCATAATTTTAAAAAAAATTACAACTTATCAAAAATGAGTTTACCGATTTACTGATTTATGTGTGTATGTTATTTTCATCATAATTTTAAAAAATATTACAACTTATCAAAAATGAGTTTACCGATTTACTGATTTATGTGTATATGTTATTTTCATCATATTATCTTACTACAGACATTAAATAACGTTCATAGTTAAACATTTACAAACGTTAACAAATGTATAAAAGCAATAGATTTATATAGTGTTTTGTTCTATAAAAATTAAAAAAGTTAAAATTAAATATAAATTAATTCTTTTGTTTTATAAAAATTCAAAAGTTTAATAAGTATTAAAAATATTTTATAAATTTAAAGAATGAATTTCTTCCAACTTATTAAAAATGAGTTGATCAATTTACTTTCATAATATAATTTTTCTATCGACAAAACATTTCATAGTTGTAAAAAAACATTGATTTATGAAAATTATAAAACTTTTTTCATAAAGATTAAAAAATGTGTTTCGTAAGTTAAAAAAAAAAAAAAAAAAAAAAAAAGATTACAGAAATTTCTTTGTTAAACACTTATAAACATCAGCAAATGTATTAAAGCAGTTGGTACTTTCCTGTTTTTATTAAAAATCATACTAACTTTACAAAAATGTTTTCAAATAATAATAAAAAAAGCTGTTAAGTTATTAGATTCTCCCCTTTAATTACATCTCATTGATAAGTTTTAATCAACCATTCAACCATTCAACTGTTCTCAAAATCAACTATTATGTGAGTTAGGATCTCATTGATAAGTTTTAATCAACCAACCAACCAACATTTTACGTAACCAACTATTTATTTTCCCTAGCAATCAGCTATTTATTTACCCTAGTAACCAAAAAGCTTTTATCGACACATGAACAAAATTTTAAGATGCAAGACTCGTCCTTTTTAATCGAAAAAACAATGACTTTTATATTTTTTTTTCTTACTTAAATGAAACCTTCGTATGTGCATGGTAAAACTTGGAAAAATTCATTTAATACACAAATTTAAAGAAAACAGACAAAGTCTTCACACTTCTTTTAGTATTATACTAACATTTTACCAAATATCTTTAGACCTCGACAAGGTTTTAAATAATTATTTTAATAAAAATTGTCATTTGTAAGTAACATTATTGAACTAACTTGGGAAAATTAACTTGGCAAAACAGGTTTTCGCTGTTCCAACTTAGTAATATTCATAAGTTTATATGTTAATCAATCTGTTTGGTTATGTCCCAGCATGGCTTTATAAAATATATCTAAAAAAACCTTTAATATTAATGTTTAAAAATATGCAGTTAGTCTTTTATAGATAATTATTTTCACTTCTTTTATTTAAAAACATTTTTAAACAAAATTAATACAGTTGCCAATTTATCTGTGTGTTATGAAATGTGCATGCAAAACTTTTAATTATAATTTTCACATTTTTAGTATTTCAAATTATTGTTTTCAAGGTGTGCTAAAATTTGGAAAAATATTTAATTTTCATGCATAATTAAAATAAAATAGTTTAATAATAAAGACACATTTAACATTCTGTACTCACCATCGCAAAAGCACGTCCAACGCAGTCAAATGTTTGGGAAGAAATGAAAAATTCAAAGTCCTTATCAGAAAATGTTATCAGATAACTCTATCGAAAGATCTGTGACGTCTTATCTGATAACATTTTCTGATAAGGACTTTGAATTTTTCATTTCTTCCCAAACATTTGACTGCGTTGGACGTGCTTTTGCGATGGTGAGTACAGAATGTTAAATGTGTCTTTATTATTAAACTATTTTATTTTAATTATGCATGAAAATTAAATATTTTTCCAAATTTTAGCACACCTTGAAAACAATAATTTGAAATACTAAAAATGTGAAAATTATAATTAAAAGTTTTGCATGCACATTTCATAACACACAGATAAATTGGCAACTGTATTAATTTTGTTTAAAAATGTTTTTAAATAAAAGAAGTGAAAATAATTATCTATAAAAGACTAACTGCATATTTTTAAACATTAATATTAAAGGTTTTTTTAGATATATTTTATAAAGCCATGCTGGGACATAACCAAACAGATTGATTAACATATAAACTTATGAATATTACTAAGTTGGAACAGCGAAAACCTGTTTTGCCAAGTTAATTTTCCCAAGTTAGTTCAATAATGTTACTTACAAATGACAATTTTTATTAAAATAATTATTTAAAACCTTGTCGAGGTCTAAAGATATTTGGTAAAATGTTAGTATAATACTAAAAGAAGTGTGAAGACTTTGTCTGTTTTCTTTAAATTTGTGTATTAAATGAATTTTTCCAAGTTTTACCATGCACATACGAAGGTTTCATTTAAGTAAGAAAAAAAAATATAAAAGTCATTGTTTTTTCGATTAAAAAGGACGAGTCTTGCATCTTAAAATTTTGTTCATGTGTCGATAAAAGCTTTTTGGTTACTAGGGTAAATAAATAGCTGATTGCTAGGGAAAATAAATAGTTGGTTACGTAAAATGTTGGTTGGTTGGTTGATTAAAACTTATCAATGAGATCCTAACTCACATAATAGTTGATTTTGAGAACAGTTGAATGGTTGAATGGTTGATTAAAACTTATCAATGAGATGTAATTAAAGGGGAGAATCTAATAACTTAACAGCTTTTTTTATTATTATTTGAAAACATTTTTGTAAAGTTAGTATGATTTTTAATAAAAACAGGAAAGTACCAACTGCTTTAATACATTTGCTGATGTTTATAAGTGTTTAACAAAGAAATTTCTGTAATCTTTTTTTTTTTTTTTTTTTTTTTTAACTTACGAAACACATTTTTTAATCTTTATGAAAAAAGTTTTATAATTTTCATAAATCAATGTTTTTTTACAACTATGAAATGTTTTGTCGATAGAAAAATTATATTATGAAAGTAAATTGATCAACTCATTTTTAATAAGTTGGAAGAAATTCATTCTTTAAATTTATAAAATATTTTTAATACTTATTAAACTTTTGAATTTTTATAAAACAAAAGAATTAATTTATATTTAATTTTAACTTTTTTAATTTTTATAGAACAAAACACTATATAAATCTATTGCTTTTATACATTTGTTAACGTTTGTAAATGTTTAACTATGAACGTTATTTAATGTCTGTAGTAAGATAATATGATGAAAATAACATATACACATAAATCAGTAAATCGGTAAACTCATTTTTGATAAGTTGTAATATTTTTTAAAATTATGATGAAAATAACATACACACATAAATCAGTAAATCGGTAAACTCATTTTTGATAAGTTGTAATTTTTTTTAAAATTATGATGAAAATAACATATACACATAAATCAGTAAATCGGTAAACTCATTTTTGATAAGTTGTAATATTTTTTAAAATTTGAAAAATATTTTTTAAACGTTTGAACTCATGTAATATTTTTAGAACTTTTGAAATAACTTTTAAATTATGATTTTTTTTTTTTTTTTTTGAAACTTATGAAATATATTTTTTAATTTATAAAATATTTTTTAAACTTTTTCGTACAGTTTTTATTTTTTGTAAACTTATGAAACTTTATTTTATTTTTTAAAAGATTTTTATGAAGTTATCTTATCTTTTAATAAAAAAAAAGATAGTACATTAATGCGTTGGTTTTATACACATCCTAATGTTTATATGTGTTTAACTATAAATGTATGTTACAGTAAGATAATACAGTGAAAATAATTTACATAAATCAGAAAACTCATTTTAACTTTTGCAAAATATATTTTAAACGTTTGAAAAAAAATTCTATTGATATTATTTTTTGTATAAAGTTTAACTTTTTATAATACTTTTTGTTAAAACTTTTTATACTTTTTTTTTTTTTTGTTAAAACTTTTTATGATACTTTTTTTTTTTTTTTGTTAAAACTTTTTATGTTACTTTTTTTTTCGATAAAATTTTTATGTTACTTTTTTTTTCGATAAAATTTTTATGTTACTTTTTTTTTTTTTTTTTTTTTTTTTGTAAACTTATGAAATATATTTTTTTAATTTGTGAATTTTTTTTAATCTAATGAATTATTTTTTTAACTTTTTCATAAACTTTTTATTTTTTTTTAAACATTTTTATGAAGTTATTTTATTTTTTAATAAAACAAGAGAGTATATTAATCTATTGCTTTTACATGCATCCTAATGTTAATATGTGTTTAACTATGAATCTGTTATAATGTTACAGTAAAATAATAGAGTGAAAATAATATACATACTCATATAAATCAGTAAACTCATTTTTGATAAGTTGTAATACGTTTTAAAATTTTCAAAATATATTTTAAACATTTGTCAAAAAATTTCTACTAATAATAATTTTTTCTATAAAGTTTTTTTAACTTATTCATTTTTATTAACTTTTTAACTTTCTAATTTTTGAAAAGAATTAATTAAAATATTAAGATTATTATTTATTTATTTATTTAAGATAGTTAATATATTTTTTATTAATAATGAAGTGTTTCTTTTTTTATACACATACAAATTGAAACAATTTATTAATGTTTTGAAAAGCTAAACGAAATAAACATACATTTTGAAAATAATTAAACACACATATTAAAGAGAATAGTAAAACATTTTATTTCATTATTTTAAACAATTCGTTTTGAATGGTTTCTACATTAATATTAGATAAGAAGTTTTCACTAATACAATCTACTTCGTTTAAAAACGAGGAAATAACAAAGTCGAAATCTATTAGAGTTAATAACATTTCTCCTATTTGTTCAAATTTTTGTCGATTATTTAATATCAAACAGGGATGAAAGATTACAGATTCGTGGTTAAAAATACATCCATTGCATTCAAAAATGCGCTTTAGTATACTCGATATACTATTTTCAATACACGTTATAAGTTTATGTTGGTACATGCGTTCATTTTCTAAAGATGTGTGACTAACGATACATTTCTGTCTTATTAAGTTTGGTAAATGCTTTACATATATATGCTGAAGAAGTTCTTTATTCAGATCAAAGGCTTTTATTTTTAACTTTTCTAACTGATACTCGTTCAAGTCAATGTGAGAATAATTCTTTAAATGTTTAATTCGCATGATAGAATTATTAAAATTTAACACTAATATCATATTATTAGCAACAAACGAGGAACTTTTATACTTCAAATTAAATGGAAAAAATTTATTGCAAAATTCATACCAACTGTTAACATCCATAAAAATTGCATTTTTCGTTACAATTTCTTCATTAGTAAGCCCACTGCGTTTAAACTCTTGAATATGTATATAAAATTGTCTGTTATACAGTTTTAAAATTAAGAAGATACAATCACTGAGTTCTTCTCGAAATATAACACGATTACAAGATTTGCCCCTTTTAGTTCGCGAAGTGGTGGATTGGCTTTCATCACTTGCTTGGGAAAGGTTGATTGCTTGGAACACAGTCTCTTCGCATCTAGTAGTGGGTTCTTGAAAATATTCGTCTTGGGAAATTAAGTTAAAAAAATTCGTATTAATCTCAGATTTCACATTCAGTGGATAATCACATGATATCGTCTCATTGTTAGTGTTCAATGCATTGGGAACTTCTAATCTCGGCAAGTTTAATTCATTCACATAAGTAGGTTCATTACAGTCTTCTAAACGTTGATACTTTGAAGAAGGAACTACTTCGTCGAGTTGTCTTTTTAACAAATTTGCTACAGAATCCATTTTCAAAAAATAAGGATAGCCGCTGATGAAGTTCAAACGGAAATCACTTGCAAACTGAATGCTTAAAAACAACACATATCCTAATATATGTTAAAAAATCAGCGTCGGTTACAGTTAAACATTAAAAAATTAGTAATGCCATTAGTTTTATTCAACCATTTTTTAATAATAAAAAAACAGTCTTTGTACATAAATGGTAGTTTATATATTATGTTAGTGGTTTTACTATTTTTGAAGAACTTTGTGGCAACACAAGGTTTTAATTTAAGTAAGTATATGATAAATAATGTTATCAGTTTCGCTCTTTTTAAAAAATTTTGTGGCAACATTGGGTAAAAGTTTTAATCTGAGTAATGAATAATACTTATTGTTAACAGTTTCGTTCTTTTTGAAAAGTTGTTTGAAAACACAAGGTAATATCCATCATGATAAATTAAACTTGGTAAATAATTCTAATATATTAAAAGTATTTTAAAATTAATTCAGTATAAATTCAGTATTTTAAAATGAAAAATTAATAAATTAAAGTGAACTCTAATTTTAATTGATAAGAAACTTTTTTCTAAAGGTTAAAATTTAAGTAAATTTTTTACAATATCGTGAAAAAATTAATAAAATTCATGAATTGTTATAACAAAAATACAAGACAAAAGCTTTTTTCATTAACACATTATTTATTCATCATTCTCGATAATAATAAAAATACAAAAAATTATAAACTGTACAGAAAATCAACCATTTCACATGATTTGACAAAGTTTGCATTTTTTCACTTATGCATTTTAATCAAATGTTGAATAAACTTGGTGTCAACATTAAATGTTTTGTTACAGTGTTTGCATTCAAAATTCCTGTAATGAACTTTTTTGTGAAATAAAAAATCGATATCAGAGTAAAATATAACACCACAGTGTTTACATTTATATTCCTTTTGACGATGACTTCTTTTATGTTTAGTTAAAGCAGACTTTGATAGAAACGAGTTGGAACATTTTTCACAAACATGAAACTTCTTATGAGATCTCTTGTGAATTTTTAACAAATATTTTTTAGAGAGTTCTAGTGAACATTCATCGCATTTATATGTCTTATGAAATCTCTTGTGAATTCTTAACGAATACTTTCTATAAAATTCCATTGCACATTGATCACATTTATATAAAGTGGGTGTCTTGGAATGAGTAACACTATGTCGTTTTAAATCAGTACTTTGAATGAAAGTTTCACATTTAAAGGGCTTTTTATCCAAGTGGGATCTTTGATGTCTGGTTAACGCAATCTTTCTAGAGAAGCATTTTTGACATTGATTACAAGAAAAGGATGGTTGGGTTGATGAAGAGGGTGATCTTTCACTATTCGAAACTTGCACCTCTTGACTGGGTAAATCCGATTCCATATTCATGAAGTAAGAAATTTCTTGTACAGCACTCACTTAAAGAACAGCGCTTAACATCTTCATATGACAAAAAAACAATAAACAGTGTGATGAATTTATACTGATTCGCAAAATCTGTTAAATTCTAGGAGGCGCTGCTGTTTTTTAAAAAATAATAGGATTGGTTTAAAAAGTGATCTGATAATATGATGGTATCTGATAGGTAAGGCTCGATGTTATCTGGTGTTTATCATGTTGTTGTGATTTTTTACTAATTGATAAGAAAATTCATGTGAAAATTAACGGAAAAAGAATCACTTATTTTCAGCACAGTGATAAAACAATACTATACTAAAGTAATACATTGCTTAAATTTGTCGTTATCGGCTGATAGATGATAACTTGTAAAAACACTTTTTATGTGAATACAGCAAACTTACTAAAATGAATGCATGACAATTAACCGTTTATTAGAACTGTACATCGAAAAATAATTAATAATGAAGTAGTTTATATATTTTGAATGGTGTAAAAATCAATGTGTATGAATAATCAAGGTTTAGGTAAACTAAAGTTAAAAATGTAAAATTAATACTGTTAAAAAATATTTTCATTGTTGCTCTAACGTTGATGAAAATTGAAGAAAACAGGGAACCTACAAAAAAAAAAAAACATACATAATGGTTTGGTAAAATTAAATTGTCGTTTTAAAAAGCTTAGTTGAAACATCAAACAAAGTTCTCTTTCTTGTTATTTGTAAATAAGTGAAATCTAATCTTAGTTGATATTTTTCATGTATCAGCTAGTTCCTGTTAAAATTGTTTGGTTATCAGATGTTTGTGCAAGACAGTGAATACGTGCTGATAAGATAGTATTTTAAGTTGGAAACGGTTCGATTGTAATATAAAAACATTAATAGTAATTACAGAAGGTTTATTTAACTTCCTATTTAATCTTGAAATAATTTTATCTAATAATAATATTCAAAAAAAGTTCAAATTATTATTTAATTTTCTATTCTAATAAAAACTTATTCGAATCCCACTAAAGCCTTTTGGAAAACTCAATTTTTAAAAAAATTATTAATTTCCAACGAAAGAAGAAGAAGGCCGGTTCTGCGGCCACTGGCGTGATGAGCAATGGGCAATTGTGATTAATATTTAATTGATCAGACTCGTCTTCCTCCTTATCGCAATACACGATAATCTCACAGGCGTGATGGGTAATGCTTAATTGATCAGACTCAATTTTTTTAAAATTATTAATTTCCAACGAAAATTCGATCCAACAAAGAGCAGCACCCAAATAAAAATCTTCCGGGGGGTGAAGTTTGGAAAATGAGGAGGTTACCCCTTTGCTATAGTATGATATTAGAAGCTTCAGATCCTAAATAAAAAAAAAAAAAAATAAGCCTCTTAAAAATTAACCCCCTCTAAAAATTAAGCCCTCCCCTTTCCTAAAATCTCATCTTACTATAACATAAATTACGATATGTTCAAATTTCCTTCCTACTCTCAGTTGATTCCAATCTTAAAGAAAAAAAAAAAATACATTTAAGCCTTTCAGAAAAATAAGCCCCCTAAAAATTAAGCCCTCCCCCTTTCCTAAATATCACATCAAACTGTAACAGTGTCAAAATATCCTTCACCCATTTTCAAATATCTTTCCTACTCTAAGTTGATTCCAATCTCTATTTAAATTTAAACTCCCTAAAAAATTTTTAAGCCCCCCTCAATTTTAAGCCCCTCCTAAAAAATAAGCCCTCCCCTCTCTCTCTCTCAAAAATCCCATCATACTATAACAGACTCCAAACATCCACCCCTCTACTACAGTATAATCTCCTACGTTTCAAACCCTAAAAATTTAAGCCCCCTCAATTTTAAGCCTTCCCCATCATCCTACTATAGTATGATACACCCTCCATCAGATAAGCTTCTCTTTTAGGTGGTGGTGGTGCTCCCTCTCTCTGTGAGGTGGTGGTGGTTCCACTTCCACCACACACCACCCACCGCATCCACCGCCACCTCCTCAATCGAACTCTCCTTTTCCCACTACTCGGGCCTACAAAATTGAGAGGAATACAAGCCCGTAGGTCCCGTAACATTGAGAAAAAACAGGGTTATAATATAAAAAATAAATCAAACAAGGAATTAAAAATATTGAAACAAAAACAAACGAAAAAGACAATGATAAAAAAAAATGAGGAAAAAAAAAAGATATAACACAAAAATTGATCGCAAGTTGTAACTCGGAAAAAAACAATGAATTACCAATATGGGACTTAAAAATAAAGAAAGATTTAATTATACCCAGCCTTATTGACAGTGGGGCGAGTATAAGTTTAATATCTCCAGGGGTCTTTGAAAAAATAAAAGGGACGGATATAAAGATTAAATATTTAGCCAATGCTATAAAAATTACAACTTTATCAAACAAATCCATTCCTTTTAAACACTGCGTAAAATTTAAGTTTAGATTTAACAACACTTTCTTAAATGGCACATTTTATGTAACTAAAGATGAATTTGACCGTAATTACAAAATTATTTTAGGATATGATTTCTTAAAAAGTAATAAAATAATCATGGATTTTGAAAATAATACTTTTAAACTCAATAATTCAATTATACAATTAAACCCCAATGAAAATCAAATTACGGAGGTGAATAAAATTAAGCCCGTACAACAAAATGATGACGTTCAAACAATACCAAAACAAATCAAATCCTATCAACACAATAACATTCCGAAAATTAATACACGAGTATTTGTAAAGAAAAGCATTACTTTGAGACCTAGAGAATCGAAATTAGTAAATTTAATTTTTGATGGGAAATTAAGAAACAAGCAACAATTTTTTTTCCAACCTAAATATAACAACAGGAAATTAGTAATCCAAAATTCAGTTCATGAAAACAAGGAAACAGAAAATAATTCATTCACAATATTAGTACAAAATAAATCGAAAACGTATTTGAGACTTCATAAGGATCAGGAAATGGGAAAAATTACCACTGATTTTTTTATAAAAAAACAAAATAAACCAAATACTGATAATATTTACGAAGTAAATAACTTAAATATCACACAAATTAGAGAATTACGAAAAAAAGAACTTTCAGAGAAGGATTTTAAAATAGATCACTTAACACCGAAGGTACAAAAAGAAGTATTGAAAATTTTAATGAGACATGCTACTGCTTTCAGCAAATCATACAAAACTCTAGGAGAAACGGACGTAATAAAACCGAATTTTAAATTAATGCATGACTTTCCTATACAAACGAAACCATTCAAATTAGCGCATGATGTAAAAAAATTCGCGGAGAAAGAAATTCAAGATTTATTGGATGCAGGTATCATAGAGCCTACGAACTCAAGTTATGCTTTCCCAGTAATTTTCGTAAAAAAAAATTCTACGTCAAAAACCAATGATCAAAACTTAATAAAACTTAGAATGGCTATAGATTTTAGAGCTCTTAACGATATATTAGAAAGCGATCCGTATCCAGTCCCTAACACAAAGAGTATTTTACAAAGCATCGCTGGAAAAAAAATATTTACAGTTCTAGATTTACATTCTGCATTTTTTCAAATCAAATTACAAGAGCAGGACAAGCATAAACTAGCATTTATCACGGAGGATAACCATTTTCAAATAACACGAATGCCATTCGGAACTAAAATCTCAACAAATATATTTGCTCGTCTAATCGATATAGTTTTAGGTGATTTAAAAAAGAAATATAACATTCAATACTTTATTGATGACATTTTACTTGCCGCTGATAATATACAACAAATGCACACATTACTAGAAGAAGTACTAACACAATTAGAAAAATTCAATCTCACAATTGAACCAGCTAAAATAAAACTATACATGCAAGAAATAGACTTTCTGGGATACAAAATTAGTGAAAAAGGATATGCACCCTCAGAAAAAAATATAAAAAAAATAACAAGCTTTGCAGTCCCTACATCTCAGAAAACAGTGCGAGCATTCATTGGATTATGCACGTATTTTAAATCAACTATAAACAATTATGCAGAAATTATAGCGCCACTGACAGATCTCACTAAAGCGAATACAAAATTCAAATGGAATGACAAAGCACAGGAATCATTTGAAAAAATACAAAAAATTATCATGGAACAACCTACCATACATCCCCCAGATTTTAATAAAGATTTCTATATAATTACAGACGGATCAAAAATTGCAACATCAGGTATACTCGCGCAAAAACAAGGAGATAAAATGATACCAATTGAATTTACAGGCAGAAAATTAAAAGAATCGGAAAAGAGATATCCAAGCATGCAGATAGAGCTTTTGGCAATATACGAAACTATAACTTATTTTAGAAACATTTTATTAGGAAGAAAATTTTTTCTCCTAACAGATTCAAAAGCATTAACATACCACTTACACTTGGAAAAACAGCCGGAAATTGTAGCACGATGGTTACTTAAGCTACAGGATTATGATTTTGAAGTATCGCACATTGAAGGTATTCATAACCCAGCAGATTTCTGTAGTAGAGAAACAAATGCCTTAACTATAGCGGACGATTTAAACAAACATCTTTTTGCGGTAAATAAAAATTTGAATGCAGACAATATAAAAAAAGAACAATTAAAAGACCCTAAATTAAACGAAATTATTCAAGCTTTACAACAACAAAAAAAAGCAAAAAAATATGAAAAATACAATTTAAATAAAGAAGGAATATTAATTCTAAGAAAATCACGAAATTCAAATAATGATGATTTATATATTGCGCCACAGAATTTAAAAGAAGATATTATAAAAAGCGCACATGTCCCACACTTCGCTTTTCTAAAAACCTATGGCATAATAAAAGAAAGATTTTTTTGGTATAGAATGTATCAAGAGATAAAACAATTCTGTGCGAAATGTATAACATGCAATACATTTAAACAGCATAAAACGATAAAAATTCCACTGAAAACGATGGATAAAAATTACATACCTGGTCATAAATTAACTATTGACGTAGTAGGAAGTTTGGTTACATCTCTAAATAGGAATAAATTTGTTTTAACTATTGTCGATACAGCATCTCGCTTCCTACAAGCATTTCCACTTAGATCGACAGATACTAAGGTTATAATCAACGCATTAAATGGTTACTTCAGTACTTTTGGATTAGCGAAATATATCTCTACAGACAACGGAGCTTATTTTAAATCGAAGGATTTCAAAGATTATATGACAAATTTAAATATTGAACTAATACCTTCGTCGGTGTACCACCCGGAATCGCAATCTGTACTTGAACGAATACACCGGGATTTAAAAGCTTCCATAGCCTCTATGTGTAATAAAACTTACGAATGGGATATAAAACTTCCATATTTCGTACTTATGCATAATTCAACTGTACATAGAATAACAAAATTTTCTCCAAGCATGTTATTTTTCGGTAGAGAGATAAAAACGCCATTCACGAATTTTGAAGCGCGTAATATGGATTCTTACAGTACATATGTACAGAATAAGCTCAAACATATGCACGATATAAGATATGAAGTTATGAAGAATCAAGAAAAGGCGGATTTGGAACTGAATAAGAATTCGCAGTTAAAACACAAAGAATTAAAATTGGGTGACGAGGTCTACATGAAAATGCTGAGAAAACCTAAGGCATTACATCAGAAATTTTCAGGCCCATATTATATTGAGAGAATTTTCAGAAATGATAACTACCTCATAAAGAACAAACATAGGCCAGATCTGAGACCTATTAGAATTCATATTTCTAAATTATTTGCGCCCAATGTGGCAAACAGAACAGAAAACAAGTAATCATTCCTTAGAAAATAAGTGTAAAAAAAAAAATAATAATAATAATAATAATAATAATAAAACAAAATTAAATAAATAAAATTCAAAAAAAAAAAAAAAAAAAAAAATTTTTTAGACTTCAAGAATTTATTAAAATTGTTTTAAGCGTCTACTGAAACCGTCAAAATCTTTTAAATATACCGTATTTAACATATCAGCCAAACTTAAAAAAATTTTTACAATTAAACACAGAAAATTCTAAAAAATGTTCGAATCTTGCAAATTACATACAAAATTAACGTTATAAAAAAAAAAAAAAAAAAAAAAAAAAAAAAAAAAAAAAAAAACGGAGCTATATTATGGTCTCATACGAAATATGTTTCGTACTTCCCGGGATGTGAGTATTTATTGCTGGTCGATAACTTGCATGGTATGGAAAATATTTTTTAGTAGACTATACATAGACAAAATATATATATAACAGAGACAAATAAATATTAAAAATAGGCATTACATGAATAGTCGTAATATATTACCTAATATAAAAATAAACTAGATTCAAACAAAATATATATACATATATATAAAAATTATATTTACGAATTTTTCATAACACGGTATGTTATACAAAAAGGAAAATGAAGATAGAAAACGTTTCAGAACAATAATACAATGGGATCGTGAAATAATGTATGATAAAAATAAAAACGGGAATGAAAATGAAGTCATAAACAGTAGCATGAACAGTAGTGAATTCTAGTGAGAATGCGTCTCAGTAGGAAATTCGAGCGAATAATATAGGTATCGCGGAGGTGAATATGTTTATATACATATTATATTTGGCAGTTTTCAAAGGCCAACACATTGCAATGATGATTTTCTCACATTTAATGTATTTGTGTATGTTATTTCAATTTTTGTATTACTATGTCCATTTGTCATTACATGTATATATTTATAATAATGGTATGGTATTCTTGCACATCTTTTAATTTTAAGTGATTAGATTATAAATCTGTATATATATTATAGCTTATTTTTGGATAGAATAATTTTTTTTTCTTAAAGTAAGAGGGGATAAGCTTGTCGTAAAGAAATGTCACGACATCGCTTAGAATAAAATAAAATAAAAGAAAAGAAAAAACAAAGAGAGAGAAAGAATAATAATAAATAAATAAATAAATAAATAAATAAATAAATAATCTAGAAAGAGATAGAAAATGAAATGATATTAATGTATATAAAAGTATTAAAATAAATTTTTATTTTAGCTTTCGTAAACAAGAAATGATAACAATAATATGTGTTGTTTGTTCGGAAGTTTTATTATACTATAAGCTCTCCTTTAGTCAAAGCCTGGGTATAGCAAAATCACATGAACGAAGGGATTTTCTCACCATTAGTTACAAAAGGAACAAATGTTTACGAGAAGCAATAAAACCTAGAGTCGCCATTCGTGACATTAACGTACACAAGCAACAATGAGAGATTTACAATCAAATTTATTACTCCCGTGTGTGGTCCAGTTGGGGTCGCCGGTTCGGAATTGTAGCTCCGGCAATAAATAATGGAGAAACAATGTCTAAAAATCCAACCCCGTTTCTTTTACTTGACCAATGGACAGCGAAACATATTCAAAGCCAATTGGAGTCCGAATTTTATACCCAATGGGGTCAAAGGGGGCGTACAGGCCCTGAAAAGAAAACCCCACATGAGTCAGTGCAGTTTTGGAATTGAAAGTGTAAAAGTAAAAAAAGATTTTTTTTCTCTCTGCTGCGAGTTTCCCGCTAAGATGAGAGGGGAAAGAGGAAATCGAAATAATCCGTGTCGTCGGAAGATGTGATCTTATGCCTCCCGGACGAAGTGATGAGAAGCGACGCTATGCTCTGCACATAGAGAACGAATCGTCGACTGATTTCCAATTCAAAAAGGAACACCTGAGTATTGCTGAGCGGACTATTTTTCATCGGATGATTTCTAAGTATTGCTGAGTGGAATTCATTTCTGCAAAACAAAAAAAAAAATTTGCCTGAAACTCCCAGTGAAATTTGAAAGTGCTTATTAGTGTGAAAAGGACCATACGTCTAACTGATGATTGGAAAGTGCGCAAAATTTGAAAAGTTGCAAACTATTTGTGTTAATAAAAAAAAAAAAAATGCCTTGGAACTCAGCACCTGGATTTAATTGTGTCAGTGTACTGATGAACTGTATGGACAGCTATAAGCCAACGACGACCAATACCAGGAACATACTTGTAAGGTGAGAAAATTTCATTGTTCATGTGACTGGCCAATTTATTTTATTGATATAATGTGGTGTTAAAATTTTGGTTTTTGAAATTTGATTACTTAAAATTTGATTATTTTAAAATTTTAAAATTATTATTATCTTTGGGGCTCAAAATTATCAGAATTTAATGCTAAAACTTAATTAATAGTAAAATGAATAAATAAATAAATTAATAATACCAGTAAAATAATACTAATAATATGAACGAAGGACGATTTGATAAAATATGAAATTTTGGGGCTTTGCCTATAAGTTGTGTCGTGAACTTTAGTGTTATGAGCTGTGAGGATAGCAGAACAATAGGAAATGAATAAATAAACAAACAAAAAAAAAAAAAAAAAAAAAAAAATGAAATAAAATATATTGTATATTTCACTATAACCATATTTCAGTAGTTATTGCCTTGCATATTATATTTTTATAGTGTTTGCATGATGCCAATTTATATATTTTAATAAAATTTGTATATATGTACCTATTCTTGTCTTTATTCCAGTTTTCTCCTTTTATGTATTTTAAGGTAATTTCTAGATGCAGATTAGGGAATGTTAACATTAAAATTTGTAGATTAATATCTCAAGTATTTTATTGACTCATCAATCCCAATTTTCACAAATTCATACGTTAAATAAGGCGATCCTAATGTTATTGCAAAATGTTAATTTTATGTATGATATTAAGGAATTAATTTCAGTAAATTAATAATATCCGATCTTCGTTCACAACGCCGAAGGGATATTATTTTCATTTGTCTTCGTACTAACCACGTCACGTTTGCGTACCTAGTAGGAGGTGTTTATTTTCGTCACCACACTACTAAAAGTTTAATGGTGCTCATACCAGGTGTATGAATTTGTATTTGGGATTCAAAATTAAAAATTTTCTGCATTTAAATATAAATAAAGATAGCCAGTATTATGATTTTATTCTTAATTACCTATCTTCTCTTAGCTTTTTCTCCTTCTACTAACAAACATTATTTATCCATATTGTGTTTATAAATATTGTGTGTATATCTAAAAATTTATGAAATTGAAATATAATAGTTGAGAAGATGAAACAAAAATATACAGAAGAGTTGGTTTAGTTCACGACACATTAGCTTGTAAGATTGTAAAGAATTTCGTTACTATATATATCCGTATTTCGGAAAATTTACTTTGTCATTATATTTATGTGTATTTATAAAAATATTTAGGGCTATTTCATAATTTCTATTATATATTATTCTTGAATGAGTATAAATTATAATAATTCATTACAAAACTCATATCTTGAGAGTATATGATATCATAATTTGAGGTGTGAAAGAGTTCAAAAAATAAAAATAAAGGAAAAAGTATTAAACATCAGTCTGTGTGAGATTTTCCAAATAGGTAAATAAATATGACAGGTAGAAACAAGGCAAGGCAGTCTTCTCCTGAAAGGGACACATTTAAAATTGGAATAGACACTCTATTGAACTCTTTACAAAATTTTGAGGACAAACCAGACCAAAATATATCATATTTTTTCGAAGAGTTCGAAGAATTAGCCGCAGCGGCACAATTTCCTGATGATTTAAAATTGGTGTTGGCAAAGTCAAAATTTAAAGGTCAAGCGAGAGAGATTCTAAAAAACACAGCCGAATTGCATAAAGCACAAAACTATAACACATTCAAAGAAAATGCGATAACACAATTTAAAAAAGAAAGATCGTTTGCTGACGCTCAGGCGCAATTCATAAACGCAAAACAAACACCCAACCAAACTATTGAAGAATTTACTAAACAATTCAACATTGAGGCACAAAAATACCTTGTCTCGTCAGGACATGAACAAAAGAATGGAGCTAAAGAATTATTAGAAACGATTAAATTAACTAAATACCTTGAAGCACTAAGACCGGACATCTCCTTTGAATTAAAAAAATACCCACCCACAAAGTTTGATGAAGCAGTAAAAAAAGCTAAAAATATCGAAAGTGCTTTGAACAGTAAATGTGCAGGAGAAGTAAACAATTTAACTGAAAATAGCGAAAATAAATTATTCGAGGCACTTCTTAGCATGTCGCAAGAACAAAAATCGGAAATACACCAATTAAAAGAACAAATAAAAGATTTAAAAATTCAAAAAAATGAAAGCGAACATAACAACGCAGAAGTAAATCAGATAACACATAATTTTTGTCATATCTGTAATAAATCCAACCACCAGACACAAAATTGTTATTTCAATCAAAAAAGTGCGAATTTTTTTCAACCAAGGGGAGCGCAAAACAATGTTCGGCCACGATTTCAAAAAAATTATTATCAAAATAATAATTATAGAGGCTTTCAACGATTTCCACAAAATTATGCACAACATTTCCAAGCGCCACAAACACTGGATTTTGCAAGACCTTATCACAATCAAACTAGATTTAATGATATGCAAATTCAAATGCCAAATTGGCAAAATTTGACCCAATCACAAATAGGACCTAATCAAATGTATCCTGGAAATTACAATATGCAAAATATGATTCCAATGCAAAACTTTGATCCAACACAAGGAAACAACACACAAATTGCATATACAGGGCAGCATCAGGGTTTCGCAAATATGCAAAATAGCCAAAATCCTTTGCCGCAAAATAATGAGGGAAATAGGGAACATCAGCCCACAATTACTTTTCCTAACGAAAACAGAGACAGGCGAGGCAGACACAATAATAATAATAGGAACAGACGGCAAAGTCATTTAAACCGGTAAGCGGGCCTACAAAATTGAGAGGAATACAAGCCCGTAGGTCCCGTAACATTGAGAAAAAACAGGGTTATAATATAAAAAATAAATCAAACAAGGAATTAAAAATATTGAAACAAAAACAAACGAAAAAGACAATGATAAAAAAAAATGAGGAAAAAAAAAAAGATATAACACAAAAATTGATCGCAAGTTGTAACTCGGAAAAAAACAATGAATTACCAATATGGGACTTAAAAATAAAGAAAGATTTAATTATACCCAGCCTTATTGACAGTGGGGCGAGTATAAGTTTAATATCTCCAGGGGTCTTTGAAAAAATAAAAGGGACGGATATAAAGATTAAATATTTAGCCAATGCTATAAAAATTACAACTTTATCAAACAAATCCATTCCTTTTAAACACTGCGTAAAATTTAAGTTTAGATTTAACAACACTTTCTTAAATGGCACATTTTATGTAACTAAAGATGAATTTGACCGTAATTACAAAATTATTTTAGGATATGATTTCTTAAAAAGTAATAAAATAATCATGGATTTTGAAAATAATACTTTTAAACTCAATAATTCAATTATACAATTAAACCCCAATGAAAATCAAATTACGGAGGTGAATAAAATTAAGCCCGTACAACAAAATGATGACGTTCAAACAATACCAAAACAAATCAAATCCTATCAACACAATAACATTCCGAAAATTAATACACGAGTATTTGTAAAGAAAAGCATTACTTTGAGACCTAGAGAATCGAAATTAGTAAATTTAATTTTTGATGGGAAATTAAGAAACAAGCAACAATTTTTTTTCCAACCTAAATATAACAACAGGAAATTAGTAATCCAAAATTCAGTTCATGAAAACAAGGAAACAGAAAATAATTCATTCACAATATTAGTACAAAATAAATCGAAAACGTATTTGAGACTTCATAAGGATCAGGAAATGGGAAAAATTACCACTGATTTTTTTATAAAAAAACAAAATAAACCAAATACTGATAATATTTACGAAGTAAATAACTTAAATATCACACAAATTAGAGAATTACGAAAAAAAGAACTTTCAGAGAAGGATTTTAAAATAGATCACTTAACACCGAAGGTACAAAAAGAAGTATTGAAAATTTTAATGAGACATGCTACTGCTTTCAGCAAATCATACAAAACTCTAGGAGAAACGGACGTAATAAAACCGAATTTTAAATTAATGCATGACTTTCCTATACAAACGAAACCATTCAAATTAGCGCATGATGTAAAAAAATTCGCGGAGAAAGAAATTCAAGATTTATTGGATGCAGGTATCATAGAGCCTACGAACTCAAGTTATGCTTTCCCAGTAATTTTCGTAAAAAAAAATTCTACGTCAAAAACCAATGATCAAAACTTAATAAAACTTAGAATGGCTATAGATTTTAGAGCTCTTAACGATATATTAGAAAGCGATCCGTATCCAGTCCCTAACACAAAGAGTATTTTACAAAGCATCGCTGGAAAAAAAATATTTACAGTTCTAGATTTACATTCTGCATTTTTTCAAATCAAATTACAAGAGCAGGACAAGCATAAACTAGCATTTATCACGGAGGATAACCATTTTCAAATAACACGAATGCCATTCGGAACTAAAATCTCAACAAATATATTTGCTCGTCTAATCGATATAGTTTTAGGTGATTTAAAAAAGAAATATAACATTCAATACTTTATTGATGACATTTTACTTGCCGCTGATAATATACAACAAATGCACACATTACTAGAAGAAGTACTAACACAATTAGAAAAATTCAATCTCACAATTGAACCAGCTAAAATAAAACTATACATGCAAGAAATAGACTTTCTGGGATACAAAATTAGTGAAAAAGGATATGCACCCTCAGAAAAAAATATAAAAAAAATAACAAGCTTTGCAGTCCCTACATCTCAGAAAACAGTGCGAGCATTCATTGGATTATGCACGTATTTTAAATCAACTATAAACAATTATGCAGAAATTATAGCGCCACTGACAGATCTCACTAAAGCGAATACAAAATTCAAATGGAATGACAAAGCACAGGAATCATTTGAAAAAATACAAAAAATTATCATGGAACAACCTACCATACATCCCCCAGATTTTAATAAAGATTTCTATATAATTACAGACGGATCAAAAATTGCAACATCAGGTATACTCGCGCAAAAACAAGGAGATAAAATGATACCAATTGAATTTACAGGCAGAAAATTAAAAGAATCGGAAAAGAGATATCCAAGCATGCAGATAGAGCTTTTGGCAATATACGAAACTATAACTTATTTTAGAAACATTTTATTAGGAAGAAAATTTTTTCTCCTAACAGATTCAAAAGCATTAACATACCACTTACACTTGGAAAAACAGCCGGAAATTGTAGCACGATGGTTACTTAAGCTACAGGATTATGATTTTGAAGTATCGCACATTGAAGGTATTCATAACCCAGCAGATTTCTGTAGTAGAGAAACAAATGCCTTAACTATAGCGGACGATTTAAACAAACATCTTTTTGCGGTAAATAAAAATTTGAATGCAGACAATATAAAAAAAGAACAATTAAAAGACCCTAAATTAAACGAAATTATTCAAGCTTTACAACAACAAAAAAAAGCAAAAAAATATGAAAAATACAATTTAAATAAAGAAGGAATATTAATTCTAAGAAAATCACGAAATTCAAATAATGATGATTTATATATTGCGCCACAGAATTTAAAAGAAGATATTATAAAAAGCGCACATGTCCCACACTTCGCTTTTCTAAAAACCTATGGCATAATAAAAGAAAGATTTTTTTGGTATAGAATGTATCAAGAGATAAAACAATTCTGTGCGAAATGTATAACATGCAATACATTTAAACAGCATAAAACGATAAAAATTCCACTGAAAACGATGGATAAAAATTACATACCTGGTCATAAATTAACTATTGACGTAGTAGGAAGTTTGGTTACATCTCTAAATAGGAATAAATTTGTTTTAACTATTGTCGATACAGCATCTCGCTTCCTACAAGCATTTCCACTTAGATCGACAGATACTAAGGTTATAATCAACGCATTAAATGGTTACTTCAGTACTTTTGGATTAGCGAAATATATCTCTACAGACAACGGAGCTTATTTTAAATCGAAGGATTTCAAAGATTATATGACAAATTTAAATATTGAACTAATACCTTCGTCGGTGTACCACCCGGAATCGCAATCTGTACTTGAACGAATACACCGGGATTTAAAAGCTTCCATAGCCTCTATGTGTAATAAAACTTACGAATGGGATATAAAACTTCCATATTTCGTACTTATGCATAATTCAACTGTACATAGAATAACAAAATTTTCTCCAAGCATGTTATTTTTCGGTAGAGAGATAAAAACGCCATTCACGAATTTTGAAGCGCGTAATATGGATTCTTACAGTACATATGTACAGAATAAGCTCAAACATATGCACGATATAAGATATGAAGTTATGAAGAATCAAGAAAAGGCGGATTTGGAACTGAATAAGAATTCGCAGTTAAAACACAAAGAATTAAAATTGGGTGACGAGGTCTACATGAAAATGCTGAGAAAACCTAAGGCATTACATCAGAAATTTTCAGGCCCATATTATATTGAGAGAATTTTCAGAAATGATAACTACCTCATAAAGAACAAACATAGGCCAGATCTGAGACCTATTAGAATTCATATTTCTAAATTATTTGCGCCCAATGTGGCAAACAGAACAGAAAACAAGTAATCATTCCTTAGAAAATAAGTGTAAAAAAAAAAAAAATAATAATAATAATAATAATAATAAAACAAAATTAAATAAATAAAATTCAAAAAAAAAAAAAAAAAAAAAATTTTTTAGACTTCAAGAATTTATTAAAATTGTTTTAAGCGTCTACTGAAACCGTCAAAATCTTTTAAATATACCGTATTTAACATATCAGCCAAACTTAAAAAAATTTTTACAATTAAACACAGAAAATTCTAAAAAATGTTCGAATCTTGCAAATTACATACAAAATTAACGTTATATAAAAAAAAAAAAAAAAAAAAAAAAAAAACGGAGCTATATTATGGTCTCATACGAAATATGTTTCGTACTTCCCGGGATGTGAGTATTTATTGCTGGTCGATAACTTGCATGGTATGGAAAATATTTTTTAGTAGACTATACATAGACAAAATATATATATAACAGAGACAAATAAATATTAAAAATAGGCATTACATGAATAGTCGTAATATATTACCTAATATAAAAATAAACTAGATTCAAACAAAATATATATACATATATATAAAAATTATATTTACGAATTTTTCATAACACGGTATGTTATACAAAAAGGAAAATGAAGATAGAAAACGTTTCAGAACAATAATACAATGGGATCGTGAAATAATGTATGATAAAAATAAAAACGGGAATGAAAATGAAGTCATAAACAGTAGCATGAACAGTAGTGAATTCTAGTGAGAATGCGTCTCAGTAGGAAATTCGAGCGAATAATATAGGTATCGCGGAGGTGAATATGTTTATATACATATTATATTTGGCAGTTTTCAAAGGCCAACACATTGCAATGATGATTTTCTCACATTTAATGTATTTGTGTATGTTATTTCAATTTTTGTATTACTATGTCCATTTGTCATTACATGTATATATTTATAATAATGGTATGGTATTCTTGCACATCTTTTAATTTTAAGTGATTAGATTATAAATCTGTATATATATTATAGCTTATTTTTGGATAGAATAATTTTTTTTTCTTAAAGTAAGAGGGGATAAGCTTGTCGTAAAGAAATGTCACGACATCGCTTAGAATAAAATAAAATAAAAGAAAAGAAAAAACAAAGAGAGAGAAAGAATAATAATAAATAAATAAATAAATAAATAAATAAATAAATAAATAATCTAGAAAGAGATAGAAAATGAAATGATATTAATGTATATAAAAGTATTAAAATAAATTTTTATTTTAGCTTTCGTAAACAAGAAATGATAACAATAATATGTGTTGTTTGTTCGGAAGTTTTATTATACTATAAGCTCTCCTTTAGTCAAAGCCTGGGTATAGCAAAATCACATGAACGAAGGGATTTTCTCACCATTAGTTACAAAAGGAACAAATGTTTACGAGAAGCAATAAAACCTAGAGTCGCCATTCGTGACATTAACGTACACAAGCAACAATGAGAGATTTACAATCAAATTTATTACTCCCGTGTGTGGTCCAGTTGGGGTCGCCGGTTCGGAATTGTAGCTCCGGCAATAAATAATGGAGAAACAATGTCTAAAAATCCAACCCCGTTTCTTTTACTTGACCAATGGACAGCGAAACATATTCAAAGCCAATTGGAGTCCGAATTTTATACCCAATGGGGTCAAAGGGGGCGTACAGGCCCTGAAAAGAAAACCCCACATGAGTCAGTGCAGTTTTGGAATTGAAAGTGTAAAAGTAAAAAAAGATTTTTTTTCTCTCTGCTGCGAGTTTCCCGCTAAGATGAGAGGGGAAAGAGGAAATCGAAATAATCCGTGTCGTCGGAAGATGTGATCTTATGCCTCCCGGACGAAGTGATGAGAAGCGACGCTATGCTCTGCACATAGAGAACGAATCGTCGACTGATTTCCAATTCAAAAAGGAACACCTGAGTATTGCTGAGCGGACTATTTTTCATCGGATGATTTCTAAGTATTGCTGAGTGGAATTCATTTCTGCAAAACAAAAAAAAAAATTTGCCTGAAACTCCCAGTGAAATTTGAAAGTGCTTATTAGTGTGAAAAGGACCATACGTCTAACTGATGATTGGAAAGTGCGCAAAATTTGAAAAGTTGCAAACTATTTGTGTTAATAAAAAAAAAAAAAAATGCCTTGGAACTCAGCACCTGGATTTAATTGTGTCAGTGTACTGATGAACTGTATGGACAGCTATAAGCCAACGACGACCAATACCAGGAACATACTTGTAAGGTGAGAAAATTTCATTGTTCATGTGACTGGCCAATTTATTTTATTGATATAATGTGGTGTTAAAATTTTGGTTTTTGAAATTTGATTACTTAAAATTTGATTATTTTAAAATTTTAAAATTATTATTATCTTTGGGGCTCAAAATTATCAGAATTTAATGCTAAAACTTAATTAATAGTAAAATGAATAAATAAATAAATTAATAATACCAGTAAAATAATACTAATAATATGAACGAAGGACGATTTGATAAAATATGAAATTTTGGGGCTTTGCCTATAAGTTGTGTCGTGAACTTTAGTGTTATGAGCTGTGAGGATAGCAGAACAATAGGAAATGAATAAATAAACAAACAAAAAAAAAAAAAAAAAAAAAAATGAAATAAAATATATTGTATATTTCACTATAACCATATTTCAGTAGTTATTGCCTTGCATATTATATTTTTATAGTGTTTGCATGATGCCAATTTATATGTTTTAATAAAATTTGTATATATGTACCTATTCTTGTCTTTATTCCAGTTTTCTCCTTTTATGTATTTTAAGGTAATTTCTAGATGCAGATTAGGGAATGTTAACATTAAAATTTGTAGATTAATATCTCAAGTATTTTATTGACTCATCAATCCCAATTTTCACAAATTCATACGTTAAATAAGGCGATCCTAATGTTATTGCAAAATGTTAATTTTATGTATGATATTAAGGAATTAATTTCAGTAAATTAATAATATCCGATCTTCGTTCACAACGCCGAAGGGATATTATTTTCATTTGTCTTCGTACTAACCACGTCACGTTTGCGTACCTAGTAGGAGGTGTTTATTTTCGTCACCACACTACTAAAAGTTTAATGGTGCTCATACCAGGTGTATGAATTTGTATTTGGGATTCAAAATTAAAAATTTTCTGCATTTAAATATAAATAAAGATAGCCAGTATTATGATTTTATTCTTAATTACCTATCTTCTCTTAGCTTTTTCTCCTTCTACTAACAAACATTATTTATCCATATTGTGTTTATAAATATTGTGTGTATATCTAAAAATTTATGAAATTGAAATATAATAGTTGAGAAGATGAAACAAAAATATACAGAAGAGTTGGTTTAGTTCACGACACATTAGCTTGTAAGATTGTAAAGAATTTCGTTACTATATATATCCGTATTTCGGAAAATTTACTTTGTCATTATATTTATGTGTATTTATAAAAATATTTAGGGCTATTTCATAATTTCTATTATATATTATTCTTGAATGAGTATAAATTATAATAATTCATTACAAAACTCATATCTTGAGAGTATATGATATCATAATTTGAGGTGTGAAAGAGTTCAAAAAATAAAAATAAAGGAAAAAGTATTAAACATCAGTCTGTGTGAGATTTTCCAAATAGGTAAATAAATATGACAGGTAGAAACAAGGCAAGGCAGTCTTCTCCTGAAAGGGACACATTTAAAATTGGAATAGACACTCTATTGAACTCTTTACAAAATTTTGAGGACAAACCAGACCAAAATATATCATATTTTTTCGAAGAGTTCGAAGAATTAGCCGCAGCGGCACAATTTCCTGATGATTTAAAATTGGTGTTGGCAAAGTCAAAATTTAAAGGTCAAGCGAGAGAGATTCTAAAAAACACAGCCGAATTGCATAAAGCACAAAACTATAACACATTCAAAGAAAATGCGATAACACAATTTAAAAAAGAAAGATCGTTTGCTGACGCTCAGGCGCAATTCATAAACGCAAAACAAACACCCAACCAAACTATTGAAGAATTTACTAAACAATTCAACATTGAGGCACAAAAATACCTTGTCTCGTCAGGACATGAACAAAAGAATGGAGCTAAAGAATTATTAGAAACGATTAAATTAACTAAATACCTTGAAGCACTAAGACCGGACATCTCCTTTGAATTAAAAAAATACCCACCCACAAAGTTTGATGAAGCAGTAAAAAAAGCTAAAAATATCGAAAGTGCTTTGAACAGTAAATGTGCAGGAGAAGTAAACAATTTAACTGAAAATAGCGAAAATAAATTATTCGAGGCACTTCTTAGCATGTCGCAAGAACAAAAATCGGAAATACACCAATTAAAAGAACAAATAAAAGATTTAAAAATTCAAAAAAATGAAAGCGAACATAACAACGCAGAAGTAAATCAGATAACACATAATTTTTGTCATATCTGTAATAAATCCAACCACCAGACACAAAATTGTTATTTCAATCAAAAAAGTGCGAATTTTTTTCAACCAAGGGGAGCGCAAAACAATGTTCGGCCACGATTTCAAAAAAATTATTATCAAAATAATAATTATAGAGGCTTTCAACGATTTCCACAAAATTATGCACAACATTTCCAAGCGCCACAAACACTGGATTTTGCAAGACCTTATCACAATCAAACTAGATTTAATGATATGCAAATTCAAATGCCAAATTGGCAAAATTTGACCCAATCACAAATAGGACCTAATCAAATGTATCCTGGAAATTACAATATGCAAAATATGATTCCAATGCAAAACTTTGATCCAACACAAGGAAACAACACACAAATTGCATATACAGGGCAGCATCAGGGTTTCGCAAATATGCAAAATAGCCAAAATCCTTTGCCGCAAAATAATGAGGGAAATAGGGAACATCAGCCCACAATTACTTTTCCTAACGAAAACAGAGACAGGCGAGGCAGACACAATAATAATAATAGGAACAGACGGCAAAGTCATTTAAACCGGTAAGCGGGCCTACAAAATTGAGAGGAATACAAGCCCGTAGGTCCCGTAACATTGAGAAAAAACAGGGTTATAATATAAAAAATAAATCAAACAAGGAATTAAAAATATTGAAACAAAAACAAACGAAAAAGACAATGATAAAAAAAAATGAGGAAAAAAAAAAGATATAACACAAAAATTGATCGCAAGTTGTAACTCGGAAAAAAACAATGAATTACCAATATGGGACTTAAAAATAAAGAAAGATTTAATTATACCCAGCCTTATTGACAGTGGGGCGAGTATAAGTTTAATATCTCCAGGGGTCTTTGAAAAAATAAAAGGGACGGATATAAAGATTAAATATTTAGCCAATGCTATAAAAATTACAACTTTATCAAACAAATCCATTCCTTTTAAACACTGCGTAAAATTTAAGTTTAGATTTAACAACACTTTCTTAAATGGCACATTTTATGTAACTAAAGATGAATTTGACCGTAATTACAAAATTATTTTAGGATTTCTTAAAAAGTAATAAAATAATCATGGATTTTGAAAATAATACTTTTAAACTCAATAATTCAATTATACAATTAAACCCCAATGAAAATCAAATTACGGAGGTGAATAAAATTAAGCCCGTACAACAAAATGATGACGTTCAAACAATACCAAAACAAATCAAATCCTATCAACACAATAACATTCCGAAAATTAATACACGAGTATTTGTAAAGAAAAGCATTACTTTGAGACCTAGAGAATCGAAATTAGTAAATTTAATTTTTGATGGGAAATTAAGAAACAAGCAACAATTTTTTTTCCAACCTAAATATAACAACAGGAAATTAGTAATCCAAAATTCAGTTCATGAAAACAAGGAAACAGAAAATAATTCATTCACAATATTAGTACAAAATAAATCGAAAACGTATTTGAGACTTCATAAGGATCAGGAAATGGGAAAAATTACCACTGATTTTTTTATAAAAAAACAAAATAAACCAAATACTGATAATATTTACGAAGTAAATAACTTAAATATCACACAAATTAGAGAATTACGAAAAAAAGAACTTTCAGAGAAGGATTTTAAAATAGATCACTTAACACCGAAGGTACAAAAAGAAGTATTGAAAATTTTAATGAGACATGCTACTGCTTTCAGCAAATCATACAAAACTCTAGGAGAAACGGACGTAATAAAACCGAATTTTAAATTAATGCATGACTTTCCTATACAAACGAAACCATTCAAATTAGCGCATGATGTAAAAAAATTCGCGGAGAAAGAAATTCAAGATTTATTGGATGCAGGTATCATAGAGCCTACGAACTCAAGTTATGCTTTCCCAGTAATTTTCGTAAAAAAAAATTCTACGTCAAAAACCAATGATCAAAACTTAATAAAACTTAGAATGGCTATAGATTTTAGAGCTCTTAACGATATATTAGAAAGCGATCCGTATCCAGTCCCTAACACAAAGAGTATTTTACAAAGCATCGCTGGAAAAAAAATATTTACAGTTCTAGATTTACATTCTGCATTTTTTCAAATCAAATTACAAGAGCAGGACAAGCATAAACTAGCATTTATCACGGAGGATAACCATTTTCAAATAACACGAATGCCATTCGGAACTAAAATCTCAACAAATATATTTGCTCGTCTAATCGATATAGTTTTAGGTGATTTAAAAAAGAAATATAACATTCAATACTTTATTGATGACATTTTACTTGCCGCTGATAATATACAACAAATGCACACATTACTAGAAGAAGTACTAACACAATTAGAAAAATTCAATCTCACAATTGAACCAGCTAAAATAAAACTATACATGCAAGAAATAGACTTTCTGGGATACAAAATTAGTGAAAAAGGATATGCACCCTCAGAAAAAAATATAAAAAAAATAACAAGCTTTGCAGTCCCTACATCTCAGAAAACAGTGCGAGCATTCATTGGATTATGCACGTATTTTAAATCAACTATAAACAATTATGCAGAAATTATAGCGCCACTGACAGATCTCACTAAAGCGAATACAAAATTCAAATGGAATGACAAAGCACAGGAATCATTTGAAAAAATACAAAAAATTATCATGGAACAACCTACCATACATCCCCCAGATTTTAATAAAGATTTCTATATAATTACAGACGGATCAAAAATTGCAACATCAGGTATACTCGCGCAAAAACAAGGAGATAAAATGATACCAATTGAATTTACAGGCAGAAAATTAAAAGAATCGGAAAAGAGATATCCAAGCATGCAGATAGAGCTTTTGGCAATATACGAAACTATAACTTATTTTAGAAACATTTTATTAGGAAGAAAATTTTTTCTCCTAACAGATTCAAAAGCATTAACATACCACTTACACTTGGAAAAACAGCCGGAAATTGTAGCACGATGGTTACTTAAGCTACAGGATTATGATTTTGAAGTATCGCACATTGAAGGTATTCATAACCCAGCAGATTTCTGTAGTAGAGAAACAAATGCCTTAACTATAGCGGACGATTTAAACAAACATCTTTTTGCGGTAAATAAAAATTTGAATGCAGACAATATAAAAAAAGAACAATTAAAAGACCCTAAATTAAACGAAATTATTCAAGCTTTACAACAACAAAAAAAAGCAAAAAAATATGAAAAATACAATTTAAATAAAGAAGGAATATTAATTCTAAGAAAATCACGAAATTCAAATAATGATGATTTATATATTGCGCCACAGAATTTAAAAGAAGATATTATAAAAAGCGCACATGTCCCACACTTCGCTTTTCTAAAAACCTATGGCATAATAAAAGAAAGATTTTTTTGGTATAGAATGTATCAAGAGATAAAACAATTCTGTGCGAAATGTATAACATGCAATACATTTAAACAGCATAAAACGATAAAAATTCCACTGAAAACGATGGATAAAAATTACATACCTGGTCATAAATTAACTATTGACGTAGTAGGAAGTTTGGTTACATCTCTAAATAGGAATAAATTTGTTTTAACTATTGTCGATACAGCATCTCGCTTCCTACAAGCATTTCCACTTAGATCGACAGATACTAAGGTTATAATCAACGCATTAAATGGTTACTTCAGTACTTTTGGATTAGCGAAATATATCTCTACAGACAACGGAGCTTATTTTAAATCGAAGGATTTCAAAGATTATATGACAAATTTAAATATTGAACTAATACCTTCGTCGGTGTACCACCCGGAATCGCAATCTGTACTTGAACGAATACACCGGGATTTAAAAGCTTCCATAGCCTCTATGTGTAATAAAACTTACGAATGGGATATAAAACTTCCATATTTCGTACTTATGCATAATTCAACTGTACATAGAATAACAAAATTTTCTCCAAGCATGTTATTTTTCGGTAGAGAGATAAAAACGCCATTCACGAATTTTGAAGCGCGTAATATGGATTCTTACAGTACATATGTACAGAATAAGCTCAAACATATGCACGATATAAGATATGAAGTTATGAAGAATCAAGAAAAGGCGGATTTGGAACTGAATAAGAATTCGCAGTTAAAACACAAAGAATTAAAATTGGGTGACGAGGTCTACATGAAAATGCTGAGAAAACCTAAGGCATTACATCAGAAATTTTCAGGCCCATATTATATTGAGAGAATTTTCAGAAATGATAACTACCTCATAAAGAACAAACATAGGCCAGATCTGAGACCTATTAGAATTCATATTTCTAAATTATTTGCGCCCAATGTGGCAAACAGAACAGAAAACAAGTAATCATTCCTTAGAAAATAAGTGTAAAAAAAAAAAAAATAATAATAATAATAATAATAATAAAACAAAATTAAATAAATAAAATTCAAAAAAAAAAAAAAAAAAAAAATTTTTTAGACTTCAAGAATTTATTAAAATTGTTTTAAGCGTCTACTGAAACCGTCAAAATCTTTTAAATATACCGTATTTAACATATCAGCCAAACTTAAAAAAATTTTTACAATTAAACACAGAAAATTCTAAAAAATGTTCGAATCTTGCAAATTACATACAAAATTAACGTTATATAAAAAAAAAAAAAAAAAAAAAAAAAAAAAAACGGAGCTATATTATGGTCTCATACGAAATATGTTTCGTACTTCCCGGGATGTGAGTATTTATTGCTGGTCGATAACTTGCATGGTATGGAAAATATTTTTTAGTAGACTATACATAGACAAAATATATATATAACAGAGACAAATAAATATTAAAAATAGGCATTACATGAATAGTCGTAATATATTACCTAATATAAAAATAAACTAGATTCAAACAAAATATATATACATATATATAAAAATTATATTTACGAATTTTTCATAACACGGTATGTTATACAAAAAGGAAAATGAAGATAGAAAACGTTTCAGAACAATAATACAATGGGATCGTGAAATAATGTATGATAAAAATAAAAACGGGAATGAAAATGAAGTCATAAACAGTAGCATGAACAGTAGTGAATTCTAGTGAGAATGCGTCTCAGTAGGAAATTCGAGCGAATAATATAGGTATCGCGGAGGTGAATATGTTTATATACATATTATATTTGGCAGTTTTCAAAGGCCAACACATTGCAATGATGATTTTCTCACATTTAATGTATTTGTGTATGTTATTTCAATTTTTGTATTACTATGTCCATTTGTCATTACATGTATATATTTATAATAATGGTATGGTATTCTTGCACATCTTTTAATTTTAAGTGATTAGATTATAAATCTGTATATATATTATAGCTTATTTTTGGATAGAATAATTTTTTTTTCTTAAAGTAAGAGGGGATAAGCTTGTCGTAAAGAAATGTCACGACATCGCTTAGAATAAAATAAAATAAAAGAAAAGAAAAAACAAAGAGAGAGAAAGAATAATAATAAATAAATAAATAAATAAATAAATAAATAAATAAATAATCTAGAAAGAGATAGAAAATGAAATGATATTAATGTATATAAAAGTATTAAAATAAATTTTTATTTTAGCTTTCGTAAACAAGAAATGATAACAATAATATGTGTTGTTTGTTCGGAAGTTTTATTATACTATAAGCTCTCCTTTAGTCAAAGCCTGGGTATAGCAAAATCACATGAACGAAGGGATTTTCTCACCATTAGTTACAAAAGGAACAAATGTTTACGAGAAGCAATAAAACCTAGAGTCGCCATTCGTGACATTAACGTACACAAGCAACAATGAGAGATTTACAATCAAATTTATTACTCCCGTGTGTGGTCCAGTTGGGGTCGCCGGTTCGGAATTGTAGCTCCGGCAATAAATAATGGAGAAACAATGTCTAAAAATCCAACCCCGTTTCTTTTACTTGACCAATGGACAGCGAAACATATTCAAAGCCAATTGGAGTCCGAATTTTATACCCAATGGGGTCAAAGGGGGCGTACAGGCCCTGAAAAGAAAACCCCACATGAGTCAGTGCAGTTTTGGAATTGAAAGTGTAAAAGTAAAAAAAGATTTTTTTTCTCTCTGCTGCGAGTTTCCCGCTAAGATGAGAGGGGAAAGAGGAAATCGAAATAATCCGTGTCGTCGGAAGATGTGATCTTATGCCTCCCGGACGAAGTGATGAGAAGCGACGCTATGCTCTGCACATAGAGAACGAATCGTCGACTGATTTCCAATTCAAAAAGGAACACCTGAGTATTGCTGAGCGGACTATTTTTCATCGGATGATTTCTAAGTATTGCTGAGTGGAATTCATTTCTGCAAAACAAAAAAAAAATTTGCCTGAAACTCCCAGTGAAATTTGAAAGTGCTTATTAGTGTGAAAAGGACCATACGTCTAACTGATGATTGGAAAGTGCGCAAAATTTGAAAAGTTGCAAACTATTTGTGTTAATAAAAAAAAAAAAAAAAAAATGCCTTGGAACTCAGCACCTGGATTTAATTGTGTCAGTGTACTGATGAACTGTATGGACAGCTATAAGCCAACGACGACCAATACCAGGAACATACTTGTAAGGTGAGAAAATTTCATTGTTCATGTGACTGGCCAATTTATTTTATTGATATAATGTGGTGTTAAAATTTTGGTTTTTGAAATTTGATTACTTAAAATTTGATTATTTTAAAATTTTAAAATTATTATTATCTTTGGGGCTCAAAATTATCAGAATTTAATGCTCAAACTTAATTAATAGTAAAATGAATAAATAAATAAATTAATAATACCAGTAAAATAATACTAATAATATGAACGAAGGACTTGATTTGATAAAATATGAAATTTTGGGGCTTTGCCTATAAGTTGTGTCGTGAACTTTAGTGTTATGAGCTGTGAGGATAGCAGAACAATAGGAAATGAATAAATAAACAAACAAAAAAAAAAAAAAATGAAATAAAATATATTGTATATTTCACTATAACCATATTTCAGTAGTTATTGCCTTGCATATTATATTTTTATAGTGTTTGCATGATGCCAATTTATATGTTTTAATAAAATTTGTATATATGTACCTATTCTTGTCTTTATTCCAGTTTTCTCCTTTTATGTATTTTAAGGTAATTTCTAGATGCAGATTAGGGAATGTTAACATTAAAATTTGTAGATTAATATCTCAAGTATTTTATTGACTCATCAATCCCAATTTTCACAAATTCATACGTTAAATAAGGCGATCCTAATGTTATTGCAAAATGTTAATTTTATGTATGATATTAAGGAATTAATTTCAGTAAATTAATAATATCCGATCTTCGTTCACAACGCCGAAGGGATATTATTTTCATTTGTCTTCGTACTAACCACGTCACGTTTGCGTACCTAGTAGGAGGTGTTTATTTTCGTCACCACACTCAGTTTTTTTTTTTTTTTTTAAGGGGGGGGGGGATTTATATTTACCGTAATACGGCATTTATGTAAGCTTATAACATATCGCAAAATTTTCGGAGAATTTTCAATATAGATTGAGGGAGATTTTGGGAGTAAAAAATCCCTGGTGTTTAGTTCGATGTATTAAAACTATTTTGCTCATTTCCACAATTAACATAATATCTATGTTTTATTGCAATTACTTTCAGTTTCAAACGATTAAATTCATAATATAAAAGCAATACGAAAATTCATAACTCACTAGTCAAATTTACTATACTTGCTAAGTCAGCAGAGATAGAAGATTAGCTGATCCAGTAAAAAGATTTTCGAATGATGAAAAGAACAAATATTAATGGAAGAAACGGAATAAGGAAATCAAAGCTGAAACAATTGTTGAGATTTTCACTTCAGGGGGACAGAATTAGCTGAGTACTAAAACATTTAACAAAAGATAACGAAGTTTTTCCAAAGAACAAAATAAATCGATGAATATATCCTTAAAAAAGATAAAGCCATGCATATAAAGTTATAATTATTTTTATTCGTTCATTATGCGATCGATAATAAATTACTGGTTCACATTTCTATTCTTTGACTATAAAAACAACGGAGAACATTTATTTTAACTGGAATTATTCTATTCTTATTGCTAATGTTCTGTTAATCTGAAAAGGAACGAGGTGCCCCTTAAAATACCGTATTTACCAAGGGTGTAGTCGTAAAAATAACAGAGGATACATATTCTAAGCAGAGGGTATACTCACAAGGCAGTGAGTATACTCTAGAGTGTGTATACTATAACATTCTTGAGAAGCAGAGGATATACGGTGCTCCTTTAAAAAATCCAGAAAGTATGCGGCGTATACCTCCATATATCCCCCACTACATCCCTGGTATTTACTCGTGTATAACGCACACCCCCGAACATTACAAGAAAAATGGCGTTTTTTTAATCTCGTATTATAACAGGGCTTGAAATTCAATTTTTCGAAGGAGGGGAGTCTCCCTACCAACATTTATAAATGGAGGGGAGTTTGGCTGTTTGGTAGGGAGAAAAAATGTTTAAAACCCTCCATTATTTTATGTGCTATTTAAAGAATTACCAGAATACAGACATAAAAAATATCACTGAAGCAATTTTTATCAACAATTCAGAATAATTATGCGAAATGTGTAAAAAAAACTTTTATATTGTCTAGTTTTTACTCGCGGTAAATTCCCTCCCGGAGCTAATTATTTTTGTCACAGGTCTAATTATTGTTTTAATAATAATTAATAAAATTTATATTTATAATTAATTGTTATAACCAATATTATTTTTCTGTATATTAAATGTGCAAGATACAAATTTAATCATAAAAAATTACTTATTCTAGTGTAGAAAATAAGAAGTATCACTATTGTTTGCATTTCTTTAAAAAATGGGCAAGTCAAATTCATTGAAAGAGACTTTCTTAAAATATGAATACTTTGTTGAGTAAAGGGATACTTTTTGTTTAATGAATGGCTGCTTTCAGGAATCAGGGCCATCGCTAAGACTTTTTATTGGTGGGGGAGAAGACCTTAAATTGCCAAGTCAAATTTTCATATTTGCCAACTCGTTTTATAATTTTTCCAAGTTACCACACTTAGAAAATGTAATACAGTTCTCATTTGTAAAAAGTTTAATAATATTTCCAATTAGAGTTGTAACTTTTGCAAATTCTATCAAAAATAGAAAATGTACTACAATTTTTATTAAAATTTTAATTAAATTTGCCAAGTGTAACAACATTTGGGGGGGAAGGCTCCCCCCCTGTCCCCTCCCTTAGCGATGCCCCTGTCAGGAATTGCACTCACTCAGAAAGATTTGGAGCTGTCAGAAACCGATCAGAAAAAAAAATATATTGAAGCAGGAAAATTAGTTTGTTGAACAGAAAAATGAACTCCCCGTAATAATATTTTTGGGGGGAGGAAGGGAAGAGAGGTTCCCTTTGACGAAAGTTGCATTTTTTCGCTATCTTTTGATGAAATTTGCCGTTTTTTCGTGAATTTTATGAGGAAATTTGCCGTTTTTTCGCGATCTTTTGATGAAATCTGATGTTTTATCGCGATTTTTTTTACGGAAATTGCCGTTTTTAACGATATTTTCGGAAAATTTTGTTATTTATAGTGAATCTTTTTTCGAAATTTGTCGTTTTTCGCGATTTTTGACGTTTTTTTCGTGAATTTTCTGAGGAAATTAGCCGTTTTTTCGCGATCTTTTAATGAAATCTGATGTTTTATCGCGATTTTTTTTTACGAAAATTGCCGTTTTTCGTGATATTTTGGGGGAAATTTGTTGTTTATAGTGAATCTTTTGTCGAAATTTGTCGTTTTTCGCGATTTTTGGACGAAATTTGACGGGTTTTTTTCGTGAATTTTCTGAGGAAATTTGCCATTTTTTCGCGATCTTTTGATGAAATCTGATGTTTTATCGCGATTTTAGGACGAAATTTGACGTTTTTTCGCGACCTTTTTGACGAAAACTGCCGTTTTACAGAATTCTGCCACGAAATTAGGCATTCTTTCGACGAATCTTTTGACGAAATTTGCCGAAAATTAGTCGTCTTTTCACGATCTTTTAACAATATTTGCCGTTTTTAGCAAACTTTTACGAAATCACGCGTCTTGTGAAACGTGTAATGGCTATCAATAAATAAAAAACTTTGTTAAATCACCATAAAAAGAAAAATTAAACAGGACGCGTTTCGAGCTGCAAAATTACCGCCGCTCGTCATCAGCTGATCCAAACACGTGTCACAACGGACAGAGTGGAATTAATTTTTCTTTTTATGGTGATTTAACAAAGTTTTTTATTTATTGATATATATTTATCGCCAGTATTTTCGGTGTTTCTCAATATCGTGTAATAGCTGTTTCTTTTGTGTGTCATCTCCGATCTTTTGCGTAATTTACGCGCAATAGCGTGTCCGCGGCATCAGTTTCATAATTTTTGGAATTGAATGCGTTTTAACCATGTTTCATATTAAACTATTGTAATAACTTCATTTTATGCTAAGGAAAGAATATGATGGAAAATTCGAGTGTATAACTAGTGCAATATTAAATATCATGTTAGCTTCATATGTGCAAATAGAATGCGCGAGAATTGAAACATTTTAATGACGATTTAGTATTTCTGCAAGAATTTCATTTGGATTTTAGGAACAGAAATTCATTTAGTGACATTGGATTCCAGTGGAGGCTCAAGATGTTTAGGAGGACTGAGGTCCCCTCTAGCACCCTCATAGCTACGGTCTAAGTGAATGATGGAGTGGGTGGTGGCAATGAGAATTGCTAATTAGTGTTTAAATTATGTCTAGCACTGTTGTATAAAAAAAATGCAGTAATGCCTCGATTAATTAAGATTTTCCTTGCTTTAATGTCTTCTTTCAATGTTTCTTGACTCGTGTATATCGTACGATTATATCCAGAAGAAAAAAATTATTCCGTGTATAACGCGCACCTAGAAGTTTTGCCCCTTTATTGGGAAAAAAAGTACGCGTTATAGACGAGTAAATACAGTATATAAAACAAATTTCATAATTAACTAGTATGCTGTAGCCATAACAAATATATAATAGTATGTAAAACACATTTTTTTCGCAATATTATTTCTTATTAAAATGCATTAATTGAAATACTTTCATTGTTAGATGATCTCAAACTAGCTATTTTTATTTATTTATTTATTTATTTATTTTAACATTTTCTTTTCAATTTTGAAAATTTTTAGTGATTTTTTTTTTTTTTTTTTTTTTTTTTTTTTTCAAAACGGTGGTAATCTAATTACTTCCTGTATCACGGAGAAAAAGGGGAATAATGTATAATGTAATTATGAAAAAAAAAAAAAAAAGGATAATTTTAGTTTATTGATGTCATTTACTCATTACAGTTTTTTTTTTTTTTTTTTTTTTTTTTTAATTTAACTTTCCACAGAAAATAACGTCACTAGAAAAAGAAAAAAAAAACAGCATTTTTTCTTATGAAGCTGCTACATTTTAATATTTTGTTTTTATTCCACTGATGCCCAGCTTGAGACACTAGGATGCGAAAAGGAATGCCTCTCATGTTTTGAATTGATGATGACTGATAATTATAAACAGTAAAGCTCATAGCAATAAATAAATAGCGTGGCATGTCAGCCGATGCAGCTCAAATCAATGACTAAATATTGAAAATTTCTGAAGGAGGGAAAGAGATGTTTGGAACACAGATTTGGTCGAGTTTCGGTACGGCCGAATTTTAAGCAACATTTTTGCCTAAAACGAATTTTCGGTCGATCTCAAATTATGTAGTTATGCTCCCCGAAACCCAATATTGAGTTTTTTATTGTAGTTGTTATTATTAGATTTGTTGTATTGTTATTTATGAAATTTTTAAGATTCGATGCGATTTTTCTAAAGATTCAATTGTTTATCCCAATAAATAAATTTTGTCATTTTTTCATAAAGTTCACACGAAATTAATACAAGAATTTTTTAATAATTCGGTTTTTTTTTTTTTTTTTTACTGTGTGTGTGTGTGTGTTTTGTGGCGATTTTTTGATATATGTAAAAAGAATTCGGCTGGAAATTTTCCTGCTTTATGCATAGCAAAATTTGTTTCCTGAGATTTTTTAATATTAGTGATATTTAAGTGTTCTTTGGAGTGAAAAGTTCATTCGATTCCAGCAGCAATTTTTTGTCATTAGTAAAAGGAATTTAATTTCAAAATGTTATCCCATACTAGTAAATTCTGTGCCTCTACGATTTTTGAATTTTAGCAATTTTAAAGGAGATCTATAATACGATCTTTAGCATTTTTTCTAGTTTTTCGGACGATTTTTTCACGGGAACTGACTTTAAACATTTAGTCGAATATAGTAATTTTTTTCCGATACGAGCGATAATTTTTAGCTATTTTTAATGTTTGACGTTGATTTTTTGACATTCCTATAAGAAATTTTGTTTCAGACTTTTATCCTAATATGAATTTGATTTCAAACTGTTAACCTAATATGGTAAATTTTCTTTTGCGTAATTTTTCACTTTTTTAGTGCTTTTTTCCGGATTTCGTGGCGACTTTTGGCGTTTGTAAAATAATTCGATTTCAAACTGTTAGCCTAATAAGTAAATTTCCTCTTGAGCAATTTTTTACCGAGCTCTACAGTGATTTTTTTCTGACATTCGGAAAACGAATTTGTTTTTAAACTTTCGACCTAACAGGGTTGGAAAGTTTCTGACAGCGTGACGGTTTTATCCGGTTTTAACCGTCATATCAAAACTCCCTTTTTGACAATGGCTGTAAAAAACTGTTTAAAATTATTTTTACAACATTAAATTTACAATTTTCATATCAATTGTAGGTACTTGAGTAAACTTTTTAACAGTTTTAGACATTAAAAACCATATATGCTGGAAAAAAAAAAACTCAAAACTTGTTTTTGGTTCAACAAGTTGCTTAGAAAATAAAAAATGATTGTATAAGCTATAAATAATAAAATTAAAAATAATTTAAAATATTGTTACAGTTACATTAAAAATATAAACTAATCTAAATACTTTAATTTTTTAAAATGAAAGTACTTGGTAAAAATACTTTATAATTTAATGTTAATTACATGTAAGGTATAATAGTCCATGTCAATTCAGGTTGTCCATTTTTTTTTTTTTTTTTTTTTTTTGCTGTTGGTTAATGCTACTGAGTACTTACTGCTTTCCTTGTAACTTCCACTTTTGATTTGTAGAAGTTATAGAAACAAATGTAAAATTTTGCCATATATTTTACCAGTTTCCTGCATGATAGTCACACATTGATCCCCGGAAATCAAAATCTAGTGTTCTTTGACGTAGAATTTTATTTCTGAACCCTTTCAGGCGCGGACAAATTCTGTTACTAGTAAAATGAGAAATTATCGGTTAACACCGGAATTTACAAATGACTTTTTAAGAAATCAAGAACTCCTTAATTTAAGCTTTTATTGTAAAAGCAAGATTTTATTAAAATATTATTGGTGCCAATTGGAAGTTTGGAATTAAAATTGGAAAGGGTTACTGTGCCGGAAAGGGTTAAGAAATATAAGAAACAGACAGCGTTAAAAAATAGCTTACTCTCCCCCCCACAAAAAAAAAAAAATAAATAAAATATGTGTAAGTTTCAAAGCATATTACTTCTTCTTAGAACTGGAATTAGAAATTCAATGAACTAAAATTTTTTTGAAGTTGCTGAGTTGAAGGTCTTTATTTTGTTGTTGTTTTAGAGATCTTTGTTGGACAAATTAAATTTCTTCTTTCTTGATATTCAAAGTTTGTGCAATATAGATACGCCCATCACTATGATATTAATAAATGTTTTCTTCATTCTAAATTCAATCATACATAATTAATTCAATGATATCCCATGAAAGGTAGTGATTCTAGGTTGTCCTGGCGATTACGTTCTTTTTAAAATGGATTCGTATTGCTTCCATATTACTGAATTTAACATATAGAAACATAATAAATTTTGTATTCATGCCTGTTTGCCCAAGAGTGTAACACTTATTGCACCAAGATCTAAATATTTATAGAACTAGTTTCAGTACGATTACGAATGCACCTCATTTACCATGTTTGACGTGCAATTTCTAACTTGTTTAGGATATGTAGTAGGCTACATATGGTACAAATAAAGAAAATTCAGAGACTTTTACTGGAACTGTTAAGGGTGTTCTTAACTGCTCCGCTTAACAAGCGCAAAACGATTTGACACATTTACAAATTCACTTTTAACAGAAAGTTATAAAATTGGAATGCCAGAGCCAGACTATGGTAGCGATTTTGAATGGAATTTAATTTTCCATTTAATAATAATTAAATTACCTATCTAGTTCTAAGCTATTTCGATCATGTGATCACCGTTTTTCTCCTGCTTTTCTGCTTTCCTCGGGAAATGTGCTCCAAAACGTCAACTTTGAAGGCTTCTTGTGAAAGATCTATTGTGTTTTTTAAAAAACAGAAAATTGAGTGCAATTAGACAGTTTCTGAATAACAATACCTGCTATTTTCATGGATTTCCACACAAAAATAAAGCATGTGTCAGAAAGTTGCCCTTTTTGATTTAAAAACACCTTTAATATACAGTTACTGTAAAATTCTCTGAATTTTTTAATTGTTTCTAAAACTTGTTAAACTCAAAAATAGAAGTTCTCTTTTACAGTGAAGGTGTAACCATGAGGTACCATCTCTTTTACAGTGAAAGTATAAAAAAGATGGTACCTCATGGTATTAACAGTAAAAAAAATATATATATAAATAAAAATCACATTTTTAAAATTGGCATTTTTGAGAAAAAAAATATTTTTTTATTTAAAAAAGTTTTGTTTAGAAAGCTGCAGCAAAAAAAAAAATAAATACATATTTTGAAATGGAGCATATTTTTTTAAAAAGAAAAATAATACCTTAAAAAAAACTACAACAAAATATCTTGCACCGTTCCAGAGATACAGCACTTTTTATCGAAAATCGCGAATGGGAAATGGTGCCCGGGATGCCATCTTTGGCACCCTGTATCTCGAGCTAGGAATTTTTTTGGACAAAACAAAAATAAACAAGTATCTCAATTTTAACATACATTAAATTCAAAAACATCTGAGACTATTAAGGTAACCCCCCCCCTGCCTGAACTGTCTCTAAATATACTCTATATATTATTGCTTTTATTTTAGTCTTATTCTAAGACTTTTCCAGAAAAAATGATTAAGGCTAGACTTACAGCTAAAAACTTGAAATGATATGTTCAAAAAATAATTTAAAAAATAAAATTTGATGTAAACAAATTTTTCTGAATCAAACTGAAACTAACATAATAAAATTAAGGTAAACCTGCCTATGTGTGTAAATATTGAAATTAACAAACCACCTTCTTTTAAGTTATTGATTTAAATAATGTTTAAATGTATTGATTTAAAATTATAATTCATTTAATTATTCAGAGAAAATTTTTATTGCAAGTGTGGTTTATATATAATGCTTATGTAAAAAAAAAAACATTTTTAGAATCATTGAAAATCTAGGTAGGTTATTGTCAATCATTGAATTAACAGGCCACTTTAGCTTTTTATACAAGTTTTTTAACTATTCGGAAAACAATTGTTGTCCTCAGTAGAGATTTGGGAAATCTGAAGTATATCTGAATCTTTTTATTTTCTTAATTCCGCAACTTATTTTTCGTTCTCTATTTTTTTTTTTTTTTTTGGTCATTATGGCAACAATTAATAAAAACTTAAAACAAAACAAAAAAAAAAAAAATGAAAACAAATTGTGATAAAGATTTTAAACAAATTTCATTTAAAAGCGAATTTTTTTCTCTAAAGAATGGTGTAAAAATTTAAAATGTGGGATGTTAGAAGTTTAAAAATTTGCAGTTTTGAAAATTGTAAAATTGAAATTTCATTTAATTTTTTTTTATGTTGGGTCCAGGAATATTAATGTTTAATCCATGTTGTATGTAATATGAGTGAATCTGATACACTACATCAAATAAAAATGCACATTTTAAACAGGTTAAAGTTGTATATCTGGATCATTCCAAAAATAAAGCACCCTTTTCGTGTCTGACATTTTCTATTGTTATACTTTCTAAAACTTCGTTTCAAAATTAAATTTAAATATAGAAAAATATATTTAAAAGATGTGTTCCTTTAATGCAATTTTTAAATTTGAGATAAATTCCACTTATTAATATGCAAATAACTTTCTTAATTGTGTCCTGTAAAAAGCCATGTCCTAACAACAGTTTTTGATTTTTAAACCCTATTTTTTTACTATATGTATCGTTTAAGTTATCTTTCAGGATGATTTATATGTCTTTTAATCTTTATATTATCCCTACATAATTTAAATATTTTTTGTAAATATTTTTTTCATTTTATAAGAAAAATTCATGTGTCCCCTAATTTTTATCCCCCGTGTTACTGCCACCTTTTTCTTAATACAAAAATAAGAATTTGCAACCTAAATGCTGTTAACAGTAGTCATTCATGTACTTTTAGAGTTGGCATTTATCCTAGGTAGTCATTTTCCTCAATTGTTAAATTTTGAAGAATATTATCTAAGCAAAGGTGATTTTTGAAGGTAGGTGTGTTTTTCATGAGTCCCCTGTGTTACTATTGATTTATTTTGATTAATTATTAATTTTTTAGTTTATTGGCATTGAAATTGTAAGTTTTGGTTAAAAAAAAAAATTCCATCTAATTTTGCATTGTTTCTATGAAAATAGTAGTACATGGATGATAATTTATTTCATTTTGTCTCCTGTGTTACTATGATGTTGGTAACCATGTTGTTAAGGGCAGAGCCCGATCAAGCTGAAGGTGGGCCCCCCCCTACCTACTCATTTTCGGCAATACTTTCACAAAAAAGAAGGTTTATTTGACGAGTTGACAAAGATGTTTGGGTGAAAAATGCCTAGGTTAAAAGCTTCTAAAAATTTTATTGAGTTATTCAGAATATTTAAATTTTGTGTTTCATATTTTAGTAAACAATATTATTTGAAAAGTATTTGATTAAGGGGGGAAAATCAGCCACATAATTTGTGGGCCCAGGGCCAAGGTTCTGGAGGACCGTGCATTAATCAGGCCCTGGTTAAGTTACAAAAAAAAAAAAAAAAAAAAAAAAAACAAGTTTAAAAATGAAATGCAACAGAATATCCTGTTTTTTAATGCATTTGTTGATATATATCAGAAATACATTTTTAATTAATACATAAGTACACTTTTAAGATTATTAAATTTTTTATGTTAAATTAGGATGTCCCCTTTGTTACTTTATTGTCCCCTGTGTTACTGACATTTCCTTTATCAGAACAAGAGAGAAAACACTTTCTTCTGAATCAATTTTATAATATGCACTGGCTAATATATATGAACAAGTTTTACTATAATTTTATGATATTAGAATATTTTTTTACCAAGTTATATAAAGTTTTTTACAGGGAGAATTGAAAAAAAGAGAAACACAGGAGACATAATATGCCTATGTCATGTAAAAATAAATACATAAACAAAAAACTAGATGGTAATGTAAAAGAACATTTATATCAAAGTGTTAATATTGTTATGAAAATTAGCCAAATCGCTTCTCAAACTTGAAAAAAAAAAAAATGACCAAACCAATCTGGATTAACGGGGTCTGAATTAGCGAGGTTCTACTGTACTAAATTATAATATTTTCTTATTTAGGCAATATTATTCTTTAGTAACTAGTAAGGGTCCTTTTTTCTAAAATGAATTATTTTTGTACAGAGAAAAACAATCTTCTTTATAGAACAGTCTTTAATTTTGCTTTTTTTATTATTGAAAATATTAATATCTAAAACAAAATTATACTGATTTTGCTTTATCCAGTTTCAAATATTCTTAAAATTATTTAATTGATAAAATTTCCACTATAATGAATCGTGTGGCCAAAAGTGGTACATCATGTTGTACCTTTTTTGGCCACCTATGGCCAAAACTGGTACATATAGCCAGCGCTAAAACTTGCCTTTTTTGCACCCAGGGCAAACATGGATTTTGGCACCCCACCCCCCACATATATGCATTCTTTATAACAAACACACCGAAGAAAATCTTAATTTGGTGCCCCCTTCACCTTCTGTTCTGTTGGCGCCCGGTGCACGTGTCCCCTCTAGTTTCGGCCTTGCATATAGCAAATTTAAAGAACCAGTTTTGGCCATCCACCATTAAGCTGTTAAAATAATTAATTTAAATGTGAAATTGGTATACAGAGAAAGCTTACCTCAAAAAATATTGTAATAATTTGTTTCAAATTAAAGTCCGATAAGTGCCTAATATTAAAAGATTTTGAAAACTTGTTAGCTTAACAAAAATCTTAGTATGTGTGAGCACACACTGCAGTTTTACACTTTTTTTTTTTTTTTTGGAATCCATATTTTGTCAAAAAATAAACAAATGGGATTATAAATGATAAAAGAATGTTTGCTTAAGGTGTAAGAATTCATATAATTTGTTATCATCAATTCACAGCTTAAATACTGGACAAATAAATCCAGTGTGGCCAAAACTGGTACAGTGGCAAAAACCGGGGCATCCACCCTAAGTAACAAAACAGCAAATATAAAAAATCACAATAAATCATAAATATTTATACTTATACAGACATATTGCATGCATGCAGTTGTATCATTTAATCATCACATTTCACTGAAATCTTTAATATTTCCCATTTTATTCGCCTAACAATTGCTATAAACTTATTAAACGGATTTTCTCCTTGGCACACATGTGCAAAGCCAAATTGGCAGGGGAAAAAGCACATTCAAATGTGGTGTGTATATGGCATCTGTGCCATTACAGGGCTTTAATTTCAAGTCAGGATGGCGGGATTCCCACCCTACATTTTGAAATCCCGCCCAAAAAAATAAAGTGGGCGGGAGTAGAGATGGGAATGCTCAGAAAAAAACCCGGAAAAATTGGGAAAAAAACCGGTTTTTTTCCGAAGGCTAATAATATAGTGAAAATTTTGTAATAGCTACATTCTCATACTTTTTATTTTATTTATTTTTATGTTGAGTGTCTCACATGAAAATTTTAATGTGGATAATCTGATTTCTAAGCAGAAATCTGTTTGAGAAGACTTGAAAGGATCCTTCAATTTTTTTTCTTGTTTGAAACACAAGATCCTTTGCAAAATTTTTCTTGTAAATAGGCATTTCAGAAAAAGTTTAATCCACAAATTGAATCTTTCGCAAGTGCAGTGATTGAGGAAAAAAAAATCTCATGCCATACAGCAGCTGAATCTTATTAAATTGCATATATGTATGTAAATAACCTTATTAAAAATGTCTAAATAGGAACCTAAATATAGTAATAATATCTTATTCAAAAATTCTGAATATATTTTGTACAAGCTTATAAAAAAGTTCACAATTTCACAAAAACTAACCTAGATATGTAATTAAATGCAACTTCTCTTTTTAAAAATTAATTCCTGTGTAAAATTATTGCAATAATATGCCGATTAATGGAAATGATAAAATTAAAAATTCAACGTAAAATTTTGAAGTATGCATTTATTACTTTAATCTATCTTTTTAGGAAGTAAGTGTTGAATTCGTGAAAAATTTGACTTCCAGTTTTTGGTGTATTTAAATGTTTTAGAAGGTTCTGAACACATTTTGATGGTTTTCTGGAAAATATCTGTCACTCTGTGAGTCTGTATGTGGCAAATTTTATGGACACTCTATCTCAAGAACTGATGCACATAATTTCACAAAACTTTAGATTCAGTTACACCTTGATATAAACTCAAAATGTTTATTCATTAGTGTATATCGCCAAACAGATGGCGCTGCTATACTGCATTATTCATAATTTCCTCAATAGTTCTCTCTCAAACTAATGTATGTATTTTTATAAAATTTCAGATTAAGTTAATCTTTGACATAACTTCGTGCTCATTACTTTTTGGTGTAAATTGCTCAACAGATGACACTGCTATGCTGCATTATTCATGATTATCGCAATAGCTTTACCTCAAGGACGATTTTTTTTTAAATCAAACTACAGCTTCAGACAGTTTCTGATATATATTATTGTTGTTTAGTTTTTGGTGTAAATTGCCCTATAGGTGGCACTACTATGCTGCATTTTTCAAGATTTCAATATAGCTGATTAATTGATTGTTTTTTCAAGGTGTTGAATCTAAAATTGACCTCCATAATGTACAGTAATGTTCCAAAATCATGGGCAGTTTGCATTAGAAAAGTACAACTGCAATGAAAAAAAAAACCATATTTTATTACAAGTAACTATGTTTCAAATTATACTTTTCCTCTTGATTAAACTTTGAAGTTCTCTAAAGAACAGTAGAACTTTATCTCTGTATGTAATGTAACTGCTTTTGTTAATTCCTCAAATAGTGAGCATTTTCTATTTGTAGTGTTCTGTTTTCATAACTTTTGAGTTCCACTCTTAGAAATATAAAATTACCATGTGGAAACATTATTGAATATGGTTTCTTACTCAAGAATAGAATAATAGATTTCAGGGTAAAAAGAAAAAAATTAGATTTAATTAAACTTTAAAAAAAAATTTCTGGTTTCAGTGAGTAAAAATCTAACAGTCAATAAATCTTACGCTATTTTTTAGTTGCAGACCTGAGTAAGCCAAAGTAAAACTTTGTTTTGTTTGAATTTAGATTATAAAACAAAATCAAAACTTTTTTGAGTTGAGATTGGAAAGCTATACCAAAACTAAACATATTTTATAAAGGAAATAAAATTATAATTCTAAGATAAAAAATAATAATGTAAAAATATACATTTTTAAAACAAACAATGAAATTTTTGAATACTGATATTCATAATAATGACAAAACTGCAAGAATTTCTTTAAACTAGTATCATTTACTTAAAAACTATACTTATGTAAATGGAATGCATAATTTATTTCATTCCAAAATGCAGACATATTGGCTCAGGTTTTTACATTAGGTCAATTGGTAGTTAAACATGTAACTGAAAAATCATTTCAACAGAGATATGATATAACAAACAATAGCATTTAATAAAAATTCTTAGGCTGTGGGAAAAAAAACTAAACTTTTAAAAGCAGGCTTTGCTACTTTCTTTTTATTTTGTAATATAAAATGAAAATAATTTTCATTTAATACATATAAATGGGAAAAAAATGTTTATTATTTAATATTCCCTAAGAAAATATAATTTATTTGGGAGAAACAGTCATGAAAAATCAATTTTTCCAATTTTTCTGTTTTTTTCCCGAAAAAAACCAGTTTTTTTCTGCCACTTATATTTTTCCGGAAAATTTACATCTCTAGGCGGGAGGTTCCCGCCCAAAAAATTTTACATTTTGAAACTACGATCAACTCCCATGACCGTTTTGTGAATTTTATGATATTTTCGTGCGACTAATTAACACATTTTGGCGAGTTTTTAACCGCGAAAGATCGTTAAAATGCACGATTTTTTCAACGACCGATCTACAAATTTCCTAAATTTGTTCCTGCGATCGATTGATATGTTTCATACTATTTTCTGCAGCAAAAAAGAAGTGATTCTATTTCGAATTCAGGGGTGATTCTTGTCCGAAATTTCCGATAATTTGAAATTCGGTTATCAGTTCCACATAGTTGCCAACTTGTACGATTTTGCGTGCGGAAAAAACAATCGCAGAGAAATGCAAATTTCGTGAAAAGATCGCCGAAAAAGCGCACATTTTGTCAATATTTCGTGCAAAAACGACGATTTCGTCAATATTTTTGGCAACGAACTTTATCAAAAAGTTCACTGAAAAATGCGAATCTCCAGTGCGGATCATGGAAAAAACGACAATTTCACCAAATATCGCAGATAAAACGCTGATTTCGTTTGAAGACCGCGGGAAAACGTCGATTTCGTCTAAAGATTGATGATATAACACCTATTTTGTTAAAAGATCGCTTAAAAATATTTTGTCAAAAGATCATTGAAAAAAAACGCCGATTTCATCAAAAGATCACGGAAAAAATGCTGATTTCGTCAAAAGATCGCAGAGATAAAATGCCGTTTATGAGAAAAGATCGCATAAAAAAGCAAATCTTCTCTATAAATCGTCAAAAAATGTGGATTTTATGAAAAAAAAAGCACGGGAAAACTCAGATTTCTTTAAAAGATCGGGGAAAAACCACCGATTTTGACAAAATATCGCAGAAAAATTGCTCATTTCGTCTGAAGATCGCAGATAACCTCACCCCCCCCCCCCCCTTGCAAAGAATAGGCTGTATAAAATGTTGACCTCTTTTTTTAAAAACACATATTACATAATTATCCTCGTTTGTTAAAAATTGTTTCAGTAGTATTTTATGTCTGTATTCTTATAATTCTTTAAGTGACACATAAAATAATAGTGCGTTTTAAAGATTTTTTTTCTCCCTCCCAAACAGCTAAACTCCCCTCCATTTATAAATGTTGGGAGGGAGACTCCCCTCCTCAGAAAAATCGAATTTCAAGCCCTGCATTATCTAAATTTTTATTATTTTAGTTTATTACTTATTTTAATATTTTATTATACTGTAAGCATTCATTATAGTTTCGATTGCATTAATAATTGCATTCAAATTACTGTTTAAAAAATATAAAAAAAAGCAATGACCAGAAATCCACAAAATTCTAAAATCTGCAAAACCCCTGGTCCTGAGCTGTGCGGAATTGAAGGAGCCTACTGTATAAAACAAAAGTTGTAGCAGTTTTTAGTTTTTACAGAAAAATAATATAAAATGCATAAGTTACATCAGTTATTGTTGGAAGAAAGAAATGATATGACTGTTTATGCATGTATAGCCTAAAGGATGAACTTATTGGCACAAGATATAGAGCTCCAATATCCCTCATGATATATTTCATAGTTTTTGTAAATTGCTATACACACTCAGACAATATAGGGCAAAATTGGGAAATTTCATTAGTGACCATTGGCCAGTAGGGCTAGTATTTCAAGTAGCCACTTTCTTTAAAGTAACTTTTTTATTTAAAATTTCTAAACAGTAAAAATTTTATTATTAATCTAAAACTGAATAGCACAAATAAATATGTTAATATATTGGATTTGGAAATATATTGGAACAAAAAAAAAAAAAGAAAAAAAAAGGAGTATCTGTGATGAAATGCAAGAAAAGTTTATTCTCTCCATATGAAAAAATGGCCGGAAGGTGGCCAATGATTGTAAATTTTTCACTAGCCACTTTTTCTCATTTACTGGCCCTGTGGCCGGTGGCTAGTGCTAATTTTGCCCTTTATCAGACAATCCTAAAATCTTCATTTTCTATTATTCATCTATGGGCCACACATATAATAAAATGGAATTACCTAGATTTTTTTTTTCTTTTTAAACATATTGAACAAAAATAACAAAATATTACTCACCAGAATCCATCTCAAAGACATCATCATTGGGTGCTGAAGTCCCACTATCTTTTTTCTCCGAATAATCAGCAACATGCTCAGGTTCAACTTCATGATCGGAGAAAGACCGTCCCAAAAATGCATCTTCTTCATCAGAATCTGCACCCACAGATTCACAGTGGGTAATTTTAGACAAGGCACCTTTCTGGTTTTGAAGAAAATAATCAATGTTCATATATGTAGCATATTCGGGACTCTCTTCTTCAACACTTCTCTGAGTGTTTAACAAACATTCAGCTATCCGCGAACGTGACGATACAACTGGAGGACATTCTGGATATGAATCATAAGATTCATTAAATACAACATAATCCCCTTCACCATCTTCTTTAGAAGATTCACTTACAACTGTATGAGAACTGGATGTCTCTATTTCATCGGGAGCAACAGTATCATATATATTTTCATCATCATAAACATCTGATTGGTGTGAGGAAATATCTACAGAGTTAGCTTCATTATTTTTCTGCTCAGTTTCTAAACATTCATCACTTAATTTATCTGTTGTAGGCACTACCTCTAAAATGACATCTTGTTTCTCTGAACTGACTAGAGAGTTATTTAAATTATCTGTGTTTTCAACAGGAGCATCAATTACTAGTTTTTCATTTTTCTGCAAACCTTCTGAATTGACAGAATTATTCTGTTGAACTGGAGGTACTGCTTGAACAGGAATTGATTTTCTCGGTTTTTTAGGTGGTGCTGGAGGTTTCTTTTTTTGAAATGAAGTCAATTCAATTTCAGGTTCATCATCAGATCTTAATGATTTCCCTGGAGTATCCTCTTTATCAGTGACTTTAGAATTGGATGACTGAGAAGATTTTGCTGAACCTCCGACTTCAATTACGGTAATATAACTATTTTGATCTAGAGCATTATCATCATTTAATTTAGAAGTATTGTTTTCTATATCAGCATTCTGTAAACATTCTGAAGATGAGAAATTATTATCTAAATTTGTTCTATCATTTCCATTCGCATTATGATTTATTTTTTCTATAGTAGAATCTGGGGAAGAGTTATTTTCACAGTCTGAATTAGGTAGCTGAGGATTTTGTTTCACTCTTTCTACATGTGCCAATAGATTTTCTAAATATTCAACATAGAATTCTTCTTTCTCTAGTTCAGCATTTAATGCAGCAAGTTTCTGTCGATGTTTCATAAGATTAGCTCTTACATCCTCCTCCCATGCTTGGGGTAATTCACACCCTGGAAAACGCTGAGCCCAAGCTTTTTGAAAATCACCGAAAACACTCATTTTCGTCAGAGTAACCAAACAAGAAAAGCAAGATTATTAACGTCATCTAGACGCTATAACATGGACTAACTTTTAAATTACTTCATTTGTAATTGAAAAATAAGGCAGCAGCAGATTTAATTCATGATCTACTTCCATCAAAATCTGAATTATCCAAATGACAGAAAATAAAAAATAAATTACATTTCTGCGTATGTGTCTATAACCCAAACAAAACCAGAAAATTGCACATGCGCAAAAACAGACGAAAAATAATTAAAGGCCCATTACGTTCGACAGTATGGCACAAGGGAGCGCTGTGGTACGTATGAGCCTAAACAGGTTCTACTTGGTTTGATAACCAACCAACCAATTAAAATACTGATTTCTTAAAATTGTGTGGCAACTCTTGGTTTTATTTATTTTTATTCAGCAACATGGCTGCCTCCACAGTGGAACCAGAAACAGTTATTTTTAATGCAAAATTTTGTGGTAGAAAAAATGTATAGTTCTATTTTCTTTTATTCTGTTAACTTTATTTTGCGTCTTTTAATCTTATCACTTAGTTTATGCGGTTATTTTCAGGATTGATAAGTTTCTAAGCGGAAAAAACCGTTCAGAAGAAATATATTTTACTCTTAATAAATGCCATGTACATTTCTTTTTTATTGAGAAATGAAACATTTAACATATTTTTACAAATCATTTAGTAAGAATCAGCAAAATAGATTCGTATCCCTTTTACTTAAGGAACATAATAACTACAGTATTTAATAAATGTCATCAAAATCTTTTTCCAATGAGAGGATTGAATTGATGTTCCTTTGTGCCTATATATTAAGAAATGGACAGACGACGTGGCAAAAGCATGAGTAAAAGTATTGATGTTACAAGGCAAACAATTGTTTTCGGAACTTCTAAAGCTCGATATAGAATAATAATCGGTATAATCGTTAAGACTACGAGAAAAAAAGACTGTTTTCTTATTCAATGCCAATTCTCTCTTGCATTTCTTGCTCCTTTTATGGATTTATTTCTTATAGTTTCAACTATTGCACTGATGACGCGGCTTGAGAAGCTCTGAAACGCTTTTTTGTATTTTAACATCAATAATTTTATTTGTGTTCCTACCACATAGTATATTTGTTTCTGGTACAGATATAAGTCTGTGGTCTGCAAATTTATGTGAAAAAAAATCTTGCCAAACTTTGCCATAAACTTGTAATTCCATGAAACTTCCCATGTGACATTAATCACCAGACTTCAACCTGTGTGGCTATTAACTATGAGAAGAGGTTCATCTTGTGATGTCTAGGAATTGTTAAAAAAGACTTGCCCATTTAAAAAAAATATATATATTAGTTTTACTTCTATAATGCTATTTTTTCGCATGAAAAAAGTAATGGTGCTATATGTATGTGTACATATGTATTATTTTAATATGCATATATATACATTAGGGCTGTGCGATATATTGTTATATATATATCAATATTTCTTTAAGGACTGTGATAAGGATATTGAGAATTCAATCTCTTTGGTATATCATTTAATGTACATTTTCTTGTTTCATTTGAATAATTTATAATGTATATCTGAATAATTTATATGTACTTTATGTGTGTATGTACTATACTGTACTATGTGTGTGTGTAAATGTACTATATGTACATTTGAATAATTTATATGTACTTTCCAAAATTTTCAGTAATATCCATTTTAGATCAGACCTGCAGGGAAAAGATTTATATTTTTTAAAGCAATATGGGTCATTCCATGTCAAATCAACCAAAAAAATTCAATATTCAACCTGACCATTTCCGATTTCAATGAAACTGCTAGGGATCATTCTCTATGATGATATAAATTAGCGCATATTTTATTTTTTGTTTATCGTTTTAAATTTTTATACAATTAATTATTTACATTTTGAAAAATCATCATTTTTTGACTTGCATAAATATTTTCAATTTTGAATTTCTCAAGTTCTATCAAACATAGAAAATTTTATGACCACTCATTTCAAAGAGGAGTTTATCAGGTTTAATTTGATATGCAAATCGATTATGCATAATTAAAATAAATAAAATTTTAAAATTTAAAATTTGAAAATTTTTTAGATAGTCATTTTTAAAAATTTTGAAAAAAATTGTATGTTTGTTGTAATATTATAAGCTTTAAATTCTAAAATTTTTAGAGTGGGATCTCAATGGGATCAGGAGTTATGAAATAAAAGCTGAAAATTACCATACAAATCATAAATAAATAACAAAATAGACAGAATTAAATTGCTATTTCAATGGTAATTTTGGCTTTTATTTAATAACTCCTGATCCCATTGAGATCCCACTCTAAAAATTTCAGAGTTTAAAGCTTATAATATTATAACAAACATACATTTTTTTCAAAATTTTTAAAAATGGCTATCTAAAAAATTTTCAAATTTTAAATTTAAAAAAATTTTAAATTTTATTTATTTTTACTACACATAGTCGACTTGCATGTCAAATTAAACCTTATAAACTTCTCTTTGAAATGAGTGGTCATAAAATTTTCTATGTTTGATAGAACTTGAGAAATTCAAAATTGAAAATATTCATGCAAGTCAAAAAATAATGATTTTTTAAAATTTAAATAATTAATTGCATAAAAATTTAAAGCGATAAAAAAAATAAATAAAAATATGCTCTAATTTATATCATCATAGAGAATGATCCCTAGCAGTTTCATTGAAATCGGAAAGGGTCAGGTTGAGTCACTGGTTGATTTGGCATGGAATGACCCATATATAAATATTTAATTTATGTATCCTTTTAATATGTTAACCCGCGATCAGCATTTTATTGCATTCTAAAGTTTAAATTGGTCTAAAGCACCGTGTTGTGACTACTCCCATTGTCTCTTCTTTTTCCCCTCTTGATTCTTCATTCCCACATCCCTGAATTCTGCTGGGGTAAGTTTCCAGGAAATGAGGGTTCTCCTTATCAAGGTTATTCCCTATTACTTTCGTCTTTCTTTCTTTCTGTTGCTGATTTATTTAGTCAAGTGTTTTTTTAGAATACCTTGCAAGTTCTATTTAAATGTTCAGTTCAGGAAGCTTTAAAGATTTTGGAAGCTTAGAAAAGTGTTATATTAGTGATAAAGCTAATATGCACGAAAAACATACAGATGACTTCTTACATCCCCCCCCCCTCTTTTTTTTTTTTTTTTTTTTTTTTTTTTTACTGAATATATTATTGGAATAATTAATCAAATTATAAAGAAAAATAATGAAAAAAAGGAAGTTTATCATTATTTTTTGAAAGAACGTGCTTTCGATCTGTAACGGAACACACATATATATATAGAGAGAGCAGGCAATACACTGCTAAACCTTTAATGAAGAAAAAAAATAGAAATTGCAGGAAACTAGAAATTGAAGTTGCTTCATTTCCAAAATGAAAATGATGTTTTGTAACACAATGCAAAATCAAAAATCATTCAATAATGTAATTTGTTAATCTGAAACATATATCTATACTGTTTATATACTATGCAAAATATTGTCGATTTTCTAATGCAGATTAGAAGCTATGCAAATGAAAATCTTTTTTGGATCATAAGCTACTGTTTTTATGGTAGTTTTTTCTTTTTAGGCTGAAAAAATTTTAAATAAATAATCGAAAATTAAATAAAGTGAAAATTGCATAAATTGAAACTTGTAATTGAATAATTTAACAAAATGTGGAGTACCATGAAAATTGACATTTCAGCGGATCTTTTATGAAAAGAATTTATTTATCTTAAGATTTAAAATCTGCATTTGGAAATATATTCAAATTAAACATTTAATTTTAATAAATTATTTATTTTATATATACAAAGCCTCTTCAGTCCCCCCCCCCCCCCAAAAAAAAAACCTTTTTTTATTATGAAGTAAAATTTCTTATAGTAAATTTATTGTATTTAGAAATTTAATGCAATATCAGAAATTCAATGAAAGTATTTATTATTATCTATTTTTACATGAAAAAAAACATTTACATATATTTTTAAATGAAAACAAGCATTATTAAAAGTATATATTTAAATGCAAACTGAGTGTATATTAAAATAAAATAAACAATTACTGTAAAATGTATAGTTTAAAGCTGAATCAATATTTTTCTTCGATTTCGCTCATCTAGTAACGGCGACAAATTTCCCTTCTGTTTTTGGCTTACTAGGAACGGGGCAAATAGACCGAGTGCGACTACTAGTGTTCTAAAGAAAGATGCGACTACTTTCGGGTTAAATTAAGGTATGTTATAACAAATTACCATAGCATTCCTTATTTACCTTTTGTTCTCCTACAAAAAAAAAAAAAAAAAAAAACACAGGAGTTACTCATCACTCAACCCATAGTCTGCATAAGTCAATATGGTGTCTATAATGCAGAATTTTTTTTTTTTTTCTTTTGAAATTCGCTTTTGCTACCCACTCGTTGGATAGGTAAGTTTTTGTTTCCTGGTGAATGTCTTATTGGATACACCATTCTATATAAAATTTCACATTCTCAAAGAAAAGAAAATTAACTCTGTTTCGTCGTGTGCTAAAAATTTCATTTTATTTCAGAATTTCTTTCCAAAATTAGTAATGGGATAAATAGTGATTTGGCTGAATAGTCGAATAGCGAATGCGAATATTCAGCCAAATTTTAGGCCGAATACCAACTTTTTTTTTTCAATAAAAAAAATAAATTTTAATTATACATAACTTAAAAAATAGGAGCTCATTAATAATTATTACTCTTAAATGTGCTTTTAAATGTATTTTTAAATTTGAAAAACTTATTTTAACACAAAAAAATTATGAAATTGCATTATATTCTTTTATCCTAGTGTACATCAAATTGATTTTCAGTAAGTTAGGATAGGAAGATATTTCCATTAAAATATGAAGAATGTTTCACTTTTACTATCAAATGATACTTTTACCCTTTCTTGCATTCAAAATCAATAATATTCTTAATCTTTCTCTCTCAGAACTCACGAGAAGATATTTTCTGAAATAACCTTTAATAAAGTAAATTTGATCATTTACAATTTGTGTCCCTAATGATAAGCCAATTCATAAGAACGAGACTGTTCTAAAATCAGTTGCCAAACTTTAAATTACAAATTATGTTAAAGCAAAAGGTTATGCTTAAAGTAGAATTCATATGTTAACAAAATCTTTGACATTTGAATTGGCGCATACAATATTCAACTCATTCAACAAGCATTAAAAGGATAAACAGAAATTGATAACAATCAAAATGAAGAAAGAAATAAATTAAAAATATACACATAATAATGTTAAATGTTACATATTTAAGTCAGTAATTATGCAAATAATTATTTAAAAATGAAAACTATAGAATAAAAAAATATTTTGTTCAGTATTTAGAATTTATTTAAATACTTATAAAACCATCTTCATAAAGCAAATTGTGTTATCTAATGTGCATCTAGTTTGACACAGTTCTGTTTTCAGATGTAGGGTCACCCGGGGTAAAATGGGTATAAAAATCAGCTTTTTTAATTTTAATGTTTCCTGGCAGAAATATTATGAAATAAATTCATGTTTTTGTTCAATATTTTTGACATTGTATCTTAGGTCTAAATTAAACATAATTTGTGTTTCCCTTTTTTTAAAATTTTTGTGTAAAACACTATACTTATTTTACCCCGGTGTATACCCATTTTACCCTGTGGTTCGGGGTAAAATGAGTATATGCTGGTTAAAGTTGAATAATAAATTAAATATACTTACATACACTATAATTAATGTGTAAACCATTTAAAAGTTTTGTACTTTCATCCTCTGAATCATGTGTAAACTTGGAAGGTGAGAGGAAGAGGCTTCAAAAACTCCCCACTTCAATTTGCTTGCATTTTTTTCTTGACATTTAAAAACACTGTTATGAAACTAATGTAAATAAGATGAGAGTGATAAATCCTATCCTCTACCACATCAGTTTAGGTACATGCTGTAAATCGTGTTTCTCTTTAAAAGTATTTTTTTTTTATTTAATTCAATTCAAAAGCAGATAGATATCAGCATGAATATCTGTAGGGAAAAAATGAGAAATTAAATTACATTGGAAAATCAATGTTTAATCAAAAGCAGTTTATGCAGATAGTTATAACATAATAAAAATTTACATGCAAAGTGTATATTGGCAAAGACTATTGCAGCTTGGTTGAGATAGCTTTCTTGCAATTAGGTTGCGTTCACATCAGCAACATTGTCTTTCTTAGGAAAGATATAAAATAATCCAGCAGATGACTGTTGCAAACTTCACAGTATTTTCACCTTCATCAGGGATATCAATAATAAGACCTGCGAATTCTTGAACAGACTTCTTTACATTAAATTTTACAGGGACTCAATCGCCAATCACTGGATTCATTGCAGTGAAAACCTTTGGTTTAAATTCTATTTTATGGGTTGCTTCAATTCTTTTAACTGTTTGTACTTTTTCATGTTCCTGGTGCAGAGACTTGCAGCCACCTGCTCTGTAGTTAAAACTTCTACCTTTGCTTGTACTCTCTTGCGTTTTCTCTGAGTTTTTTTATAGCCCCGCCAGTACTAGTAAATGTGTTTTAATTTAATTTTGCGATATTTTTCTAACCTTGTGTTCCTGTACATTTAATCAATTTGCATGTATTTTAATGTCACCCGAAACAGCCTAATTTATAATATAAATGATAAATTGATGATATAAGTAATAGCCTAATTTCATATAACAAAGCATAATTTCAGCTTAAAACATAGGATCAATAACAATTTGTCCTCAAAAGGTCTTTCAACTTTGATCAATCTTCATACATTCATATCTTGACCTATACCCATTTTACCCCATACGACAAAAAGCGCTATAAAATTTTCGTGAGTAAATAAATTTACTTAATTTTACAGTTTTCAGTTAGAAGAATCCTTCTTCTGTAAATATCAAACAGTTTATTCCTAAAATTCTTCCTGTATAATTTTTCTGGAAAGAAGTTTTTCAATCACTAAAAACACTTTGTTCTATCTTCTGAAAAACAAAATGGTTGCCAAGCCCATTATATGTGTCGCCAGTTTGTTTTTATAAGGTTTAAGTATTGCCAGATATGTAAGCACTTTGTTCATAATTTTAATTTTTTTAAAAAATTTGTCTGGTAAAATAATAAAATAAATAAATAAAATATACCCATTTTACCCCGGGTGACCCTCTCATTGTATTTGGAATAGTGATATTTGCTATTTAATTTTGAAATGAATCTTCATTAATACACTTAGTGAATGAATTTTTTCCTTTCTTTCTTTATAAAAAATAAGTTATGAATTTCATAAGAGCCTTTTTTATATGTGCATAGAATTTGCAGATATTAATACATATTCGAGTGTTTTAGAAAAAAGTAGTGTTTTTCTTTTTTTTTTCTCTCTCTCTCTATAATAGTGGTGCACAACCTTTTCAAGTGAAGGGCCACTTACAAATATGTCTGTGCAGTCGAGGGCCACATCAATAATGAGGAGATAATTCGATTTAAAGGAGGTGACCCGTGGCCTGCTATAGTCGGATAAAAAAATATGATTTCAGAGCGGGGTGGGGGTGTTACCCCTTTAAGTTTGCTTACCCACTCAAAATATCCAATTCACATGGTAAGGATATATCAGCAGATTTTAGTTTATGCATAACAGATGTAGCAAGGATTATTTTCAAGATGTAAAAATCTTCCTTGACTTTTTTCAGGAGAGTAAGTTTTGTTTTATTAAAAGTGCTTTAAAAAAGCATAAATTGCTGGTACCGAAAAAAATGTGAACTTTATGAACGAAAGAGCAAGAAGATCAACAAGAATTTTCGTGCTTGATCAACAAAATTCCCGATTTTCTGTGCCCGATCAATGAAATTAGTAAATCTTCCACGCCTGGTTGACGAAATTTGCACATTTTATAAAACCAATAGACAAAATTTGCAATTTCTATGAAGCTGGTCAAGAAAATTTACATCATTTCCTCGCCTGATCAACAAAATTCGCAATTCTTATGAAATCGATCGAGAAAATGCAGGATTTTTCAGCATCTGATCAACAAAATTCGCTATTTTTACAAAGATGATTGACGAAATTAGTGATTTTTCCATACATGATCAACGAAATTCACGATTTTTTCCTGCACATGATCGACAAGATTAGCGATTTTTCAGCACCTGAACAACAAAATTCGCGATTTTTATGAGCTTGATCAACAAAATTTACGATTATTACTCATCAAATCTACGAAATTCGCGATTTTCCGAACCTTGTCGACAAAATTCACGCTGCTTCTGAAGCCGATCAACAAAATTAGCTATTTTTCTGCGCTTGATCAACGAAATTAGCTATTTTTCAGAAACTGGAGCGAAAGCCAATCGACAGAATTCGCGATTTTTCCGAAACCGATCGATGAAATTCGCGATTTTTCTTCGCATGATCGAAAAAGTTCGTAATTTTCTTTCACAGGATCGACGAAATAGGCGACTTTTCTTCGCATGAACGGCAAAATTTGCAATTTTTACGAGGCCAATCGAAAAAAATCAGGATCTTTCTGCTCCTGATCAACAAAATTCGAAAATTTTATGAAGCTGATCGAGAAAATTTACGATTTTTCCTCATCTGATCAACAAAATTCGTTCTTTACAAAGCTGATCAACGATATTCGTGATTTTTCAAAGCTGATTGACGAAATTCGGGATTTTTTTTCTCGCATGAGCAATGAAATTCACATTTTTTCCGAGTCATCAACGAAATTCGTGAATGTCCCGCGCCTGCGCCTAACCGACGAAATTCTCAATTTTTACACAGACGATCTACGAAATTTGCAATTTTTTCATTCCAGATCGGTGAAATTCCTGATTTTTCCGAACCTGAATGACGAAATTGATGATTTTTACAAAACCATTCGACGAAATTAGTGATTTTTCTCGCTTGACCGATAAATTTCACGATTTTCCATACCGATCCAGGAAATACCCGATTTTATTAGTTGCCTGATCGACATAATTAGATTAGCAATTTTTCCTCTCCCGATCGAGGAAATTTGAGATTTTATTAGAACCTAATCAACGTAATTAGCAATTTTTAAGCGTGTGATCAACAAAATTTGCAGTATTCCCGTCTCCGATCAACAAAATTTGCAATTTTTTGGAATCCGATCTATAGCACTCGTGATTTTTTAGTGTCCGATCTATGAAATGTGTATTTTTTCACCCTTAATTCACGAAATAAACATTTTCCGCACCAGAACAATGAAATTCGGGATTTTTGAACCTAACTGACAAAATTTGCATTTTTTTTACGCGGTAAGATGAATCTTGTGATTTTTTTTCTGGAGAAATTGATGAAATTCACGATTGTTTTGCAGCCGATTAACGAAATTTTTATTTTTTCCTCGCATCATCGATAAATTCGTGATTTTTCCGCTCCTTATCAACGAAATTTGCAATTTTTTCGTCTGTGCCCGATCAAATTGTGTTTTTTTTCTTGCCATAAACCAAGAAAACATGCACTTTTTTTTTTTATTATTATTTCAACCGATGAATTTAATTTGCAATTTTTTCGAGCATCATCTACAGAATTAACGATTTTTTTTTTTTTCTGGCCTGATCAACGAAATGTGCCATTTTTCGCGTAAGACCTACAAAATTCACGATTTTTCTATGCTTGATCGACAAAACTCACGATTTTTCTGTTCCCGTTAAGAGAAATTTGCTACTTTTTCCTAACTTCATGGACAAAATTCGCGATTTTTCAATATCTGATGAGGGAAGCTTGCGATTTTTGCAAGCCTCATCGACAAAATTCGCTTTTTTCCGCACTTAATCTATGAAATTCGCGATTTTTCGGAGCCGATTAATGAAAGTTGCGATTCTTAAGTGGCGAAATTTTATATTTTCCTGCAGAAAACTGACGAAATTTACAATTTTTTCCTGTCATATATGCACAAAAATAACAATTTTTCACAGTTGTAAATTGACAGAACTTGCGGGCCACGCGTTAACCCATCGCGGGCCACAGGTTGTGCATCCCTACTCTATAAGTGTTTTTATATTTTGAATTGTAATATATGATTTGCTGATGAAGACTTTTCCTGTACAATTAAATTTCCAACTTGGGCAGCAATTTTTTAAAATATCACTAACTTTTATGGGAAATATACAGAAAAGCTGTATATTTTTTAGTATCTGAATAACTGTATATTTTGTAAGTAAGAATGAGAAGGACTTCATGAATGAAGTAGCAAATTTGGATTAGAGAAAAAAAAAAAAGCAAGAAATGAAATTCTTTAAATCCTGAATTTATTTGGCAAGATATCTTTCACTATTCAGCGAGATTTTAGCAACATTTGGCAAGATATCTCTAAATATTCGGCTACAGGTATTCGCTCAACTAGCCTTCAATATTCGGCAAAAGGGCTGAATACCGAATAGTGGCCGAATATTCATCCCATCCCTATTCAAAATCTTGTAAGATTATGTATTTTTTTTTTTTTTTTTTTTTTTTTGCAATTAAAGATTGGGTTTCACCCCTTAGAGTTTGACACCCGGGTCAAACCGCCCCTTTCAACCCTTGCTCGCTACACCCTCCTTTTGTGTATGCAGGTTTCAGTGATATATGTGACGATTTAAAAGTTAGGAGCCAGAGACATCAACGCCGGGTTTCCCATTCACCACAGAGAAGTCATGGCCACCGAGGAAAATAAATAAATAGATGTAGAGAATCCAAATAATTACTCATTGGCTGCTGTAAGTTCATTTATTTAATCCGTAATCATGGGAAAGGGAAAAGCTCCTTTTGCAAACATTCCATCATTATTTCAGCGAGCCGTACTCATCGAAGAAGAAAAAACCCAAGAATCTTCCTTCTCAACTCGAGGTTTCCTTTTTTAAAACTAAAAAGAAAATTCCAGAACATTCTGTAACCTCAAACCATCATTCTTTTATGTAAACAGAATTCTTGTCCAGCTACGAGACTATTTTCCACAGACGATAAATTTATTTTTTTTTAAATATTATTTAACTAATTTATAATCGACTCAGGATTTCTTAGGCAGACGATTTTTATAAATGATTAATTTTAAGAGAAAAAGAAAAGAAATGAATTTATTAATATGCACACATCAAAGGTTGATGGCGGAAAAGTAAATAAATAGATAAAATAAAATAATGATATTTTTTGAAAGGTATAGTTTTGGAATAAATTTAGTAAGACTTTCTTAACTAGTTGGATGTGTCAATCCCAAAACTTTCTTCTATCTCATAAGTACATTTTAATAATTTAAAAAAAAAAAAAAAAATGTGGTGACCCCAAAGTTATCCACTATCGAATTTCCTCGAACATTTGACCTAGTCTAATGAGATTCTGGTATCCGAAAAGCCTAAAACGCAAAATTTAATTAATATTCTGAGAAAATGAGCTTAGTAGTGCCTCATGTTGGGTAATTTATACTAAAACCTGATAAGCATCTATTTATGTCAAGACCTAACAGAATCTGAAACTTGATGGAATTTTGTCCATTAGTTCTTGAGATATAGTTATGACAAAAAAATTGCAAAACGTAGCACAGCAACACCATATCTTGGACAATTTATGCCAAAACGTAAAAAAGCGTCTAATTATGTTATGGTGTAAAAGAATCTGAAGTTTGATGAAATTCTGTGCATTAGTTCTTGAGATATAGCTAGTTTAAAAAAAACGTGTAAAATATAGCACAGCAGCACCATCAGTTGAAGTTTTTATAACAAACCGTAATCATCGTGTAATTATGTTATATGTCATTTTGTAACAAAATCTGAAGTTTGATGAAATACTGTGGGTTGGTTGTTGAGATATAGCTATCGGAAAAATCGTGCAAAATGCAGCATAGCTGCACCACCTGTTGCAAGGTTAATACCAAAATGCAACCAGCGTCTAATTATGTTATATATTCTAGTGTGACAGAATCTAAAATTTGATGAAGTTATCTGGATTAGTTCTTGAGATATAGCCATCGCAAAAATCGTGCAAAATGTAGCATAGCAGCGCCACCTATAGGGCAGTTCACACCAAAACCTTATCAGCGGCTATGTATCTCAAGGTATCACGGATTCTGAAGTTTGGTGAAATTCTGCGCATTAGTTCTTGAGATATAGCTATCATGAAAATCATGAAAAACGTGGCATAGCAGCGCCACCTGCTGGCCAATTTACACCAAAACGTAATCAGCGTCTATGTATATCAAGGGGTCACAGAATCTGAAGTTTGGTGAAATTCTGTGCATTAGTTCTTGAGATATAGCAATCTTGAAAATCATGAAAAACGTAGTATAGCAGCGCCACCTGCTGGCCAATTTTCACCAAAAACCAATAGGCACTAATTCATATCAAGGTCTAACTGAATATAAAATTTTATTAAATTTCGAGCATTAGTTTTTGAGATAGAGCGCCCACAAATTTTTTGTCACATACAGACAGACACACAGACGGACAGACTCACAGACAGACATTTTCTAAAAATAGTCAAAACGTGTTCAGGACCTTCTAAAACGTATAAATCCGTCGAAAACCGGAAGTCGAAAATTTTCATGAATCCAATACTTTCTTCTTGTAAAGATAGAAGAAAGTAAAAAGGGTTGATACAAACATAGAAAAATGAATTTTATTTGGAATATTAAAAAATAAAGTTTAATTAAGAATCTTTTTAATTTAGAGCCATCTTTTTAAGTTTAAGGCAAATTAAGAATTTATATCGTCTACATAAAGATTAACAGATTAGATTTAGAAACAAGATTTTAATTTAATAATTTGAAGTAAGTACGGAACATTATTATAAGAAAATTAAGATAGTATAAAGGTTAGTTTTGGCAAAAAAAATTTTAATTTGTAATATATATATATCTGATATTTATTTTTCAAAATATCACAAAGTTTGATATTTTCAATATTTGCATTTATTTGACTCTAACTTTCAAAATATTGATTAGAATACTTTGATATTTTTAGTCAAGATAAATGTAAATGATTTTTTTTTTGTTTAACTGATTTTGATTGTGTTGTTCTGTAGATAAAAACTTTGGCCATAGTTCTATGCTATACCTATCTTTTCTTTCTGTGTAATAGTAATAAACAGGGATGGAGAATTTTTCAAAAATCTTACCAACCAAGGATTTATTTCACCAGCCTGCAAGATGCAACACACATGCAGTTGAAAATAGTTGTTGCAAGATCACACACAAAATTACTATTACTACAATTCATTTTCATAATTCTTTTTTTCTCATAAAATTAAGAAAATATACAACAGAGATAAGCTTAATATAAGATAGAACTTAGTGCCATATTTACACTGTAATAATTTGGAAAGTTAAGGTATCCAGATTGAAAAAGTGTCTCTGATAATGTCTCTATTGCCTACAGTTTTTCAAAAACTAAAAATGCACTCACCTTGCCAGAAAATCCACTTGCCACTGGCGAGCAAAATGATGCATTTCCCCACCCCTGGTAATAAAACTTTACAGATATAAAAGGATGCAATTTATTGCTGAATTTTTTATGCAAAGATTTTCAGGTGTATTTCATTTTATAAAAATGAAATAATTTCTATCTAATATTATAGTACTTTAAATACAACAATTTCATTTTTTTCCTTTTTTTTTCCAGTGCTGTATAGGGTTTGTTATTTTAATTTTATGTAAGCCTTATTATGACAATTTTTGTTTTATTTTTATTTATTTTACTTCTAAAAATACAACTGACTTCCTTTTTGTTTATTTAGGTTAAACAGAGACAATTTCTAGTTAAAAATCTTGATGTAAAAGATAACAATACTTCTGCACTTTCTACAGCACCTGCAAAAATATTTGACATAAAGAAAGCAAGGTCTGAAATAATAAAATTTGGATTGACAGGATTTGATAAAGAACAGCAGACCGATATTAAAATAGCTATGGCTATTAAGTTAGGTGCTAAAGTAAATATATACATATATCCTTTTTTTTTTTTTATCTTTTTCCTTGTCATTTATAAAAATATTAATTCTAAATGTCTTCTAAGTTATGAGTAATTTATATTTCATTTACTGTATATTTAATTGAAACTGATACAAACTATGTTATTTTTTATTTTAGGTCAGTGAGGTAAAATAGAATTATAAAAACAGCATTTTTTTATTCATATTTAATTTGCCAAAAATGTACTATTATTTTAATGCGCAAAAAAGTTTCATAAAATAAAAAATGTGTAAATAAAAATTTCCTCTACATTTCAACGACAAACAAAACAAATAAGAACCTGCAAAGATAATTTTTGACTGTATTAACTTATAATGAAAATTCATAATATTTATTCATGTTGATATGCAAATTTTCAAACATGTATTATGGCTAATTTCCACCCCCCCCCCCCCCCCCCCTCCATCTTTTCATGAGTAGCCTGTTTCACTTGCACATAAATCTCTCTTTGTGAACCAAATACTACAAATTTATTAAAAGGTTGAAAAACAACATCTCAAATTGCATAAATAATTTACAAAAAGCAGTCCCAGCATTGTTTTTTCTAGAGCACCTTGCTCTATTTTACACTGAAGAGAAATCTTGCTTGTAGATTCGAAACAGCTGTTTGTATATTATTTGTGTATTTTGATAAAGTGGTTTTCTGCCTTTTAATATTTTTGCACAAAGGCCTTATTTGTTTTTTTTATTAAAATTTATTATCTTGTTTTCACTTTTCTCTTTTATTTAATATGTACAATTTCTACCATTATTATTAATGTTATTTTTATGTCCTATCGCTCACTCTAATTTTCCGTCTCAACTGACAGTCCTCGCAAGTTTCACAGTATTTCTTCACTTCCTTCCTTAAACCTTCCCAGAAAAATGATAGTTTAATTCTTTCTAAGGTTTTAACCAATGCCAAATTGACCCCCTGTTGAGTGATTATGCACAAGTCTCAATATTTCTTTTCTTCTACATTGCGGAACTACTAACTGTTTGACACTTTCATTAATAATTAAATTCTTTTTATACAATAATCCATCCTCCACAAAATATTTATTCTTTCCACTTCTACCTTCCTCCCAAGTTCTTTGCAGTGTCGGACATTCCCTCTGTTGTTTCCTAAATAGTTTTAATCGAGTCCCATAATCTCTAAGCTTCTCTTCATTATTACTCACGGCATTCTCACTCAAAACATTTTCTAACAAGTCAAAATTTTCTTTCATTTCTTCTACCATTAGTACTCCCTCTTCACTATTACTTTTTCCATCGTCCGGTTCCTTAACATTAATATTTTTCTCGTTTTCCTTCCTTCCCATCTTTTCTATATTCTCCAATCCTATAGTAATGCTATACATTTTTGCTTGTTTTACTAACTCATCATGGACCGCTGGAGTTATAAGTGCCGGGCTATTTAAATTTTCCATTACCGCAGCGACTATGTCAATTTCTGAGGAAATTGCTTGATTATCCTTCCATAATGCCACCGGTATTATGATCAAGTCTGCTTTTTGCATTTTTTCTATTGCGAGAATCAAATAAATGTGCACTTCAGTCATGAATTTATCCAGTATCAGATCCCTCCGAAACACGCATATTTCGACCCCCGAATCCAGGATAGCTTCTACCTTTTGTCCAGCAACATTAAGCTCTACCAACAGTAATATTTCTCTGTCCTGCCCTCCCCCTATCTGATGTTTCTTAAAGTTCACAGCACTCAATCCCACTTTAGCCTGGATGCAACTGACCTTTCTCTCTTCATTGCGAACTGAATCCTTTCTTTGTGGGCATTGATATCGGAAGTGGGGACCAGAACAAATGAAACGTTTTACTTTTTGCTTCTCTCTTTCCATCCCCTTATTTCCACTCTCATTACTACTAAGGGGGCAAGCCCTTCCATTCGGACTAACTTTCCCTTCCATCAGAGACTCCCTCTCTGACTGGAACAATTTAAAATCTCTCTTCTGCTCTCTTTTGCAATAAGAATCTCTTCCTCTCTGTAGCGGTGTTGCTTCCATAAACACATCAAGTTCTTTCGCCAATTCAACAGGTGCCATCCACTGTGGTCCCTCTTTCATTAATATGTGCATTTTTATATGACCGGGTAATGAATGTTTAATTTTGTCGAATATAATCAAATCTTGTAAGGACTGGAAATCTTTGACTTCCTTTCTTTCTAAATAATAATCGAAATTTGTTTTAGCCTTGGCCACCCAATGAACATAACTTTTGTGGTGTTGTTTATAACATGTCTCAAAATTCCTTTTATGTTGTAGTGGTGTTGAAGCATTCTCCGCTAAAATGCATTCCTTAATTGATGTATAACTGGACAACTTTTCTGTTCCTAAACTATTCGTTAGCTTCCTAATAAAATTTCCCAATTTATTAAACACGATCCGACCCCAATATTCTTCCGAAACCGAATAAATTTCAAAACACCTGATGAAAAAAGAAAACCCAATTTTCTGTTTTGTCTGGAACTCGAGGTAATTGTTCTCTTACTAGGTTAAGATATTTAACCAGCTCATCTTCGAAACTATTTATCAGAATATTATTTGAAACCCTTTGGCTCCCATTCTGTATGCTGTACCACAGCATACGTTGGTACGCTGATATCACAAGGGTGTAGTCGCTCTTTTTCGACACAACGTGACAGTAACCTTAACTGATCTGTCACATATCTTCCAATTTGGAAAACTTTCTGCTAAGTCAGCCATACTCAATCTGCGGGTTGCATGTGGCCCGGCAACAGTTTATGTGCAACGGATACTCAAAATCATCAGTCTATATTTTTTAAATACAGTAAAACCTCCATAAGGGACACTCCCGAATAGCAGACAGGCGGACACCTCTATTTAACTGACACTATTTTCAGCGATTAAGAACGAAAAAGTATTTTTTAACAAGAAGAAAAGTAAAAGGTCTCTAAATTTATCAGGACTATGTGTCACAAATTTTGTGGTCACAGATAAATGTAGAGGGTGGCTTGAAAAAAATTTTCTTTCACGTTCATTGTTTAATTCAGGGAGTTGCCTGGGAGGGACAGCTCCCAGAGCATTCAAATGTCTACGTCCCCACAGAAGATTTTATGATTTTATGGATCAAAAAGTGTAATCCCTATCCCTGATCAGAACTCTATAATGACCAATAACATCGCATTGAAAAACAAATTACACGTAATCGCAAGCAAAAAAAACTTTTGTAACAGATTTTTTTTATATATATATATATATAAGAATGTAATAAACAGCAGTTAAAGGTGTGCACAATTTTGTTTAAATTTTATTGCTTAAAAAATAATTTTAATTTCTCATTAATCATATAATAGAAGTTTTAGAACATTTAAATGTTAATTAATGAAATATTAAGCATTTCTTAGTGATTTTTGTATCTCTGAGGTTTTCCCAATAGCGGACAATTTCTGCGTTCCCGAGGTGTCCGTTATTTAGAGGTTTTACTGTAATTGGAAGTGAGCAATAAAAAGAATTAAAGACTGCCAAAAAAAATTTTTATTTTCATGGGAAGAGAAAATCTCTCCCCTTATTTAGAATTAATTTGAAATTATGTAAAAAGATCTTAGATGTGTTTTCTTGGTTGAAAGCTCCTTTTATATGTAGTTCTGTTTCTGCTACTATGATGTTTACATTTCTTCATCTTCAATATCAATCAAGCATTATTCTAGATGAATTAAATTAGCAACCATTAAAAAACAATAAATAAAATGTTTTTACATTCAGGGAAACACTAATTTATTATAGAAAATCTTCTGAACTTTTTTTTTTTTTTTTTTAGAACTTGGAAAATTTGCATTATTATATTATTATGCTTTATACATATATTATTCAGCAAATGCTGCTTTTTTAATGATTGAATTTTTGCCACAGAAAACAATTGGCACAAAAGTTCTCAGACACATGGTCCACAGACTATTGCTCACCTGCCAATAATTTATTTGTTGTCACCAAGCCTTTAGCATTCCATTTTGCCTATTTCAGTTTGCATTTGATGCAAAAATACACTTTACACAAACATATTTGCAGTATATTATCATGGGTGTTATGCAGGGTGTCATGCAGTGTTACCATATTAAAGAATGTAGTATCTGTTTTAAAAAAATAATAATAATGTCTGCCACTATTTTGTAACAGTAAGCTTTATTTAATGAAAAGCATTTTATGATTAAGTAAAGCAAATCTTACTAGTAAAAAAAAAAAAAAAAAAAAAAAAAAGTATCTATTTTAAATAAAAATGTTTCGCAATCTAGAAACAATGCTGTAGTTTTAGAGTTAGCAAACATCAGAAAGTATAGCATATGTATGTGGTATACTCATTTTAAAATTTAAGCTCAAAAGTATTGTAAATGCAAAAGTAACCAATTGAAAAGCTACAAATAGCAGATCTTAAATCTGAAAATTTGTAGAGTTATAAGATTTTTATAGTACAGTAGATGCCCTCAAATCTGCAAAACCTAAAATCTGCACATCATGGCAGATGTAAACAATGAAAATTTCATTTCAGATGTAGAGACAGAATTATAGACATTTTAATATTTATAGCATTCTGTAGGTATTTTAATATGTAATTCTAGTTTATATGACTAAACTCCATGTTGCTTCATGAAGAAAGTATAAATTTCTTTTAAAAAAATTCAAGATATTGCTGATATCACTATGCTGTAATCCCAATCTTATTTATGTTTTAATCAAGTTTTTTTTTTGCTTATTAACTCTGACTGAATCTGAAAATAAAATTGTTATTGTATGACTTTTATGTGAATTAGTAGAGTACTTTTATGAAACAAGTTTTTATTCAGTAATCAAGATTAAAATGTGTCTCATATTTATCATACATATTTAATTGCACATTATTGATTTTTTATTTGACCTTTACTTTTAAAAATTTCATTAATTTTACAATTAATTTTTTATTTAAATTTATTACTGTACTTATTTTAATATTTTACTACATTGTAAGCAGTCATTATAATTTTGTTTGCATTGAAATTACTGTTTAAAAATGTAATAAAAGCAATGACCAAAAATCTGCAAAATTCTAAAATCTACACAACCTCTGGTTCCAAGCTGTGCAAATTTAAGGAAGTCTACTATATTTCTTTTTGGTATAAATTATGTTTAATGTTAAAACTAAAACTTTATTTTGCTGTTCCAATTTGAATTGTTAATGTACAATACTAATTTCATACTAAAAAGTGTATAGAATTTTTTTTTATATTGTGCTAATTAATGATAATTAAAAGCTTAAAATGTTTCTTAAAAAATCTTAAAAGACATGAGTTTTCGTCTTGCTTTTGTGGAGGAGGGGGGAGAGGTAAACTGTTATACACAGAGGAATACATAATTAAACATGAGGCTTTTGGATTTGAGGTTAGTATAGGTTAGTAAACATGACAGATGACATGCTGTGATACATATTTTTCTACTTTTTATTGCATTTTTACTTTACATACATTTTAAGATATTTAAAAATTTTATTAACATGTGAATAAACACTATTAAATAAAGATGAACTGTGCAGATTGGCAAATGTCAGTTTAAAATAATTTTACCTGTACTAATAAAAAAAAAATATTCAAATAAAAACAAATTTTATATTTCATACATAAAAACTCTATTGGAGTTGGTAAAGAATCTTGCTCTTAGAGATATCTAGAAAAACTTTAAAGGATAAATTGTTAGATATGAAACTGTTTCTTCATTTGTAAAAAGGGAATGGTTTAAAATAATTCATGATGAAAAAGAAAACTCTACAAAGAAGGATTAATAATGTCCAGTCCAGAACTGATAAAGACACTTGAAAATAATATGAGCTAAAATACATGAGTGCGAACTTTATTGTATAATAGCCCAGAAATTTCAGTAATAAAATGAAATTGATAATTACAGTATGTGATGACCACTGCATTATAATTCACGAAAATGCAGATTTATAAAATTCCGCTCTGTTCACAGTTTTCATTTCTCATTTGCACATGATGTGTACTAAAAAGTAAGTAACAAGCTTCTGGAAATTATTCCTATGCTGGTACAACCACATAGCTCATATTTTTTATTCTTTATGAAAATTTTGAGGCAAAAAGTAAGATATTGCAAATAATAAGTCAACATTTGGTACTATAAATGGCAAATATGTATTCAAACATCTTTTATTTTCAATGGGTAGATTCGTATTTTGCTTTTATTTGCATTTGCTGTTGTTTATATACATACATATACACATAAACAAAATTGCATTTTCTATGTACAAATTCCATTGTGAGCAAAATAATGAACTAACTTTTTTTTACTTCTTCTTTTTTACAATATAGCCTGTGGCTTCGTATAAAATTCTTAATTTGGTTCTTAATGGTGAACAAGTTTGACATGCCTGCTCTTAAAAATAATTTGTCATATTCACCTTATATAGAGATTTTGAAAGCATCACCAATTATTGGCATTAACATCAGTCTCCTACATACATATTTACTAATCAAGTTTTAGGGAATTTTGATCTGGAGAATTATGGCATTCATTTTTCATGTGAGATAATTTTTACATAACTAAATAATACCATATAGCCAATTTTGTATTAACTTGAGCTTACGCAGAAGGGTTGAATCTTCTATAATAATAATATTATTAAATTTATTTAGCAATCAATCTATTAGCACTTGGCATTAAATTTATAGTTTTTCAAAGGAAATTTTCCATAATTTTGAAATTACAACATAATTAAAAAGGTTTGTGAAATCTAAATGTGGGATTTCTTTTTTTATTAATATTTATTTAAAATTAACAACAAAAAAGCTGAAATGTTTAATGAATGACAGAGATGTTAGCCATTTTGTGCGATGAATATTTTTTTTTTCTTTCCTTCATGCTATTCTGTTAATATTGATTCTTATCCTTTCTTAAAATATAAATGTTTAAACATATTGTTTCCACATTTTATTGCTAAAATTCTGATTATAGTAATGATTTTGCATTTATTACAGCCCCGCAAGAAAAAACCTGTAAATTATAAGATTCTTATGGAACAAAAACAGAAAGAAAAAGAAGCTTTAAAAGTAAATTCACATTTGTTTATTTTATTTGTATAAACAATATCTTCTTTATATAGCTTTTGGAGAGAGAGTTGATGTAGTGCTTAGAAATAAAAATTTGTCTATAAAAATGTATAAGGTTAAATGGAATTTGTATAGCATAGACGTAGCCAGCCTTTTGAACGGGGGGGTGCCCAAATTTTTTAACCTGAACATGTTTGGGTACAAACAACATCTTATGTAATAAAACCTAATAAAACGGAACCCTATAAAACTTATCAAATTTCCGCTTTAGACAGGTTTTTTGCGGAAGGTATAATTGTGTGGAACTTTTTTTTTTAAAAGGACCCAAACGCAATTTTTCATTGCGTGAAGAAGGATGAGAAGTTGCTTAAAACTTAATCTAATGGACAAGGGCGTGCGAAGAGAAAACTGCGCCCGGGGCAAAGTTACAATTTGGCGTCCCCTGCACCCAACTTTTTCTTGTAACAGGCCAAAAATGACGTTGGTAGTATAAATTTGGCGCCCCCTAAAATTCCACGCCGGGGCAGCTGCCCCCTACGCTCCCCCTTTCGGACGACGCTGCTAATGGACAAGAAAAAGATATATAAACATAGATGAAACATGATAAATATAAAATAAAGATATCCGTAAACATAAATCTGTAATTATCACAAGTTTTCATTTCAAACAGCAATGAAATACTAAAATAAATAAGCACGATTTTAGTTCCCCACGTCATTTTGATCAAAGTAGCATTAAAGTAACTTGTAGTATGCTATTATAGTCTTATATTTTCTACTCATGAATGAATAAATTTTCCCCGTTAAATAAAAAAAATGAGCCCGTACGAATGTCAAAATATGATCCCAAAAAACGAAATTTAGCAAACCAACAAACTAACCTCCATATTAATTTGAATTTTGCGTAGCATCATTTTTTATTTTCAGAGGAAGCACAGATTTGTACTAGAGATGAGTTCGGGCTCGATTTTTGAAACCGCGCCCGAAAGATTTTTAGTACATTGGAGCCCGAGCCCATCCGAGCCCGATGCAAAAAGTATACAAAAATAAATAAATAAAAAATTTAATGATATTTAAAAATTATTTCAAATGTGATATCCCATTTTTAAAAAATTCTTATAAAATTTACTATTAAATAAAAATTTAAATTCAAGCTTATGAAAAGAGCAATTTGGTATCAAATAAAAATATCCTTCATACCTAAAATGATTCCCATATTTCTTGTCCTTTAAGAAGAAAATTTGATGGACTTATTAAAGAAGTGTAATGAATAAATGGATAGTGTTTATAGAAATTACTATTTGTATGCTGAAGAATCAAAAAACGTTTTCAATTTCCTATAAAAAGAGTACATCTTCAGGGGTGTAGTCGTAAAAAAACCACAGGTTACACGATCGACGCAGAGGGTATATGCTCAAGGCACAGAGTATACTCTAGAGAGTACATTCTATGGAGTTCATGAGAAACAGAGGGTTATACGGTGTTCCTTAAAAAAAATCCAGAAGGTATACGGCGTATACCCCAGTATACCCTCCACTACATCCCTGTACATTTATCTACAATCAATTCATGTCTCTTAACAATTCCCCATGACTGACGAGAACCTTAAAATCAACGCAAATTAAAACATTAATACAGTTATCTTAAAGTTCCGTTGTTTTTATGGGAAAAGAAGAAACATTAATCGAAAGTTTTCAATCGGAATAACATGTAAAATATGTTTACTTACGGAGGGAAATCCTCAGCATAAGCAAAATTCATGATGACAAACAGAAAAAAAATCACAATGCTGTTATCATATGAAGAACGATTATGATTCGTACACAATCAAATAATTTGCAAACCTCAAGCATCTAGTCTGCATCAAAAAGAAGAAATCATTCCCCAACAAAATAAATAAATAAACGATCGAATTAAATAATATCCTCTGCCTCAAACGAATTAAAGCTAATTTGTTATTTATGATTATTTTGATAGGCACCTTATCAATTAATCGTCAACGGAAATGCAGTAGACATAAATCTCCATACATCACAAATTTTCTTTTGAAGCAACAATCAACTATTGAAATAAAAAAAAAAAATATTTTTCTTTTTCTTTCGTTTTGATCAAAATAACACTGAAATGACTTGAAAAAGAATAAATAATTTTAAAAGGAAAATAGTAGTTTTTTCAATCTCTTCTACACATAAATGTTTTTTTTTTTATTCTCAGAAAGAATGAGTCCGAGCTCCACGCCCACTTCGGACCCGGGTTTGGGCTCGGGCTTTCGTGCTGGGGCTGAGCCTGTCTCATCTCTAATTTGTACAACCTTCCACCCCCTCCGTTCTCCAGGCTAATCACATGGTGGAATTATCGTTTCACATCTGTATTTCCTTTCAATTTTTTTTTTTTTTTTTTTTGCTCCTATCTAGATTTTAGATAACAAAAGCAAAGATATAAATAGTAGTTTCTATCCTTGTCAAGAATTTGCTCTAATTTTCTATGGAAATATGTATGAAATAGAAAGATGTTAAAAAAATTCCATAAAGAAACGACATCAAATTGGGATTATAAAACCAACTTTTTTGATTTACTGTGATTAATACAGAGTCTAGTAAATATTCTAGTTTTAAAAAAGATGAATAAAAGAATTTTCTTAAAAAGAAAAAAAGAAAGAATCAAGGTCTCTTCTTTTATCACATTTCAAAACATAGACTGTTAGTTTTGATTAACTAATTGAACTAGCTTTGCTTACATTTTTCTTTTATAAATTTTGATTTTTTAAAATAATCAATCTTGGATCTGCGCGAGCGGGGGGGGGGTGCCCAGGCACCCAGGGCACCCCCCCCTGGCTACGCGCATGTATAGCAAGGCATTAATTATATGGAAGTTGGAATGTTTTGAATCATAAGTATTGTATTTTCAACTATGTTTCTAATCCCATATGATGTTGCATTCAGCATACATAAATATTTTTTCTTTGCCAGTTTTCAAATCTTTTGCAAAATATTTACTACAATTTCCAGAAGATAAACTGTGATAGCATGTAAGTCACACAGATCAAAGCCAGCCTTAGCAAAAGCGAGGCCGGGTAGGAGAACTTTTGTGAGGCCCATTCTTTTTAAGTAATTACCTCGCCCCATTCTCATAAATGTTATCAGAGTCATTCCATGATAACTTATGTTACATTTTGAACTATTTTCAGTAATTTTAGTAACATAACACATACAAAAAAAATATTCAAATGTAAATTTGGTGTGGTTTTCTAATTAAATTTATTCAAAGCCTAATTTAGATGAAAATTACCTAATTTTAATGTTATTTCTTAAGTTTTGTTAGTTTTATTTACTATGAAAACTGCCATTACTGAAAAAGGAATGTAAGTTATCATATAAAGTTTAATTTTCATTGTCATATTTTGGGAAATTTACATTCAAACTGACCCTTAGATAGGTTTCATTGGCAAATCATGTTAATCTTACATTTGAATATTTTTTAGTGTTATATTACTAAAATTACTGCAGTAAATTGTTCTAAATATAACGTAAGTTACCATACAAGGACGGATCAATTTAACTGTTTTTATTCATATACCAGAAATTTTGAATAGTAATTTTTTGCTCTATTTAAGGACAGACATTTCATAATTAAATAAAGTGCAGTCATTTATTCAACTATCAAAAATTTAAAAAAGTATTTTTTTTTTTTTTTTTTTTTTTTTTTTTTATGATAGACATTTTGTTATTAAATAAAATAAAGGTTAAAAAAAAAAGCTTTTTTGATAAATTTTTGTACTTCTTAAAAATAGATATAACAACTCCATACTTTTTAATCACCAAATTTTCACATAGAGAAGCAAAACATACTACTTCATTGGAAAATGTATCTAACTTTCGAGTTTGATTACAAATCTTGAAGGTCATGTGCAAATTAAAAATTCTTTAGATTTTGAATTTTCCAATAGAAATAGCCTTCTTTGACACCATTTTTTAGTTACTTTGACCAACCTAGCTTGTAAAAAGACTTTGATTGCATACATTTTTTTTAATCCTCTTAGTGTTAAATGAATGAAAAATTTTGAGAATGCTAACATTAATTCCTATGGCAAAATTTTATTTTTTTTATCATCAAAATTCATCCGATTGATTTTTCTCAATGTGATATAGCGCATGCAAAGATGTTTCAGACATTTTTTCATTAAAAATAAATAAATAGATCAAGTTTATTTATTTATTTTTTTTAATTATGAATTATGATCGACATTAATTTTCACAAGAATCGCATTTGTTAAAAACACGGGTATGTATGTATGCAGCCCATGCCAATCATTATCTTTTGGGATATATAGATAAAATTTACTTTTTGATGGCCTGAAAGAACCTTCTCCTGTTGTCAAAGCATCTACAGAAAAAAAAATATTAAATTGAAAAAAAATTGTGATATTTTATTTATATATATAAATATATAAAGTGGGTTTGATTTACATTAAAGATTTTATATATTTTTTAAACTAACCGTAAGTTTCCTATGCATCTCCTTGTACAAGATTTGTGTTTATCTAAACACATAATTAAACTCCTAACACATTTTATTTTATGACTTTGTGACAGGGTTGCATAAAACCAACCTACCCCTTCCCCCCCCCAAAAAAAAATGTATGGGTTTTTCTGGGTAAAACCACTCTAAAAAAGTAATAAAACCCACATTAAAGCGTGTTTTATTGTTTTTTTTTTTTTTTTTTTTTTTTTTCAATTTATGATATTATTAGTTAATATTCAGCGGCTTTTATATTAGTTTTTTAACCTTTGTGTTTAAAGAGTAACACTATCCTATCAAAACATATAATGGGTGTATTGCCAAATATGACAAAGCCAAATAGTCAAAATAAAATTGTATGTTTAATTCTTTTAAAAGTTTGTTATTGTTAATATTATGGGGGGGGGAGCCAAAATCAATATATGTAACTAATTATAACATTTTTGCATAGATGATATTAACAAGATCTTTTATATCAAGATTTAACAATACAAAATTTCACAATGTAAATTCCCAACTAAATGCAAAAAAAATCATGATTTTTTTTTTTTTTTTTTAATAAAATTCCATTTATTACTTATCCATCATACGTAGTATAGGGTAAGTCTTGCAATCGTTTTGAAAATCAAAAAAAAAATTTTGACGGATTTTCCCATTTTAGATAGTGGAGATTCCGAAAAACATATTTTTAGAAAAAAAAATTTGCCGTCCATCTGTCTGTCTGTCTGTAAACGCTCTATCTCCCGAACAAATTGAGATAGAGACTTGAAATTTTGTATGTAGTTAGTATGTAAGAATGGGACAAAACCTATTTAATATCAGCAACCTTGATTATCCGGAACTATTTTTTTCAGACCCTCGAAAAATTCGTTCTAATGAAAGGTGTATAAAAATTTTCGAATTTTTTTGTTTTAAGGAATGGACGTAAAAGACAATAAAATAACACACATTTTGCATATAGAACGAAGTCGATCGGATTATTAGTTGCCGAGATATTTGTAATCCTGTTTTCCACATTCTTCGATTTTTCATGACCCTGTATTTCATTCAAATTTCAATTCAGAGGTATATTTTAATTGGAAATGAGACGCTTAATCCGACACATTTAATTGTTAGTCAATAGAATTATTATTTTTGGAGTTATAAGGATGTTTCTTTTACGCAGTTCGGTACTACTTGAGTAGTTTGGCGTTTTATATAATTTGTCGAAATTGGTATATCAGCAGTTCTTTAATATAGCATTACTATGTATATTAACAATATTTAAATTTTGTTTATGAATTGCAATGCATTGTATAAATAGTTTCACATGTTTTATTTTCATATACATATCCATGATGGGTAAGTATTACGGTGGCCCCCAACAACTAGTTTTTTTTTTTTTAATCTTTTTTTTTTTTTTTTTTTTTTTTTTTTTTTTTTTTTTTCCAAGCGTTAAAATATTGGACAGATGTGAAGAGTTTTATATTTTCAGAATAATTAAACCTCTAATTACTAACTTAATTTACGTTTTTATAATTTAATTTGAAAATTTAATTATTAATTAGTCATTACAGAAATTATAAAAATGGAAAATCAGTAGTTTCATTAGTAATTAGAATTCAATAAGTTATACATAATAATATTTTGTAACAGTTATGTAAGACTATATAAAATAATAGTGATATTTACATTTATCAAAAGAATCAATAACTGCATTTAATATTAAATTTTTAACACTACTGAAAATTAATTATTTAATTATTAAACAAAATCTTTAATTAGGTATGTAATAAACACGTTTCTGCTTTAATTAATAAAGAATTAATTTATAATTTAATATTCATTTTAGAAGGGAAAAAAAAGCAGGATGTTAGCTCCAAAAAAGGGCACTATTTCACAAGAAATATAATAGTAATGTGTTTAGTAACCATAAGGGGGAAAGTACATAATTTTTTATTACAATAAATAACAAGTCATTAATTTTTAAAACTTTTATAAATAACAAATTGAAAAATAATGTTAAATAACATGGTTTAGTAACTGTTTTTTTTTTTTTTTTTTTTTTTTTTTTTTCTGCAAAAAATAAAGTTCTATCTTTTTGTAAAATCTTGGACACATGCATTAAAAAAAAAGCTGTGGTATAGAAAAGTTTCACTTTTCTTAAAAGGCAGCATGCAATGCTAACAAAGATCTCTTGCTGCACTTAACATTTTTATACCAATTAGTTTTTATTTTTCTCTTATACATTCTTTTACAACAGTTGTTGAGTAGATGTTATTCTTCCACTCTTCTTTAGCGCCAATACATGAAATAAATTTATTATCCCAAAGAAATGAAAAAATTAGATTATGGTTGTTTGCTCTATTACATTACAGAAATTTATTATACTTATGCGTATTTTAAATAAAAGAATGAGTAATTTGATTACTTAAAGGAAATTATGACATCATAAATTATATTAAAGTAAAATGTTTAAAGAAATGCTTTTTATGCCTTTACAAACTTATTGTACTTAATGTTTTACAATTCTCAGGAATTTCACGAGAAGTTTAGAAGCAATTTTGTAAAGCTTTTTTTTTTTTTTTTTTTTAATCATTCATAATGAAAAATACTTGTAAAAAATTACAAATTAATCTTAAATTTTAATACTTTTATGTCATATTAAACATTTATAAAAAAATATTGATTTATATCAATTATTTTTAAGAAAATCTGTTGATTTAAATCAACTGATTAAAATCATTGACATCTTGCAACTGGATACAAATTTGACAATTTGACTAATTCACTTTTGGCCAAGGCTGGGCCAAACAGGGAGAAGGGGGGGGGGGGGGTTGAAAAACCCAAATAATCATTTTTTTTCTTTGCTTGTTTGTTTGTTTGTTTACATTTCTTTTGTTTGTTTGTTTATATCAGGTTTGCCCATAAGTATCACTTTGTATTTATGTATATAATTGAAATCATTTGTAAAATATTTTTAGTAACAGCTCTCTGTATATGTTCAAAGAATAAATTCTTCTTTACAGTGAAGCACAGATATCTTTAAATTATTATCAAGCATTTTTTTATTGATAAAAGATTGAAGATTTGTTTAGAAAAATGTGTGTTTAGTAAGGAAATACAGATAAAAAGTAATTTATTATAGTAATTTTTAAAGGGTTATTATATATCATATGATGTCAGAAGTAAAAACTTTTTACAGCTTTTTACACTGATTTATTTGTGTTATTGCAAAGAAAATTACTTGTATATTAAGTAAATTAATAAAAAATATAAGAAGATTTTTTTTAATTTAATAAATACTTTCTAGAAATAAGGGACTTCCCCTGCCCTCACCTCTTAAAAGAACAAAAAATCTGAAAAACCCAATAAAGCCTGGAAAAAACTAATAAAATATGAAAAAAGCCACCTGGGTTGGGTTTTTTGCTACCCTGATTTATGACTTACTAAATGGATTAGATGTATGGTTTTCTTAACAAAAATTGTCTGACTTGATACCTATTGTCAACTGAAAAAGTTTTTCTATTTTTTTAAGAAATTCTTACAAAAAGTAAGAAACAGGTGATTTACCAAACAAGATTTAGGAACTCGCATTTGTACATCATTAATTCCTATGAAAATCATAATTAATCATCTTTATTAATTGTCCTCTTCTTTCTTAATTTTCTTAAGTTATAAACAACAAAAAGCAAACAAATATTCTAAAAACATTCTATTTTATTTAAATATGATTTTATTTCTAATTATTTAAAATATATTCATAAATGGGCAATTGAAATTAAAAATTGTGAAAAGTTTTTAAAAACATATTTTAAAAGGTCTTTAAATATTTGGTTTGCCCAAATAACTTCAATATTCGACAAGCTGAATAGTTTCATATTTGGCCAGTGTTGAATCCAGGGGGTGGCCCCAGGGTCCCCCCCCCCCCACACACACACACACACTCCTTCTGGAGCCTCAAAACTCCCTCCCAAAGAAAAGTGTCTGAATTCAACACTGTATTCGACCAAGCTGGATGTTTGGTTTTAACCGAATAGTTTCATATTTGGCCTAACCGAATATTCGGTAACATGACCAGATACCGAATATTTAGTGCACTCCCTAGTAAATACAGACAAAAAGAAATGTCTATAGTTACACTGGGCAGAAATCACTCAAAGACAAACTGCATAAGTAATCATTTTATCAACTTTTTTTTAATGCCTTGAGTATGATTGATATGGCTAACCATATTTATTTTGCATATTTTTTGTAGTAAAAATTGTGTTCTGTTATTGAATTTTGTTTTATTCTTGTCATAACTATTTATTTATTTTGCATTAAATTTTTTTAATGTATTAAATTGTTGTCCATTTCATTTAGAATGCCAGAGAAAATAAGTATGTTTTACAGCAACTGAAGCAAAGAAAAAAGCCAAATAGAAAACAAAAACTGAAAAATCAACCAAATAGTTTAGTGTAATAATGAAATGTAAATAATGTTCAATAAATATTTTATATACCTTTTTGTATTTGTAAAGTTTTTATGTGTGATGTAAGCTTCTGTAATTACTGAACTAATCTTGTTTCTTTGTATAATCAATTCTAAAGTTATATTTATCTAGAAAACCTGAAATGTCACAAAGCGGATTATTTGAGATGCCAACGGGTTTTCTTTGCTGACTGTCTATTGCATAAATCTCTGATAGTCTTAGAATTTGTAAATTTAATTTAATATATTCCAGCTATTTTTAAATATATATCTTTATCTGATCTTAATTTCTGAAAAGTATCCTGATTTTGTTTGAGTTTTTTCTTTTATTATTAATGTTTTTAATTTTTATATTTTTCTTTTGTGTTCAATCTTTTTATCTATTTCTACAGGGATTTTTGTTAGTTATTTTTATAAAATTATTATTATAAGCTTTAGAATTTATTTTACTTCTTTTTGGTTTTAATCTTCAAATTTTTTCTAATTTTCATAATGAGTGAATTGCTGTTTCTTTTCTTATATAGTTTTATGTTTTTTAAATTATATTGTTGCAATAATTTATTGTGTTTTAATGATCTAAATTATAAATATGTAATTTATGAGTTTCACTAGGTTTATGGTTAAAATATATATATATCATTAATTTAAAATTTATGAAATTTTGATTTATTAGTTGGATTCAAGAGGGTGTTTTTAAACTATTTTTGTTAAATAGTTTGTTTCTTCTGCCTGCGGTAAAACTCGCAAATCTGACTTTAGTGTGAGATTTGTGATTTATCACTTAGATTTGAGAGCTTCAATGCTTCAGTCGGGGCCGTCGCGAAATAAGTTTCTTCTCTTACGGGCCTGATTCCTGAAAAGATGACGTCACGCAAGAGATCTGAGTTACAAACGGAACATATAGAATAGTTGTATGTGTGCATCAAAAACAAGGCTATAAATTTCCGTTTTATGATATTTTTTCAACAATTTGAGGCTTATTTTAGATCTGTTAAATTATACATTTACTATTAAACACCCAAAGTTTATAAATAAGACTTTTTTGTTTTTAATTTGATTTCAAAACTAAACTTATCCTTTGATTTCAAATACGTAAGATTCATGGTTTTTATCGAAGATTTCAACTTCAAATATACATTTATGGCAGACAAAATCATAACATTAAAATTGCACAACTTTAGAAACAAAATAAATAAATAAATAAAAGAAATTATATAGAATTTAGATTTGTGATATTTTTCATAGCGTTTAACTTGAAATACAAATTTATGGCAGGAGAAATCCTACATTAAAAGTACGCAATTTTAGCAGCAAGTAAGTTAAGTTCCTTTTAAAAATAAAAATGCCTTAATTTTAAATTGTAAATATCAGGATTATTATTGCATAAACTCATAAATAAAAATATTATTTTTTTCAAACAATTAAAATAAAAATTCTTTTTGTCAATTAAGATTTCAAATTTCATAATGTATAATTAACTTAAAATACACATTTTTTTAATAGATATTACAACTAAAAGAGTATTTTTCACTAGAAACATGTACTTTCAAATAATTTACAATAAATATGGCATTTAATATTCTCTCATAAAAAATAATCGCACTTTTGTTAATACAGATAATTTTTATTATTATTATTATTATTATAAGTGAATTTCGTAGTATCATTTTAAACTTTTTTATAGTAATTTAGTGAGATATTTGTAATTCCTCACAAAATAAATAAATAAATAAATAAATAAATAAAATAATAATAATAATAATAATAATAATAATAATAATAATAATAATAATAATAAATAAAAAAATAAAATAAATAAATAAATATAAAAGTTTAATAATAATAATAATAATAATAATAATAATAATAATAATAAATAAAAAAATAAAATAAATAAATAAATATAAAAGTTGGTTTCCATATTTGCATTTATTTACGAATGCAGATCGAATGTTTTTTTTTTTTTTTTTTTTCAATAATGAATTGCATAATATTTTTTGGGTCTGGAAATTTTAGGAAAGTACTTTCATAATTAAAATTCATGAGTTTTTGTAAAGCATTTACAATTATTTTCTGGGGATATTAATTGACTTCTATCACCCAACATAAAGTATTTACATTTCAGACGGTCACATTTCATTCGGGTAATCTAATTCTAAAATTTTTGCCTTTGACTAATAAGTTAATGCACTCACAACATTTTAATTTGTGTGAAATTTCATATTTAATGTAACTAAATAAAAAAATCAATACAGACATGATGTCATTTTTATCTCAATTTCTTCACTGCTGTTAAACACATCGCAAAAGAAATCCAATATCTTTAATTCTTCAATTTCATCAACAGTTATTAAAAAAAGTAATAATTGAAATTGTTCATTTTGCTGTTAATATAAGATAATTAAACTTTTTACCTTTTTTCCTGCTTCCATAACTTTTATATAGTAAATGAATTTTTCCATTCATTTAAAAGGATAATCAAGGATACGCTAAATTTTCTATACTCATCTGATGATGTTGTCCAAAGCGGGTTTCTAAACTATCGATCTGATTCTATATATATATATATATATATATTAAAAGATAGTCATTAAATAATTTTTATTTCGACTATCCCTATGCATAAGAACTTAGTCCTATTTCTGTTTTAAATTGCTTTTGATTTATGAAAACTGAATTGTAAACAGAAATTCTAGACCCAAAATAGGATGTAAAAGGGCTTTCTTTTTACTCTTATCTATTAGATGATTCTAAATGTTTACTTCCCGACTTCAAAATAAAACTTATAATTCACATCACATGTAAGACCACATGGGAATGGCATAGATTTATTTAATTCATTTTAAATAATGAGATAAAAGGAAATACTCATTGACTTAGGTTAATCCTTTATCCACTAATTAATCTTTTTAAAATGCTCGTTAAAAAAATATATTCGCGTAACAGAATATGTAATAGACTCAAATTATCTAAAAATATACACACAATATTAATGATGATTGCTTCAACCCTAGCATAAGCAAAATTTTAATGAAGGTGAAGTGGTTTGTGAGACGAAAAAGTCAGATCTCGTGTATGACTCATTTCTCCTGCTTGGGATTTCGAATCAGGCCCGTTAGAGAAGAAACTTCTTTCGCGACGGCCCCGCTTCAGTACAGTTGTTTTTCAGCCAAATGTTAAAATGGGGAGTTTTTACAAAATATTTGACTTGTATTTTTCAAGATCAGTACTGTTAGATTGCATTTACAAAACTTTTTATGTGGAGTTAAAAGGCTGCATTTTAGATTTCTTTTCTTAAAGAAATAATAATTATTATAATCTTTATAATAAAAACCAAATGTCATGTGACTGTCATCAACAGCTCCAGGCTGACTGCTTCACATTTTATATGCCAGGCAACCATTTTGATATTTTAATGTTAGCCAGGCGCAGATGATAAGTTGCCAAATATTGCTCTATCGTCATCATTTCATCAATATTATAATAATCCAAGTCATGTGACTGTCATAAACAATTACTAGCTGTATCACTTTTCATATGCAAAGTTACCATTTTGATTAAAGTATCAAAATTACTTTTTAGAATAATACTACATAAAAATTGCCATAATCATAATACTTTTTAGAATAATACTACATAAAAATTGCCATAATCGGGATGAATTTTTGATATTTTTATGTTAGCCGGATGCAAATATTGTTTAATAATATACAATTTTTAACTTGCCAGTTAGCCTTTTTTCTTTTTTTTTTCTTTTTTTTTTTTTTTTTCTTTTCTTTTCTTTTTTTTTTTTTTTTTTTTTTTGTGTGTGTGTGTGTGTGTATGACAAATTAAAACAATGTTTTGAAGTTGAAATTAAACTTCATGGTTTATGGCATTGTTGAATATTTTTTTTTCTTTTCGTTTAAAATTGAGGAAAGAAACATGTGAAAGCCATGAATTTTAAATGTTTCATTTTTAAATTAAAGTTTTGTATTTTTAAATAAAATGAATGAAAGGATTATATTTTTAATGAAATACAAAAAAATGTTATCAGAACAATAATAGATTATTTATCATCTGCAGCTTGCTATCATAAAATAAAGAGTTATGGATTTCTTTATCAAAATTTCCAATTTGGCAAAAGATTGAGCAAGTAAATTGAATTATGAATAAAAGTAACATGATACATTGCTTAGTATACTTTTATAGGAAACCATAGTGGTTGACAAGGGCGGCTAGTAATAATAATGTTAGAAATTTCAAAAATATTTGTAGTCTATAAAATTGTGTTTTAGGTAAGAATAACTGCGTGAATTATTAGTCAATGTGCAATATATGTCTGAAACAACCTAAAATAGGCTTTCTTTAAAACAGTTATTAGTGGAGATGAAAAGTGTATTATACATAATATGAGGCAAAATGAGCTTCTTGAGCAACCTAAATAACTAGTGAAATCTCATAGCAAGAATGAATTGCACAGAAATTATGTTTTGTGTCTGGTGAAATTTTAAAGTTATTTGTATTATTACTTTTGACTTGTTTCATTACATCAAAAGATAAACTCTGATGTCTACTGCTTATGTCTGTAAAAACTTTGAAAAAATATGTTGCAATCTTTGAGACTCTCTAAAAGAGTAGAAATTCTTGTTTTCACTATGACACTAAAATTTCACATGCCTTTGATTAGCCGGATATTATTACATAAAGTATGCACATTCAGCCATGTGGACTATATATTTACTAAATTTCTCTGTTTTTCATTTGTTTTGCGCTTTAAAAATTTTTTTTAATTGCAAATCAGTTGCAAATAGTGATGTTCTTAAAAGTCAGTTTGAATACCTTTTGACCTTCAAACTAGTTGAAATTCCCATCAACAGAATTTTGAAAAAGCCCAAATTGCAGCTTTAAAGCATGTTTGTGTGTGGAGGGGGGAGGATGTATATAAGAATTTTTTCCCCCTCAGAATATAAATGTTCAGAACAATATATACAGTGCTGGTGTAACGTTCTGCATAGACTGGCAAATCACTTAGTAGAGTTCAATGGATGCTGTAATACAAAGTAAATTTTATTTTTAAATTGTATGTATAATAGAATAATATAGATACTAAAATATATGAAAAATTTAACTAATTTCACATGTAGTGTGCACAATTATTTTTAATTTTTTAAAATCTTTTATCCTTTATAATATTTAAAAATTTTACTTTTTTGTGTTCACACTTACTTTCAAGATTATCAAATTTATAGATTCCCTAAGAATTTTATCAGCCTTGCCTTTGGAAATAAAATTAGTGCTCACATGTTTTTATCACAAAGAAAACTTTTAAAAAATCTACAATACAAATATTATTTTATACAGAGGAAACATTATTTCGAATTAAATTGAGATCCTCATGGAATCTAAAAGGACTATTGGCATGGTGTCCTGGGCCCTGCATATACATTTTATCAACCTAAAATTTTAATATTTTTGTAATGCTCTAAAAGTAATTAATTAGTCCATTAACAATCTTCATTAGTCTAACCTCATATTTTCCTTCAATAAACTAAATTTCTTATTACTTTTTCTATTTTTATTGCTCTTTTTAATAATTGATTGTATAATAGCATTTTCACGTATTACTCCAATGACAGAAAACAAGGGTTATATATTTTATTTCCTCTGTTCAGATTTAAATAAAGCTCCTGCATAGCAATTTAGAGATTGTTGATTATATCTTTTGTTGCATCATAAGAAATATAATGTAACACTTCCCATTCAAAATATTTTAATTTTATTATTTATTTAACTCTTACAACTTAAATTACCATTTTTAAACCTCTAAAATCAAATCTCAAATCTTAAGTTTATAAATGAATTAACATATTAAATCTTATAATATTTTCTCATATTTTAATTTAAACTCTATCATTTATGAAGGTTTATCTAATAATATAAGAATAAAAATATGTTTCAATAATTTTGCTTTTGCATTTTCTTTCTAAAACAGTGCAATCTTATATAAATTGAACATTATTTTCTAAGTTTAAGTATTAAAAATCTAAAACTTTTATTTATCAAATTTTACTTTAAAACATATTTTGTAGAAAAAAATATTGACAACCTACTATTTAATTTTTAGTTATTTTCATCAAATACTTTTTCAGAAAAATGCCAAAATGTAATTTCTGTACTTTTCATTTCTAAATAGAGCTATATGATTTTTCTGTCTGACATTTTGTTTGCAAGGTTTTGAAACCCCCAAATTTAATAGTTACTATTGTAAAAATTAATTTAAGATTATAACTAAAAAATAAATGATTCAATAAATAAATGTGGAAGTTTTAAAATAAAGATGACCTAATTAAAAAAAACTAACATATTTATTAACATTTAAAAAACAAATATTTAAAAACAATATACATATACTTTAAATTAAAATAAGCTGAAAAAATTTTAATTATATTCAAATTCTATAAATAAAATATCAAACTTATCTGTAACTGAACATTATTACATGACCGATACATATAAATAATATCAATATTAAGGTACAGACTCAAATTTCAAGCAAAAAATGACTATAAATTGAAACTCATTGGAGGCTTATGAGATTCCGGGTATAAATTTTTATAGTAAAAAAATCAGTGAAATCTTAGAGGATAATACAAAAAATTCTCCAAACCTGGGAAAATCTTGCAAAATTATTAGCTGTTCTAAGAAGTTGGGGGCACTTACTGCTATTCATGTGCTTTGTGATGTCATAATGAAGTCAAAGTAATATATTCCTCCTGGCATTGTAAGATATAGAATTGGAAACTAACTGCTTCTTCTTACAAATTAAGTATAAGATTTGTTATATCTAATCTGTCCTGTTCCTGACATCTTGTGGCATCCATTCAGTCCTTAAGCATATCTTCTAAATTTATAAAGTTTAGAAAGCTATTTAAGAGGAACTTAAGAAAGATAAAGGACATTAAGAAATTGATACTGACATTTATAGCCTTCATATTACTCTTGATGTTTTTCAAAAAAGTAATAAAATAACAAAGTGGAAATTAAATTCTTGAAGCAATCTAGTACCAACTTTTTAAGGACAATCCTACAAGGCTTGCAAATTTCATATCTTTTTTACAAAAATAAATGTTTTTCCTTTAAAGTTCTGTTCATACTGTTTTTAAAGGTTGTCTATAATCATTATTTTTGAGATTAGTTTATTTTTATTTTAAGGGGGGAGGGATGTGTCATGATACTGGTTTGAAAAATTTTGTTAATTGTTGACATGAAAAAATTATGTATTCTGGAAAATACATCAAGAAATTCTCAAAGTTTTTTTCTTGAAAAGAGCTGATGAACAAACTGAAACACAGTATAATTAATTGATTAAAATATTTGCTGGATTTAAGAAGGTATCCCTTCTCAATATAAGAATAACTTTACTTATAATCACAGCTAGACGAAGGTACACTGGATCAAGAAAAAGGGCACAGACTTTAGATTTTCAGAAGATGCAAAAATTTGAACAAACATTTCACCTGTATTTTAATTAATTATATTATCTATTATATCTGGATTTAACAAGGTTTAGCACATTCACATAGTATCAAGTATAAAAATGGCTTAATATTATACCTATGAGTCTAAATAAATGACTTCTGTATTCTCCTTTCATATTTAAAGTTTTCATACAATGCAGCAAAAAAATTCATACAATGCAGCAGAATTTTCTAAAATGAATGATATTATGTCTAAAAGTTTCAGCAAGTTAAGCACAGATTAGCATGTAATAATTGGCTGATATAAATTATTATTCCTTTGTCAATAGTTACTTTGTATGAGTCATGGAAAATAAGTACCCTATCAATTATGCAAATGACCACATAAAAAGACATGGGTACCAATTGATTGGGAATAATATCTACTATTGAATGGTGCTCATAAATTTTCTTTTGGGAACTGTGTACCTATTAAAAGATGAACAAACATTGATTTTTGTTATAGTATAGTACTTTTATAAAGTATGATTTTTATATAGTAAGATAATGGCATTCTATTATTTTATTTCCTTGCCAGTCAGTAAAGAAGTATAAGTTTATATATTATTTTTAAATCTTAATACTTTTTTTTTTTTTTTTTTTTTTTTTTTTTTTTTTAGTGCTGAGAACGTTAAAAACTAATTATTCAAATCAGCAACTTGCACATCTTTTTTTTTATGATTATGGTTTGTTGTATGCAAAAAGTAATATAAGTCACAAATCATAATTTTAAAATATATGAATGTATTTATATAGTTTACATGATTAAAAATGTTTTTGAATAGCAGAAAAGATCTACAATATGTTTAGGACTAGTGTATTGCTTAAATAAATTGATAAAACTTCCATCAAATAACTTTTAACATATAAATTAATGCTTCTCAAATGGGTTTCCTTTAGCGTCCTCAAATTTAAACACTTGAAACTCTATCAAGGTTAAAATAATATAAATAATTGGGCTGACCCAATCCAAGAATCCAATCACCTCATCGATTTCATGGTTGAAATTAGTTCAAAGTCAATTCACATATTATAATGCAATTGCTCTGCCAAGTCATATGTGGTAAAAAAAACCCCTAAATTTAGGAATTGATTGGTAGTAGAATATTGAAAATGGCACAAAAATCACTGTTACAGCGCCCCCTTCTGATGGATTTTTTTCAAATTCAGGGAGAACCAACTAGGCATAGCCAAATACTGTTTTAAAAAAATTTATTTAATTCTATGCATAACTTAATACACTTTTAAGTGGTACAATATTGAAAATGGCACAAAAACTGCTATTGCAGTGCCCTCTTTCGGCAGAATATTTCAAAATTAATGGAGGACCTGTTTGCTACAACCAAAAGCATGCACAAAAAATTTGGTTCAATTCTCTCCATATCTTCATACACTTGTCAGTGGTAAAATAGCGACGCACAGACACAGACAGACATTTTGTAAAAACATCTGCATATTAAAACCAAACCCAAACTTATTATTTTAATAGTAATACTATATGTTTATGCGCAAGCCTTAAATAAAGAAATCAAATTTATTGATATTAATGGATTTGGCCTTGACGAAATTAATTACTGTCAAATAAAAGTTTTTGATTAATATTTATGAGTAAAATAATAATTTAAAACTACTTAATATTGATTTATTATTAAATTAATGTTTATTTCTTGACAAGTTGACAGCTTAATTGAATTCCAAATCATTTAAATATATTTATTGGTCTTATAATAATTAATGTCAAAATTAATGTTTTATTTATTGATAAGTTGTCAACTTGAGTAGTTTTTAAATCATTATTAGAGATTTATTGGTTTTTTAATTAATTTTATGTCAAGTTAATGATAAATTTTTAAATTTATGATCATGTAATTTTATCCCTATGCTTTTTCTTATTATATTTCCCCAAAAGGGGGTTCAGTCTTGAATCTGCAACCAAGCGGATAACATGTTTCTTGACTCTGCAATCAGGCAGAGAACATGTGAATTTTTTACTGTTTTTCTATCGTGATTTCATGACTGTTTTCCATGGAATATGTTTGTTGGCTCTGTATATCAGAGAATAGTGTAACCCTGGATATCTATTTTAATAATTCAAGTTATATTTTATTTAATAAACATTTAATCTTAATTGCTCTCCCAATTGACTTCAATGAACATTGTGATTGATACACCCACTATATTTTAACAAGATATTTCAAATCTTCAGTTCAAACTAAACCTAGACACCAAATTTCAAGTCATTTGAATGATAAGTTTTTGAATTAAAGATTCAAATTTTTGTGCTTCTAATGTTCAAATTACATTTTCATATTTTTATTAATATCTTCTGAAATTTTACTAGTAATGTACTATTTTTTTATGTAGCAATAATACTAAAATAGCCAATCATGAATATATTGTATTTGCAATTTTTATAATTTTATAATATGATTTATAAACTTAATTTTCGAAAAAATTCTGAATTGCAACCTACATTTTTTTTATGGATTTAGACTTATGAATTCTTGCTTTAGAGAAATCCAAAATTTCAGTTTTTTTTTTTTCTTTGAACTAGTTTTCGAATTATACTTAAAAAAACGACAAAATGATGGTTTAAGGGGCCGTCTGCCATAGAAGTGATTAGGTATTTAGAAACTTCTGATACAGGGTTCACGCAGTTCTACCACTAAATTTTAAGAATATTTTCAAAGTATTTCACTCCAGAAAAATGTTGTAAAATCAGTAAATGAAGGTGGTGATTGCGAATTCTGTGTTTTAAAAATTAAATGTAAACTTTCTATTACTTTCTTCTATCTTCAATAGAGAGTATCATAATCGAAATTTTTTTCGACTTCCGATTTTTGATGGATTTACATGTTTTAGGGGTCAGAGATTCCAAAAAAATTTTTATTCTATTTCAAATTATTTTAATTCTGTTTTGATGTTGGAAGAATGAAGAAGAAACAGAAAGTATGTATATATTTTTTTTAATTTTATTTATTTATTTTTTTATTTTTTGTAGTATTAGAAACATATTGGAGCATATATTTTGTAGCATTTTAAAACAAAATTTGTGATATTTCCATATTTATACCAAATATTGACAAAACATTAAGGTGCTAATCAAAATATGGCGCCATTAGAATATTTTTACTTAGTTCCATCTTCAATTGAAGAAAGTATTGAAATTGAAATTTTTTTTTCAACAGATTTACACATTTTAGGAATCAGAGATTCCATAAAACATATTTTTACAAAATGTCTGTCTGTCCGTATGTCGCCATTCTACCATCAAAAAGTGTATGAAGGTATGCATAGAATTGAACCGAATTTTTTTGTGAATGTTTTTGGCAGTGGCAAGCTGGTTCTCCTTCAATTTTGAAATAGCCTGAAGGAAGAGGGCGCTGCAATAATTTTTGTGCCATTTTCAACATTGTATTGATTAAAAATGCATGAAGTTATGCATCGAATTAAACCAAATTTTTTGTGTAAGTGTATGGCTAGTTGCTCCTCCCTGAATTTGAAAAAAATCCGTCGAAAGGGGGCGCTGCAATAGCGATTTTCGTGCCATTTTCAATATTGTACCGACTAAAAGTGTTATGAAGTTATGCATCAAATTGAAAGAAATGTTTTGCGTAAGTGTGTTGCTATGGCTAGTTTTTCCTCCCTGAATTTGAAAAAAAAATGCGCCATAAGGGGGCACTGCAATAGCGATTTTTGAGCCATTTTCAATGTTTTACCACAGAAAAGTGTATGAAGTTATGCATAAATTTGTATGAAAATTTTTGTATAAGTGTTTGACTATGGCCAGAAAACCCTCCCTGAATTCGAAAAAAAATAAAAAAAAAATCCGCCGGAAAGAGGCGCTATAATCGCGATGTCTGTGGCATTTTTATTATTTTACCATTAAAAAGTGTTTGAAGTTATGCATAGAACCGAACTAAATTTTTTGTGTATGACTTTTTTGGAGTATGGCGAGTAGATCCTTCCTAAAATTGAAAAATATCCGATTATCGTTCTGCTGTGCATCGGCTGGTACAGATACTCGTTTTTGCTCCGATTAATTGTCAGAAGCAGAGATTTAAGATGCAAATCATAGTTGGTATAGTACTGAATTAATTAGATTAACGCATTAACACGTGTAACTAATTTTTGAAACATTAAAATGTACGTATGAGATAGAAGAAAGTTTGGGATTAGCACATCCAACTAGTTTTTATTAGTAGCGCCAGAGGCCTTAAAAAAATATAAGGAGTGTGCGAATTTTATTATACTATCCTGAAATTTAGCAGTCTTCAATGACTGCTTGAGTGGCGCCTTGATCAAGAAGCGGGCTCTCTCAGTCAGCAATCGAGTACCGAACTTCAATTTGAATACAGCCGCTAAAATAGGCTCGTTTTAAAAGAATTAATTTCTCGGAAACTTATCATTCAAATGACGTGAAATTTGATGTGTAGTCATAGTTTGAATCGAAAATTCGAAATATCTTGTTAAAATTGTTTATTACCATTGAAAAAAAAACTGAAGTTTGGGTTCGTTTCAATATGTAGATACCCCCTAAGCAAGTTTTATATACATTATTTAAATATAGACTTTATTTTCGATCGTTTGGTACGAGTAGCTTTCTTCTACGATAACTTTTTGTAGAATTAGTAGGGAATGTTTCCTCTTTTTTTTTCCACGATTGTACAAATCTCGTATACACTACAAATAAATTAAATTTCAAAATCGTACCACAGGTGAAAACGCGCAACAAGTAATAATGACTCATAGCTCATAGCCAATCCAAAAATCAAATTATTTCAGTGACTATTTAAATAAATAACAAAAATCCTATGAAGTCAATAATCTATAGAAAACAGTTGTAGAGCATCTCAGCAATGTGTAACAGTTACAAAATGTTTGAAGTAGCGTAACATCATTACAAATTCCCTTCGAACTCGCCGGTAATACTTTTCTATTTGATGATATTGTAACAAAATACTTTTTGATATTCCTTTAAATTAACCTAAAATAGTACATATATCACTTTCAATGTCGAAATTAAACTTTAATAATATACAATTGTAAGTATATCCGAGTGTTTACTCGAGTTAGAGCACGGACAGGCAGGCGGTCGGACAAACTGAATATTTAAATGAGGGATCACATAATACTGTAAAGACCAAATACATAAATGGAGTATAGAAAGAGTTAAAAAATAAAATTGGCAGCTTGAAACCATCTAGATCCTAAAAATCTGCTCATCAATTTTTCTTCCTACTTCGCCCGATTACCTCTTGTACGGAGGTGTACTAAATTAAAAGGAAAAACTAAATTAAAAAGAAAAAGCAAGTAGACTGTAAATTTAATGGAATGTTTATTTTGTTAGAGTCGCCGCTTGTTGCAGCATTCAGAGCTTGTTGCTAAGAGACTGTTTCTCTCAATCCACTGCATCACACAACACGTGAGCAGGGTTACACTAAATTGCTTTGTAATACTTTGGTGGCTAAGTAGGGAGCACAAGATGTTCCATACGAAACTGTTGTTAGCTGAAATACTTTAACCGGGGATGACATACTGTCTTTCCACAAAATTTTTAAATATTTGTACTGGTATGGATTTACTTCTATCATCCTAAACATTTGTTTAATATCCGCAGTAAAAGCATAAATATGCTTTCTAAATCTAATTAATATCGAAAAAAGATCATCTTGCAGAACTCCACCCTTACATAATAAATCGTTCAAAGATTTTCCGTTGGTTGACTTGGCATTAGCGTCAAAAACGACGCGTAGTTTTGTGGTTTTACTAGAGGGTCGTAAAACGCCGTGATGTGGTAAGTAATAGCCATCATTAAAGTTCGTGTTTTCTTTTATTTCATGCATGTGATTTAAATCTCTATATTCTTTAATAAATTCTGTGTATAAGTTTTTCACAACAGGATCTCGATCTAAACGTTGCCACAGAGAGTTTAATCTTTTCAAAGCAAGATTTTTGGAATTTCCCAAATCGGGTTCTAAAAGCTGTGGTTTAAAAGGCATCGTGACCACAAACATACCATCCGGTTTTCTGAAGTGCGTTTTATCGAAGTGATCATTACAATATTCTAATTCTTCACTGTTACAGGGTTTTAAATTTTGTACTTCATCAATTTCCCAGAAAGACTTCAAAGTGTCATTAAGTATTTCAAGATTTTTTGTTAAGAAACAATAATTAGTATTATTATTATTTACTGTTTTGTCATAAATACAACCAGATACAATATAACCGAAAATACTTGATTGCAAATATAAATTATTGCCTAACTTTATTTTTTCTTCATTTAAAAGAGAAAAATACAGTTCAGCGCCGATAATTATCTCCACACTGCTTGGAATGTTAAATTGTTTATCCGCTAAACAAATATTTGCTGGAATTTTTAAATCTGATATGTTTATCTTTTTCGAGGGCGTGAAGTCACAGATGTTTGGAACGATTAATAACTCAATATCATAACTGGCACTATTCATTTTATTTGACAACTTTGATTTGATTCTAGATTTAATGTAAATAGGCAATTTATTTATTCCACTTACAGGAATATTTATTTTCTCTTTTTTCAAGCCTAATATTTGTGCTGCTTTAAATGTACAAAAACAATTCTGCGATGCGGAATCTAATATTGCCCTGAAAGGAATTTTGATGCCATTTACATCTGTCAAATAAATTATTGCAGTGCTAATTAAAACAGGTTTATTATTATCATTTTCATACGAAAAAAATGAATGAGCAGTAGTTTCGTTTTGTGATAAATCTTCCGAAACAAAATTGCTATTTCTTGTTTCATGTATTGGGAGATTGTTTATAGGATTGTTTACTGGTGTTGTATAATTATGTAAAGATGAATGGTGGCTTGCGCTCTTGCAAACATGACAAGTGCTTTTTGAATTACAATAATTAATGAGGTGGGCTAAACTTAAACAATTGAAGTAAAGTTTATTTTTCTTAACAAGGTTAATTCGCTCACTTAACTTCATGTTTTTATATTTAACACAATGATATAAGGGGTGGTTTTCGGTTTTACAGATTACGCAATATTTACTTTGAGGTTTGTTTGTTTTTATGAATAAGGATTTTGCTCTATATTTAGAGGATACATTAGAACTTATACTATTTAAGATTTGGCATCGTCGCTCAAGAAATTCTAAAAATTCATCAAAATTAGGTACTTCATTATCCTTTAATGTTAGTTCGTATTGTTTACGAGTTTCGTTATCTAGTTTATTTAGAATAATATTCAGCAAAATTGCGTTCGAGAAATTATCTCTATCATATTTTAAGATCTTTAGAGCCCTTAAATTCTTCTTTACGCTATCTAACAAAATGCGCAGATCCTTAGCGGATTCTTGTTTAATTACACAAAGATTTAAAATATTCTTTATATGACAATCTACCATAACTCTTTTATTCTCGTATCTTTGTTCTAACGCATTGAAAAGTGAAACATAATTTTCATCTGGTGTAAGCAAACTCCTCGCTTCACCAGTCAAATCAGAACGCAAATAAAATAACTTTTCATTATCTTTTAAATTTGAATTATCATTGATAAAGTCATTAAAAGTACTTTTAAATACGGACCATTCTTTAATTCTGCCATTAAAAACCAGCAATATGACCCTAGGTAGCTTAATGCTAGACGTTTTAGCTTGGTCCTGTTCAATGGATTTTTTATTTGAATCAGCATTTTCATAATAAGCATTAATAGAGGATTTTAAGCTTACCTCTAGTTTTAGAATATCCTCGTTCAGTTGATTGAGTAATTTTTCAGTTTCTTCCAACTTTTCTTCCTCTATTATTCTGTAATACTCTAGTTTAAGAGCTTCAAACTTTTCTTCTGCTTTCGACAGTAAGTCCAGGTGGGCTTTCCATTCGGATAAATTGAAGGTTTTTCCATCCGTAGCGTTAAATATCCTGGTGATTTGGGCCTTGATATTCCCTCGCCTTCTGTTCAACGCTTTTATTTCAGTTTCCGACATTATTCATCTTGTTGACGAAATTCGATAAATTCAATATTTAACTCAATAGAAAAGATACTGGCTCGATCATACCTCCGGCTCGACGGACCAAAATGTACGGAGGTATACTAAATTAAAAGGAAAAACTAAATTAAAAAGAAAAAGCAAGTAGACTGTAAATTTAATGGAATGTTTATTTTGTTAGAGTCGCCGCTTGTTGCAGCATTCAGAGCTTGTTGCTAAGAGACCGTTTCTCTCAATCCACTGTGTCACACAACACGTGAGCAGGGTTACACTAAATTGCCGATTGGCGTATAATTGGCGTGGGCTGTGTTTGTCGCCAAGGCGATGTTACAAGATCACAATACAGAAGCGGAACACCTCTAATCATTCTATTAATACCCATTGTTGTCCTCGGTAGAGAATTGGAAAATCTGAAGTATATCTGAACAAAATGCAAACAAATTTTATTTAAAAGTGCATTTTTTTCTGTACGCAACGGTGTAAAAATTTAAAATGTACGATGTTTAGAAGTTTAAAAATTTGCAGTTCCGAAAATTGTAAAACTGAAATTTCATTTAAAATCTGTTTTAATCCGTGCCGTAAGTAATACACTATATAGCCAAAGGTGAGTGGCCACATGCGATTTTTAGCATTCTGTTAAATTAGAAAAATACATGAGGAATCATACCGATACTCTAAATGTGTAAACGTAATAGTACAGGTCATACATTTCCATGAAGATTTTTTCTCTTCACCCCTTAGGAGACCGTCAACAAATTAAAAAGAACGAATATCTTTTGGATAACCCTGTCAAAACTAATGTAGAAAAAGCATTCAAACTATAAATTATGATTAAGTGACTTATTATAACAAACTGTGTCTAGTTTTATGCCGATAGCATGTATACTCGTAGAGAAATTAAAGTTTTTATAAAAACAGTCCCAAACTTTTCCAAGTTTTTTGCTTATAATTTTCGGAGTTCTTAATCATAGCAAACGCGGTAGCGTTGGTATAATATGTTTAAGAAACGGAAACTGCAAACGTCTTTTTGAAATTTCTGGTGAACCAGTTGACGTACGACAGTGATTTTTTTTTCAAATGATAGAATTCGACGAGACGAATAAAATGATAGCATTAAAAAAATTATCGAAGTTTACTGCAGTTTTTTATTTAACTTTTAACGAAAAAATGAAGACCTAAAATTCAACAAGCGATAGCTAACGATCTCATGGATCCGATTTTCATTTTTGGTTTATTTTAATCCTTTTGATAAAACCTAAAAACAATTTTTTTTCCATCTGTGTGATGCGGCGATGCGTATTAACTTGATTAATAAATTGACATGCTTTAGTAGATTGTCATCCTTTATTTTAAGACATAGCGAAAGCGTTGCTTACTCTTAGCAAATCAAAAAAAAGCAACTAAAAACACAGACAATTTGCGTTTCTATGGTTACATAGAATAACGAACTAGTATGATGCCACATTTCAAAGATAAATTACAAATAACTCTAACATACCCCCCGACATTAAAGGGTCAACTTCAATAAATTATACAGTACAAAATATTAACATTACAAATGCCTAAGTAATATGATACAATACAACAATTTTCTTTTAACAATGAAAAATACAATTATGAACATACAATAATAGGAAAAATAAAAATACATAACAAAACCCTTTTTAGGTGCGTTCGTAATTATATAATACGTAGCACCTATAGTGGTCGTTCAGTCCGTCCGTCTGTCCGTCCGTCTGTCCGTCCGTCCGTCTGTCCGTCCGTCTGTCCGTCCGTCCGTCTGTCCGCATATAACAACGCAAAAACTACCCAACTGAATCGTTTGAAATTTAAAATACATAATTATTACATAATTTTGTCGAGTCATTTCAAATTTTATGAAACTCGGATGCATAGATCAATTACAGGGGCAATCAAAAGTATTCCATTACATTACGGTCAATGGGGAAAAAAGTTTCAAATGCATTTTAATCGTTTGAAATTTAAAATACGCAATTATTACATAATTCTGTCGAGTTATTTCAAATATTTTGATAATCTTGTGCATAGATCAATTACAGGGGCAATCAAAAGTATTCAATTACATTATGGTCAATGGGGAAAAAGTTTCAAATATATTCTATACGTTTGAAATTTAAAATACATAATTATTACATAATTTTGTCGAGTTATTTCAAATTTTATGAAAATCGGATGCATAGATCAATTACAGGGACAATCAAAAGTATTCCGTTACATTACGGTCAATGGGAAAAAAATGTTTCAAATGCATTTTAATCGTGTTACACTCATACGAACATAATAAAATTTATATGCAACTATAAAGTACATATTATAATATACATCATACATAATTTGTGGTGCAAAGAACATTTGTTATTGATTTACAAGGCCACACAAAAGTATTCCATTACATAATGGTATAGGGAGAACATTCTTTGATGAGCGTTTTAATTGTAATTCACTATTTACAATTTTATGAGATTGATATATGAAAGTAATATTTTTAAAACTTCGTTATCGTACGAACGCACCTAATTTGCTACGCTTCACGTGCAATTTCCAACTTGTTTTTTTACATTTCGTAATTAATTTTCTGAGACTTGTTGTGGCAATAACGCAATTTTTTAAATACTTCTTTTAAGAATTCCCCTAGCGGTTTTAACTTCGACGACCCTAATCTTACCATCTGCACCAGGGAAAATATTTATAATGCGTCCTAGTAAGTATTTATTCGTAGGGAGGTCATCTTCCTTTATCAACACTAGGGTTCCTATGTTAACATTATTTTTTTCAAATTGCCACTTGGAGCGTGTTTAAATATTCTTTATTCCAACGATTCCATATCACTTGAATGTATTTTGAAATTCTATGCCATCTAGATAGTCTAGTTTCGTTAACATTAATTAATTCTGGTTCAACGATGGCTGTCATAGGCCTTCCGATTAAGAAATGGCCTGGTGTTAAGGCCTCCAAGTCATTCACGTCTGAAGACAATGGAGTGATTGGCCGTGAATTTAATATAGACTCTATTTGAGCAATTACAGTTAATAACTCTTCGAATGTTAGCCTTGCATTACCTACCGTTCGCTTCAGATGATATTTTACCGATTTTATTCCTGCCTCCCACAACCCGCCAAAATTAGGTGCTCTGGGTGGAATAAATTTCCAAATAATATTCTCGTCTGACAAATAATTCGCTAACTTCTCCTCAGAATGTCTTAATAAATTATGGAGTCTCTGTAACTCGGCGTTAGCACCAACAAAATTTTTTGCATTATCTGAAAAGATTACTGCGCACCTTCCGCGCCTAGCAATGAACCTTTTTAAGGTGGCAATGAATGCATCTGTAGTCAATTCTGACACTAGTTCGAGATGCACTGCTTTAGTTACAAAGCAAACAAAGATTGCCAAATACACCTTATTAAGAATTCCCTTTCTCTGTCCCTTATATTTTATGAAAAAGGGGCCACCAAAATCTGTTCCCACGTAATTAAATGGTGCGCTGGGACGTACTCTCTCTCTGGTTAGGGAACCCATGATTTGTTGTATAGTTATGGGGTTGCTTTTACTACAAGTTACACACTCATGCGTTATTTTTCTAGCTAAATTTCTTCCCCGTAGAGGCCAGTATTTTTGCCTCAAGTGGCATAACAATGCTTGTGCACCTATATGAAGATATTTTTTTATGATAGTAAATTGCAATTAGGCTACACAATTTACCCTTAGCTGGCAAAATATATTGATGTTTTTGAGCAAACCTTAGGTCTGCATTATCTAAACGCCCTCCTACTCTTAGCACATTATCTGCATCTAAAAAGGGATTTAACAATCGCAATTTACTTTTCTTAGAAATTTGCTTACCTTCTAACAATGCAGTATATTCTGCCTTAAATTCAACTTTTTGGATTTCCCGAATTAAAAATATTTCTGCTCGTGATAATTCTTCCATACTTACGTGTCCCTTTCTTTTTTCATCTAATTTTCTTGTGTTATCTAAGAACCTGAAAATATAACTTAAAACACGTAATATTTTAGTGTAATTATTGCTAATACTTAAAATTTCATTTACAAATTCACTAGAATTTAAACTTAATAATGCTGTACTCTTTTTCAATTTTAATTCTGATGAAAAGTCTATATTGTTTTTCACTTGTTCTAAATCAATGCTGTGTTTGGATTCACTGTCTCTTTCTCTCAAGAAGAGAGGGCCATGCCACCAAAGTTCATAATCAATTAATTTGTCAAAGGATAGTCCTCGAAACACAAGGTCTGCTGGGTGTTTGATGGTATTTACAGCATTCATCTGGTACATTAATTGAGTAGTATAGGCAAATCCTGGAGAAGCAGAATCAGCTTTGAAAAGAGCAGAATTTGAACCTTCTATATCAACCTGTGGCTCCCCAGAATTTTGCAACTGTCTTGTTAAGGGTGTCTTGAGATTCGAATCCATTGGTGATGGTGTTTTTGGATTCGGAGGGGTCGGTACTTTGAATTCAGGTTCAGAATTTTTCGGAGAAGATATCACAGGCGAATGCGAAATTTTGTTGGCTTGAATGCATACTGGAGATTTTTTTACTAATATTGCCTTTATTTTGAAAATCGTTGGTTTGAATATGTTGAATTTTTTCTCCATGAGCGATCATTTTCTTAGGCGTGATAATTTCAGTATTCTTTCCAGAATCAATCTTCGATACAACTGCTGCTTGTAGGATGTTTGTATTGAGAAGATTATGTAATTCATGTTGTTTACTTGCATCACCCACTGTACAATTATCAAAAGGCTCAACCTTACCGTCAATAAACATTTTATTATCATCAACCTGATGTTGAACTGGTGCTTCTTTTTGTATTTCACCGGAATTTGAATTCAGATACTTATGGTCAATTTTCTTTTCATTTAATGTATGTGAAAAAGTACTTGCTTCATTACTTCTTAAAGGTGATTTATTTTCCGTTAAACGATTTGCTCTCAACAATGATCTGTCCATATTTGTATTTTGATACTGGATAGTTTTCTTTTCATTTAAAACAAAAGAATAAATATTCTGTTCATTTCGTTCTAAAGATAATATGATTTCCGCTTCAGGATTTGTTTGTGGTAATGAACTATTCACGTTCATATTTTGAAACTTATCGATAGTTTTCTTGTTATTTGATTCAAATGAATAGAGACTTTTTCCATTTCGGTCTATAGATTGAGCAATTTTCTTTTCACGATTTGTTTGCAACAGCAAACTACCCATTTCAGAATTTTCCACAATTACTTCTTCATCATCTCTTCTATCTCTTCTAGTATGTGTACGCAGGAAATGTTCCTCACAATACTGCTCTTTCATTTTTATTGGGTTTTTATCATGAACCGCTTCAATTTCCCAAAATTTTTGCATAGTGTTGGATAAATCATCCACAGATCGAACAAGACCACAATAATTATTGAAATTTTGTTGCGGAATAGACGTAGAACCACTGGCAACATAGCCAAAAACAGTTTCTTGAAAAACCAGATTTTGCATATTTATTTTATTTTGTCCGATTAATTTAAAAAATACTTCGTTTGATAATAATACATGTATTGGACCTGGTTTATCAAATTGTGGATCAGCTAACTGAAAAGTTTGTAAATGCTTAATAGGCATGATGTTTAGATATGTAGCTGGTGTTATGCGCGTAATTTTAGGAACAACAAAAAATTGCAATGTTTCATTAAAACTCCTGTTTTTATTTGCTATGGTTGTTATAATACTTTCCTTTATATTCATAACTGAACCATTTAGCCCTGAAACTGATGCGTTTATTTTCCTTCCTTTCAAGAACAATAACTCAGAACATTCCTTTGTTATAAAGTTATTTTGCGATCCTGAATCTAACAATGCTCTAAGAGGAACTAATTCTCGTCTAGCGTTTTGTACATATATTATCGCAGTTGAAAGCAGTACTTGTTTACTAGAAGAAGATGTCATACCCATTACAGTATGTTAGAATTCGAAAATAGGGTTAGTTCAAGAATTACTTACTAACCATGCAAGTCTTCATTTGCGGGTTGCATCTACGCGATGCCTGCGGAGCTCTTGAATTAAAATCATCTCATCTGTTAAGATAAACTTATTCTAAGTTCAAATTAATCTAAAAGTCCATATATTATAAAAATTGTCGTTTAATTCCATGTAAAAGACACATCCATCATTACATCCAGAGAACTCAATCGTTCTCTTACACTTGTCAAAGTTCTTCGAAAGATAATAAATAAAATCAGACGATATTTTCATTTTCTTAATTTACGCGTTCAATTAGTTTCACTTCATTTCATTTTACAACATCCTCCCCCCTTTGAAACTTGGGGAGAGTTTCAAATACATAACAATTATTATTAAAAAGATCCAACCTCTTTGGAGCTTTTACACATCTTCCAGAAGAGGTATATTTCTTAAGTATGACACTATCAGGAGAAGACACATTTTCATGATCATCATGCTCACTGGAACTAGTTTTCTCTTCACCCGACGGTTTGGATGCAATTTCAATTATTTCATTCGAATATATTTCCAAAGGAAAGATGCGCTGCACCGGACGTAAAACCGTGCCGTGCTGAGTTTTCAACTTAACACCACGAACTTTACCATCCCGTCCTGGAATTAAATGAATCACCTTTGCTAAAGGCCAAAATAAACGTTTTTTGTTATCATCCCCAACTAAGACTATTTCTCCCACTCGCGGTTCACGTGTATATTTTTCAGTATGTTTTTGAACTAATTCGCTGAGGTATTCTTTTCTAAAACGTTGCCTAAAATCGGTAAGAAGTTTAGCTCTGTAATTCAACCTTCTCCTTAAACTTTGAGAATCTAATTCGATAATATCCGAATTGCTGAAACTTCGGTTTTCAGTAAGAAACATAGCGGGTGTGAGAGGTACTAGCTCCAGTGGGTCCTCTGAGATATAGGTTAGAGGTCTGCAGTTAATCACAGATTCACAATCACATATAAGTGTATTCAATTCTTCATAAGTCAATACAGATCTACCTAAAGTACGTACTAACAATTCTTTTACAATGCGAACTAACCTTTCCCACCAGCCTCCCCACCAAGCTGCGGTGGGAGGTATAAATTTCCAAACAATTTTATGCGTCATGGTTTCTTTTAAAATTTTATCCCAATTTAATTTTGAAAGTTCATTGGAAGCCCCCCTAAAGTTTGTTCCATTATCACAATAAATAGTGCTGGGCCTACCGCGTCTAGCTATAAAACGTCTAAGTGCTAGCAGGAAAGCATCAGAAGATAGCGAATTGACTAGTTCAAGGTGAATCGCGCGATAAACGGCACAAGTAAACAATGCTATCCAAACTTTCTCGCCATTTTTTAGAAATAACGGCCCGGCTAAGTCTACTCCAATAATTTCAAAGACAGCACAATCTGTAACGCGATCTGGTGGCAAAGGTGTTGGTTCGCTTGACAAAGACTTTACCTTAAAACGTTTACATGCAATACAGTCGTACAATACATTTTTAATAGTTCTTCTAGCTCTAATTATCCAAAATCTTTCTCTTATTAAAGATTGCATTGTTCTTATACCTGCATGACAATTCTTTTGGTGTACTGATCTAATCAATAATTTAGTAAATTCACATTTGCCTGGTAACAATATTGGATACAAAAATGATTCTCGGTCATTTCTTTCAGTTATTTTAGTTTTAACTCTTAAAATTCCATTATCATCTGTGAATGTTACAATATCATTTAATGACCTTTTATTATAGAAATAACAGCTCTGAACTAAACGGATTAGATATTTTTCAGAATTTTCAATTTCATTTTGAGTAAGATTAGAATATTTACACTTATTAGAAACATTTCGGCAATTATTTACAAATCTCAGAATCCAAGCAAATATTCTTATCATCTTATCATAATTAGATATATTATCTAAGAGCCAAAGGGGTGTGTCTTTAGCTAGATCAATATTCGTAATTTCGATCTTTTTTCTTTCTAAATCAACATCTTTTGGCTGACAGTCAATCGCGCCAATTGGCCAACATTCAGGATTTTCTTTTAACCACTTAGGACCTTCCCACCATCGCGAATCAAGCATTTTCTGCGGAGAACATCCACGTGAAAGTATATCAGCTATATTCAAATTTCCTGGAACGTGCTTCCATGACTCTATATTGGACATCTGTCGAATTTCTTTGACTCTGTTGCTCACGAAAACCGACCAATTCCCATGTTCCTTTATCCACCAAATTGCGGTAGTAGAATCTGACCAGAATGTGATTTTCAGACCTGGCATATTTATTGCCTTGATGATAGAACTCGCAAGTCGAGTACCTATACAACAAGCCATTAACTCTAAACGCGGCATGCTCAAAGTTTTGAGAGGAGCAACCCTAGACTTTGCTCTAACAAGCGTAACCTTGACATCGGAATCAATTATTGATCTAGCGAAGACACATGCTGCATATGCCCCTTTACTCGCATCAACAAAAACATGAAGTTCAGATGAAGCATTAATTTCTAAGTATCGAGGTATAGCTACTTCTTTTAAAACATCAATATTCTTCAACCATTTCAAAAAAGCACTCACAATGTTACAAGGTAATTCTCGATCCCATGGAATTTTCTGTTTCCATGAGTCTTGTAGCAATAATTTTGGAAGCAATGTAGCAGGAGAGAATAAACCGATAGGATCAAAAATCTTTTGCACAATGCTCAAAATTAATCTCTTAGTAATTTTCCTTTCACACGTTAATGTTTCTAAATCTAAACAACATTTCAAAGAATCATTATCTAAATTCCAAATAATCCCCAAAACTGAAGTATCCCCAGAATATTTATCAACATTCTTGCAAGCTACATTGCTTTCAAAACAACGCAAATTGAAACACCCTTTAGACATTAATAACTTTGCATTTTCAATAAACATTTCAGCTTCATTAATGTTAGAAACACCTGATACACAATTATCTACATAAAATGAACACTTTAATTTTTCAGCAGTTTCCTTATATTCAGGAGGACTATTTTCTAAAAGATGCATTATAGATGCACTTAGTAAATAAGAGCTAGAAGAGACACCAAATACAACTCTACAATGTCTATAAATCAATTGTCCTTCATTACATGGGAAATAGAATCTAAGAAAATCTCTATCTTTAGGCATAACAGATAACATTAAATAAGCCTTTTCTATATCTGCAGTTATACCGATAGGATACATTCTAAAACGATCAAGAATATCAGGTATTAATTCTATAAGATTGATGCCTTTATACAAACATTCATTTAACGAGGGTTTCCCTTTCTCAGAAGCAGATGCATCAAATACAGGGCGTATTTTTGTGGTTTCCTTATCTAACCTGATAACGGGCCTATGCGGTAAATAATGACATTTATTACTTAATTCATTTTCTGGAACACGTTCAATAATATTCATTTTTTCCCAATTCTTAAATACTTCCTGATATTCATCGAAAAATCCCCCACATTTCAATTTATTGATCATTTTTTCATATCTCTTCCAAGCTAAAACTTTATTGTCGGGCAAGTTTTTAAAATTACGCTTCCATGGAAGCCCTACTTCATATCTGCCATCGGGAAGAATTTTCATTTTTTCCTTAAAATCGTTTAAATCAAAGTTTTCCCGTTTTTCAAAACTCTGAATGGGGTCAGAAATTCCTATGGTTTCAAGTTCCCATAATTCATTCAAAGGAATATTTCTAACGTGCATAGACAATGTTGTCAAAACGTTATGTTTCTTGCCACACGTTTGTTTCCCCATCACTGTCCAACCGAGCTTGGTTTCTATGGCAGTCAAATCGCAATTTAATTGAATTAAATTTCCTGTCAATAATTTTCCTATCATATCAGCCCCCACCAAAAGATCAATTTCAGATTCCTTACAAAAATCATCAGATAGATTTATTTTATTTCTTTTTAATTCATTTAATATTCTATAATCTTTAATTTTAGGTACAAATCCGCAAATCCTTTTTTCGGAAAATGCTTCAAAACAAAACGCATTATTTCCATCTAATTCACTGATTTCTACCGAAAACACATCATGTTTTTTAGGTTCCGTTTCATCCCCCCCGAACAGCGCGTGAATAATTATTTCTTTTCTTATAGGATGCATTTTTAGTGATTTCGTTATTCTCTCGCTTACGTAACTACTTTGGCTCGCTGAATCTAGCAGTGCGCGTACGACTTTTTGGCGACCTTGCGATCGAATGCGCACGCCAAGCGTTTGCATGTACACAACTTTATTTCTACTACAATTAGAAAGAGAATTTTCAGATTTTAAAGAATCATCTTGATTATTATTTATATTTTGTTCTGGACACATTATTTCAAAATGTGGTTTATGGCAATAATTACATTTTAATTTATTTTTAATATTACAATTCTTACTCAGATGACCAGCTTTTTGCAAACAAGTGAAACAAATCCCCTTTTTTAACAAAATTTTTTGTTTTTCAATTAAAGACATTTTTTTAGCCCCAAAACATTTATTAGAGGGGTGAAACCTATCACAGAATATGCAATTGTTTTTCTTACCTTTATTTTCTATACTCACCAATGCAGAGGCGGTGGCTGGATCAGGTTTGCTAATAATTTCAGATAAAATGTTCTTTTTTCTAACAATAGAATCAAAACCTTTTCTTGCTAAAAACACCATTTCATCTCCTTGAACTTCTTGGCGTAGAAAGTCCATCAGATTTTTTAAAGTCCTGGAATTTTCACTGGAATATGTATCGTGATTTCGACTTCTTTCCCAGGTCAAAAGAACTTCTTCAGGCAGGCAGCTCTCAACCAAGGGCATGAGAAAGTCTCCATACTTCTCTTGAGTTCTTCCCAAACTTTCTAAGGCACGAAGTTTGCTTTCTAATTCATCGTATAAAGAGGCTAAGTCAACTTTCATTTTAGGCGCAGTGGCATTTTTCATTACGAGGGTTAATAATTCCCTAACGTAAATTTGCACAAGAAGATCATCTCGTCCAAACCTCTGTTTTAATTGATCGATAGCCTTCGGATAATTTTCCGCGGTAGCTGGATAACTTGATATTAAACGCTCCGCTTTTGATTTCGGTTCCATACATTGGAATAGGTACTGCATCTTGTCTTCAGCGGCAATAGAATCGTCTTCGTGTATTTTCTTGAACTGGCTCCAAAACGATAAAAATTCCTTTGGTTCGCCGTTAAACTTTTTCAGCTCGATCTCCGGTAATTTAAATTTGCGTTTTACTTCTTCGCCAGGAGATGAAGAAACCTGTATCTTTTCATCAATACGTGCACATATCTCTATATATTTTTCTCGATATTCTTCAGCACCTTCAAAATCTTCGGTAAACAATTTTTCGTCCTCATCTTGTAACAATATTTCCGAAATTTTACTTTGACAAGTGTCCATCCGTTGAAATTTATCAAACAGTTGAGTTTTCAAAATAGAAAGTTCTTTAATTTCACATGTTTCTTTAGTTAATTCAGTTTCAATTTTCTTAAACGTGAGAGTAAAAGCAGCTCTCAGTCCTTTTCTCTGAGTTTTCAAACTACTCAGATTCATTTTTTCATTTAAAATTAATTAAAATTCAAAAACTCCTGTCCCGAACAGAGGGTACCAGTATGTTAGAATTCGAAAATAGGGTTAGTTCAAGAATTACTTACTAACCATGCAAGTCTTCATTTGCGGGTTGCATCTACGCGATGCCTGCGGAGCTCTTGAATTAAAATCATCTCATCTGTTAAGATAAACTTATTCTAAGTTCAAATTAATCTAAAAGTCCATATATTATAAAAATTGTCGTTTAATTCCATGTAAAAGACACATCCATCATTACATCCAGAGAACTCAATCGTTCTCTTACACTTGTCAAAGTTCTTCGAAAGATAATAAATAAAATCAGACGATATTTTCATTTTCTTAATTTACGCGTTCAATTAGTTTCACTTCATTTCATTTTACAACAACAGTATTGTTAATAGTTGAATGCGTGTTATCAAATGAATGTGTATTTTCACCCAAAGCGGTAACAGACATCGGATTATTTGTGTAACTATGAGGAGTAAATGCGTTTGCGGTTGGTGATAGATTACTACTAATAGTATTTTCATCTTGAATTGCTATTGTCTGATTAGTATCAATATTTTCCTCACCGCGATCCAGGTGGATCAGTGTGTGGTGACGTTTGTTGCATTTTCTGCACGTGCTTGAACTTTTGCACTGGCTAATGTTATGAACTAATGATAAACAGTTGAAGCATAATTTTTTCATTTTAACAATATTAAACCTTTTTTTTTGCAGGTAAATTTAAGAATTGGGAACATCTCATTAAAATGTGATTGCCTTTACACATTGAACAAATGTGTGGACTTTCTGCTAACAAAGTCAATGACTTGGAATTAAATGAACGTTTCTGATCCTTGCTGAAAGGTTTAACAGACGTGACTGTATGAATATTTTCCAAGTATTGAGATCGTTTTTCTAAAAATAAAAGTAATTCATCTAACTTCGGAACTTCTTTTGAACTTATCGTCATTTCATAATTTTTTCGAGTATCTCTATCTAACTTTTGGAGAATGATGTTCAATATTAAAACATCTGAAAGATTATTTCTATTATAATTCAAAATCTTCAAGGCGCGAATGCTTTTTTTTACATTATCGACTAGATTTCGAAGATCTTTAGCGGAAGGCTGTGTAAGTTTATCTGCGTTTAAGAGCGAATTGATGTGTATTTCTGTTACTATTCTATCATTTTCATATCTGTCTTTTAATGCTTGAAATAAAGAGGAAAAAGTGTCTTCTGTGCTAATCAAAGCTCTTGCATCACTTATTAATGATGCTGATAAATAATGCAACTTTTGCGCATCTGATAGTTGCTCATTTGAAGTTATTAAGTTGTTAAATTGTAATTTAAATAGACCCCATTCATCTGGTTTTCCGGAGAATTTCGGAAGAGATATATCGGGTAATTTAATATTTATCGCGTTGTTTATTTGAGTAGAATTTGGTTGAATTTCATTGGAAACTTTACTTTGTTCTAAATGTTTAAGTTGCTTTTTAATTTGAAATTTGGCCTTTATAATTTTTTCTTGGTATTCTTCGCTAGCGTTAATATCGATTTCATATTCTTTTTCTAAACTAATACCAGATTCTATTTCTTTATTTAGGTTTTTTAAAGTTTGTTCTCTGTCATTTAATTGTTCTGAAATTTCTAAATAACTATCAATATCACTATTTTTATCTTTTATTAATGTTTCTAATTTACTAATTAATTTTGTAATTGAAGTGCGTAATGTTGCACGCTTCTTTTTTAATTTATCCATATTTTCCATGTTCAAAAACTTATATTAACAGCAAAAGGAATAATAAATTATTCATTACCTTGATTGCTGCGGCAGACGATTTTCTTTCTTTCTTTTTTTCACCAGTCCAGCTTGCGGAATAATGTTCTAATAAAATTCAATGATGAAAACAGTTCATTATTTTCGAACTTTTCTTTTCGAAGTGAAGAAAAAAAATATATAGACTTTGGCTCGACGTAACCAGAAGTATGTTGCGGCGATGCGTATTAACTTAATTAATAAATTGACATTGTCATAGAGGTCTGCACGGGCCGGAATTTCCAGGCCCGGCCCGGCCCGTTGTAAAACTCAAAAGTTCGGCCCGGGCCCGGCCCGGCCCTTTTAAATTTTTGTATTTTAGGCCCGGCCCGGCCCGTACAAAAATCAGCGAAAACAGGCCCGGCCCGGCCCGGCCCGTTTTGGCCCGTTACAATTTCTACGATTTCTAAAAAATTCAGATTTTTACCATATAACTAAGATTCCTTTAAAGAATACTGCATACATATCTATGGAATGATTTTACAGTATATTTTACAGCAAATACACATTAACAACATTAATGATTACTTAGATTCTTAGGCTTTCAACATTCGAATAAAGATTCATTAAAAAAATAATATGGCTTAGAATAAAAGAAAAAAGAAAGAAAGCTAAAAACATGGTTAATTTTGAAGCTGTTTAATAAAAAAAGATTTATAAATATATTTCTATATCATTTTATTATAGATTTCAAATCTAAATTCATTCTTAAATTCAAAGAAGCTCCTTTCTGATACATTTCTAAATTCATTTTTTTTTCTCAAAAACGCATAAGATTAGCAGATATCTTTATTCAGTAACTATATAATCGAATGGCGTTATCCATTTTTTGATACAAGCAATTTAAGAATACTGCAAACAAATAAAATACTGTGATAATTAGCGTTTTGAATAGAATTTCCGGAAGCAATAGCAAGGGAAGGGAGAAAAACCTGCAATCATTTGAGAAACTATTATAACTCAACAAGGTTATACAAGTATTTTATTTACCAAAAATGAAAAACGCTATTCGATTCCAAATCTCTTCAATAGTTAGGCTTATAACTTTTATACTTTTACAATTTAAAATTAATCAGAAAATGTGTCAAACTTCCGCATTATTGAGAAATTAATTTAAAAATCATCAAGAAGTATATACCCGAAGACTAAGCTAACATAAGTTCTTTATCGCTGTTAATAATTTTACAAATAATGTTTTCTGCCAATAATTAAGTCTAGTACCGGTCCGGCCAGTCTATATGTAGAAAAATAGTGCAAGCGTGATCTCGGGTCGGCATGAGTCAGCTAAAAAAATATTAAAACGGGTTACACATAATGTAATTCTCCGATGCCGATACACTGTGCATTTTATATTGTTGCTGTCAAACTAGTGGCTGGCCACATTTATACTTATTCTCGTTAAAACCATTTTCGTTGAAAATAGCTCATATTTTATCGTTTCTGCTTAAATCTTCAAAACGGGCCGGCAGGCCCGAAAATTTTTTTTTATCAGCCCGGCCCGGCCCGTCTGGCCCGTTCAATTTTTTGCCGGCCCGGCCCGTTGAAAAAACTATTCTAAATCTGCCGGCCCGGCCCGTGAGAAAATTCGAAACGATTCCGCCGGCCAGGCCCGGCCCGCGGGCCGGGCCGGGTACGGGCCACGGGCCAGGCCCGGGCCCGTGCAGACCTCTACATTGTCATCCTTTATTTTAAGACATATCGAAAGCGTTGCTTACTCTTAGCAAATCAAAAAAAAACAACTAAAAACACAGACAATTTGCGTTTCTAAGGTTACATAGAATAACGAACTAGTATGATGCCACATTTCAAAGATAAATTACAAATAACTCTAACACCATCTTTGTATGTTTGACGATCGCTGAATAAATCGAATATGTGTCTTAAAGCTCCAGTTGAACATTGTTTCTTATTGTTGCTGTTGTAGTTTCTTTTATTAATTGCCATCATGTTTAAATAATTATAAATTTTGTATGCATATGTGACATAATTCTTTCAAATAAAATAAATCACAAACATTCATTCGTTTTTATCAAAAAAATTTCTTAATTGCATACACACACTTTGTGTGGAGCTCCTGGTTGTAATTCTTATGTGCTGTAAATTTCCTTGTGCTATCTCGTCCTGATCAAGGCCTTGATATTGACGATGACTTATAAGCAGGCTTTCATGTCGAGCACACAAGTCAGATGTATGTTATTCAAATAAATAAATAAATCAAAAAATTATGACAAGTATAAAAAAAATGCTCTTGTGAGCAACAAAAAAGGGTAATCTTCTAAATAGGGTAATAATAAACATCATTAATATATATATGTATATATGTGTATGTGTGCGTGTGCTTTTTTCACACACAAGAAATTTGCGTAAAAATTTCCGTCTTTCTTTTTAGCAACAATTTCAATCCTGCTTACTTGTGAATTAAGCTGTTGACTCTGCACTGCAAACTGCACTGTTGACTCTGCATTGCAACTGCATTACAAATCCGTTTTCTGTGCAATTCTATGCTGCGGGCATGCTTGGTAGCACTGCATGAGTATGATACGCTACAGGAACTAAGTTTTCTGGTACTATTTCGCCTTACATTCATGTTTAATTACGCTGCGTTTTTTCTGACTATGTCTTTGCGCTACACATTTTTATCGTAATTGTGACTGATTTCTTTTACACGGAAAAAGCGCAAATATGATTTTTTTTTTTTTTTTTTTTAATTTGGCATTGACAGTGAGCTGCAGCCAAGAAGGGACCCCTTGTCCTTTCTCATGCTCATTTAGAAACACTTGTCAAGCACTTTTTCATACTTAAAAACATATTACCCTTTTTTGTTGTTCACCAGAGCATTTTTTTATACTTGTATAAAATAATGCTCTTTTCCAAAAATATGACTAACAACATTATATTTAATATTCTGTAAACAGAATTTAAAAAAAAATAAAAAATTGTATGAAAAATGAGCAGATTTACTAAATAATTTTTCATTGCGCATGCGTGAAGTCTATCAAAATTTCATTTGCATATTGTGTTAGCTAAATGTATTGAGGAACTTTTTTGAAAGTCTCAAAACATAGCTTGAAAAATTCTGAAAGTGATCGTCTATAGAATAAGCTCAAAATCCGTTATTCCCAAAATGAAGCAAAAAAATAAGGGGCTGTATCCAAATATAGTACATGCCATATTGTGCATTCTACATTGACACTAATCAATAGATAAATGGATACAACCCCTCATCTTTTTACTTCATTTTGTGTATAACGGATTTTAAGCTTATTCTATAAACAATTACTTTCAGAATTTTCAAACTATGTTTTTGAGACTTTTACAAAAGTTGCTCTATACATTTAGCTAACACAATGTCAAAATGAAATTTTGATAGACTTCACGCATGCGCAATAAAAAATTATTTAGCAAACTTTCATACAATTTTTATTTTTATTTTTATTTTGATAACGGAATATTGTGTACAATGTTGTTTGTCATATTTTCGGCAAAGAACATTATTTTATATTAAGAACTCTATGAATTATATGCAAAAAACTTGGAAAATTTTGAGACTTTTTTCTAAAAATATTAATTTATCAACGAGTATACATGCTATCCGCATAAAAATAAACACAGTTCATTACAATAAGCTAATTAATCATAATCTACAGTTTCAAAGCTTTTGCTACATTAGTTTTGACAAGGTTATCCAAAAGATATTCGTTCTTTTTCAATTTTTTGACGGTCCCTTATAGAGTTCAGGGAAAATATTTTTATGGAAATGTATGAGCTGTACTATTTTGTTTAAACATTTAAAGTTTCAGGACAATTCCTCATGTAGTTTTCTAGATGTTCCAAAAAATGCCTAAAATCGCAAGTGGCCGGTCACTTTTGGCCATATAATGTATGAGGCGTTCAGAAGTCATCCCTGATTAACTCCATGAAATAAAAATGCGCATTTTAAACAGTTACAGTTGTATATTTATAAACTACTGATTTTTTTATTAGCATCCGATGCTATTTCTTTCAGACAAGCTAAAAATGTCGTATCATCAGCCCTGGATTTTCTATTCAACCGATTTTGATAATTATTTTTTTAAATGAAAGCTATTTATTTGTAGTTGTGCCCAATTTAGTTATTTTTAAATTTATTTCCATTTTTATATTTTATTTTTAATTTTAAAAGCTTTTTCATGACATTTCTTCGAAATGGTGGCAACACAGTTTAGCTTTTCTCTCGATAATAAAAATTTATTTTCCAAAATGATTGCGTATAATTATGCACTAATTGAGGTAAAACAATATATATTTACTGAGAAATAGTATTAATAATGTAAATAAAATAACAGAAAATAATTTATGATAAAAGTTAATGTCTAAATCAAAATAAGAGAAATTTCAAATGAGGAAAATAATTTCATTCAGCAACCAGATAAATGAGAATTACAATATTATTACGTATGCCTTTTACATATTACTAATAACAGTAACTTTTAAAAAACATTTGAAGAGAAAATGACGTCACTATTTAAAACATCGCATTTTTACTCATAACGATATTAGGTACTACTCTGTTATCCCGTTGACCAATTTCGCCAAATTATACAAATCGCCAAACTAATAGCCAAATTATACATATTGACATAATTTTTATTTTAAATAACGAAAAAACAAATAATTAGTAGAATATTAATAAAAAGTCGAAATAAAAATCACTTAATGACATTTTAAACATATGAATCGTATTAAATGTCATTGAATGTGACATTCACGATCATCCATTATTGGCATTTAATCTTATAATTTGGCGATAATTTTTTGGTCGACGGGATAACCTGGTAGTGCCCGATATTACGTTTCAATATTTCTTTTCATTATGGACACTGAGATTGAGATTTTACTTTCAGATGACTTCAGTTAGTGAAAATAATGTCACAGTAAAAATGAAATTAGAATTTTTTTTTTTTTTTTTAATAAAACTATTTTTCTGTGAGTGCATATAAAATAAAATTTCTGGATTTCGCCGGCACTGAGATTACAATTTTAACTGAAGATGTGCGAATATTTGCATGCAAAATTGTAACTGACAAACTTGACATTTACTTTGTAAATATATTTATTATATATTGATTCAATAATGTAATTACTTTTGCTTTTTTCAAACCAAATCGATCGGGTCTTTTAAACATTTCATTCGTCGAATTCGACGGGATTCCATTCGTTTTATTGTTAAATTGCATTTCCTTTTACTCAGAGTCTATAAAAAAGCGTTTAAACTAAAGAAAAAATCCGTTTTTGATGAATCTAGTCAATGAAGAAGTAGCACGTCAAATTGTATCTCTTTATTATTCCGCAATTCCATTGTCTCAGAGAGAAATTGCTATTCAATTGGGTATTTCACGTCGTTCTGTTTACTATTATATTGATAAACACAAGAAAAATGAAGTTAATTCATTGCAGTCTAAACGGGGTCGCCCTTCTAAAAAACCTCTATCGATTTTTTTCCCCCTAATCGGAGGCGAAACTGAATTCTGCAATGGCAGAATCTATATTCAACTTGTTATTATTATTTATCATTGATCTAGGAATGTTAATGTTTAATGCATGGCGTACGTAATATATGACTCGTTATGATCATCATAAAAATTATGTTTATTATTATTATTAATTTAAATATAGAATTTATTTATAAGTCTTTAAAATTTTAGTCTTTGAAATTATCATTCTCTGAATAGTTGTTAAATTAAAAAAAATTTTATTAATAAAATGTTTATTATTATTAATATTATTTTGTCCATGGTTATTGTAACAGGTTTTCAAGACTGATTGTTAAGCTTGCCTTACTGAATAATGGGTTTCTTTAAATATTATAAAAATTATTGGCAGCTAGTAAATTAATTCCGATATACTTGCGATTGGCACTGGAATAAATTTTCTTTTATTTAAAAGTTGAAAACATGGAAGGTCGTGGTACTAAGCATTTCGTAACAAAATTTCTTTTTGGTCAAACTTTCTACTTAACACTTCAGTTGATTTTCTTATCTTTCACGGCATCAGGTATAGTTTATTTTCAAGAAGATTTTTCTGATGGCGATAAATGGCAAGAAAGGTGGGTATTATCTGAACATCCCAATGAAACATTTGGCTTCTTTATTCTGACACCTGGAAAATTTTATGGCCATCCGGAAAAATGCAAAGGCATTCAAACTTTTCAAGACGATAAAAGATATGGAATATCGGCTAAATTTCCCGCTTTTAGCAATAAAGGCAAACCGCTAATCATTCAGTTTACGGTGAAAAATGAGCAACGGATAAAATGCGCTGGAACATACATTAAACTATTCAACTGCAGTCTAGAGCCTACTTTATTGAATAGGAAAACTCCATACTTGCTGATGTTTGGACCAGATAAATGTAATCCGACTACTTATAAAACGCATGTAATTTTCAACTACAGAGGAAAATATCTGGATTTGAAAAAGCAAATTTTACACAAAGAAGATCCTTTCAAGCATCTTTATACATTAATTATATATCCCGATAATACTTATATTGTTAAAATCGATAATAAAGAAGAAGGAAGTGGAAAACTGAAAGATGATTGGAACTTTTTGCCACCTGAATATATAACAGACTTTACAGCAGAGAAGCCTAAAAATTGGGATGATAGGCCTCATATATATGACGTAAAAGATATAAAACCCGAAGACTGGGATGTTCCGCCGTATATACCAGATCCGGATGCCGATATACCTGATGACTGGGATTTCAAATTAGATGGAGAATGGGAACCGCCTTTAGTGGAAAACCCCAATTTCAAAGGTGACTGGAAACCTCGCCTTATTCCGAATCCGAATTATAAAGGTAAATGGGTTCGGCCTAAAATTAAAAATCTTAAGTATTTTGAGGATCCAGAATTATACAAGTTTGACGAAATATGTGCGGTAGGCATCGATGTTTTCCAAGGACAAGCTGGTAGCATTTTTGACAACATTTTAATAACTGATGATACGGATCACGCAGAAAAGCACAGTTGGGAAAACTGGGGATCTTTGAGAGATGAGGAAAAGAAGATGAGGAGAAAAATGCTTGAAGAACTAAAACACAATGAACTGTAGACAGTGCATTTCCCTTTGGTATACATTATAAATATATTTTGATTGATAACAAGTCTATTCATAAATTAATACAAAAAGCAACTGTAACAGTAAAAAGAAATCGCACAGATGTCATATATTCGTTAGGATGCCAACTTGGCAAAAAAATGACGTTAACATGGTAACCCTTCTATTTTTCCCGTGGTTTTACTTCGTATAAAATCTAGTAATTCTGATCGTTATATTAAATGCACTAATATTATTTATATTGATATTTATATCTTTCAGTTTATGTATTGTTTAAACTAGTGTTTATTTATTAATAAATTGTTTCTTTTCTTTGCTGTTTTTAAAAAGTATACCTTTTTTTTTTGGGGGGGGGGGGCTATAATTATAATTGGAAAAAATTCTACGGTACTACTTGGTTATTCCGTCGACCAATTTCGCCAAATTATACAAATTGCCAAACTAATAACCAAATTATACATATTCACATAATATTTATTTTAAATAACGAAAAAACAAATAATTAGTAGAATATTAATAAAAATACAAATAAAAAGGTCAAAATAAAAATCACTTAATGACATTTTAAACACGTGTAACATATTTAATGTCATTGAATGTGACATTAACCATCATCCATCACTGGCATTTAATCTTTATAATTTTTTGGTCGACGGGATAACCACAGGTAGTACCAATTCTACATCCTGTTTTTTTTTTTTTTTTTTTTTTTTTTTTTTTAACACTACTGGAATGAACATTGTGTGATTTTTTTTTTTTCATTTAACGTATTTATTATTATTATTATTATTTATTTATTTATTTATTTTTTCGGAAAAAGTTATAACTTTTGGTAAATTTAAATTTGGTACGAAGCTAAAACAGCATTTCGGATTCCTTCGCCCTTGGCGCCAGAACAGGATATTGTACTTCCCATTTTCTATTATTAAACAAGTTGGAAATTGCACGTGAATGTAGCAAATGAGGTGCGTTCGTACGATAACGAAGTTTTAAAAATATGCAGATCTTGCTGATATAGTAGAGTGTACTTCGGATACAGTATAGTAGTCGAAATCTTTGTGTTTCTGTAAATATGCAGAAAGTAATTTTTATTACACCTCAGAAACGTATATCTTATTCATAATATGTGAAATAGTTGAATATAATTAAAACACGCCCCAAACAATGTTTCCCCGTATAGCATTATGTAGTGGAATACTTTTGTGTGGCCCTGTAATTTAATAATAAAAATTCTTTGCATCACAGATTGTACAGAATACATATTTTAGTATATATTTCATAGATTCATGCAAATTCTATTATGTTCGAATGAGTGTAACATCATAAAAATGCATTTGAATCTTTTTCCCATTGACCGTAATGTAAAGGAATACCTTTGATTGTCCCTGTAAATGATCTATGCATCCGACTTTCATAACATTTGAAATGACTCGACAAAATTACGCAATAATTATATGTTTTAAATTTCAAACGATTAAAATGCATTTGAATTTTTTTTCCCCATTGACTGTAATGTAACGGAATCCTTTTGATTGTCCCTGTAAGTGATCTATGCATCCGATTTTCATAACATTTGAAATGACTCGACAAAATTACGCAATAATTATATGTTTTAAATTTCAAACGATTAAAATGCATTTGAAACTTTTTTCCCCATTGGCCGTAATGTAATAGAATTCTTTTGATTGCCCCTGTAATTGATCTATCCATCCGATTTTCATAAAATTTGAAATGACTCGACAAAATTATGTTATAATTATGTATTTTAAATTTCAAACGATTCGGTTGGGTAGTTTTTGCGTTGTTATATGCGGACGGACAGGCAGACAGACGGACAGACAGACAGACAGACGGACAGACAGACGGACGGACTGAGCGACAACAATAGGTGCTACGTATTTACATAATTACGAACGCACCTAAAAAAGAAATAACAATGAATAACCAATAGTTTGATTAACAGGGAAGAGCTCCGTATCGTGTTCTGGTTAGCGAGATTAGTGAAGGAATTCAAAATGGCACCAAAAGGCCGTTTCAGCATCTTGCCAATTTTTTAAAGATGGCGGAAAAACAAAAAATATATTTGCATAATGCTAAATCTACATAAAAATATCGTTTAAAGAACCCTAAAAAGCTTAATAAAAAAATATATGTATGCAAAATTATTACTTAACAACCAGTAGTATTAGAGTAATAAAAAAAAGCAACTCGTAATGCTGAAGGCCGTAACAACCACGTCGAAACAAAAACTGCAAAATCATCCCATTAATATGTATGCAGTATTTTTTAAAGAAATCTTAGTTATATGATAAAAATGTTAATTTTTTCGAAATAGTAGAAATTGTGCTGGCCTGGGCCTGTTTTCACTGATTTCTGTACGGGCCGGACTCGGACCGAATTTTTGAGTTTTATACCAGGTCGGGCCGGACCCAAAATAAATTTCCTTCGGGCCGGGCAGACCTCTAATTTATCGTCACCTGTGTCTGGTTAATTGGAAAACACCTCGTAATTAATGTATTAATTATTATAGTAAGGCCCTAAAAATATCGAAAATGTAATTTTTGAAATTCTAGACTATCAAAAAATCGGTTTGGTTTATAAAAATCGATTATAAAATTCCATCTTTACGAGTTAAATAAAAGAGTTTAAAAAAAGAAGACGACCCTGCAAAATGAACTATTACAATGAGTTGTCAAAATCCTAAAAAAAGGCACTTTTTTTGTCGCATGTAAAACATTTTTACGAAATACGAAAATAAGAACACAACTCAAATTTCAGTAACAGGAATACAATGACGTTTCCTTTCCTGTCTCATTTCTTTCTGCTTAACTGTTTCTTTTACTGCACAAATCATTCATTTCTGCGTAATAGATCATTTGGGAGTATCTTATTTTTTATCAGGATGAGAAGTTTCCGGTGTCCTCTCAAAATACGATTTTATATATATAACCATAATATAATACTGCAATTCAACATCTACAATGAATATAGAATAACCCAATATAACAAACTTATATATATTTATTACAACGGATATTTCTCGACTTTTGCAAAAATATAGATTTTTCATTGCAGAAGTCATGTATTTATTTCTGAGATATTAATCCCTATTTAAAATCGGAGAATTACAGTTTGACAACACTGATTGAGCTGTGATTAATTAATTAGTAATAGGTCCTTTTTTGTCGCTTAGCGTAAATATAATTCTGTGGAAAATGATTAAACGAGAAAATGAATCCTTTGTGATTTGTAATTACATCACATCTTTAAAATTTGTGTAAAAAGATATGTTAAGCATTTTTTAACACTTTCCAACATTGTTAAAAAGGTTTATGAGTTCGGTTTGCCTGTAGATCTGTCCGTGTTCTAACTCGCGTAAAAATAGCCCGATTGCCATGAAATGGATATATTTTGTTGGTTACTACAATGGCATGTTCGATATTGAAGCTGAAGTGTGTAGTACTATTTGTTCATTTACAGGGCTACTCAAAAGAATTCCGTTACATTACGGCCTATGGGAAAAATCGTTTGTAATTTATTTTAATGATATTAAGCAGTATTTTAAACTTATTGAAATTGATGTGTATTTCGTTGGTCTACTACAAGGCTCTTACTACAGAACATGGCGTGCATAGAACTTATCTATCATTTACAGAAACACCCAAAAGAATTTGAATTGAAGAAATTGAGCAATAATTGAACTATTAAAGGCTACGAACAATAACAGTTGCAAGTATGTTTTGAGTTCTGGTATGAATTTTTAAATTTAATTATTATTATTTTAAATACTAGGGGGTTTTGCCCATTAGAGCTACGCTTGTCAACCCCCGTCCCGCTATTAAAAGTCAGTTAATTTGATCAACCATATTTAAAGAAAAAAAAAAAAAAAAAAAAAAAAACGAAAAATTGAATCTATTTATATTATAAAGGACAAACATATTTGTGCGTAACGCATACGTCATTTTTTGAATGGCATCACTTTCCGATGAAATTTCGCTTTTGTAATTTTCGGTACTACAAACTTTTAAACTTCCAAACATCGCACATTTTCAGTTTTTATACCGTTGTATAGAGAAAAGATGTTCTTTGAAGTGCTATTTGTTTGAAAGCTATATAGCCCAGTCATTTTAGCAAAAATAGGGGAAAAAATTAGAACAAAGCTGGATTTTTGCATAGGTGCTAGTTAGGTTATGTAGTTAAACATACTAAAAGTCCCCATCGATCCGATTTGAGCTTTCGCCACCAGGGGGCGCTAAAGAGCTTGAAAATCAGTTTTTTGTGAATATCTCACGAACAATGGCATTTTGAGAAAAAAGTTAAATTAAAAAGTTGTAGATAATTTAATTTCCTATAAAAAGTGTTATTAACATTTGTTTGTCACATTAACCCTTCCCTGTCAAAAATGTAAAAAAGTGAACGTATTTGAAAGTAAAATTATAAAAATACAAAAAATCTGCTGCTACGTTTAACAAAAATTATGTAAACAGATCTATAATACTCACCTCTGAATTGAGAAAGTGAATATATAATATACATTTATGCTTATTTCCACACCACCCTTGAGGTAAATCACTTAGTGCGTTTTTTTTAGGTGCGTTCGTAATTATGTAAATACGTAGCACCTATTGTTGTCGCTCAGTCCGTCCGTCTGTCTGTCTGTCCGTCTGTCTGTCTGTCCGTCCGTCTGTCTGTCTGTCTGTCTGTCTGTCTGTCCGTCCGCATATAACAACGCAAAAACTACCCAACCGAATCGTTTGAAATTTAAAATACATAATTATTACATAATTTTGTCGAGTCATTTCAAATTTTATGAAAATCGGATGGATAGATCAATTACAGGGACAATCAAAAGGAATCCGTTACATTAAGGTCAATGGGAAAAAAAGTTTCAAATGCATTTTAATCGTTTGAAATTTAAAACGTATATTTGTTGCATAATTTTGTCGAGTCATTTCAAATTTTATGAAAATCGTATTGATAGATCAATTACAGGGACAATCAAAAGGATTCCGTTACATTACGGTCAATGGGGAAAAAAGTTTCAAATGCATTTTAATCGTTTGAAATTTAAAACGTATATTTATTACATAATTTTGTCGACTCATTTCAAATGTTATGAAAATCGGATGCATTGATCAATTACAGGGACAATCAAAAGTATTCCGTTACATTACGGTCAATGGGGGAAAAAGTTTCAAATGCATTTTAATGGTGTTACACTCATTTGAATATAATAGAATCGACATGAATCTATGAAATATGTACTAAAAATACATTTTGTATAATCTGTGATGCAAACAATATTTATTATTAAATTACAGGGCCACACAAATGTATTCCACTAAATAATGTTATACGGGGAAACATTGTTTGGGGGGGGGTTTTAATTACATTAAACTACTTCACATTTTATGAATAAGATATACGTTAATGAAGTATAATAAGAATTACTCCCTGCATATTTACAGGAACACAAAGATTTCGACCACTATACTGTATCCAAAGTACGCTTTACTATATCAGCAAGATCTGAATATTTTAAAACTTCGTTATCAACGAACGCACCTCATTTGCTACGCTTTACGTGCAATTTCCAACTTGTTTTTATTATTGTGGTTGCTCCCGTAGGCATATTCCAGTTATAGTGACTGGCTTAATCCAATTTTAGTCATTTAACTGCTTTAGTAATTCTTTGCACAGCTTCAATTTCTACACTCGATTCAGATTCGTCATTAACTGTATTTATTTCTTTCGTTGTTGTGCAGCTTTCAGTATTTTTTGTTTGCCTTTCGATATCATCACTGAATTCATAAACAGTGCTTCCCTCCTCCCTTGCAGCGGGCAGGATACTTACTGTCAATATTTTCCTCGTCTTCAAATTCAATTTTACTTGTATTATGAAATAAAACTCAGCAGCAATTTATGCAAATATTAGAACATTTCATTCCAATTTTTCGACATCCACATGCTTTTCCACATCCTTTGGAGCAAGTGCAAAAAAAATAGATTCAATAATATTTTTTGGTGCGGGCGGTAAGGTAGCAGGAATTGGAACCAAATTAGGTGGATTTTGCCAGCCCCAGTTCTCAGGAAGTAAGTTTATTGCTCAATCAGTATTGTACTTGATGATAAATACGTAAACTGTACAATCTAGCTGCATCTTTGGTAAACAGCAACAATAAAAGTTTTTTTTTTTTTTTTTTTTTTTTTTTTTACCAACAGCAAATTTTTTCTTGAAACATATATAACGGTACTTGTTCAGAGAAATTTCTGCTTTACTACCGTATAAAGCTAGAAAAATAGTTTTTCCTGCCTTCAAATTAAGATACTTGATCACTTTTAAAAATGCTGGCAGCTTGTATGTTATGATCTTCTTCCTTTTTCAAAAAATTTGCTAACGATATTTTACCTTTCCCAAACATTGCTGATGTTGAGTTACAACCTGAAAAAGTGTAGAAGAACAATATATGATCTTTCAGAACAGCATCATTGTTAATATTGTGCGATGAATACAGGGTGGTTACAATTCGTTCTCTTCCAGGCTTAATAAAAAATATCTCTATCTCTGGAGGTGCTAAAGCAGTCAACAATACGAGCAAGTCAACATCATCGCCAATAACAGCAGTAAGCGCACCAGACTTTGCTACTTCAATAGTGTTAACAATTAGTGTGTCTGCTTCATCTTCTGCTTGTTTCGCTTCGAAACCATTCTTCATAAATTTCTCCATAAGCATAGATATGAGACATGTCTTATGTTAATGATTAGATTAAAAAAACGCGATACTTTAGAGCTTTCTTTTTTTCCTTCTGTAAAAAATCTTCGTCTAATGTATCAGAATATAACAAACATTTTCCCTTAAATTCAAACAACGGACTGTCATTTCTCAATTTTTCCTTTAATGGATGATTAATTTGTGCGGACGTTGATCTTTTTTTCTGCAATAGATTTATTGTATGATTTAATAGAATTCTTTCGTGAATAATTCAAGGGCGGCGCCAGAGGGGGGTCCGTGGGGGCATATGCCCCCCCGTCGGGCATACCTGGCCCCCCCATCGGGGTCAAAATTCAATTTCGTCGGGGAAAATATTTTGACTTTTGAATTTCAGCCCATTCAAGTTGGGTCGAAAAATAAAGCTTTTTTTTTTTTTTTTTTTTTTTTTTTTAAAGTCGGATTGACTAAACCATTTCTTTTTTGTACATCGGTTTCTGACTGAAGTTTGATTCTTGCAATTTGAGTTTAGATAAACCCGAATTGTCGAAAAAAATCTGAATTTTTAAAATAAAAATCTACATGGATGACAGCATAAGATGATGTATGAATGACTCTATGCAGTAAAGCATCGTTTATACGACGATCACTTATACGACGTTTACATTTATACGACGTTTTAATGTGGTCCCGATTCATTCCTATTCATTTTAATGTAAAAATATATCTTTTATACGACGCCCAAAATCGTTTATACGTCGATTTTTCGGTTTTTATAGGTTTATTTTTGCTTATTTTGCTTGTGTAATTTACGAACGAGCGGAAGTTAGCAGCTATGAATGATTCCAAAGAGCACGTTTAAATGCGCTCCACATTATAAAAATGTGGGCTGGTGTTCGATTGGTCAGAAAAATCAGCCTACGTGTAACAGATTACTCTAGGAGGGGTCATTCATTTTTCGGGGATGGTCAGCTTTCCCGATCTGTTCTAAGTTGCAAATAGATTATCCTTCTAACTGTTGTCAGTATTTTTGACTTTTAGTTGGCCACGCAGGGTTTTTGATCTTTGACTTGAAATGGAAAGGAAATGATGTACTGCAAATGAGGAACCTTTCGGTGAAACATAAATAAAGGTACGCATATTTAAATTGTTTACTAATTCCCCCCCCCCCCCGTTTTTTGGTTATTTGTTTATTTTGGTTTATTTAATTTACAAATTCATGCAAATCATTCCGTTAAACATTAAAATTACTTGAAAACAAAATTTATTCTAGTTTTGGAAGTGAAAATCGATTATACGTCGTTATCGTTTATACGACGTTTTTCGGTAGTCCCTTCGGCGTCGTATAAACGATGCTCTACTGTACATGTTTATTTTTCATCAAATAGATAAAATTTATACTAAAAATTAATTTTATACTGTTTTTTTTTTAACTACATTAAATTTGTGGATCAATTTTCACTTTTTTTGGATTTACGATCGGCTTGGTAATGAAGAATTTTTAGTTCAGTTAAAATATGAAAACGAAAATTATTTTGTCGGGGTTGTCTTGGATAACAAGTAGTACTTCATCGTGTCGGGCAAACTGCACCTGACATGACTCGCAGTCTGGACCGGATCGGGTTGAGCCTAAAATTTTGTCGTTGAGTGTCGGATTCCAGTCGGGTTAACTTTAATTGTTTCAGGTTCGGGTTGGATGTTGATACTTATGGTTCTTGATTCGAGATGAATCGATCTCTCAAAAGAATTTACAAAACTTATTTTAAGATGAAAAACTGTATTTGAATGTCAATGAATTTATGTATACTGATTTTTTTACTTAAAATCTAAAATTGCTACTGAATATATAATTGTAAACATATTCTTACATAACTACATTACAGCATGTATATATTTTTTCATCAGTTACAATTAGGGTTTGGTCTGGTTGAAATATTTCGGGTTCAGGTCGAAATGTAGAGATGTCGAGCTTAAATCGGGTTTCGGGTAGAAACCCGATCCTGCATCTCCTTGGAAAATTAAACTCAACTCGACTAGAGATTTTAGTGGGACCTGGCTAAAGTTAATTTTTTTTTTGGAGAGTTTAGGATTGACTTCTATTTTTCGAGTCCGGTAATTTTAATTGTTTTAGCGTATGGACTCGATTCTATCAGATTCCTCAAAAGTATCCCCAAAATATATTTAAAAATGAAAAATTATACTATTTGAGCGTCAATGAGTCAATATACAGATATATAGATTTTTCTACATAAAAAATATAATTGATACTAGACTACTTTTCCATTATTGCTTAACAAGATGGATTTTTTTTTTTTCATACTGAGTTGGGATGGCGTTCGGAATGAATACTATTGATTTTAGATCGAAGTTTTGTCAAGTTCGGGTTATCTATTTTTTAAAAACTGGTTCAGGTTGAATGGATATATAATTAATTAGATCAGGTCGGGTATAACCCATTCCGCGGAGGATTCCGTGCTCGGTAAACAATCCGTGAATTGAACTATCCCCCCCCCCCCATTGATTAGACTCCGTAAAAACAGAACAAATTACACTTTAATTTTGCCATTTCTACTCCACCTCCCGCAAAAAAATACAGAAAAAACACCAAATACCTGAAATACTCACACCTAAAGCAGCATGTTCATCAAATTACATGGGTATTCTGGCATCTGTGTTGCTTAGTACTATTCGTATTAGAAACGGAATTTAAATCACTTTTACCTAAAAATATGTAAAAATCAGAAATCTAAGATCAAAATTAAAAAAAAAATCTTATGTCAAAAGGCAGAAAATAATTAAAATAATAGAAAAGATGAAAATCAAAAGAATGCTTCGGCAATGTTGAGACGGAAAATTTTGGTCCTCGCAGACCACAGCTAGACCCTCCTGCATAACCCGCAGTTCGAATCGGCGATATATTTATAATTGCAGATCGCTTTTCGCTGATATTAAAATAATTCACTTTTAGATTCCCAACTATTTTACTATTTTTCACTTCATTTACATTTCTCTTGGAAATTTTGTATTTAAGTTTTTGTTTCAGATTGAAATTTTGATCTTATCAAAATTTGGAACATCACACTTTGTGCATTTGATCAATATACACTCTAAAACAAAATGGAAATTGAAGATATTTCCCCCCATTGTTTTTATTATTATTTCTATAGCTAAAAAAGTCTGCTTTAATTTGAACATTTTTTCGAAAATAAAGAAAATTAATCAATTTAATGCTAGAACTACCTGAAATCCTCCAATATCTACAGATGCATTTTTTTTAATTAAAGGACTGTTTAATTAACTGTGCAACAACGCTGTGTACTAAGTTTTCCTATTATAAACTGATTTTTTACTTATTTCTATTTTCTCTCAAGATATGAAAAATTCACGAACCAAATCTCAATTTTTAAAAAAATTCTACAATCAAAAGACAGAAAATTCTTCAAGTAATAAAAAAATCCGTTCCAACCACACGTGCGTTCTAGCAACTTACTGCCTGTATGTTTTATTTTTTGCGAAATGTTTTTTGAGAGTTTATAAAATAATTACATTTTCTCAAAAATGACTAAATTAGAAAATGATGAAAAAAGTAAAACGCGGTACTTATAAACTCTTAAAATTTACATATTTCAAAAATTCTAATTCGATTAATTACTTTCACATTCATTTCAAGGAAATTAGTATTTAGTACAGCAATGTGTTCAGATTTAACGAAAAAGGATATGAAAGAAATTTCAATTTTATATAGGTTTTGTTCTAACCAAGTATGTTGTTTCTTTATACTTGTATTCTTATTTAGATTTCAATCTAACGATGTTTAAACTGCAAAGAACAGCTGCGGTTCATGAAAAGGAAATGCATGCCTATCTGTTTTGAGTAGTTTTCAAATTCTGTTCTGCAAGTTACTATAAAACAAACTTTTCGACTGCTGGAATGATAAAGAGATCGATGAATATGTTGTTTAGCTTCAGCAAACGTATTCGTGCTGATTGGTTGTAAAAAGAACCTTTATACATCTCAATGTTGCTGTGGGAATTACTAGAAAAACATCTGCTCTGATAGGCTTGAAGGATATTTCAGAGTTACATAAGGTGCAGTACCTTATTATCAAAGCTATATATTCAATGGCTGTGCTTATTATCGACATTTGCCCATTGACCACAGATAAAAAGAGTTAATTTTTTTTCCTAATTTATTATTTTTATTTAAAAGTATTTAAAAATCCAAATCGTCTATTTAATGCTTTTTTTTTTTTTTTTTTTTTTTTTACAAAAATTATATGATTAATCATACAGTAACCGTAAGAACAATGCTACAATGACCTTTTAAAGAACGAATCTGACTATAAAACAATGAAATTTATGACTTTGCAAATTTTGCACTTGAATTATTATTTCTACTAGTTATAAATACTTTATGAGTTCAATCTTTTTACGAATGTGTGAACTATAATATTTTTCTGCAGTACATAAAAAGTTTCAAGTCTTTCATACGAGTAAGTTCAAACGATTTCTTATTTTTTTGCGTTTGTATGTAATTTGATGTTTTTACCCGAGTACTTTAATTTTAAAACTTCTTTATACGCAGAATTCGTAATTTTGTTGATAATAATAATTTAACTTAAAAATTATGTAAGTTTTTCATTTGTATTTTTGCATTCAGTAATACATACAGTAGAGCACCGATTATTACGCCTCATATATGTGGGATCCATTCACAAAGCCCTTAGTAACAGCTGCGGCAATGAACTTTCTATTGCTGAGTAAGCATCTAGAGGCTCGTGATGAGAACCCTATCATCGCGACTAACGGTAAAATTGTGATGGTGTAAGTGGTTTTTTTTAGAGAAGAGGACAGATGCTCGCGGAATTCAGCAGAGAACAGACGGTTCTGTAGCTGTCCGCATATTTTACAGCGAAACCCAGGTCAGACGGGCCTGTGGGTAATGGAATAACAGCAAGCTTGGATAGGCAGACGGCCTGTTCATGTACGTTTTTCTTATTTTTGCAAATCCATAAAATTGTACATAATTGTGTTCCAGTCTATATAATTGTGATAACATAACCCAGAACATTAAACTAAGTTTTTTCACCAAAAAAAAACGCCTGGGCCAATTTTTTTTACCCTAGACACCACTTCAGAGCAATTCAAACTTTTACTACAACGTGGGGTGCTCGCCCTGGATCAGTTTCTGGAGAAATTTGAGGAAAGGATTAGATGAGAGAATCCCCCCCCCTCTCTCGTAAGACGGTCATCGTCGTCAACCAGCTTCAACGGAGTGAAACTTGTGGCCCCCTCCCTTCCGTAGACAGTCAGCGCAGATGTTGGGTCAGTCTTCAGGATCTTTCAGCAAGGAGCGCCTCGCTTTGAGGTTATGAATCTTCGGAAAGAGAAAAGAAAAAAGAGAAAAACCTGTGTTTTCCCCCTGCAACTACAAAACAGTTTTATCGTAAAAAAAAAAAAAAAGAAGAATCAAGAAGCCGCTGTTGTGTTTTGTTTTTTCATCTAGTGGAAATTTAAAAAAAAAAAAAAAAAAAGTCTGCTGTGTTTTTTTTTTCGCAGACTGTTGATATCTATGATAAATTTTTTTTAATAGTCTGCTGTGTTTTTTTTTTTTTTCGCAGACTATATTTTTTTTTCTTCTCTTTTTCAAAGTGAAGTTGAACGTACAAAGTGAAGTTGAACGTACAAAGTGAAGTTGAACGTACGTAGTGAAAAAGCCTGCTGTGTTTTTTTTTTTGCAGGCTATCTATTTATTTATTTATTTTTTAAAAACATGCCAGCCGTCGTACTTGCATAAATTTTTTTTTAGATTAAAAAAAAAAAAAAAAAAAATATCCTCTGGTAAAGTAAGTGCTATGTGAAGTAAGTGCTATGTTTATAGATATATATATATGTGTGTGTGTAAACAATTATTGAAATATATATATAAAAGGGTATAAAATATATTGATATATAGATATATTTTTTATTATTATATGTGCATTGATATTATTTGGTTTTATGTGTTAAAAAAAAAAAAAAAAAATTATTATGAATCACTTAATTAGATCGAAAAAAATAGATCTGATTACTTTGGTGATCGAATTGGGCCTGAACCCGCCCGAGAATGCAACTAAAAGTGTATTGGCTGATATGGTGATTAAATCAGATGGGTATGATGAAGACTTTGTTAAAAATTTGCTTAGTGGGATAGTTAGTGAACGCGAGGAGGAGGAGAAGAATTTAAAAGCTAAAGAAACGGAAGATCGCGAATATCAATTAAAGATATTAGAATTAGAGAATAATAAAGCTCAAGTAATAAATTCAGCGGCAATAGGGAAAGGTCCCGATGTTTTAAAACTGTTAAAAAGATACGATAATGAGGAGGAAATTAGTGTTTATTTAACCTTATTCGAACGGCAGGCAAAACGGTTAGAAATTCCTAAGGAAGAATGGGTAACATATATTCTGGCATTACTACCGCTCGACATAGTGAGTTTAATAAATCGTGAAAGTGAGGAAAAATCGAACGAATATGATCACGTAAAGAAAATACTATTAAGACGTTTTAAACTTACGCCCGAACAGTTTCGACAAAAATTTTTCTTACATAAGAAGGAAAATTTAGCATCGTGGAAAGATTTCTCGTTTGAACTTTCAAATTTTTTGAATGAATGGTTAGAGGGATTACAAATATCAACGTTTGAGGAATTAAAAAATATTCTAATTATTGAACAAATTAGGAGAAAGTTGTCATTTGAAATGAAACAACATTTTTGTGATGAATTACCCAAAATTACAAATTTAGAGGAATTGACAGGTAAGTTGGATGATTTTGAAACTGCCCGAATTAATTTGCGGAAAGATGAAACCAAACATCCAAAGATGGAATTTAAGAAACGCCTAAATCAGGGTATTGAAAATAATAGAGTGTTTCACCGAAATGATACGAGTCGTGTATCATATGAAAAAAATTTCACGGGTGCGCAGAAAAATTCAAATGAAAAAATTCGCTGTTTCAATTGTAATGAATTGTCCCATATATCGAAACACTGCCCCCGAAAAAAAGAAGGCCCGATTTGCTGGAGGTGCAAAACACCTGGTCACAGATCTGACCAATGTACATATAATTCCGCAAAAAATGCGAATGCAGCCGTAAGCAATACCTCGAATTCGTTAGATAAAATAATGAAAAATGTGAGAATTCTAGATAAAAATATAGAAAGTCTTGTTGACACAGGCTCCGATGTGAACATGTGTAGTAACGAAATTTATAAAACTTTGGGATGCCCTAAATTACACGACAACGATTTAGTGTTATCAGGAATTGGAGGTAACCAAATTACTCCCCTAGGATTCATAACAGTAAATATTGAAATAGATGGCTATTCAGTAAATGCAGATTTATACATCGTAAAAAATTTGAATCACTCCATAATTTTGGGGAATAATTTTCTAAAACAGTTAACTTTCAATATTACAGAAAAGGGATTGCAAATTACGGGGAAACGGAAATTAAGGGAAGTGAGAGTAAATTACGTCACTGCGGTTCCACGAGAACAAGTCGTGACAAAAATCAAGCGCGTCAGCTATATTACACCCAGATTTCTTACGATGTTGCGGTCAGAAAATCAAAACAGTCCCATGGTAGAAAAGATTGCTTCGACAGCTGAATGTGTGGGAAAAGAACAAATTAAACAGAATGAGACAGCTTTAGACTGCAGTGAAAGCGTAAACATGCAAACAAGCATTCATGAAAATAAATTATTGGAAATTGAACCGTGTTTAGACTTAACAAAAAATACAGAAATTTATTTAGCTGAAACAGCCGATTCGATTAATTTTCAGGAAATTGAAGTAAATCACATTTCAAACAAAACCATCAAAAAAGAGCTAACAGAATTGATCTCTAATTATAAACCAAATAAAATTAAGGATACGGAGTTGAAAGTAAACATAATATTAACAGATGATATTCCGATAGCACAACGACCGCGTAGGTTAGCATTTCCAGAACAGGAATTTGTCGACAAACAGATAAACGAATGGCTGGAAATGGGAATCATAAAGGAAAGTAACTCCAATTATGCATCTCCTATCGTATTAGCGCGAAAGAAAGACGATTCTTGGAGACTTTGTGTTGATTATAGACTCTTAAATAAAAAAATAATTAAAGATAATTTTCCCTTACCGAGGATTGAGGACGTGTTAGACAGCATTGAGAGCGCGAAGGTTTTCACTACTTTGGATTTAAAAAATGGTTTTTTCCACATAGACGTAGCAGAGGACAGCAGAAAATACACAGCATTTGTCACACATAACTCTCAGTACGAGTACCTAAAACTCCCGTTCGGACTTTCACTTGGCCCTCAACAGTTTCAAAGATACATACAAGCTGTTTTTAAACAATTAATTAAAGAAAAAATAATGTTAGTTTACCTAGACGATGTCATAGTACTCGCGGAGACTGAGGAAGAGGCTCTATTGAAACTGAAACGTGTATTAGAAGTTGCATCGGATTACGGACTAGAATTTAATTTTGCAAAATGTCAATTCCTTAAACGGAAAATTGAGTTTTTAGGTTATATTGTCGAGAACGGAACTACTAGACCTTCGGAAGCCAAAACTTTGGCAGTAAAGAAATTCCCTGAACCCCGCACCCTTAAACAATTACACAGTTTTCTAGGTCTAACTTCTTATTTCAGAAAATACATCCCCCATTATGCAACTATAGCGAGACCTTTAAGTGATTTATTAAGGGCAGGAAATACATTTAAATTTGGAATTATTGAAAAACAAGCTTTTGAGACGCTTAAAGAAAAACTAGTGAACCCCCCAGTATTGCATACATTCCGACGAGGTGCTAGGCTAGAATTGCATACCGATGCTAGCGCCATAGGGTTTGGCAGTGTCCTACTACAAGAAGATGAGACCAAAAGTTTACATCCTATTTATTACATGAGCCGTAAAACTACCCCTACTCAAGCGAAATATTCAAGTTACGAATTAGAGACTCTCGCGGTAATAGAATCAGTTAAGAAATTCCGAAATTACTTATTAGGCACTAAATTTAAAATTGTGACAGATTGTTCCGCATTCCAAAAAACCATGGACAAAAAAGACATTACGCCAAAAATAGCCAGATGGGCTCTGTTTTTACAAGAGTTTGATTATGAAATTGTTCACCGATCAGGATCCCAAATGAAACATGTAGACGCATTAAGTAGAAATACAGTGCTAATAGTCACCCGATCGCATGATGAATTAACATTAAAAATAAAGAATGCTCAACAAGAAGACGAACACATACAAGCAATAAAAAAATTGATTGAAAAAAATGAAAGTTCAGAATATCTTATAAGAAACGATATCGTATACAAATATGAAAATGACCGAGAACTTCTAATGATCCCTACCGACATGCAAAAGGAAATAATACGCAATATTCATAGCAGAGGTCATTATGCCGTAGTTAAAACCGAAACGCTTCTGAAAGAAAATTATTATATACCCCAATTAAGAAAACAAATTGAGAGCGTCATAGCCAACTGCGTAGAGTGTATACTTTGCAATAAAAAGCAGGGAAAAGGAGAAGGCCTACTAAATCCGATTCCCAAACAAAATATACCCCTCGAGACTTATCACATAGATCACATTGGTCCCATGCCATCTACAAATAAAAATTATAATCATATTTTTACCGTTGTGGATGCATTCACTAAATTTGTTTGGCTGTACCCTGTTAAAACGACTGCCGCTAAAGAAGTCATTGATAGGTTAACCCGACAACATGATATTTTCGGAAATCCGTCGCGGATAGTCACCGACAAAGGTCCGGCTTTCACTTCTGCCGATTTTGAAGAATACTGCAAGGAAGAGAATATAGAACATATTCCAATAACAACAGGGATTCCGAGAGGGAATGGACAAATAGAGCGCATGCACAGAATTCTTATACCAATTTTAGCAAAACTTAGCATAGAAGACCCCACTAAATGGTACAAATTTGTCGCGCCCGTACAACGCATCATAAATAGCACCGTATCGAGAAGTACCAAATTCCCACCTTTCGAACTATTGACAGGAGTAAAAATGCGGCAAAAAACCGACATGCGAATTAAAGAGTTGTTAGATGATGAGGAATTAAATTCATTCGTATCGGAAAGGAATTCTAATAGAGAAATAGCGAAGCAAAACATATTAAAAATACAGCATGAAAATGTGAAAACGTACAACAGAAAGCGAAAAAAGGCCAACAGATATAAGCTCGGTGATTTGGTGGCCATTCAAAAAACACAGTTTGGGACGGGCACCAAACTAAAGCCTAAGTTTCTTGGCCCTTATGAGATCACCACAGTAAAAAGAAACGATCGTTACAATGTGAGAAAAATTGGAGACCATGAAGGTCCACAGATGACCTCTAGTGCTGCAGATCATATGAAACCGTGGACTACTACTAACTAAAGCAAAGCAACTGTGCTTTGACATAAAATGTGTGTGATTATTATTATTGTTTTTATTAGTATTTAGTATTATTTTTTGTTATTGTTATTATATGTTGTGATGAACGATAGACGAAATTTGTTTTTGGACTAATATAAGTAAATCAAGGACAGAACTGTGTCCAAGAGACAATCAAGAAAAAAAAAATTTTTGACTTTAATATTATCTTGTGCATTTCATTTATTTTATTTTATTTAGTTTGTTGTGAATATTAGACGCCTGTAAAAGTCATCCGGTACCAGTTTGGTTTAAGAACAGATGATGACTGGGAGGACCCAGCACGGTCAGGTAGGCCGAGTTGTGGGATCCATTCACAAAGCCCTTAGTAACAGCTGCGGCAATGAACTTTCTATTGCTGAGTAAGCATCTAGAGGCTCGTGATGAGAACCCTATCATCGCGACTAACGGTAAAATTGTGATGGTGTAAGTGGTTTTTTTTAGAGAAGAGGACAGATGCTCGCGGAATTCAGCAGAGAACAGACGGTTCTGTAGCTGTCCGCATATTTTACAGCGAAACCCAGGTCAGACGGGCCTGTGGGTAATGGAATAACAGCAAGCTTGGATAGGCAGACGGCCTGTTCATGTACGTTTTTCTTATTTTTGCAAATCCATAAAATTGTACATAATTGTGTTCCAGTCTATATAATTGTGATAACATAACCCAGAACATTAAACTAAGTTTTTTCACCAAAAAAAACGCCTGGGCCAATTTTTTTTACCCTAGACACCACTTCAGAGCAATTCAAACTTTTACTACATATATATTACGTACGACATGGATTAAACATTAATATTCCTAGGCCCAACATAAACAAGGTTTAAATGAAATTTCAGTTTTACAATTTTCGGAACTGCGAATTTTTAAACTTCTAAATATCGCACATTTTAAATTTTTACACAGTGACGTAGAGAAAAAAAATGCTCTTTTAACCCTTTGCGGCTATTCATTGCTTAAGTGTTGAAAATAATAACTGACACCGGAATTTGAAAATAACTTTATTTGTAAATAAGAAATCGCTATGCTTCATGCATTCAATAAAGACTAATTTTTTTAACAAAATTCCGGTGCCAATGGGGCGTTTGGGAATTAAAATTAAGTGGCATATCTATGAAATTACTGCGCCGCAAGGAGTTAAATTAAATTTGTTTGCAAACTTTATCACAATTTGTTTTCAAATTATTAATATTTTTAAAGTTTTTATTACTTTTTTTGTCAACGTGTCAACAGAAGTATTCCATTTTTGGACATTAAATATGGACCAATCACAAAACGAATAAAATAAAATAAGTTCCGAAATTCAACCAATAAAAAGATTCAGATCTGCTTCAGATTTTCCAGTTCTCCACCGAGATCAACAACTATTTTCCAAATAGTTAAAAAAAAAGATTAATTCTTTTTGATCAGATCTCTTCGTGTAAAACAGTTTATAACCATATCGAAGTAAAAATTCATGTTTTGTAGAAATAGAGTCAAGTCGGGTCGAGATTTTAACTTTTTTGGGGGGGAGGGGGAAGGGGCTAATATATATAATACTTGTTAGACCATATAAGCAGGCAAATTTTTTAAATTTTACGCCGACCGGAAAGTTAATTTATTTCGTACGAACTGGGTCCTTTAAATTTTTGCCCACGCAATTTTTAGCACCTGGCCCAGCACGCGGGGACCTCTAATATATGTTATGAACTTGGCCCCCCTGTCGGGGATACAGTGCCCCCACGTCGGGCAAATTCTGGCGCCGCCCTTGGAATAATTTTTCTTACTCTTTGAATGAACTGTAAATTCATTATTATTTTAACCATTTCTCCAAATATTTTCCACTTATGGTCATCTCTTTCCGAACTTGCTGTCACAATGGACTTCAGTCGCTTTTTTTTCTATTTTTACATAATCTTTCGAAACGCAGTCCTCATCACATGCAAGATGAACTATTTTGTCAATCTCCATTTTTCGCTCAGAATCAACAACTAAGAAAGAGTCATTTAAAACTGTCATAACTAATTTAAAACTTTCTACAACATGCGTTGAAAATAAAATTATTCCCTTCCTAAAATCTCACAAAGAATAAATACTTCGTTCAATAAATTAGGGTGATTTCATACTAGCGAAATGAGCACCAAATGAAAATAAAACATTGGTAAGTACTTGTACGAGGTACATTTCGACAAATGCAAACAGAGATAGCGTAATGGGCAATGACTATTCGCCGCCTGAGAATAATACATTTCTATCTGTGTTTTTGAAAATATTGACTTATCTATATAGAAAGGCTCTATAGAAGGTATCTATGAAGGCATTTTTACATCAAAATGATGTTATATATAATTTACATATAACCTTTAAATTATATTACGACATTATTTTAATCGAGAGATACAAATAGATAAAACTAGAACATTTCTATATCGATAAGTCGATTTTTTTCAAAAACACAGATAGAACCTTATTATTTTCAGGTGACGTATTGCACATGCACGCGAAAACGCCATACAGACAATGGGGGAGAAATGGGGGGGGGAATCGAAAGTTGTTTAGTATTTGTTCTGTCTCATCGCCGCGTTATGATTGTTCTTCCCCATTTTTTCAATAATGTTTACTTTATCTTAATTTTTGGCAGGGAAGGGTTGGTGTGACAAAAAAATGTTAATGACACTTTTTGTAGGAAATTAAATTATCTACAACTTTGTAATTCAACTTTTTTCTCTAAATGCCATTGTTCGTGAGATATTCACAAAAAACTGATTTTTAAGCTCTTTAGCGCCCCCTGGTGGCGAAAGCTCACATCGGATCGATGGGGACTTTTAGTATGTTTAACTACATAACCTAACTAGCACCTATGCAAAAATCCAGCTTTGTTCTAATTTTTTCCGCTATTTGCAAAAAAAAGTGCTAAAATGACTGGACTAATATCTCAATTTGTTTTTGAGATATAAATTTTTTTATTGTCTTTAATACAATTTTTCTGGAAGTGGCAACTTCAGTACTCCATTTATGTGTGAAGTAAAAGGAAAATAGCCATAAAGTATAGAGAGAATAGAGAGGAATTATATTGGATGGGATTGATGCGAAAAATATAACATGGAAAATCCGGAGTACATTCAGCCCAAAATCTTCGCAATTATTCCAGCTTTAAAATAATGTCAGGTTTCCCGAATTTTTGTCCAAAAATTTCTCAACTACAATAATATTTTATTGCTATTCTTTAAGACATTCTATTGTAATTTTCTCAAAATAATACAGTTTGCTTAGTGTTTTTTTAGCCTCCGATGCTATATCTTTCAGATAAACTAAAAAGTGTCGTGTCAAAAATTGTGGCCCACTTTTTCATAATCTGGCCGTTAAAACGAGACATTCATACAATCTATATATTTAAAAGACCTTGCTGTTTTTTTAGTCATCGGCCCTGAATTTTTTACTCAACCGATTTTGATAATTATTTTTTTAAATGAAAGCTATTTATTTGTAGCTGTGCCCATTTTAGCTATTTTTTAATTTATTTCCATTTTTATATTTTATTTTTAATTTTAAATGCTTTTTTACAATACTTCTTCAAAATGGTGGCAACTCAGTTTAGCTTTTCTCTCGATAGTAAAAATTTATTTTCCATTATCACTTTCCACCAGTCAGAAGCTTTATTTCATCAGTGAACATGCCCTCGCATTTAAAAGAAAAAAATTAATTGCTTTCGTAAAATTTAACCACAATAAAATGATTGCGTATAATTATGCATTAATTGAGGTAAAAATATGTTTTTACTGAGAAATAATATTAATAATGTAAATAAAATAACAGAAAATCATGTATAATAAAAATTAATGTCTAAAGCAAAATAAGACAATATTCAAATGAGGAAAACGTCATTCAGCAACCAGATAAATGGGAATTACAATGTTATTACGGATGCCTTTTTCATATTACTAATAACAGTAACTTTTTAAAAACATTTGAAGAGAAAATGACGTCACTATTTAAAACATCGCATTTTTGCTCATAACGATATTACATTTCAATATTTCTTTTCATTATGGACACTGTGATTGAGATTTTACTTTCAGATGACTTCAGTTAGGGACCGTTCAAATATTACATAAGCACTAAAGTGGGAGGGGGGGCTCCAGAGTCTGCTTATTTTTTCTGACAAGGGGGAGAAGGGGGTCACAACAATTCTTACGTAAGCATTAAACAACGAAGCAACTGCAGTTCAAATTCAACAAGCAAACAAAGTATGACGGGGAAGAGCGTTCTACAGTCCGTTTGAAATTCGCCGTTTATTTTCGATTTTATCCTTTGCTTATCCATCGGCAGTCACGTGACCCGCATCACCCACTCGCCCTTTGTCTTCATTGTTGTCTGTTAAGATGTGTGCCAAGTCTAGTACATTGCAAGACTAGAAAAACACAGGAACCGGTGTGGCTGGGTTCTGTTGCCAGGGTAACTGGTCAGTTGACTTTGTTTTAGGTAAGTCCAGTATTTTCTTTTCTCCCGTTCAATCGGTCATGGAATTCCGGGAATTTTTGCAGAATTTCTGCAAATCTTTGTCTTTCCGCTTCTATTGTCGAACTTCCTTCTCTACAGGTTTTGGAACTTTAGAAAGCAGAAAACCTACTTGGGGTTTTTCTTGTCTCGGATACACAGCACAGATATTTATTGTTTTAGTTCAGTTGCATAGTGAATTTACATAGTGAATTTTTAGTGAAAGAGTATTGCTTTTAGTTGCATAGTGACTTTAGTCGGATTTAATTATGGATACTAACATTGACAAATCCTTATTATATTAGAAAGTTTATCAGTCCAATATAAAAACCAAAGCCATCAAAACGTATTTGTCAGGTTTGTGGACATTATAATGCATCCAATAAATCAGCTGATCGCCATAGGAAAAATAATCATGGGATTGATAAACAAAATGTCCCTCAGACACGAGTGCATCCACTGCGTATAGCGGCTCGGCGAGCCAATGAACTGATGTGCATTCTTCAAGCCCTAAATGGTGATGAAGACGTTGAGTGGCTGGAGAAAGAAGAAATGGAAGAACAAGGACCGGAAACCTGCAATACCCCAGGCCACTGTTCCAGTGAAAACTTTATAATAGACAATGTTGAAGCATGGGTTCAAGGATCCTGGACATCAGATTAAAATATGAACACCAAATTGAACTCCAACATTTGTATGATTCATGTCAAAAATTTTAATTATGATGCCTAAGTAAGTTAAGATTTCTTGTATATCTTGTTTTATTGTTCAATGTGATAAATAACAATATATTTAAACCATTTTGTATTCTGTGGTTTGTTTAATGCAATAAGCAAAAATATTTTAAAACCATTTTATATATTTTGATATCACAATCCCCATATGCCTATATAAATTTGTAGCATTAATAATGTAATTGATTGGTAACTTTTTATCAGTCAAGAAGTATTTATGTATAAACTGCCATAAAATCTTACGTAAGCAAAGGGGGGGGGGTCTAGTATTTGCTTATATTTTCTTACGAGGGGGGGGAGGGGGTATAAAATGACTAAAAATATGCTTACGTAATACTTGAACGGTCCCTTAGTGAAAATAATGTCACAGCAAAAATGAAATTGGTTTTTTTATATATAAAACTATTTTTCTGTGAGTGCATATAAAATAAAATTTCTGGATTTCGCCGGCACTCAGATTACATTTTTAACTGAAGATGTGCGAATATTTGCATTCAAAATTGTAACTGGCAAACTTGACATTAAGTTTGGAAATATATTTATTATATATTGATTCAATAATGTAATTACTTTTGCTTTTTTTTAAACTAAATCGATCGGGTCTTTTAAACATTTCATTCGTCGAATTCGGCGGGATTCCACTCGTTTTATTGTTAAAATGCATTTCCTTTTCCTCAGAGTCTATAAAAAAGCGTTTAAACTAAAGAAAAAATCCGTTTTTGATTAATCTAGTCAATGAAGAAGTAGCACGTCAAATTGTATCTCTTTATTATTCCGCAATTTCAATGTCTCAGAGAGAAATTACTAATCAATTGGGTATTCCACGTCGTTCTGTTTGCTATTATATTGATAAACACAAGAAAAATGAAGTTAGTTCATTACATTCTAAACGGGATCGCCCTTCTAAAAGACCGCTATCGTTTTTTTTTTATTTTTTAGTTGAATTTGCTAGAGCAGACAATTTTTTTAGTTCTTTTTTGTTACCTGTCATTTTACCAGAAGAAAAATGCAAAAAAAAAAAAAAAAAAAATTATTATTATTATTATTATTATTTGAATAATTATATTTTTTATTCTATTAACCGCAGTAAACGTCTGTCTGTCTGTCTGTACCGCTAAAAACTTTTCTCAACTGCCGAGTGGAGTGGCGCTCTGGGGGTCTATCGACTCGGGACGATTCGGCCTTTTGTGATAATGAATTTCGAGAAAATCGCCCGGTATTACCCGAGATATTAATTAAAAACTAACCGGGAAAAGTGACAAAAAATCCAAGCTCCGAGACGGTTCTCTGACGGAGCTCTCCGGTCGAAACTAGCTTTTCGCGGATGAAGAACCACGAAGGTGTCGAAAATACGAAAATTAAGGAGTTTTATATAACGTCGCATCCGCGCTGCAGATTCACGGATTTTAAAACAAATTACATATTCTTGAAGGAAATTTAAAGACCTTTCTGGCGGTCTATTCGGTTTCAAGAAATACAAACATTAACCTTTTGATTAAAACGTTTTCCCGAAAGCTTTCACTTTCCATTTTTCCCCGCAGAATTTTCGACCGAAAACTATCGAATTTTAAAACGATTCCATCCTTTTTAATTTTGGAGGCACGACAAAGAAAAAAAAATACCCCCTCAAAGACGCTTCTGTCTAATTTCCAACGGTGTGTTTATTTTTGAAATATTCTAATATTAACCCTTTGAAAAAAAATCGAGAAAAAGAGTCTCCGATCGTACAATTTTGTTTGTTTTTTCGACACTTTTTCCGCTCATATTTATATGAATAAAATTCCTAATTTTCAATATTTCTTTTCCATTTTTATACACCTCTTAGTGAATACATCGTTTTGAGTTGTGTCAAAATTTCAAAAAGATACAACGGTTAGAAGTATTTTTAAATCTGTAAAAACCGCGAAATTACGTCGTAAAACGGGCGATTTTTTTTTCTGCCATATTTTTAGGTAAAAGTAGCAATTAAATCCTGTATTCTTCAATGATCTTTATATGTGTGTTTGGGGTACTGGTTTTACACCTTGCATAAAATATTTGAAAAAATCGGGAGGCCGTAACTGTATTTTAAATAATATAATAGGCGAATTTTTTATTTTAAATTATTAAATGTGAAAAAGGAAAAAACTAAAAATTAAAATTTTTGTACAAAATATGCATATTTTTACACGAAAATTATACTCGAGGTTTTTTTCAAAGTGTGTAATAGTAATACATTGCGACCTCACTAATCTGACACTCGGTAATCCGTATATTTTTAAAATATCGTTAGAGAACATTATTGCAAATAAATACATTTTAAATTTTGACATTTCTTTAAAATCTTCATAAAAGCAGTTAGAGAATACCGTGGTACAAGTTGCATCACTATTTTGAAACAATACAACAGTTAGAAGTATTTTTAAATAATTAAAAACCGCGAAATTACGGGGAAAGAATGAACTTCTTCTTTTTTGTTTCATATTTTTAGGAACAACTTTTACTTAATTTCAATATTTCTTTTAAATCGGCTAATACCATTCTTGGTAATCCACTTTTAATGAGGTATGGAATTTTTGGAAAAATATGGCTATCAAAACTATCTTTTAAATAAAATAATAGGTGTAACCATTTGCAGAACAACAAACATCATATCATCATATCTTATACTATAATGCGAGCAAAAATTGTGTGTGTGTGTGTCAGGGCCGTAGCAAGGTGTTTTGAGGCCCCCCCCAAAAAATATTACTTTGGGCCCCCCCCCCCCCCACATTAAACTGAATTTTTTGAGAAATATTTAAAGTTATATATTGAAGTTTCGATATGAGTTTCAAATTATAATAATGTAATGAACAAATTTAATAATTAGCATAAGTATTTAAAATTATTATTAAAATTATTATAATTTTCATAACTCTACAAAAATAAGACATAAATATGCATTGCTTAAGGATCAATTAATAACGTTAAAATGAAATTTGTCTAAACAATTTTACAAATAAGTACACGACGCTAGGATTTTATTACAAAGTATAGGAATTAAATAGATTACATAAATACATAATTCCAACAGTTTGCTATTTAAGGGGCTACTTCAGTTGCGCAATAAGACCCATTCGCTAATGCATGGAAGAATAGAATAGAATACTATGCAGGCATGGGATTTTTCCGCAGATTCAGGATTTCCTGCATTTTTTGTTATTTTCCGCTTTTCTGGTTTTTTATATCTTCCAATGATTGCAGAAAAAGCATGACTTTCTTCAAAAGATCGCGAAAAAAGCGCGATCTTCATTTTAAAAAATCGCGGAATAAAAAACGATTTTCGTCGAAAAATCCCCCAAAAACGCTATTTTTGTGAAATGATAGCAAAGAAAACGTTATTTTCGTTGAAAGGTAGCGAAAAATGCTATTTTTGTCAAAATACCGCATAAAAAGCTCGATTTTTGTCAAAATAACGCTAGAAAAGCGCGGTTTTCTACAGGGTGGCGAGTGGTCAGGGAAAAATACAACCAGAAAAAGAGGAAAATACCAGTATTTTTTTATGGAAAATATTTCAAGTAATAAAAAAGGATTAAAGAAGGCGAATTTCTGTTTAACAAAATACTGGTGTTAAACAGTTTTTCAGAATATATTTTTCCCTGACCACTCGCCACCCTGTTCTAGCGTGCAAAAATCTTGAAAAAACACGATTTTTGCATAAGATCGTAAAAAAATCAAGATTTCTGTCAAGATGGCAAGAAAAAGAGATTTTCGTTAAAAAATCGCGAGGCAAACGCAATTTTTGTCAAAAGATCACGAGAAAAACGCGATTTTCGCCAAAAGATCGCGAAAAAAATGCTATCTTAAGAAAAAAAATCGCGGAATAAAAACGATTTTCGGCGAAAGATCCCGAAATAAATACTATTTTCGTCAAAAGATCGAGAAAAAAACGCTATTTTCGTCAAAAGGTCGCGAAAAATGCTATTTTTATTAGAGAGAGACAGCGAGAGAAACGCGGTTTTCGTCAAAATAACGCAAGAAAAACGTGAGTATCATAAAAAAAAAACTCAAGAAAAACGGATTTTCATCATAAGACCGCGGGGAAAACATTACTTTCGTCAAATAATCGCAATAAAAATATTATTTTTGTCTAAAGATTGGAAGAAAAACGAGATTTTCGTCAAAAGATCACGAGAAAACCGCGATTTTCGACATAAGATCGTAAGAAAAACCGCGATTTTCGGCATAAGATCGTAAGAAAAATGCTATCTTAAGAAAAAAAAATCGCGGAATAAAAAACTATTTTCGTCGAAAGATCCCGAAATAAATACTATTTTCGTCAAAAGATCGCGAAAAAGACGCTATTTTTGTCAAAAGGTCACGAAAAAATGCTATTTTTATTAGAGAGAGAAACGAGGCTTTCGTCAAAATAACGCTAGAAAAACGCGAGTATCATAAAAAAAAAAATCTCGAGAAAAACGCGATTTTCATCACAAGACCGCGGGGAAAACACTACTTTCAACAACAGATCGCAATAAAAATACGATTTTCCTCAAAAGGTCGCGAAAAAAAAACAATTTTTATCAAAATACCGCGAGAGAAACGCGGTTTGTCAAAATAACGCTAGAAAAACGCGATTTTCATTAAAAAAATCTCGAGAAAAACGCGATTTTCATCATAAGACCGCGAGGAAAACACTACTTTCGTCAAAAGATCGCAATAAAAAATACCACTTTTGTCTAAAGATTCGAAGAAAAACGAGATTTTCATCAAAAGATCGCGAGAAAACCGCGATTTTTGGCATAAGATCGTAAGAAAAACCGCGATTTTCCTCAAAAGATAGCAATAAAAACACGATTTTCATTAAAAGACCATTAAAAGACCTTTGAATTTTCCTCAAAAAGATCGTAAAAACGCGATTTTTGTCAAAAAGATCGCAAAAAATGCGAATTTTCGTCAGAAGGATTGCAATTAAAACGTGATTTTCGTCAAAAGATCGCGGAACAATGTAAATTCCGTCAAACGGTTGCAGAAAAAATGCAAATCTCGCCAAAGAATTGCAGAAAATTTTTCCTAATATTAATGTTTTCAACAACTTTTTTTCGCAGCTGAGTGGCAAATTAAAACATTAACTACCATGTTTGAATAACTAATGTTTTGAGTGAAAATTTGTTAAAATTTAAATTGGACAACTAGCAGTGTAAATCATTGCATCAGAAGTATGAATTTAAAATAGAAACTTTCATTTCATAACTACTTTTAATATTTCCATAAATGGATTCACTTTGACCATCCCCTCCCCCACTCTCAAATAAAAAATAAATAATATAAAACAGGATTTAAACAAAAATACTGACAATTTTGTTGCGAATAAAGTAACCTTCTTAATTATCTATACGTGCGCTATTTAAAATAATTTCTCATTTTCCGGTTCACACGCTTTTCCTCTTATTTTTTTTTTTTACTTTTTGGATAGGTTAGTATTGTGCAGTTAATGTGAAGAATGACCTATTCTTTAAGAACATAATATTCCAACGTTTCAAAAGAAAACACCTTTTGTCGCTAGCAGCTCTATACACAAAAACCCATGGCCAAAAAGAGAGTGGGGGGGGGGGGGGATCGAGTAAGAAAATAAGGATTTCCAGTTTCTGCATTTTTGATATCTAAATAAGTTTTTTTGATAAAAACAGGGCCCAATTAAAGCTATGGGAGCCCTGGAGTAAACATCACTCTGAATCCCCCCCTCTGGGCCTTCTATCTATCTGGAGATTTTTTTTATGAATAATGTAGAAGTGGCGAGCACCAAAAATAAAAAATAAATAAAACAGATTGTATGCATGCATAAATTTTGGTACTCGATACGGGTCACATCTATATATGAGATACCAAAAAATTGGTCACAGCTTTAATTAAGAATATTACTTTGATAATTATAGAAAAAATGATAAATTGGTTGACATAAATATTTCTTTGCAAGCTTTTATTTTTCTTACCTACGTACATTTACAAGATGTCTAAAAAAGAAGGTTCAAAATTGGTCATAATTAATAATTTTAACTTATCACGTTAGGAGGAAAAAATTCTTTTAAAAGCTATAGGATACTATGTTGTTATAATCAGGGCCTGACTAAGTAAAGCCCATGCAACTCAACTGCATCGGACGTCGGGGCTCCCGATTGAGGAGGCCCCCTCAAGAGCAAATATATATATTTTTTTGTAATGGCTAACTAATAAAAAAGGCCAAAAGTCACCAAAATTTTTTATTTACCTATTTATTTTTAACTTTATTGGGGCTCTTTTCTCATCTCTCCTGTGCTTTCGAACCTCATGCCCCCCTCCCGCCCCTTCTCTAAATGTAACAGTTACATCACAAGTGTATTTACATTTTAATAGTTCACATTTTTCTTATAGTTCTTAAAAATGTATTCGATGGTTTCTTAAAATTATCTTTTTTGTGCTATTCTGTATACAAATGCGAATAGTACTTGATACGAAATTTACGTATACAGACAATTATTATAAAGTTTAGTTTTAGACAAGTCTTTTAATTTAAGAAAAAATCCAAAAGGTAGAAAGGGAGGCCTCCCCGAATAACGTTTACCCCAGGGCCCCTTACAATCTAAATCGGGCCCTGGTTGTAATAAAATTTTAATCATTTGTTTTCTAATGATATAGTTTGTTTTCTGCGTATGTGGAGGGAATACTAGAAGCAGAGAAGAAAAGGTAAACCACACTCCCTTCCTAAATGTTTGAAAACATATGAATTTTGGTCACTTTTGGCACATTTTAAGCATTTGGCACCCTTTAATGGAAATCTTGATTATTGGGGGAGGGGGGGGGGCTCTTAAAAAGAGGTACCTGGGGGGACTTCCCCGCATGCCCCTGGACAGGGCCAGACTAATGCAGGGGCATGCGGGGCAATTGCCCCGGGCCCCCCCGGCTCGAGGGGGCCCCCCAAGGACAAATATAAGTTTATAAGTTTTTCATTAAGAGTGTCAAATAATAAAAAATGGTCAAAAGTGACCAAAATTCTTCTTTTTTTATCAGTTATCTCTCCTCTTATTCTCTGTTTTCATACCCCATGTCCCCTTAAAGCCTCATTTTATCTTTATATCGATGTAATCGAAGAAAGAAATTATTCTATAGTTTCTTTAAGTTACCTTTCATTTACGAAAAAATTTAAGATAAAAGGGGGCCCCCCTAATAATGTTTGCCCCAGGGCCCCCTACTGTCTAAGTCGGGCCTTGCCTCTGGATAAGAAAAGGTGAATTTGAAAAAATAAAAACATTATTTAAAAGAAGTATTTTCTTAAATTTTCAAAACAAATAAACTTCAGTAAAAAGGTCGATAGAATTGGTTAGGGGCCCCCTGGCTTTGTCGGCCCCCCCCCCCCAAATGGGGGGTATGGGGGGCGGTCGCTACGGCCCTGGTGTGTGTGTGGGTAAATTTTATCTCAAAAACGGCTCTAACGATTTTCGCAAAAATTTGGATTTTACCATTTTCGGGCACGAGAAGACCATTGGGCTAAGTCACATGTTCGAGAAAATTCGATTATTGGGTCATTTTGGGTCATAATGGGTCAGGATCAAACAATTTATATCTAGAGAACGGCTGGATCGATTTTAAGGAAATTTTGTATCCAATCGTTTTTTGGCACGAGAAAACAATTGAACTGGATCACATGTTCGAAAATTTTTGATTAGTGGGTCACTTTTGGGTCTTTGTGGGTCAAGCCATTTTTATTTAAAAAACGGCTCTAACGATTTCGACCAAATTTTATATTTTATCGTTTTGGATTACAAGAAGACCATTGGGTTAGGTAACATGTTCGAGAAAATTCGGTTAGTGGGTCATTTTTGGGGTCATTGTGGGTCATGCTATTTTTATCTAGAGATTTTTTGACTAAAAATTGCATTCTATGGTTTTCGGGCACGAGAAAAACATTGGGCTAGGTTACAAGTTCGAAAAAAAAATTTTAATGGGTCATATTGGGTCATTAAGGGTCTGGGTCAAGCTATTCATATTTAAAGAACCGCAGAATCAATTTCATTGAAATTTTGCCTGTAATAGTTTTTTGACACGAGAAAGCTAATGGGCTAAGTCACATGATCGAGAGATTTCGATTATAAGAGTCATTTGTGGGTCATGATGGGTCATAATGGGTCATGGTCAAGCTATAGCTAAAGAACAGGTGGATCGATTTTAACGAAATTTTGTATACAACATTTTTTTGGCACGAGAAAACTATTGGGCTAGGTCTCAGTTCGAGAAATTTCGATTACTGGGTCATTTTGGGTCATAAAAGGTCTGGGTCAAGCTATTTATATATAAAGTACGACAGTATCAAATTTAATGAAATTTTGTATGTAAGTTTTTTCACACGAGAAAATTAATGGGTTATCTCACATGTTTGAGAGATTTCGATTATAAGAGTCATTTATGGGTCATAACGGGTCATGTCAAGCTATATCTAAAGAACATGTGGATCAGTTTTAACGAAATTTTGTATACAACACTTTTTGGAACGAGAAAATCATTGGGCAAGGTCACATGATCGAGAAATTTCGATTAATGGGTCATTTTGGGTCATAAAGGGTCTGGGTCAAGTTATTTATATTTAAAGAACGGCACGATCGAGTTTAACGAAATTTTGAGTGTAACAATATTTATACACGAGAAAACTAATGGGCTAAGTCTCATGCTCGAGAGATTTCGATTATAAGGGTCATTTGTGGGTCATGATGGGTCATGGTCAAGCTATATCTAAAGAACGGATGAATCGATTTTAACGAAATTTTGTACACAGCATATTTTTGGCACGAGAAAATCATTGGGCTATGTCACATGTTCGAGAAATTTCGATCAGTGGGTCACTTTTGGGTTATTCTAATTTTATCTAGACAATGTCTCGCGCAAATTTGACTAAATTTTATATTCTATCGTTTTCGGACACAAGAAAATCATTGGGTTAGGTCAGATGTTTGAGAAAACTCGATTAATGAGTCATTTTGGGTCATAATGGGTCAAGGTCAAACTATTTATACCTAAAAATTGGCTCAATCGATTTTATCTAAATTTTGTATTTAACGTTTTTCGACACGCAAAAATTAATGAACTAAGTCACATTTTCGAGAGATTTCGATATAAGGGCCATTTGTGGGTCATGCTAATTTTATCTAGAAAATTGTTCTCACCATTTTAAGTATATTTTCTATTATATCGTTTTCGGGCAAAAGAAAATCATTGAGATAGGACACATGCACGTAACAATTCAATTAGTGGGTCGTTTTAGGTCTTAATGGGTTCGGGTCATTCTAATTATATATGACAACGACTCAGTCAATTTTACTTAAATTTTGCAACGGAACGTCTTTTGTCGCGAGAAGACTATTGAGCTGAGTTGCATATTAAACAAAATTATATTAGTGGGTCATATCGCTTCATTGCTGAATGCTGTCAAGCTAATTTTACTTAAGAAATGGCTTAAATGATTTTGATTCATTTTATACTCTACTGTTTTTGATTACCTGAAGACCATTGAGCTAAGTCACATGTTTGATCATATGTGATTAGTGGATCATTTGGGTAATAAGGGTCAGGATCACGAGACTATGGCAAAAGCCTATAAGTTGGCGATATTTAACAAAATACTGGCGAAATTTGGCCGAAAAATCGACTATTAAGGTTACGAAACCAAAACACATATTTGGCGCCAAATAAAAGAATGTGTCCAAATTTGGTTACATCTGGCAAAAAATATTGTCTTTCAGAATGTGAAGAAATTTCTTATACATTCTTAATAGTCTTCGAGATGCATAGTTAAACTAATCAGAGTCGAGCTAAAAAAGTGATTTGGATTGATGTCCTTTCGTTGTAAATTTTAAAATAAAGTAAAATTTATGAACATGTGCATACAAACATAGTTTTCTTATTGATTGTTTTTGCAAATAATACTATTATTAATAACATGTTTTACAGTAATAATACTATATCGAGTTGAAAACAAAGTTAATTTTGACCGAGCTGAGCTCGGTCACCCCTGCTAGTATATTATAAAGCAGAAGTTCTGAAACTTCCAAACGAGTGTTTTCAAAAACTACCCGATGGATCTTTTTGCAGATTATATCATTCGATAGGCAATATTTTTGCGGAGGTTTATGATACAAATTTACAGGGATAACTCTGATTTTTCGTACTAAATTTCGTATTTTTCGGTTATTTTTGACGGAAGGGTTGCAATAACTAATTTTTTGGCGATTAGATAATTATATTCCAAAAAAGAAATGAAATGCTTTCTCTAATGGAAAATAATATAAACATTTCGAAAAAAACCCTGTTAATTCATTGATTTAAAATAAATAATGATAAAAAGAAAAAAATCCGTTTAATGCAAAATAATATTATGAAAGGAAAATATTTATCTTTAACGAAAAAAAAGAATATTTATAATATTTAAAAAGTAACTCAATGTGAAAAAAAGTTTTGAAGTAACACAATATTTGGCTATTTATTTCTTTCGAGCCAGATTAAAAGAAAACAACATATCAAAAATTTCATTAGGTAAAACATAAGTATTTTTTTTCTTTCTTTTTTTTAAAAATATTTTTAAATCTAATTTTCCCGTTATGTGTTTTACAGAAGAAACTCGCAGAATTATTTTTAAAAAAAAAGGCTCTAATTGTTATTTGTATGTTGTTTGTTCAATTGGGTGTTTCAATCTACTTTTGTCGCCAATCAATGCGATTCTAAACCAAAAAAAGCACAAGACGGAGCGATGTTCGCAAGCACTATTTTTTCTCTCTCTCTCTCTCTTTTAATGGGTGAGAGCATTTTTAGGAAAACATTTTACATTTAACTTAAATACATATATAGCAGTTAATACCACAAAAATGAATAATATTTAAATTTTAGGGTAAATGTTTTTCCACATACATAGATATTGTAAAATAATTTAAGTGCAACTTTTAAAATTTTTTTGGCACAGATATCTCATACGCACTACGTTGGTGCGATTTGTCTCTTACGCCAATACCATATATACATCTGGGTAATTAACTGACGCCAAAGTGTCATTATTTTGCTTGATATGGCAACCCGGATATTATTGTCTATTTATTAATAAATTGTCTATTTACAATTTTTTTTCCTTTTTTTTTTTCCAATTATATAAACTATTTTAATCTAGGCACCAGGCCCGTAGCTAAGGGGGCGCTATGGGCGGATCAGCCCCCCTAAAATATTTTGAGCTCCCCCCCCCTCTGTAAAAGATTCCAAGGTCACTCAATGAATTTCTGTTCTGAAAATTTAAATGAAATTCCGTTCAAAAATCTAATTTACTTTTGAGATTTTTTCACAGTTTTGCAGAGTTACTAAATTGTAGCTAAAATAAGTGTTTCCACACTCCCTCATCCTATTTGTGCGTATGAAGCTAACATGATGTTTAATTTTACACCAGTTATAGACTCAAAATTTTCATCATTCTGTACTTTTCTTAGCATAAAATGAAGTTATTATTATACAGTTTAATAAGAAACATAGTACCTACAATGTGATTATGCATTAATTTATCTTTTTGCGTCAGAGAGAGAGAAAAAAAAATTATGAGCCCCCCCCCCCCCTATGGTTCACTTCTAGCTACGGCCCTGCTAGGCACATTTGTCATACATACGCCACATTTGCGCGACTGCAATAAAATGGCGATTTTATGCCTCACTTGGTAACCTGGCTGTTGTTTATTTATTAACTAGCAGGGGTGACCGAGCTCAGCTCGGTCAAAATTAACTTTGTTTTCAACTCGATATAGTATTATTACTGTAAAACATGTTATTAATAATAGTATTATTTACAAAAACAATCAATAAGAAAACTATGTTTGTATGCACATGTTCATAAATTTTACTTTATTTTAAAATTTACAACGAAAGGACATCAATCCAAATCACTTTTTTAGCTCGACTCTGATTAGTTTAACTATGCATCTCGAAGACTATTAAGAATGTATAAGAAATTTCTTCACATTCTGAAAGACAATATTTTTTGCCAGATATAACCAAATTTGAACACATTCTTTTATTTGGCGCCAAATATGTGTTTTGGTTTCGTAACCTTAATAGTCGATTTTTCGGCCAAATTTCGCCAGTATTTTGTTAAATATCGCCAACTTATAGGCTTTTGCCATAGTCTCGTGATCCTGACCCTTATTACCCAAATGATCCACTAATCACATATGATCAAACATGTGACTTAGCTCAATGGTCTTCAGGTAATCAAAAACAGTAGAGTATAAAATGAATCAAAATCATTTAAGCCATTTCTTAAGTAAAATTAGCTTGACAGCATTCAGCAATGAAGCGATATGACCCACTAATATAATTTTGTTTAATATGCAACTCAGCTCAATAGTCTTCTCGCGACAAAAGACGTTCCGTTGCAAAATTTAGGTAAAATTGTCTGAGTCGTTGTCATATATAATTAGAATGACCCGAACCCATTAAGACCTAAAACGACCCACTAATTGAATTGTTACGTGCATGTGTCCTATCTCAATGATTTTCTTTTGCCCGAAAACGATATAATAGAAAATATACTTAAAATGGTGAGAACAATTTTCTAGATAAAATTAGCATGACCCACAAATGGCCCTTATATCGAAATCTCTCGAAAATGTGACTTAGTTCATTAATTTTTGCGTGTCGAAAAACGTTAAATACAAAATTTAGATAAAATCGATTGAGCCAATTTTTAGGTATAAATAGTTTGACCTTGACCCATTATGACCCAAAATGACTCATTAATCGAGTTTTCTCAAACATCTGACCTAACCCAATGATTTTCTTGTGTCCGAAAACGATAGAATATAAAATTTAGTCAAATTTGCGCGAGACATTGTCTAGATAAAATTAGAATAACCCAAAAGTGACCCACTGATCGAAATTTCTCGAACATGTGACATAGCCCAATGATTTTCTCGTGCCAAAAATATGCTGTGTACAAAATTTCGTTAAAATCGATTCATCCGTTCTTTAGATATAGCTTGACCATGACCCATCATGACCCACAAATGACCCTTATAATCGAAATCTCTCGAACATGAGACTTAGCCCATTAGTTTTCTCGTGTATAAATATTGTTACACTCAAAATTTCGTTAAACTCGATCGTGCCGTTCTTTAAATATAAATAACTTGACCCAGACCCTTTATGACCCAAAATGACCCATTAATCGAAATTTCTCGATCATGTGACCTTGCCCAATGATTTTCTCGTTCCAAAAAGTGTTGTATACAAAATTTCGTTAAAACTGATCCACATGTTCTTTAGATATAGCTTGACATGACCCGTTATGACCCATAAATGACTCTTATAATCGAAATCTCTCAAACATGTGAGATAACCCATTAATTTTCTCGTGTGAAAAAACTTACATACAAAATTTCATTAAATTTGATACTGTCGTACTTTATATATAAATAGCTTGACCCAGACCTTTTATGACCCAAAATGACCCAGTAATCGAAATTTCTCGAACTGAGACCTAGCCCAATAGTTTTCTCGTGCCAAAAAAATGTTGTATACAAAATTTCGTTAAAATCGATCCACCTGTTCTTTAGCTATAGCTTGACCATGACCCATTATGACCCATCATGACCCACAAATGACTCTTATAATCGAAATCTCTCGATCATGTGACTTAGCCCATTAGCTTTCTCGTGTCAAAAAACTATTACAGGCAAAATTTCAATGAAATTGATTCTGCGGTTCTTTAAATATGAATAGCTTGACCCAGACCCTTAATGACCCAATATGACCCATTAAAATTTTTTTTCGAACTTGTAACCTAGCCCAATGTTTTTCTCGTGCCCGAAAACCATAGAATGCAATTTTTAGTCAAAAAATCTCTAGATAAAAATAGCATGACCCACAATGACCCCAAAAATGACCCACTAACCGAATTTTCTCGAACATGTTACCTAACCCAATGGTCTTCTTGTAATCCAAAACGATAAAATATAAAATTTGGTCGAAATCGTTAGAGCCGTTTTTTAAATAAAAATGGCTTGACCCACAATGACCCAAAAGTGACCCACTAATCAAAAATTTTCGAACATGTGATCCAGTTCAATTGTTTTCTCGTGCCAAAAAACGATTGGATACAAAATTTCCTTAAAATCGATCCAGCCGTTCTCTAGATATAAATTGTTTGATCCTGACCCATTATGACCCAAAATGACCCAATAATCGAATTTTCTCGAACATGTGACTTAGCCCAATGGTCTTCTCGTGCCCGAAAATGGTAAAATCCAAATTTTTGCGAAAATCGTTAGAGCCGTTTTTGAGATAAAATTTACCCACACACACACACACAATTTTTGCTCGCATTATAGTATAAGATAATTTTTTATTTTATTTTATTTTATTTTTTAAAGGATATAAATAGTTTTGTTTTATAATTATTAACTAAACTTTTTAAAATTTATTGTTACTAGTACACCGAACCCAGGGTTCCTGGGTCACAAAGTAAAGGTGAAAAACTTTTTTAAAATTTAAAATTGGAAAGTCTAATAATTTTTTTCTGCATAATAGGCTTTTTAAACTGCCAACTAATTCCAAATAGCAATTTTATATGAAACATATTATTTATGTAATCATATACAGCTTTAAAAATTATCCATACTTCCGTATTAGCGGGGTCGTAGCTAAGGGGGCGCTATGGGCGGCTCAGCACCCCCCAAAAATATTTTGAGCTCCCCCCTCCCCTGGAAAAGAATCCAAGGTCACTCAATGAATTTCTGTTCCGAAAATTCAAATGAAATATTGTTTAAAAATCTAATTTAGTTTTGAAACCTTTTCACAGTTTTGCAGAGTTACTAAATTGTATCTAAAATAAGTGTTTCAACACTCCTTCATCTTATTTGTACATATAAAGCTAACATCATGGGCTATTTTGCACCAGTTATACACTCAAAACTTTCTTCATCATATACTTTTCTAAGCATAAAATGAAGTTATTTTAACATTTTAATAAGAAACATAGTACCTACAATTTGAATATGCACTGATTTATCTTTCGGCTTCAGAGATAGAGAAAAAAAAAAAAAAAACTATGAGCCCCCTACATTCTCTGAGCCCTCCCTATTGTTCACTACGGCCCTGCGTATTAGACGCAAGATAGCAGTTATTAGCCAAAGATATCGCCAAAGAATAAAATTGCATTCTCAGTTTTTAAAAACAGCTAAGAAAATATCACACCCAGATATTCTTTAAAATACATTTTTGTAAAGGTTAATTGATGTATCTTTTGTAAAGTAAGTTTACAACGAACTAATAGTCACTAAATTCATAGATAAAAACGAAATAAAACCAACAACATTCACCGGGTTTTATAGCCGACGATATATTGACATAACAGGTTTTTAATTACTATTTTTTTCAGTTGCTATGAAAAAATGACAACTAAAATATACAGTGATCTGTTATTTTCCATGGAGAAAAGAGATAGATGGAAGTGCAGCATGCGATTAAAACGGTTTGATGGATGTTATTCTTCCAATATAAGTCTCTCATTCGACCCAAACAAAACAATCACATGGAACAGAGACCGAATTTTTTAACATCATTTTTTTCTCTAAATGAAAAAGATCTGAATATATTTTAGCATTATAAAATAGCATTTCATTGTATTATGAATTAAAATTGCATCGCTAAAAGTTTTTCTTTTTTTGTGAAAGCACGCTGTTGTGTTTGCAGCGAATTTTAGGGTTACATTTTTGGCGTCACCTCCAGCCACTAAACTGCATCTCTATTTTTATTTCTTTTTTATTCTATGGCTATTTTTTCTCTTTTTCCCACATAAATGCGATACTCAAGTTGCCACCATTAGAGAAATTGAACCAAAAACTACAAAAAAATTAATATCTCAAAAACAAATTGAGATACAGTTTTCTAACAAACGGCATTTAAAAGTGCATTTTTTTTCTCTAAACGATGATATAAACATTGAAAACGTGCAATGTCTAGAAGTTTAAAAATTTACAATAGCGAAAATTGCAAAACCGAAATTTCATCGGAAAGTGTTGCCATTCAAAATATGACGTATGCGTTACGCACAGATACGTTTGGCCTTTATTATATAGATTTTCTATTTAAAATAACAGAAAATAATTGTAAACTCTATATGTAACTGGTATTTGAAAACAAAATTTTCTCCGAATAGGCATCAGAAAAAGAAGAAAAAAATTAATTGTAGATTTTCATCATCCACAAAGTTGATGTTGAAATCCCTACTCAAAATCATCGGCAAATCATCAAATCTCTTTCCAATTCTATCTTGAAGTAATGCAGAAGCCTCTTTAGAACAAATAAATAAATTTTCATACAAAAATTCTCATTTGCACTTAAAGACTTATCCGGTGAAATATAAATGGCAACCAATACAATTAGTTTTTCATTTTCAGAGTGGCAACAACAAACACATATATCACTGATATCAAAAACATTACACTAAACATACTGGTGTACCTCACATGCACATTCATATGAATTGTGGAAATATATGCCCATTACATCAAACAACCTTTTATAAATAGCTACTCCTGCTGCTGGACGACCGTATCTTCTGAAACTTGCAACAAATTGAATAGTAATCAAACAATATAAGTTGTTAAACTTTAAATACAATTTTTTAAAAAATGGTTATCATGATTTTTCTTTCTTAACTTTTTATTCCATCTGGTAACAGTATATTTTGTTAAACTTTAAATACAATTAAAATTTTTAAAAATGGTTTTGAAATGTAGCATAATTGATGTGCAATGTCATGTTTTTTTTTTCTTAACTTTTTATTCCATTTGGTATCAATTTATGTTGTTACTATTTAAATACAATCAAAAATTTAAAAAAAAAGAGAGAAAAATGGTTGGAAAGTGCAATGTAATCAATGCGCGATGTCATACTTTTTCTTTCTTAACATTTTATTCCCTCTGGTAACAGTATATGTTGTTAAACTTTAAATACAATTATAATTTTAAAAATTGGTTGAAAAGTGTAGTATAATCAATGTACAATATCATGTCTTTTCTTTCTTAACATTTTATTCCATTTGATAACAATATAAGTTGTTAAACTTTAAAAACAATTGAAAATATATATAAAAAAAAAAGGTTTAAAAGTGCAGCATAATCGATGTGCAATGTCATGTTTTTCTTTCTTAACTTTTTATACCATTTGGTATCAATTTATGTTGTTACTATTTAAATACAATCAAAAATTAAAAAAACTGAAAAAAGTGGTTGGAAAGTGCAGCATAATTGATGCACAATGTCATATTTTTTCTTTCTTAACATTTTATTCCTTCTGGTAACAGTATATGTTGTTAAACTTTAAATACAATTATAATTTTAAAAATTGGTTGAAAAGTGTAGTATAATCGATGAGCAATGTCATGTCTTTTCTTTCTTAACTTTTTATTCAATTTGATAACAATGTAAGTTGTTAAACTTTAAATACAATTGAAAATTTAAGGAATTGAAAAAAATGGTTGGAAAGTGCAGCATAATTGATGCGCAATGTCATGGTTTTTCTTTCTTAACTTTTTATTCCATTTGGTATCAATTTATGTTGTTATTATTTAAATACAATAAAAAATTAAATTTTTAAAAATGGTTTTGAAATGTAGCATAATTGATGTGCAATGTCATGTTTTTTCTTTCTTAACTTTTTATTCCATTTGGTATCAATTTATGTTGTTACTATTTAAATACAATCAAAAATTTAAAACAAAGAGAGAAAAATGGTTGGAAAGTGCAATGTAATCAATGCGCGATGTCATACTTTTTCTTTCTTAACATTTTATTCCCTCTGGTAACAGTATAAGTTGTTAAGGTTTAAATACAATTACAATTTTTAAAATTGGTTGGAAAGTACTGCATAATCAATGTACAATATCATGTCTTTTCTTTCTTATCATTTTATTCCATTTGATAACAATATAAGTTGTTAAACTTTAAAAACAATTGAAAATATATATATATATATATATATATATATATATATATATATAAAGGTTTAAAAGTGCAGCATAATCGATGTGCAATGTCATGTTTTTCTTTCTTAACTTTTTATACCATTTGGTATCAATTTATGTTGTTACTATTTAAATACAATCAAAAATTTAAAAAACTGAAAAAAGTGGTTGGAAAGTGCAGCATAATTGATGCACAATGTCATATTTTTTCTTACTTAACATTTTATTCCTTCTGGTAACAGTATATGTTGTTAAACTTTAAATACAATTATAATTTTAAAAATTGGTTGAAAAGTGTAGTATAATCGATGAGCAATGTCATGTCTTTTCTTTCTTAACTTTTTATTCAATTTGATAACAATGTAAGTTGTTAAACTTTAAATACAATTGAAAATTTAAGGAATTGAAAAAAATGGTTGGAAAGTGCAGCATAATTGATGTGCAATGTCATGTTTTTTCTTTCTTAACTTTTTATTCCATTTGGTATCAATTTATGTTGTTATTATTTAAATACAATAAAAAATGAAAAAAAATAGTTGGAAACTGCAGCATAATCAATGCACAATGTCATACTTTTTCTTTCATAACGTTTTATTCCATCTATTAACAGTATAAGTTGTTAAACTTAAATACAATTATAACTTAAAAAAACACACACGGACATTCGCGCAAGCGCCCTGTGCCGCCTAAACGGAGCAGCACACTCAGGCACGGTAGAAAGAGTGGGAGATACTAGTTCCTCTCCCTTCCCCTCGATCTTACGCTTTTTCGATCAGCATCACGTGACCCTGACGCGAGTTTGGAAGTTATTACCCATACAAAAAGTGCTCAGCGCCGCTAAAGAAGTTTTCACTTCAAAAAAAAAAAAAAAAAAAAAAAAAAAACTCGCCAATGTGGTGCGTATATGTCATGTATACATTTTTTTCACTTTACTACAGTATTTAAACATGCTGTATAAATAACGATTATTGTTTTTTCCAAGCATGTTTGGCACAGATATTATATACACATTGAGGTATCTGACTATCGCCAAAACGGTGTTATTTTGCCTGATATGGTAACCCAGCAATTGTTGTTTCTGTATTAATAAATTGTTTACTTACTTTCAATTTCTTTTTAGAAATTCTATAAATTGTTTTGTGCTATAGTAACTTTTTTTATTTATTAATATTTTCGTTTTAAAATAACGAAAATAATTTTTAAAAGTGCCCATTTCTTCGCTATTCTAAAACGAGGATTTTGCCGCATTGGTATTGGAAGGAAATCTTGCAAATTCGGGTTTGTGCCGGAGTCTTTTGTTAAATATGATATTTTCAAATGTAAATTGAGTACTACTTGATTAACACGTCGGCCAGTTTCGCCAAACTATTCAAATCTACATAAATTCATTTTAAATAACGAAAGAACAATAAAAATAAATAAAAAATACAAATTAAAAGTCGAATTAAAAAGCACTTATGACGTAAAAAAAATACGTGTATCACGTGTAATATCAATTGCTATCATACTTACGATCATCGATTATTGACATTTATTCCTATAATCTGCTATTAATTTTTTTTCTCGACAGAATAATCAAGTAGTACCGTACATTGTACAAACTCCAGTTAATATTACAAAAATAGAGCTAAATAACTAAATTTAGGTGCAAATGCACACACCCATGTTGTAAGAAAGAGGCACAAATGTCATATATGCACCACGTTGGGGTGTTACATTTCTGGCGCCACTTTAACGGAAACTTCGTTTTCAAATGACAGATGCATTTCTATTTTCTATTTTACTTTTCTATGTATAGAGCATAACCTTTTGTATCATTTTAAAATGCAAATGAAAGTAAATAAATAGTTCATTAATAAATTAAAAACAAAGTTGGATTACCATAAGAGGCATAAAATGTTCATTTTGTTTCAATCACGCCAACGTAATGCGTATATGACATCTGTATCAAAACATGAATTTCACTCATTCAAAAAACATTCACCTTATTTTTCTAAGGAAAACTTTATTTAACTTTATTTATTCTGCTGCATTCCAAAAACGGAACACTGTAAAAGATTTGTCAAGAGCAGATTTACGTTGCGAAATATAATATAATATTGATAGAGGATGTATTAAGGTTTCCCCAGATACCCATATTCTCAAGCTGAGAGGTTTAGAGTTCAAAAACTAGCAAATGAAAATGAATCACTTGAAAATTGTTTAAATTCAATGGTCAATCTCTGCGATCATAATGCTCGTTATTTTAGAAGTATGGTGAATAGACAATATTTAAATTGCTGTTTTCATAATTGCCTCATTTATCTATCAAACTCTACAATAAATGGTCAACTGATATATTTTTTTCTTAAAAGCCCGAATTTTATCGAATGCATAAGCTGATAGAACAACATAATATTTTATTATTATTTTAATATATTTTGGCATCAATGGGCCTTGATTCCATTGTTGTTGTTTTTATTTTTGGCTCGGTTTTGTTTTTCTAGCTCGCTGAGTTTTGCACTGATGAAGAATCTCGACAGTATATTCGAAACAGCTGTTTGCTAACTTTTAATGCATTTTTGGTGCATTTATAATCGTTGGTTTACTATCTTTAAATACAATGGCGTTTTATATGATTTTCAGAAATGTGAAAGAGCATTCGAGGTGAAGTTGCTTTAAAAAGCACAATCGTATTCAATATTTTGTCTGATTCATGTTTTGTTTTGAAAAATAGACCAGCGCAGCGGGCTTAGCCTGCTAGTTATTATTATTATTATTTGAATAATTATATTTTTTATGTAATTTATTTTTTACTTTATTTTTAACACCATTTTTATTTCCCAAACACGTTTTCAGAAAAGGAAAAAAAGTAATGCATATTTTTCACATAAAAAATTGAATCCGAAATTAAAAAAGAAAGATGTAAATGACAAAATGAGGTTTCATATTTCTCCAATACCTTAGATATAAAATGCAATTCAAAATTTCGTTTTGGCATGATATATAAAAATCAAGGTACGCGTGTTGCGTGGAAAACACGATTCAGCAACGCTGGGCACGGGTATTGTTCTTAAACAATAAGAAAACCATTCGTCAGATTTCCACCACCACGCAGAAAGAGGATTAGAGGAAGAAAGATTAATCGTTCTTTTAAATAGTAGGTTTGCCTAGAGAGGACCTATTTCAACAGCCATTTTGATGCCTGGATGGTTTTTAAAACTTTCCTACAAAGTTTAAAATGTTTATGCTTTCGGTTTGTCCGGCCGTCTGTCCGCGCTCTAACTCCAGTAAATATACTCGGATTGCCATGAAATTTTAGGAAATTATTTATGTCTAACCTAAAACGATTCCTTTTGAAAATGAAGTTTCTAGCATGATTACTTTATTTACAGGGACATTCCAAAAGTTAAAACACACTATTTAAAAAAAACATATATTTTTAGCTTATAAGGCAGCTAAGCTTTTTCAGTAACTGCCATAATTTTTCATTGACACTTATTAACTTTTATTCCTGTAACATCTCATAGATTTTTGAGATAATAGTTTCTCATCATAAGTTTATTTTTCACTATTATTTTCCTAAGGGTTTACGCATCATGTTGATTCTAAAAGATAATGATGTTCATTCAGTGGGAGAAAATAGGGGTATTTTTCTATAATCAAAGTGAAAGATATTACAGTATTGGAAGCATTGCAACTTAAGCTGTCAAGAATTTTTTTACAATGAAATATGAAAATAGCCAATTGCTGGATATTTATTTAATTTAGTCTTAAATACCCCCTTTTTGACTATCACAATATCAATCCAACAGGCCAAAAAGGTTAATTTTTTCTTCTCTGAAAAATTTCCTTGAAATCAATAATTTATAGTGTTTATTTAAAAAGTTCTTGGGGGAAAAAATCCAATTAAAAAAAATGCGTATGTAGTGTTTTTTTTTTTTAATATTTTTAACTTTTTCTTTTTTCTTTCTTTCTTTCTTTTCTTTTTTTTTCTTTTTCTTTTTTTTTTTTTTTTTTTTTTTTTTTTTTTTGCTGCAATCAAACACTTTTGGAAAGTTTTTACGGAAATTACTATACGCGAAATTTTTCTAAGTGTCTTTTAAGATAAGAAATTTATCAAATATATTTAATTAAATTATTAAGTATTATAATATGTAATAAATGTAATAATTATATTATTATATAATAATTATTAATATATTGCTTTAATTAAAATATCATTAATATATTTCTTTATTTCATTGTAATGGACTTGTCCTTTTTTCAATAAAACAAATAGCTCCGTCCTGAATCATATTTCCCTTCTAAATCTACTACAGGAAAGAAAAATTTTTAGGCACAAATTGAAAAGTGTGTTATTCAAGATGTTACTTTAAACAGTTCCAGGAAATCTTTAAAAAATATATTCATTGAGTTAGAATTTTAAATTCTTTCCCTCGTCTGTGGTGGTTAAAAATATAATTTGCAATCAAAATCACATCCTAAAATTTCTCATAATTTTTTTATAAAAATTTAAATGATTATTATTATTACTTTAAGTGGGGTAGTTTAAAATTGAACTCTAAACAATATTTGTCGAATTTCAAAACTTTTTTATTTATTTAATGAAAAATATAGTTTACAGGACTTTTTTAATATTAATTTTTAAAATATAAATTTTAAAAGGAAGTAACTTATTTTAAAAAATCATATATTCAAAATATTTTTTTATTTCCCGAAACATAACTATTGTAAATTAGTCAAAAATACATGTTCTAAGATCGTGCTCTTTTATTATTATTATTATCATTATTATTATTATTTCTAACTTATAATAATTTGATGCTGACAGCCGACCGGTTTCGGTAGCATACAGCGTACCGTCGTCAATTGACACTGACCGCACAGTCAGCACTGACGAGGGTACGCTATATGCGTACTGTCCGATAAAGATCTGCACGGGCCGGAATTTCCAGGCCCGGGCCCGGCCCGTTTATATTTTTCCTTTCTAGGCCCGGCCTGTTCTGGCCCGTCACAATTTTTACTATTTCTAAAAAATTCAGATTTTTTTCATGTAATTACGATTTTTTTAAGAATACTGCGTACATATCTATGGAATGATTTATCGTATATTTTGCATGAAATATACATTAGAAACATTAATGATTACTTAGATTCTTAGACTTTCAACGTTCAATTAAAGATTAATTAAGAAATTAATATGGTTTAGAATGAAAGAAAAAAAGAAAGTTAAAAACATTGCAATTTTTGTAGATGTACAATAAAAGTAGATTTATGAAAATATTTCTAGATCATTTTATTATAGATTCCAAATCTTAAGGCTCTACTTCCTGATACATTTTTTTTTTTTTTAACTCATAAGATTAGCAAGTGTTTTTATTGAGAAACTATGTAATCGAATGGCGTTATCCATTTTTTGATAGTGGGGATAAAGTATAGGTGGGGAAAAATATATTTTTTTAAACCTCCTTAAAGAAAAATTATAGTGATAATTATATACTTATAAAAAATATTACAGAAAATTACTGAATTATTATTGAATTTATTTTTCAAGTACGAATTTTTAATACTAATAGAGCGAAGTGTTATATATGCGCATATATATACATAGATAGATAGATAGATAGATATAGATATATATGTATATTATTTATTTTATTTTTGGCAAATTAAACAAATTTATATTATTACAGCGTTTTTAAGTTAGAATTATTCTCTTCTGATATATCGATATCAAAACACCAAATATTTACATATTTATAATTACACGTAGGTATGCATTATGACATATATATACATATGAAACACGCATGCTTAAACTAGAGTTCTGTACGGGCCGAAATTTCCAAGTCTCGGCTTTGCTCGGTGTAAAACTCAAAAGTTTGGCCGGAGCCCCGCCCAGCCGACAAATTTTCCACTATTTAGAAAAAAATCAAATTTTTATCATACAAATAAGATTTTTTAAAGAATACTGTATACATACTTATAGTATCATTTTACAGTATATTTTACACAAAATACACAATAGCAACATTAATGATTACTTAGATTCTTGGACTTTCCACATTCAAATAAAGATTTATTGAAAATTAATATGGTTAAGAATTAAAAAAAAAAAAAAAAAAAAAAAAAAAAGAAAGAAAAAAAAGAAAGTTAAAAACATAGCCTTTGAAGCTATATAATAAAGAGTAGATTTATAATAATATTTCTATATCATTTTATTAAAGATCATTTATCATATATCATTTTATCAATTCCAAAGAGCTACTTTCTGACGCATTTCTGAATTCATTTCTTTTCTGAAATGAATAAGATTAGCTGGTGTTTTTATTCAGAAACTATGTAATCGAACGGCGTTATCCTTTTTTGATACAAGCAATTTAAATATTGTCAAAGTTAGCATTTTGATTCGATATTTCGGAATCGTCAGCGTGGGAAGGGAGATGCAATCACGTGCAAGAATCTCTTATATCTCAGCAAGTAAATACAAGTATCAGATTTACCAATTATCTCTTCAATAGCCAGGTTTTCGATTTTATATCTTTACAGTTGAAAATTAGTCACAAAATGTGTCAGACTTTCTCTTTGTTGAAAAGTGAATTTAAGAACCATGAAAAATATATTTCCAAAGGTTGCGTTAACATAAGTTCCTACACACCTTGGGAGCAATTTAGTCTGGTTCCAGCACAGCTCGACAATATGTAAAAAAACAATGCAGGCCTCATCTCGGCCCAGCACGAGTAATCTTAAAAAATATTCAGCTCGAGTCAGACAAAGTAACTGACTTATGCCGATCTCTACAATGTACAAGTTATATTTCTGTATTGATGTTGTCAAACCAATATCGGCTCATGACGTACATTTATATTTATTCTCGTTAAAGCCATATTCAATGAAAATAGCTGATATTTTATCGTATTGTTTAAGTCCTTATAACGGGCCGGCAGGCCCGTTAAATTTTTTTATCGGCCCGGCCCGTAAGAAATTTTAGAATTATTACGCCGGCCCGGGCCCGTGCAGACCTCTACAGTACGATACATTTAATAACGAATAATTTATGGATGATCCCACACTTGCTTTCAAAATTAATTAAAAACTCTTCGTTTTCAGGCATGAAAACGAATTCACGAATTTTTTAGAATTTTGGATTTTAATATCTCTATGAAATTTTTAGATATGGAGATTTTTTTTTTTAAATTTAGGAAAGGATAAGGAATAATTTCCTAATTGGGAATTTTGCCATACGGGGGCCGTATAAAAAATTAATTTTCGTATTTTTTTCAAATAGACCCCCCATGGAGTTGCAACTTATAAAAAAATTCACCTTTTTTGATAATTTTTTGCAGCTGGAAGCATGAGTCTAGGGGCAATATTTAAGGAGATAGCCTATTGTTTCTATATTTATGACTCACCCTGTATATACTGTAATTAGATATTTAAAATTTCCTTAATTTTTTTAATGTTGAACAGAAAACTTGTTTTTATTTTCCTGTTTTCTTTCTGGAAAAAATAAATTAAAATTAAATGATTATGGGTGAAAACGAAAATTATTAAGAAGGTTAATTAAGAAAGTAGATTTTGTATAGAATACTACCTATTGCGATCGTTCTTATGTTACAAATTCTGCATTTTTTTTTTTTCATTTTGCAAATCTACACCGATTATGACCCCTAGACCCCAAAACTTCAATCAGTAGAAAACTTCATTAATCTATCTATCTATATGTATGTATGTATGCATATAAATATAGAGAGAGGGTGAGTCGTAATTAGCAAAACAGGCTAGCTTTTTTAATATCGCCTCTAGGCACTTACTTCCAGTAACAAAGTTTCATAAAAAAGGCGGCAAAATGTGATGACATTAATTGTAGCTCCATTTTGGGGGGGGGGGGGTGTCTATTTGAATTTAAATTATTATGCGGCCCCGTAAGACAAAATTCCCGTATTATAGGAAATTATTCCTTATACGTTCCTGAATTGATCAAAAAAATTTTGATCTTTATAGCTAAATGTCTGACAGAGATATTCAAATCCAAAGTTGCTGTGACTTACAAGAACTGAAGAATATTTCAAAATATGCTGCCAAAGTGGGCGTTTTGAACAGAATTTCTGGAAGCGATCATGATTGAAGAATATAGAATGTATTCAAATAACAAATTGCCTAGTTTCTAATTCATTTTTATTTCGAATTTGTTCTCAAATGCGTATTGGTCGATGGTTGGATAAATCCAGAATATATTTTAAAATATGCTGTCAAACTGCGGATTTTGAGCCGAATTACGCATAAGATGATTCTAATAAAACCATCTCTGACAAAAAATAAATAAATAAAATAAAATAAAATAAAATAAAACAAAAGAAAAATTCTTTAAAAGCGGCCAAATAAACTTGTTAAAACTCGGTTTACCTCTATCATATTTTATTTTTTATTGTTGAAATGAGCACTTAACTTCAAAATCAATCTGCGCCTGTAGGCCAAGCTGGCAGGAATTTTTAAAAATTTGGTATGCTAGTTTCTTTTAAGGACGAAATCTTTTAGTCACGAATCCAAACAGATTCGTTTACTAATGCTAAATGAGAAAAATGTGCAAAAGTATCTCGGTTACATTTCAATATTTTTATATAATTTTGAAATGGATTTTAATATTTGAAACTGGTTTCGAAAATCAAAGTATGCTCATTCAAATAAAATATCATTTAAGTAAATTAAAGTATACTCATTAAAAACATCTGTAAACAAAAACAAAAAAGTAAAAACGTCCTTTGTACAGATCGATCTCATCTATCCAGTGAAAAAAAAAGTTAAACATCGAAATGTAACCCAGATATCTTTATAAATTTATTTTATAGGATTAGCATTAGCGAATGGGTCTTTTCGCTTGACTGAAGTTGCCTCTTAATGGCTTGGAAGGCGTAAAATCGTTTGGTAATCTTCGACAGAGGAATAAAATGAAAATAATTCATTGAAAATGCAATAAAAGATGACTGTATAACAATACTTGTGAATTAACTCGCAGGGACTAGTTTATGGTTTTAATCATTTTTACCTTCTACCCATATATCCCATTTTTTCAATATGTCTGTTAAATTGTATTCCTGGAAACTTTTCAAATTATCGGAACCTTATATTTATGATATATTTAAATATGGAGCATTTAGTTAACAGATACCCACATCCTCTCTCTGCCATATATATATGTGTGTGTGTGTTACTTGCGATTTGCAATGGCTCCATTATATTTAGTATATTTTAAAATTTACGGAGTTTTAATTAAAAAGAAACACAATGCATTTATTAACGCTAAAAAGAGAGAAACACTACAGTCACATTTTGTTTTCTTGAAGAGCTGTTTAAAATTCTATAATTCCACCAGGCTACAAAATGGATGCCCGTTACATACTCCTTACAAATTCACGCCAATGCGCTAATCCGGTTTAATCCAAAGGTGACAGCTACTTCGCACCCCGTCTGACAGTCCGGCACTCCCCTATCGACACTCCCCCCGTGCAGTATGATGCGTCCCCATACAGTGTGCAGTTTCACAGTTTCACAGTTTTTCTTTTTTGTAAATAAAAGATAGTTTAGAAGAATTAAAGTTACTGACATAGTTAACACTGAAAATTGAAAAAAAGTTACATGTAATCGCAAGCAAAAACAAACTTTTATAACATTTTTTTCATATAAACAGTGGATAAAGGTATGCATCGTTTTATTTCAGTTTTATAGTTTGAAAAAAAAAAAAATTAAACTCTGATTAATATAAAACAGAGGTTTTAGGACATATAAAATTATTCTAATGAAACATTAAGAATGTCTTAGCAATTTTTTAATATATCACGTTTTCCCAATAGTGGACACCTCCGATTAGCGGACAATTTCCGCGCTCCCGCGATGTCCGTTATTTAGAGGTTTTACTGTATAAGGAAAAAATATGTCCGTGCATAGTAATGATGTCGTTTTGAAATGGCAACATTTCACGATGAAATAACTTTTTGAAATTTTCATTACTGCAATTTTTTAATCTTCTAAACATCGCACATTTTCAATTTTTATTTCGCCGTATTGGAAAAGAAATCTACTTTCAAACGCAATTTGATAAAAAAAACCGTATATCATATGACTCACTTATTACGGCTTTATATTTTTCAAACATTTCTTTTTAATCTCTATCACGTATCTCCAATAAGAAATAATAATACACAATTTACACATAATTCTATAAATATTGTTCCGGATAATTCTCCAAAATGAAATTAAAGTTGCATGAAATAAATAAAAGAATGGTGAAAGACACAGATAAAATGATTAAAAATCACAAAATTAACAAGTAATCAAACAATTTAAATTTTTACAGTGCCAAATCGGAAAAAAAATGCTTTGAATGTAATTTGTTTAAAAACTGTATTTTAGTTTACGGATTGGCTGTGGTTTAAAAAATAATCAGTGGTGAATTATTTTTAAATTTATCTCTAACGCGTGAAACTCGATTATGAAAAATTAATCCATTTGCCCTTAAAACAATGTAAAGAGTTCGGCAGTTTTTTCCGACTAATGTAGTATAGCACAGTTAAAACTTCCTCCATAAATAATTAAATAAAGTTATATAAATAAATATAAATTTAACAGACATGTGATTGAATTACGTGTTCGAAGCACTAAAATGATCAGAAACAAAATGCTGCCGTAAGTAACAAAATCTTCGAATGATAAAATCTGATATGCGTCAAATACAGAAATATGATTTTTGATAAATTTCAAATATTTATTTAATTCCATAATTAATATTTTTCGTTAAACCCTTTAAGGGGCTTAACCGTGTTTTCCGTCATGTAATGTTTTAATTCAAAGAACGATTTGACACAAGATTGACATTAATGTTAATTTTTTGAATTGTATATGATAAAAATATATGTAAAATTATCAAATATAAATCTTCATACCAATTTTTTTCTAAGTTGTTATTTTATGAATTAAACATGAATGAAAAAATCAGCAGGGAGCTTAAAGGATTAAAAATGCTTTTCTGGAGTTAGTTGGAAATCTAAAAAGCATACTACATGTAAAAAATTTATTCGAGCTTTCAATTTTCAATTGAAAAAATTGTTTTTATCTTTATTATGTAACCCACAAAACCCAGGTTCGATCTATTAAAGTTATAATAAAGAAGAAGCAGAAGAAGAAAGCAATGCCGATCGCCCTATAAATGAATATTCATTTTTTCCGTTTTATGAAGGGGGTTTACAGCCGAAAAAGCTGCTGTTAGAGGCTCTTTTTGCATTTGATTAAATAAGATTATTATTATTATTTTTTTTTTCGGAATCAGCTAATATAATTACTATTATAAAACTTAGCCATATAACAATTTTCTTTCTCTTTAAACTTCACTTTTAATATGTAATATTCATTTAATTTTAATTTGAAATGTGTCGATAATTTTTTAATTTGAAGGAACTTTTATTCTTTGCACTGCTTTAATAGTTGCCAACAATTTAATATAATCTCCTTTTCTAAAATATGTAAAAAATATCTCTCGAAATGCTAAAAAAAAAATAAATAAATAAATAAAAATAAAATGGAAATAAATCTTTAATAAATGAGTAAAAGAAAAGTAAATGCGATCTGCACACCGGGAATTTCAAATGTATAAAATAATCGAAAAATGATTAAATTCTTATGTATAGTTTTTTCTCCGATAAAACTTTTTTAATGGAACGAATTTGACAGGCTTTAACATCAAATATCTTTTAAAGCAATTATTCAATTTAAAAAGTACTTGCACCAAGCGTGTTTATCAAATATTTCTCTATAACACCACTGATTTTCATATTTTTGTTTGTAACAGTTCTCTTAATATTAACGAAGAAAAATCTCCAGTTACAGCGTGTTTATCAAATATTTCTCTATAACACCACTGATTTTCATATTTTTGTTTGCAATAGCTCTCTTAATATTAACGAAGAAAAACCTCCAGTTACAGCGTGTTTATCAAATATTTCTCTATAATATCACCGATTTTCATATTTTTGTTTGCAATAGTTCTCTTAATATTAATGAAGAAAAACCTCCAGTTACAAAAAATCCATTGTCAGCGGCGGTGACAGCATTAGATACTGTTTTTTTTTTCTTTTTTTGAATAGAGAGAAACATGTTGTGCTCGTACAATTTAAACTGAACTAAACCAAAATCAGAAAATATACTTTTCTAATGAAACTGTAATTTACTGCTTATCTGAATTAGATAATTTCCCTTATAGTGGCTATTTTGAGTTAATTAGTTTATAATACCCCTTATTATTACAAGTATTAAAAAATGCTCTGGTGAGCAACAAAAAAGGGTAATATGTTTCTAAGTATGAAAAAGTTTTTGACAAGTGCTTCTAATTGAGCATGAAAGCGGAAAAGGGGCCCTTTCTTGGCTGCAGCTCACTGTCAATGCCAAATTTGAAAAAGCCATATTTGCGCTTTTTCTATATAAAAGAAATTTGCGTAAAACTTTCCGTCATTCTTTTTAGTAAAATTTTCAATCCTGCTTTACATGTGAACGGCGCTGTTGACTCTGCACTTAAAACTGCACTGTTCACTCTGCATTGCAACTGCATTATAAAACAGTTTTCTGTGCAGTTCTATGCTGCGGACATGCTTGGTGTCACTGCATGAGCATGATACGCTATAGGAACTATAAGGTTTCTGGTACTATTTCGCCTTACATTCATGTTTAATTACGCTGCGTTTTTTCTGGCTATGTCTCTGCGCTACACATTTTTATCGTAATTGTGACCGATTTCTTTTACACGGTAAAAGCACAATATGATTTTTTCAAATTTGGCATTGACAGTGAGCTGCAGCAAAGAAAGGACCTGTAGCCTCCATGAACTTGTAAAGATTCCGTTCATTTGTTGGCAACAAAAAGGCAGACGATATTGTTGTTATTAAAAGAATAACAATGTTTTTTGTTGTTGATATGCTGAAGGCGTTCTATTTATTATTATTTTACAAGTAATTTAATATAGTAAAATTATTTTAATAAGTTCTTGATAATTATGTAAATATAATGATTTTAATCAATTAATTATTTGATACGTGTAAATAGAAATAAGCGCAATACCGGGCTCTCTTACAAATTCTGGTGACCCTGCTTTGGACATTAACGCATTGAAATATGACTCAAGAATCAACGAAAACGTCTACAAATTCGATTCTTGAAGCAAACAAGGTTCCTGAAACAAACAAGGTAAGCGTCAAATTTCCTCCATTCTGGGAAGATAATCCTGAAATATGGTTTTACCAAATTGATGCTCAGTTTTCACTTGTAAATATTATAAATGAAGAAACAAAATTCAATCATCTAGTGGCTCAATTGGACCCTAAATACATTGAAAATATATGGGGTATTATCCAAAGTAATCGGGATGATAAATATACCGCCGCTAAAGAAAGATTTTTAAATACATTTAAAGAGAGTGAGGAAAAATCACTAAAGAAATTGCTTACGGGAATTTCATTGGGTGATATGAAGCCAAGCCAACTACTGCTTAAAATGAAATCGCTCAGTGGAAATAACATACCAGAAAAGGTTTTGAAAACTTTATTTCTTGATAAATTACCAAAGTCAATAAAAAATATTCTAATTGTAAGCAGTGAAAATTTAGATAATTTATCACTAATGGCAGATAAAATTTTTGAAATGAGCTCTTCAACAGAAATTTATTCTGCGAGTTCAGATTCTTCTGTTATGAGTAAAGTACTTGAGAAAATTTCTATGTTGGAAAACCAGATTTCGGCATTAAAAATTGAGAGGCAATCCAGAAGTAAAATTCGGAAATCTGGTACTAAACGAAATAAAAGTAGAAGTCAATCGAGAAAACGATTTAATCCAAATGGGAAATATTGTTACTACCATTTTAAATTTGGTAATCAGTGTTATCCTAATAAATGTAAAAGTCCGTGCAGCTGGAAAAAATCGGAAAACTCCGATCAGCAGTAGTTTTAGCGGCAAATTCTGCTGCTGAAGAATTTAAAGATTGCCGTAATTACCGTTTATTTGTTAAAGACAAAACAACCGGTTTACGCTTTCTTGTTGATAGTGGAGCTGATTTATTAATTATTCCTGCTTCATCCAAACATAAAATATGTAACTCTTTCAAATTGTATGCAGCAAATGGTTCAATGATTCCTACATTTGGTTTCAAAATTTCTGACGGGCAAATTAATAATGAAGAACTTACAAAATTACGTTTAAATCCATCTTTAAATTTCAAACAATATCCTTTGGATTCAGGTAAACTTCTTTGGTGTGATATTTCAACTTCCAAAATCCGACCATTTATTCCTGTAGCTTTTAGAGAACAATGTTTAAGAAAATCCACAATTTAGCTCATCCTGGAGTAAAAAATACAATAAAACAAGTAGCTTTAAGGTTTATTTGGACAAATATTAGGAAAGATGTTAATCAATGGGCAAAATCCTGCATTGATTGTCAGAAAACAAAATTAGCAGACATACGCATTCTCCATTTGCCACTTTCGAAGAGACAGATGAACGATTTAGTGTCGTTCATATTGACATCATAGGTCCACTAACACCATCTAAAGGAAAAGTATACTGCCTAACCTGTATTAACCGCTTCACATGTTGGATAGAAGTAGTTCCTCTAGAAAATGTGACGGCTCCAACAGTTGCTCGAGCATTTTATGATCAATGGATTTCTCGCTTTGGCATTCCACATCGTGTAATCACGGATCGAGGAAAACAATTTAGATCAGAATTATTCCACAATTTAAGTATTATTTGTGGTTTTAAATTGAGCCCAACAACTGCCTATCATCCACAGTGTAATGGGAAGATAGAACGAATCCATCGTACTTTAAAAGCGGCAATTAGAGCGCAAAATGCAATTAAGTGGACTCAATCCTTACCTACAGTACTATTGGGATTGAGATCAGCTTTACGTGGTGATACAAATTTTACCATTGCACAAATGGTCTATGGAAAACCTCTCAGGCTACCTGGAGAATTTTTTGAACAACCGAAAACTATTATCGACACAGAAACCTTTGCTAAAGAATTGCAGAAACAAATGGAAGAATTAAAACCTTTTAAAACTCGCCGACAGCCTTCTCAGAAAATTTTTGTTCATAAGGATTTGCACAATTCTAGCCATGTATTCATACGCATTGATCGGGTTAAAAAACCACTCGAACCTGCTTATGATGGACCCTTTCCAGTTGTCAAAAGACACGAAAAGTATTATACAGTAAAAATTAAGGAAAGAGATACCAACATATCCATAGATAGATTAAAACCTGCTTATTTATTAACAAATGATGGGAACATTCCTTATCACAAGATACCGGATAAGCAACTACTTCTGCCTGTGCCATCAATAATCAAAAATGAACATTCGGATTTGCCTAATAAAAATGTTCCTGGGAAAACTACACGCTCTGGTAGACAAGTAAGGTTTCCGAAACGTTACAGAGACTAATTATGTACTTTTTTATATTTTATTTAATATATTATATTTCTATTTTATATTTCTGTATATATTATATTTGTATCGTAACTATGTTACTGGGGAGGGAGTAATGTAGCCTCCATGAACTTGTAAAGATTCCGTTCATTTGTTGGCAACAAAAAGGCAGACGATATTGTTGTTATTAAAAGAATAAAAATGTTTTTTGTTGTTGATATGCTGAAGGCGTTCTATTTATTATTATTTTACAAGTAATTTAATATAGTAAAATTATTTTAATAAGTTCTTGATAATTATGTAAATATAATGATTTTAATCAATTAATTATTTGATACGTGTAAATAGAACAATACCGGGCTCTCTTACAGACCCCTTTTCCTCTCTCATGCTCAATTAGAAGCACTTGTCAAACACTTTTTCATACTAAAAAACACATTACCCAATTTTGTTGCTCACCAGAGCATTTTTAGCACTTTCCAACAAAGTTGAAAAGTGCTTATGCATTCGGTTTGTCTGGCCGTCTGTCCGTCTGTCCGTCTGGCCGTCTGTCCGTCTGTCCGCGCTCTAACTCCCGTAAATATACTCGGATTGCTATGAAATTTTTATACGTTGTTGAGGTTTACCCTAGCACGAACCCTATTGAAAATGAAGTATCTACCATGATTAGTTTATCTACAGAGAGAATCAAAAGTTTCCCATTACATTACGGCCTATGGGGAAAAATTGTTAATATACTCGGATTGCCATGAAATTTTAAGACGTTATTGAGGTTTACCCTAGCACGAACCTTACTGAAAATGAAGTATCTACCATGATTAGTTTATCTACAGAGAGAATCAAAAGTTCCCCATTACATTACAGCCTATGGGGAAAAATCGTTAATATACTCGGATTGTCATGAAATTTTAGGACGTTATTGACGTTTACCCTAACACGAACCCTATTGAAAATGAAGTTTCTATTATGATTAATTTATCTACAGGGCGAATCAAAAGTTTTCCATTACATTAAGGCCCATGGGGAAAAATCGTTAATATACTCGGATTGCCATCAAATTTTAGGACATTATTGACGTTTATCCTAGCACAAGTCCTACCGAAAATGAAGTTTTTACCATGATTAGTTTATCTACAGGGCGAATCAAAAGTTTCCCATTACATTACGGCCTATATGGAAAAATCGTTTAAAAGGAATTTTAAAGATGTTATACCCTGTCAAACATATTAAAATATGCATTCTATAAAATATAAGGTGAAAATGTAGCTATTATTCGTTTACAGGGCCACACAAAAGAATTCCATTAGATAATGGTAAAAGGGGGAATTGTGTGTGACATATTTTAAATATATTAAGCTTTTTCATGTATAATAAAATTGATATATGCCACTGAAGCTTAATATAAATTATACGCTACTGTCTTGCATAATATGAAGTACATAGCATTTACAGGGCCATACAAAAGATTTCAAATAGTATATTCTTTCCGAAGTACCGTATATGTGTCCGATGATGGCTGATGGAAGGATGATTTGCATTTTAATTATGATATTCGCGTTTATATTTCGCTAAATATATGCACATTATATGTTGTGTATAAATGTTATAGTTGATATACAGGGCTACCCAAAAGAGCTCACCAACGTTACTGAATATAAGCGTAAATTGTTTAAACGTGGTTCTTAAATAAGCTATGCATTTTTACGCTGAGCTGCATTCAATTTACTGAGAAATGTTTACAGGCTATAGATAAAGGGATATACAGGGCCACGCAAAGAATTCGCTACATGGACGCCTATGAATGATGATTTATGAGAATGTGATTTCAGTTATTTAAAAGTGTTTTAGTTTACAATAAATTTTAGCCTAATGCTGACGTGTAATAAAGGTACAATGTAAACTACAGGGCTGAACAAAAGTATTCAAGTATATTTCCATCTAATAGTATCAATTGCTGAAAAAGAAATTTCAAGCTACTGGGATTTTCTTGCTGAGCTAAATTTGCCCATTATATGAACTGACATATGAAATACAGGGCTGTTTTAATGTACTGGAATACATATTTGGGTATATTTGGCGATACACTATTATTTCCCTTACAAGATTTCATTAAGTGTTGGAAAGTGCTTCATAATCTATGCTTAACGCATGATTTTTCTTACTTGTTTTTACTTATGTCATTCAAATTTTTTAATAAAAACTGGAGATTTTTTATATCTTGAAAATGAAAATATTTGCTGTCAAAAATTTATTGTTGTATTAGAATAATTAAGAAAGTTATTGTATTGTCATATAAAATGCATGATGTCTGAGAAATAAACCAAGGAGTCGGACGAAAATAATTACAGTGCGCTCACAACTTTATTCAAAGAATTTAGAGTAAATGCTTCGCAATAAAAACAAATAATCATGTTTTTCACGTGATTTATTTAATTTGAATGAATTATGTTACATGCGTAAAAAATTTATACTTATTTAAACTTGGTGGCAATGAATAAAAGAAACTACAACAGCAACAATAAGAAACAATATTCAACTGGAGTTTTAAGACACAAATTCGATTTTCTCAGCGATCGTCAAACATACAAAGATGAAAAAAAACCGTTTTTAGGTTTTACCAAAAGAATTAAAATAAACCAAAAATGAAGTTAATCCATCCATAAGATCGTTAGCTATCGCTTGTCGAATTTTAGGTCTTCATTTTTTCGTTAAAAGTTAAATAAAAAACTATAGTAGACTTCGATAATTTTTTTTAATGCTATCATTTTATTCGTTTCGTCGAGTTCTATCTTTTGAAAAAAAAAGAAAAAAAAAAATCACTGTCGTACGTCAACTGGTTCACTAGAAATTTCAAAAAGTCGTTTGCATTCCATTTTTTAAACATATTATACCAAATGCTACCGCGTTTGCTCTGATTCGTTTTACATTTTAAAATTCAATTTCAAATGTAAAGTTGGAAAGGATATTTGTTTTCTTCTTTGGATTAAAAAAATAAGTCATTGCCAAAAATTAATGTTTTTTTTTGTCTACAGAAGCACTTAAATATCTATTTACACTTGTTTTCACTGAAAAATCAAAAATATGGGGAAAATAATTATGAAAGATATGAAAATATCTAAAATATCAACCATCTTGACACTTAAAAATTAGACAATTCAAATATCGGATATGATTATCCGTTGATATGTATAACAAACGGTACCAAAATTAAAATTCGTTTTTTACTACTAATACATGTAACTGTTCTTTTAGCATGACACTTATGGCTAGTATGAAACATCTTGCTTTTTAACACTTTCCAACAAAATTGAGAAGTGTTTATGTTTTCAGTTTTCTTTCCGTTTGTCCGCGCTCTAACCCTCGTAAATGTACTTGGGTTGCCATGAATTTTGTGGAAGTTATTGACGTTTATCCTAGCACGAATCCTATTGCAAATGAAGTTTCTAGCATGATTAATTTATTTACAGGGACAGTCAAAAGTTTTTCATTACATTTTGGCCTATGGGAAAAAATCGTTTTAAATAAATTTTAAAGATGTTACACCCTTTCAAACATATTCAATTTTATATGCATTTACGAAGCGCACTAAAATATGGCTTCTGTAAAATATATTATGAAAAAAATGATTGTTCATTTACAGGGCCACATAAAAATTCTCAATTACATAATCGAAAATGGCGGATTTGCTTGCGACATATTTTAATTATATTAAACTATTTCATGTATATTGTAATAGATATACGATGCTAAGACTTAATATAAGTTATTTCACGCATAATACGAAGTGTATAGAATTTACAGGGACACACAAAAGATTTAAAATAGTACATTCTAACCGAAGTACTGTGCATTATCGATGATGGCTGATGGATGGATGAAATGAATTTTTAATTATGATATGCATTTTTAAGTTTCACTAAAATCTATGCATATTAAATAGTGTGTATAAATGCTTTAGGTGATATACAGAGCTACATAAAAGAGTTCGTAAAGGTTTCCGAATGGGAGCCTAACTTACTTAAAGATAATTTTAAATAGGAGATGCATTTTTCCGCAGAACTGCATTCAGTTTACTGAGAAATTTTAGTAAAATAAAGGTAAAATGATATACAGGGTCACGTAAAGAATTAGATACTTGGTCACCTATGGATGATAATTTTTGGAAATGTGATTTCAGTAGTTTTAAGAGTGTTTTAGTTTGAATTAAATATTAGCTAAATACTGGTGTGTAATAAAGATACTAGGTAAAACACAGGGCTGAACAAAAGTATTCAAGTACGTTTCTATATATTAGTATAAGTTGCTGAAAGAGAAATTTCACCTTGTGTTGCGTCTTTCTAAACTAAATTTCCCTGCTACATAGCATATATATCAATTGACAGATCAAATACAGGGCTATTCGCAAGTATTGGTAATATATATTTTGCTATAGACAGTAATACCTTTTTCCCTTAAATAACGAAATTTCGTTAAAAATTGATGTGTCAGAAAGTGTTTCATAATATATGTTTAACGCGTGATTTTTCTTACTTGTTTAGTATCATAATTACGACTCTCCAGGGAAAAAAAAAAAAAAAAAAAAAAAAGTCACGCGCACGCTTTAGTAAAAAGGTTAAACAGACAGTTCATATATTAAACGTAATCCTGAAGGCCATTATACATCAGTAACATTATCAGCATTACGGAAGACGAAGGCGACATCATATTTTTTTTTTCCAGTTGCCTTGATCGTTGATTTTTCTCGAATAAGATGGAAGTCAGCACGCGAAGTTATAACATCAAACTGATGATAATCTCTTCATCTCTTTATAGAGTGGCGAGATTATTTTCCACCAGGAAAGGCCAAAAAATTCTCATGATTTATGTTTAAAATAAAATACCTTTTTTAAAATATATAATAAACAGTAGACCAGTGTTCTCACACTCACATAGTGGTACGCTTATCTGTTCTGGTACTTAAGGCTCCTGTCCCTGGCCTGGCCGACGAAGCGTTCGCGAGCTAATGCTATTCCTATGGGGTGGTTATTTTCTAATATCTTGTTTGCATTTCGACATTTTTTTTTTTTTTTTTTTTTTTTTGGATAACTGAGGTGCATGCCGATATCGCGGGTGTTTTTTTTTTTTTTTTTTTTTTAGATATTCTTCAAAAAAGTACTTTCACTTTCGAAACCGGTTTTGAAAGTGAAAGTAACTTTGTAAAAAAAATATCGGCCTTCAAAATCATAAAACTAAAAAAGGCGCGATGTCGGCATGCACCTCAGCTTTACAATTTAAAAAAAAGTAAAAATGTCGAAATGCAAACCAGATATTAGAAAATAACTTCATGTTTTAGCTTGCGAGCGCTTCATCAGCCAGGGACAGAAGCTTTAAGTCCGCACAAGTTAGGAATTCCTAGATAAAGACAGTGCAAAAGACATTGTACAATAGAAAGCTGCATTGTTTTTAAATTTTCTCCACGATACTCTCTCATACTTAAAATTAAGACTCCTATCCCTGCTAGAGAAGACACTCGCGAGCTAATGCTATTCCTATGGGGAAGTTATTTTCTAATAACTTGTTTGTATTTCGACATTTTTCTTTTATTTATGTATTTACTAGCTTTCCGCCCGCGGTAGTGATGGGCGATTCTGGAAATTTTGAGAATCGATTAAAATCGATATCGTATAAAACAACATCGATCATAATAAGAATCGATTTCTCAGTTCTAGAATCGATACTAGAATCGATATTTCGATATTTAGGTTCACACAGAGAAGATCCAAATTACTAATTCCAAAACTTAGACAATCAGTAGGACCGTAATTACCGCCTCCCACACCCCATCCCCATTTAGGGAGGCATAGAATTAAGCTATTGCAGATTTTAGAGTCGGATAATAAGAATTTTAAAATTTAAAATGATTGTCACTTATGGTTTTCAGTTACTCAAAAACTTTGACAAATTTAAGAGACATAACTCAACTAATAACAACACTGAGTAACTTGGCATTAAACCGAGTATAAAGAGTGCCAAGAGCGTGTAACTAGGATGGAAAACAAAGAGTATAGACCAAAAAAAAAACTTTTTTTTTTTTTTTTTTTCTAATGCCAACCAAATGTTACACGAGATAGTTTGGAAGAACATAAAATATGCCCCATTCCCAAGGGGTCAGGTAACCCCAACTCTTGACGGAAAGGCGACCATAGTCCAAATGTATCTTTTGTCGAAGTTTCAAAATGAGGTTTACAATAAAATAGAACGAGAATTGGACATTTTAAAAATTGCATGCATACTTTGAACGGCCCATTTAGTAAAGATTGGCGAGGAAGGGGAGGGGGGCGAGGGATTAAAACGGACGAACTTGAAAAAAAAATAATTAACTAATAACCCAAATAACTGAGCTTCTAAACAAAAATATAGTGTTTAACTTAGTCTTGAATTCATGGGGTGGCCCGCGGGGAACATGCACTCTTTAAAACTATAAAAAGTGCCAAGAGCATGTAACTAGGTGGAGAGAGGGGTAGTAACAGAAAAAAACGAGGAGATAAAAGCTTTATAACGATATGTTACATGAGATGGTGTGGAAGAAACAAAAAATATGCCCCCCACCCAGGGGGGCAAGGTGAATCCCAAACGGACAGAAGGGCGACCCCGGCCCAAATGTATCTTTTGTTGAGGTTTCAAAATATGGATTTATAACAAAATAGAACGAGGATTAGACTTTTTTAAAATCGCAGTCATAATTTGAACGAACCTGTAAGTTAACATTGTTGAGGAAGGGGGGGGGGGAGGAGTAGAACGGGCGAACATGAAAAAAAAATAAAAATAGTAGCACTCTGACAGTGCCGATAGAAGTGAAACCTTGAACAATTACGTGTGCATTTTTGAATCGTTAGGGTGTATAATTTTGAATCGCCAGGAAATACTTTTAAATGAATAAATAAAGGTTCTATAATATTAAAGAAAATATTAATCTCTATAAATAAAAGGAATTCTGAGGATAATTAATTAATTAATTGAGGCACAGGGGAAAGCAAATCTTGGCAATGCGCCAACTCGGTCCAGAGGAAGCAAATCTTGGCAATGCGCCAACTCGGTCCAGAGGAAGCAAATCTTGGCAATGCGCCAACTCGGTCCAGAGGTATAAAAGCAAGATAGAAAAAAACGCGCAGGTCTGTGCATTCAAGTACAACCACCCATATGTATATGCTGAAAGTTTGTTCTGACGCTCACCCGACGCACGTGGAGTGCCGATGGTCCGGGGAGAGTCACCGGGGGATCCGTCGCCAGCTGAGAGAGAAGCGTAGAGTCACCGGGGGATCCGTCGCCAGCTGAGAGAGAAGCGTACCATACACATAAATTATTAAATAAACTTTCAAATTAAGCCCGGCGAAGCGGGCTGCGTATGCTAGTGTCTATAAAAAAAAAAGAAAAAAAAAAACGCGCGATACCATATGTCCAGCTATTGTAGTTAACTCACTATAACTATTTTCCTACATTTTAAAACGCGATAAGTACACCAACCAAATTTAGACCATACTATCGATACCTTAATCCTTATCCAAATAAATCATTTTGTATTAATGCCTGTTACAATATCTGTAGATTACTTTTTGAATTATTCAAATCGGACATTCCATTCAAAAGATATTACGAATTTAAAGATGACAATCTAAAGAAATAATAGCGCTGCTGAGTACTCAGTGGCCAAAAAGCTTAGGGATTATGTGTGCAATCAAACGATTGCGGGTTCGAACCCCAATTTCGCTGATATGTATCAATGTTTTTTTTTTTTTTTGAAGAAGAAGAAGAAGAAGTTTGAAAAATTAAAACTTTAATACATTATGGATCCGTAATGTGACCTGAAATGATGGGAGAAAATTTCTTTTGCTAGATTTGTAATGTATGAAGCATAAGCTTTCAATATACATATTGTATCAACAAAACCCCCCTCTGCCCCCCCCCCCCAAAAAAAAAGGTCCTATAGGGAAAACCGAGAAACTGGAAAAGCAAAAAGAACGGCGAGAAATGGTTAGCTATACTAGAATTTTTCACATCACTGTAATTCCTATAGAAGTAAAGTTATAGCCTTTTAAAGATTGAAATGAAGTGAAGAAATAAGCAAAATTAGGTGAGTGATCGACAGGGGGGGGGGAGAATCCACAGCTCTGGGGGTGCCATGTAGCTTAAACTTTTAAGTTAAAAATGGTAGAAAATTAAATGAGCGAAATTTTAAGGTGTATATTGGAGGAGGGTGCAAACCCACCCCCCTAAATTTTTTTTTTGTTTCTTTTGAAGAAATAAAAAAATATACCCCCCGGCGGGGCGCAGATAAACCCCAAACGGGCGGAAGGGCGACTTTTTATTTATCTTTTGTCAAGGATTTAAAATGTGGATCTAAAATAAAATAGACCGAGAATTGGACATTTTTAAAACTATGCATATTTCGAACGGCCCTGTAAGTTAAAACTGACGTGAAAGGGGGGATTAAAAGAGACGAACGTAAAAAATAAAACATAATAAACTAATACTTCAAATAACTGGACTTCTAAACAAAAATATAACGATTTAACCGAGTGTCGAATTAATGGGGTGGCCCGCAGGGGATTATTCCCTCCCCCCCCAGAAGTTATGAGATTTTATGCTTTTTAATGCACAAATTGCGATTCCCCAGTGGTGACCATCCCCCTCCAAACCTAATGACGCAAATCCCCCCCCCCCGCAAAAAAACCTTCATACTTTAACATTCCTCTCCCCCAAACATAATACAAATTGTAAATTATATTCTACTTATAATCTACTGCACATTCAAGAGATAGCGAAATGAGAATAGCAGAATGAGCTAATATTGCCCTTATCTAGAATTTAAAGAAAGAAAACATAGGAACATTTCTGGAATTAAATTTTGAAATATTAAAAAATTAAAAATCTCCCCCCCCCCAAAAAAAATGTACTTTTTCTCAAATTCCCCCCCCCCCCAAAAAAAAAAAAAAACTAAATTGTATGACGCATCTTGCGTCACCAAACCCCTCTCTGGGCACCCGTGCACAAATTGCGATTCCCCCTCTCTTACAGAGCTCTAAAACATGATGCCTTTCTCCGGAATCGCAGTAAAAAACTTGCATTCAACACTGATTTAGCCTAGAAAGAAAAAAAAAATCGAAATCGAATCTAAAGATCGAAATCGAATCTAAAGATCGACATCGAATCTAAGATCGACATCGAATCTAAAGATCGAAATCGAATCTAAAGATCGACATCGAATCTAAGATCGACATCGAATCTAAAGATCGAAATCGAATCTAAAGATCGACATCGAATCTAAAGATCGAAATCGAATCTAAAGATCGATCTTACGGGCAGAATCGATTTTACAGTTTTACTTTCTTTTGTAACTTTACAAGAAGAGAGTATTAGATTCGTGAAAAATTTTGACTTTCCGTTTTTGATGGATTTATATATTTTAGAAGGTCTTTAACACGATTTCATGTTTTTTAACAAATATCTGTCTGTGTGTGTCTGTCACTCTGTGCGTCTGTATACGACAAAAATTTCTGACCGTTCTATCTGATGAACAAATGCACGGAATTCCACAAAACTTTAGATTTAGTTTGACCTTGATATAAACTGAATCTAATTAATTTTTGGTGTATATAGCCTAACAGGTGGCGCTGCTATACTGCATTTTTTGCGATTTGCGCAACAGCTATATCTGATAAACGAATGAACGGATTTTCATCACATTTTAGATCCAGTTAGTCCTTGACATGAATTGATGTTTTCTGCATTTTGATGTATATAGCTTCTCAGATGGCGCTGCTATACTGAATTTTTCACAATTTCCACTCAGCGCCAAGTGAAAGGGGGGGGGGGAGGCGAAAGGAAGCGGTCGTTCCGAGCACGGAAATTTAGGGGGCGCCAAATTTTTACTACTAACATCACTTCTAGCCTATCACAAGAAAAAGTTAATGAGGGGGGGGGGGGCTAAATTGGAACTTTGAACCGGGCGCAGTTCTCTCTTCGCACGCCCCTGTTTCCATTTTAGCTTTATCTCAAGAACTAATGCACGGACTTTCATAAAAATTTAGATTCAATTAGTCCTAGATATTATTTGATGCTAATTACATTTTGGTGGAAATCGCTTAAGAGATGGCGCTGCTATACTGCATTATTCATGATTAACGCAATAGCGCTATCTCAAGAACGAATTTTCATCAAAATTCAGATTCAGTAAATCTCTGACATAGATTAGTGTTATTTAGTTCTTGGTGTAAATTGCCCAGCAGGTGACGCTGATATGCTGCATTATCTCACAGGCTATCATAGCCTGAGAGCTTATGTGCCCGTCCGTTCTGTATGTTCGTACGTAACGCGATAACTCATAATAAAAATATCGGATCCACTTGAAATTTTGTATATAGGTATATCCTGATAAGGCGCTTCCCTGATTAGTTTTTGGAGTTCATTCGATATGTATAAGGGGGAACGGGGGGCTCATGCCCCTCCCCTTAATGGATATAAATGGGTTTTTCATGCAGAATTAACAGTTTTTGTCCAAAATTTAGATATAGGATCATTCTGATGAGGCGATTCCGTGACTATTATTATGTGTTCATAGAATAAGTATAAACAGGGGGAACGGGGAGCTCATGCCCCCCCCCCTTTAATTGATATAAACGGGATTTTCATGCAGAATTAACAGTTTTCGTTCAAAATTTAGATATAAGATCATTCGGATGAGGCGAGTCCGTGGCTGTTATTAGGTGTTCATTGAATAAGTATAAACAGGGGGAACGGGGGGCTCATGCCCCTCCCCTTAATTGATATAAACGGGTTTTTCATACAGAATTAACAGTTTTTGTCCAAAATTTAGATATATTATCATTCTGATGAGGCGATTCCGTGACTGTTATTATGTGTTCATTGAATAAGTATAAATAGGGGGAACGGGGGGCTCATGCCCCCCCCCCCTTAATTGATATAAACGGAATTTTCATGCAGAATTAACAGTTTTCTTTCAAAATTTAGATATAGGATCATTCGGATGAGGTGATACCGTGTCTGTTATTAGGTGTTCATTGAATAAGTATAAACAGGGGGAACGGGGAGCTCATGCCCCTCCCCTTAATTGATATAAACGGGATTTTCATGCAGAATTAACAGTTTTCGTTCAAAATTTAGATATAGGATCATTCTGATGAGGCGAGTCCGTGGCTGTTATTAGGTGTTCATTGAATAAGTATAAACAGGGGGAACGGGGGTTCTAATGCCCCTCCCCTTAACTTGCATAAATGGATTTTTCAATCAGAATTGTCAGATTTCGTTCAAATCTCTGAATAGTTATGGAAGTTTAATGGTTAAGTATAAAAGAGAGGAATAACTCCTCTTAAATTATATAAATGCTAAATGGGTTTTTATTAAGAATTATCCGATTTGCTCTGAATTTTGGATATAGATTTTTTAATATGATAAAGCATGTACTTGATAGTTTAGGAAGTTCAATGATTAAGTATAAAAAAGGAGAAAGGGGAGAGCTGTTTCCGCTTCTTAATTTTTTTTTTTTTTTCGAACGGAATTAACGAAAATACTAGGCTGTAATGTACAATTAGTATGCGTAGCCTGTGAGTTCAATGCCATCAGTTTAACTGGGCAATATTCTTTTTATTATGGTTTCGCAATAGCTGTATCTCGCGCTTTCATGGATTTTCATCAAAATTCAGATTCAGCTGGTACTTAATAAAAATTGATCCTGATCAATTTTTAGTGTACATCACAAAAAAAAAACGCTATTTTGCAAGGGGGGGGGGGGGTTCTGAGGTTTCTTTAATTCTTCTATCTTAGAAACTAATACACTGAAATTTTGGAATTGGCACATCCGTCTATTTTATCTTCGACTTTTGAAGGAAAATGAAAATTATATTACCTTCAGTGAAATCGATTAAAAATTTTAAAGTATCGATTAAATCGAGTTGGCCGTAGTATCGATTAAATCGATTTAAAAAATCGAAATCGCCCATCACTAGCCCGCGGCTTCGCCCGCGTGGAATTCGGTTATACTGCGATATAAAGCACAACTATAAGAAAACTTCTCATTTCCACGGAAAAATGTAAGAAGCGCGATGTAACGCTGGATACGATTAGTTGTTAAACCAAAACTGAATGGTACACTATATTATATGTTTTCCCTTGTGGAGCAAAAACATGCAGATTTTGGGCACTGAAACCCGGGAACACGCTACATAGAGCTGACCATGCTGACGTTGAGCCTGTTGCGATAAACGGACTTGAGTACACTGTAAAAAAAAATCTGGAAACCTACGAAACTAGTTTTTGTAAAGCTACAGAAATCTGCAAGCTTACTAAAATTTTATATGTAGCCTGGTATTATTTTTACCACTCGCATAGGACAAATACATGAAATATCTTAGCTTCACCTGTCAGCCAATCAGAAAGGGCTTCAGTGGTGACGTAAGGACTATTCACGCAGCCACAGAGCCGAGTAATGCATCCATCTTGAATCTGGTATCGATAAAAATATTTCTAGTTAGTAAGTAAATTTTTAGTCTATATGATTTAAATTTTATTATATAATGTTTGATTTTTAGTTATTAGCAAGCTAATCTTCCTAATTATTCGTTAAATCTGTGTTTATTACAAATAAAAAATTTCTAATGTTTTATACAACAAATCAAATTTACCTGCTCTTTTTCTGAATTTCATTTCTCTTATTTGTCCCCTTTTCCGCAGTACCAAAATTTAAAGTGTTTAAAACTTACTTGTTTTAAAAAAAATATTATTCCATTTGTATTTTAGCGAATAAATTCCATTAAACATTCGTTAAATCACATTCATTTCATTAAAACTTCATATGAATTTCACCCTTAAAATTTTGTTCCCGAACTTTCTTCACACAGTAACTTTACTCAAAATTTAAAACTCTTTAAAACAGCTTAAATTAAAATAACATAAAATACAATATGTGTTCTATGCGTTATTTTATTGTCATAATAAATTATCAATTAAGGCATTTCTCCCCCGCCCCCCAAAATATCATTTCCCCGTTCATCCACACTCCTTGCGAAACTTTAAGAACACACAGAAAGTCTTTAAAATTCTTTATAGCCCAGTGGTGGAGGAGGAGAAAAAAGCCGAAATCGAAATTAGTTAATGGAAAGCTTGAAATTATTTAAATTCATTTAGTTTAGGTCTAGAATGAATGTATTAAGTGTTCCCCTCTTACTATGTGCGCGTTAAAAAATGGGTACAAATTTTATAATTGAAAAAACACGATTTTATTGATTACCATAAAACATCTAACGAAAAATAAACTTATCAAAAACAATGTTAATGCAAATGTTTAGAATTTAAAATTCTGAATAAAATGACAACCGATATTTAACATTTTTGTTGAATTTTCACAATTCGACAATTGGATTCAACTATTAGATTCAAGTATTGCCTAAATCACTGTTAGAATTCGAAAATAGGGTTAGTTTAAAAATTACTTACTAACCATGCAAGTCTTCATTTGCGGGTTGCATCTATGCGATGCGCGGAGCTTTGAATTAAAATCGAAAATCATCTGTTGAGATAAACTTATTCTAAGTTCAAATTCATCTAAAAGTCCATATATTATAAAAAATGTAGTTTAATTCCATCTAAAAGGCACATTCCTTCATTACATTCAGAGAACTCAATCGTTCTCTTACACTTGTCAAAGTTCTTCGAATAATAATAAATAAAATCAGACGATATTTTCATTTTCTTAATTTACGCGTTCAATTAGTTTCACTTCATTTCATTTTACAACATCCTCCCCCCTTTGAAACTTGGGGAGAGTTTCAAATACATAACAATTATTATTAAAAAGATCCAACCTCTTTGGAGCTTTTACACATCTTCCAGAAGAGGTATATTTCTTAAGTATGACACTATCAGGAGAAGACACATTTTCATGATCATCATGCTCACTGGAACTAGTTTTCTCTTCACCCGACGGTTTGGATGCAATTTCAATTATTTCATTCGAATATATTTCCAAAGGAAAGATGCGCTGCACCGGACGTAAAACCGTGCCGTGCTGAGTTTTCAACTTAACAGCACGAACTTTACCATCCCGTCCTGGAATTAAATGAATCACCTTTGCTAAAGGCCAAAATAAACGTTTTTTGTTATCATCCCCAACTAAGACTATTTCTCCCACTCGCGGTTCACGTGTATATTTTTCAGTATGTTTTTGAACTAATTCGCTGAGGTATTCTTTTCTAAAACGTTGCCTAAAATCGGTAAGAAGTTTAGCTCTGTAATTCAACCTTCTCCTTAAACTTTGAGAATCTAATTCGATAATATCCGAATTGCTGAAACTTCGGTTTTCAGTAAGAAACATAGCGGGTGTGAGAGGTACTAGCTCCAGTGGGTCCTCTGAGATATAGGTTAGAGGTCTGCAGTTAATCACAGATTCACAATCACATATAAGTGTATTCAATTCTTCATAAGTCAATACAGATCTACCTAAAGTACGTACTAACAATTCTTTTACAATGCGAACTAACCTTTCCCACCAGCCTCCCCACCAAGCTGCGGTGGGAGGTATAAATTTCCAAACAATTTTATGCGTCATGGTTTCTTTTAAAATTTTATCCCAATTTAATTTTGAAAGTTCATTGGAAGCCCCCCTAAAGTTTGTTCCATTATCACAATAAATAGTGCTGGGCCTACCGCGTCTAGCTATAAAACGTCTAAGTGCTAGCAGGAAAGCATCAGAAGATAGCGAATTGACTAGTTCAAGGTGAATCGCGCGATAAACGGCACAAGTAAACAATGCTATCCAAACTTTCTCGCCATTTTTTAGAAATAACGGCCCGGCTAAGTCTACTCCAATAATTTCAAAGACAGCACAATCTGTAACGCGATCTGGTGGCAAAGGTGTTGGTTCGCTTGACAAAGACTTTACCTTAAAACGTTTACATGCAATACAGTCGTACAATACATTTTTAATAGTTCTTCTAGCTCTAATTATCCAAAATCTTTCTCTTATTAAAGATTGCATTGTTCTTATACCTGCATGACAATTCTTTTGGTGTACTGATCTAATCAATAATTTAGTAAATTCACATTTGCCTGGTAACAATATTGGATACAAAAATGATTCTCGGTCATTTCTTTCAGTTATTTTAGTTTTAACTCTTAAAATTCCATTATCATCTGTGAATGTTACAATATCATTTAATGACCTTTTATTATAGAAATAACAGCTCTGAACTAAACGGATTAGATATTTTTCAGAATTTTCAATTTCATTTTGAGTAAGATTAGAATATTTACACTTATTAGAAACATTTCGGCAATTATTTACAAATCTCAGAATCCAAGCAAATATTCTTATCATCTTATCATAATTAGATATATTATCTAAGAGCCAAAGGGGTGTGTCTTTAGCTAGATCAATATTCGTAATTTCGATCTTTTTTCTTTCTAAATCAACATCTTTTGGCTGACAGTCAATCGCGCCAATTGGCCAACATTCAGGATTTTCTTTTAACCACTTAGGACCTTCCCACCATCGCGAATCAAGCATTTTCTGCGGAGAACATCCACGTGAAAGTATATCAGCTATATTCAAATTTCCTGGAACGTGCTTCCATGACTCTATATTGGACATCTGTCGAATTTCTTTGACTCTGTTGCTCACGAAAACCGACCAATTCCCATGTTCCTTTATCCACCAAATTGCGGTAGTAGAATCTGACCAGAATGTGATTTTCAGACCTGGCATATTTATTGCCTTGATGATAGAACTCGCAAGTCGAGTACCTATACAACAAGCCATTAACTCTAAACGCGGCATGCTCAAAGTTTTGAGAGGAGCAACCCTAGACTTCGCTCTAACAAGCGTAACCTTGACATCGGAATCAATTATTGATCTAGCGAAGACACATGCTGCATATGCCCCTTTACTCGCATCAACAAAAACATGAAGTTCAGATGAAGCATTAATTTCTAAGTATCGAGGTATAGCTACTTCTTTTAAAACATCAATATTCTTCAACCATTTCAAAAAAGCACTCACAATGTTACAAGGTAATTCTCGATCCCATGGAATTTTCTGTTTCCATGAGTCTTGTAGCAATAATTTTGGAAGCAATGTAGCAGGAGAGAATAAACCGATAGGATCAAAAATCTTTTGCACAATGCTCAAAATTAATCTCTTAGTAATTTTCCTTTCACACGTTAATGTTTCTAAATCTAAACAACATTTCAAAGAATCATTATCTAAATTCCAAATAATCCCCAAAACTGAAGTATCCCCAGAATATTTATCAACATTCTTGCAAGCTACATTGCTTTCAAAACAACGCAAATTGAAACACCCTTTAGACATTAATAACTTTGCATTTTCAATAAACATTTCAGCTTCATTAATGTTAGAAACACCTGATACACAATTATCTACATAAAATGAACACTTTAATTTTTCAGCAGTTTCCTTATATTCAGGAGGACTATTTTCTAAAAGATGCATTATAGATGCACTTAGTAAATAAGAGCTAGAAGAGACACCAAATACAACTCTACAATGTCTATAAATCAATTGTCCTTCATTACATGGGAAATAGAATCTAAGAAAATCTCTATCTTTAGGCATAACAGATAACATTAAATAAGCCTTTTCTATATCTGCAGTTATACCGATAGGATACATTCTAAAACGATCAAGAATATCAGGTATTAATTCTATAAGATTGATGCCTTTATACAAACATTCATTTAACGAGGGTTTCCCTTTCTCAGAAGCAGATGCATCAAATACAGGGCGTATTTTTGTGGTTTCCTTATCTAACCTGATAACGGGCCTATGCGGTAAATAATGACATTTATTACTTAATTCATTTTCTGGAACACGTTCAATAATATTCATTTTTTCCCAATTCTTAAATACTTCCTGATATTCATCGAAAAATCCCCCACATTTCAATTTATTGATTATTTTTTCATATCTCTTCCGAGCTAAAACTTTATTGTCGGGCAAATTCTTAAAATTACACTTCCATGGAAGCCCTACTTCATATCTGCCATCGGGAAGAATTTTCATTTTTTCTTTAAAATCGTTTAAATCAAAGTTTTCCCGCTTTTCAAAACTCTGAATGGGGTCAGAAATTCCTATGGTTTCAAGTTCCCATAATTCATTCAAAGGAATATTTCTAACGTGCATAGACAATGTTGTCAAAACGTTATGTTTCTTGCCACACGTTTGTTTCCCCATCACTGTCCAACCGAGCTTGGTTTCTATGGCAGTCAAATCGCAATTTAATTGAATTAAATTTCCTGTCAATAATTTTCCTATCATATCAGCCCCCACCAAAAGATCAATTTCAGATTCCTTACAAAAATCATCAGATAGATTTATTTTATTTCTTTTTAATTCATTTAATATTCTATAATCTTTAATTTTAGGTACAAATCCGCAAATCCTTTTTTCGGAAAATGCTTCAAAACAAAACGCATTATTTCCATCTAATTCACTGATTTCTACCGAAAACACATCATGTTTTTTAGGTTCCGTTTCATCCCCCCCGAACAGCGCGTGAATAATTATTTCTTTTCTTATAGGATGCATTTTCAGTGATTTCGTTATTCTCTCGCTTACGTAACTACTTTGGCTCGCTGAATCCAGCAGTGCGCGTACGACTTTTTGGCGACCTTGCGATCGAATGCGCACGCCAAGCGTTTGCATGTACACAACTTTATTTCTACTACAATTAGAAAGAGAATTTTCAGATTTTAAAGAATCATCTTGATTATTATTTATATTTTGTTCTGGACACATTATTTCAAAATGTGGTTTATGGCAATAATTACATTTTAATTTATTTTTAATATTACAATTCTTACTCAGATGACCAGCCTTTTGCAAACAAGTGAAACAAATCCCCTTTTTTAACAAAATCTTTTGTTTATCAGTTAAAGACATTTTTTGAGCCCCAAAACATTTATTAGAGGGGTGAAACCTATCACAGAATATGCAATTGTTTTTCTTACCTTTATTTTCTATACTCACCAATGCAGAGGCGGTGGCTGGATCAGGTTTGCTAATAATTTCAGATAAAATGTTCTTTTTTCTAACAATAGAATCAAAACCTTTTCTTGCTAAAAACACCATTTCATCTCCTTGAACTTCTTGGCGTAGAAAGTCCATCAGATTTTTTAAAGTCCTGGAATTTTCACTGGAATATGTATCGTGATTTCGACTTCTTTCCCAGGTCAAAAGAACTTCTTCAGGCAGGCAGCTCTCAACCAAGGGCATGAGAAAGTCTCCATACTTCTCTTGAGTTCTTCCCAAACTTTCTAAGGCACGAAGTTTGCTTTCTAATTCATCGTATAAAGAGGCTAAGTCAACTTTCATTTTAGGCGCAGTGGCATTTTTCATTACGAGGGTTAATAATTCCCTAACGTAAATTTGCACAAGAAGATCATCTCGTCCAAACCTCTGTTTTAATTGATCGATAGCCTTCGGATAATTTTCCGCGGTAGCTGGATAACTTGATATTAAACGCTCCGCTTTTGATTTCGGTTCCATACATTGGAATAGGTACTGCATCTTGTCTTCAGCGGCAATAGAATCGTCTTCGTGTATTTTCTTGAACTGGCTCCAAAACGATAAAAATTCCTTTGGTTCGCCGTTAAACTTTTTCAGCTCGATCTCCGGTAATTTAAATTTGCGTTTTACTTCTTCGCCAGGAGATGAAGAAACCTGTATCTTTTCATCAATACGTGCACATATTTCTATATATTTTTCTCGATATTCTTCTGCACTTTCAAAATCTTCGGTAAACAATTTTTCGTCCTTATCTTGTAACAATATTTCCGAAATTTTACTTTGACAAGTGTCCATCCGTTGAAATTTATCAAACAGTTGAGTTTTCAGAATAGAAAGTTCTTTAATTTCACATATTTCTTTAGTTAATTCAGTTTCAATTTTCTTAAACGTGAGAGTAAAAGCAGCTCTCAGTCCTTTTCTCTGAGTTTTCAAACTACTCAGATCCATTTTTTCATTTAAAATTAACTAGCATACCCAGCCCGCTTCGCCGGGCTTAATTTGAAGGTTTATTTAATAATTTATGTGTATGGTACGCTTCCCGGACCATCGGCACTCCACGTGCGTCGGGTGAGCGTCAGAACAAACTTTCAGCATATACATATGGGTGGTTGTACTTGAATGCACAGACCTGCGCGTTTTTTTCTATCTTGCTTTTATACCTCTGGACCGAGTTGGCGCATTGCCAAGATTTGCTTCCTCTGGACCGAGTTGGCGCATTGCCAAGATTTGCTTTCCCCTGTGCCTCAATTAATTAATTAATTAATTATCCTCGGAATTCCTTTTATTTATAGAGATTGAAATTCAAAACTCCTGTCCCGCCGAGGGTACCAGTATGTTAGAATTCGAAAATAGGGTTAGTTTAAAAATTACTTACTAACCATGCAAGTCTTCATTTGCGGGTTGCATCTATGCGATGCGCGGAGCTTTGAATTAAAATCGAAAATCATCTGTTGAGATAAACTTATTCTAAGTTCAAATTCATCTAAAAGTCCATATATTATAAAAAATGTAGTTTAATTCCATCTAAAAGGCACATTCCTTCATTACATTCAGAGAACTCAATCGTTCTCTTACACTTGTCAAAGTTCTTCGAATAATAATAAATAAAATCAGACGATATTTTCATTTTCTTAATTTACGCGTTCAATTAGTTTCACTTCATTTCATTTTACAACAATCACTAAACAAAAGCTTTCAGCGCGAACAAACGAGGTTATCAGTTTATATGTGATTGTTATTATGTAAATGTAATTTTTAGTTATTGATGCATTATTTAGGATGGATATATTGAGAATTGTGGCTTAACCCCTTGATTGCGGGTTATAGACCAGAAATTGTATATGAAAGAAAGGACGAAGTCTGATTTAATTACGAGAAATCCAGAAATTGTTTTAATTTCCATCGACATAGAATAGAAATGAATCTACTATGTTTCTTTTGCTAGATGAGGTACAAACAAATTAACTTAAAAAGTACATCCTTTTATATTTTTTAGAATATTTCAAAAATGATTCGTAAATGATTGCAAATATTGTTTATTATTTCCAATATGAAATGGGTGTAGCTCTTAATATAATGTATATAGAGTGAACAACAGTGCGTGTCCATTAGAATTAAGGAAATTGAAAATAAAGTGCAAGGATGGGAGAGGGGGGGGGGGGGGGGTAGAGCGACAAATGAGTGTGCATAAGACTTTTCCCTAGAGAAGTTCAAAGTCAACGAATAGCGCGATTTTAAACTTTATATTTTGTTTTAAGGACAAAGATCGCTCTAATTGATTTTTGACTAGTATACAAGAATCTTCATTTAAATTCATAAAAGTTTAAAATCTTAGGAATATTGAAAAAAAATTAGTCTTTAAGTAAAAAATCTTTCATTTAAACCAATGATTTAAGTCTGGGGGTGTGAGTTGAGAAATGAAATGTAAAACATCTATTATTCATGCACCATTTTCTCAATAACTACTAAATTATAATTCTCAAAATATGCAAAATAAAATCCTTACATAGTTACAAAAACATCGTGAAGGCCTCAACAATTTAAAAAATATACACGTATGTAACAAATGGAGACATAGCGGATGGATAACTTGATCTCTTCCAGTTTAGAGCTTTGAATTAGCGATTAAGATAAAGTTTTGAAATAGAACTGAGACAAAAATGTTTTTTTTTATTGCGAATTTCAAACTCTAAGAAATTTGTATTCACAATGGTTTCGATAGACTTAGTTGTTTTAGAATATAGTTAAAATAATTTTTAATAAAGTATATTTCTACTATATGTACATATTTTCTAACGTTCATCTAATGCGTGGGTAAAAAGTCAGCACATTAATTCTAGACCTAAACTGAAGAGATCAAAACAATTTCAAGTTTTCCCTGATTATTTTAAGATAAACCTCTTGACCACTGCGGTTAAACTTTGAAATAGAATTGTGCCATTAATGTTCAGCAAAAATATTAAATGTAAGTGCTCATTTTACTCGGAATTTTAAGCTTTACAACACTTATATTAATAGTGTTTTTGATAGTTAGTTCTTTTGAGATATTATTGTGGCATTAAACTGTAAATCGAATATATTTCTAACGCTCCGCTAGTATGAGAATAAAACTTACTATATTCATTGTAGATCTAAACTGAAGAGATTAAACCTACTTCCTACTTTCCCTTAATATCGAATTCTACCATATAATCACTGGACTATTGTACGTTATAAATTTTCATTAATGTAAATAAGTCATCTAATACTCCCCCTTTCTAAAAAGAAAAATAAATCGCTAATTTTTTTGCCCCTTAACATATAAAATTTAAAATCTTAAGTCATTCTTTAAAAAAAAAATTTCTGATCCGTTCCTTTATTATAAGAATGAATAATAGGTCATATCCATAAAATCCAAATAAAAATCGCCCCCACCCCTCTCGCCTTACAAGCATACAAAATTTAGTCTTTTACCCTAATTAATTTTCATTTTTTTCGCTAATTGTAAGTCTTCAATAAGTTATATTATCAATCGTTTGAAATATCCCCTTCCCTTCCTTCAATAATAAAAGAAAATATGGTTATCTTTCTCTCCATTCTTACTCTTAAAAATCTTTAAAAGTCTATTTTTCTTCCTGCTGTATTTGTTACTTTATTTTGATAGCAGTTAAACACCTTAAATCCTCCCTAAATCCCTTAACCCAAGATTTTGTTACTTAATAAGGAAGAGTGGGGTGGAATGGGACAGTACATTTTTCTTTTTATATTCAATTAATAAACATTTCATCAGTTACGTATTCCATTAAGCAAAAACATTCCCAATCTTCAGTTGAATAAAATAGCTGATTTACATATGCTTGCAATTGTAAAAAGGAAAAGAATATTTTAAGAATAAAAAGTAAATTTGCTATATATTTTTATGCTTTCTGCTATTTTATACTTTCTGCACTCCGTCGGGCGCGCCTCAAAAGTTGCACCACCGGGCGCGTTGTATCTGACGGATACATTTTTTATTTCAGCATCATATATTGTTTAAAAATGAGTTTTAAAATATTATTCATCGTCACTTTCTTCAAACTGTTCAGAATCTTCATTGTCATCACTAAATAAAATTTTATGGGCAATTTCTATGTCTTTAGGGTTATTCAAATCCAAAAACCGTTTAGTATTTATCATTTCGAAGCCGAAAGTTAAACAGGAGAGACTGAGGTATTCACCTATTCTAACCTAGTATCAGTGGGAAAGTAACTACAAACGCTATCGGGCGCATGTATCTAATAGATACAAATCCTTAACAAAGCGCGAAACTGGAAATTCCTATCGACAAAAATTTGAAACCACTGCATTCCATGGACGGCAATGACCCGAAGAACAAATACTGTGAAGGTCAAGGTCGTGAAACTCCCTTTTCTTTTCGAAAAAGACTAATTTTTTATGCATGTATCTCTCAGATACAGCGCGCTCGAAGAAGTGTTAATGACTTGTTTATGTAAATAAGTAATTGTTTCTCTATTTATAGAACATTATACTGCTAATCATCCATAATTTAAACTATATCTAATAACAGCATTTATGTCTATACAAGAAGTTTAACATAAAGTACAGGGAAGAATGGGACATACCAGCAAAGTAAGGAATGGGACAATTCCAATTTTTTTCACTCTTTTTTTTTTTTTTTCTCTTAGTTGCAGTTTCGTTAATTATAAAATTGTTTCTGAAAATTGTTTCTCCCATAATTTCTGTTTTATTCCGATAATTTCAGAGCTTTAAGTGAGTAGTTCAATTGCATGTCTGTTAAATTTGTTTTATTTATATATTTTAATTACTCAGAGAGGAAGTTTTTATTTTTATGTAAAATTAGCCGTAAAAAAGGATGAACTCTTTATGTTGTTTTAAGAACAGATTAATCTTTGGGGTTGTGCAAATATGTTATCATTTCAGGAGGGAGGAGGTTAGTCTTTTGATATAAATATCATTTCTGATCATCAACTGTTTCTCTTTTTATTTGTAACATGGTCTGTAGTACAAAGTAGTACGATATTTTTATAGTCTGTTACATATTTTTTTAGTACAAAGTTATTAAAATCGCTAAATTATTATAAAATTATTTAACTCTAAAATATAGTATACTCTAACGTTTAAAATTCTTATTTTTCTTCATATGTGTATGCATATATAATCACAGTTCGAGAAACAGTATAAAGTGTATTTGAAATTAAGCTTGTGCTTACTAATAAATAAAGAATGTTGTCTTCGTTTTTTGATATGAATTTCTATATGCTCCCCACCCATCTCCGTTCGGTGCCAGTACAAAAAATCTTTATTACTGTTGAATGCATTATGTAACAAAAAGGTATCATGAGATTCATTTAAATAGTATTGCTTTTAATTGTTATCTGATATAAAGTTTTTTCATATGAAAAATGATATTTTATCATTTTCTCATCATTTGATCATAAAAGTATGCGGAAAATAAATGAAACAAGTTTTGTATGTCTTTTTGAGCAAAATAAGTTATAGGAATCCAAATTTTCTACACTTTGATACCGATATCATTAATGGAAGGGGGGGGGGTTGAAGGATGATAACGTATGAATCGAAAGGAGGGAGAGGATCCAAAATTAACAAAAAGTTGATAAAATTATATTTGCACAGCCCCTTTCGAAAGCGAGCTCTACGCGATACAGAATAATTAAAAAATATTTCATGTTTTAAAATTGTTTTTAAAACCATAGACAATCGGTAAGGGGCTATGCAACTATAATTATAGTTATATTGCATAAAATCAAGTGTACGAATTTATTTAAAGAATTACGTAATATGAATTGTACAGTAAAATACACAGATATAGAGAGACTTTTAACAATTAATTTTTTCAAAGATAATTTTTGAATATTTTATTTCTTCTGTTATTACGAAGTATAGGATTCGTAAAAAGGTTCGTCACATTTAGATGTTTTAGGGGCCAGATTTCCCGTTTTTACGAAATGTGAGCCTGTGACTCTATATGCATGTGACACACACTTCGTAGGTACTCTGTCACAAGAACTAATGCACAGGATTTAATATTTAAAATATATATGTTTAATATAGAAATTATGCCCAATCTGTCTCTGATATAAATTGGTGATGATTTGTCTCTGATATAAATTGGTGATGATTAGTTTTTAATGTAAATTCTAGTTTTCAACGGATCTACACGTTTTAGGGGTCAGATGTACCAAAAAACTTGTTTTTACTAAATGGCTGTATGTATGCGACTTAAATTTCGTGGGTGCTCTGTCTCAAGAACTAATGTACAGCTTTCAATAAAAAAATATATATTCAGATAATCCTTGTTAAAATTGATTCCGATTTTTTTTTTTTTTTTTTTTTTTTTTTTTTTTTTTTTTTTAATTGCTTAAATCGTTTAATAGAATTTGTTGCTGTTCTACTTTTTTTGAGATTTCTGCAACAACTCTACCTGAATGCATAATGGACGGATTTTCATCAAACTTCAGATTTAGTTTGTCCCTAATATCATTTGGTGTTTTTTTATATTTTGCCTTAAATCGCTCAATATATGGCGCTGATGCGCTGAATTTTTCACAATTTGCACAATAGAGGGGGGGAGATTTGCATAATTTCCGCAAATTCTAATCTTATGAACTAACGCACGTATTTTCATCGAACTTCAGATTCAGTTATATGTTGACACCAGCTATTGCAGTGTCACCGTTGCAGGTTTTGGTGTATATCACTAAACAACTAGCGCTTTTATGGTGCATTTCTTACGTGATTTTACCGATATTCATATCTTAAGAACTAATGCACGGAATTTCATATCATTAGAATTCTCACGATGGGCATGGATTGTCTTTTAATTTTGGTACTTCGATGAATTTTAAAATATTATTATGTATGAGATAGAAGAAAATTGTGGGATTTGGAGTTGTGGTACAAGGTACTTCCGCTATTTTACATTCTTAAAAAACTTGACATTATCAACCAAACTCTTTGGTGTTAAAAACATAAGATATACGAAGCCTGGGTAAAAAAAAAAAAATGATATTTAGTGGAAAAGGGCTGGTAAGATTTTTACCGCGATAAAACTCTCAGGTTTTAACAAATTTTGTCAATTTTCACACATTTTATTTTGTAAAAAAATCCTTCTAATTGTCGAAATGTTACGAAATTTTCGTAGGTAATGCAAGTATGGTCTATTGAAGTGCTCTAAAAAGATGTTCAAATACGGAAGTTTAGTTACATTTATATGAAGGAAAGTACATATATTTAATAAACATATGCTTTCCTTGTGGTTTGAAGTGATCTGCCTTCGCCAGTGTATTTGAGAGAGTTAAAATTCTATTAATTTTGTTAAAATTCAATTAGTTTTTATACATGTAAATATAAGAGGTATTTAATATGGTTTTACGTAATTTTTATAAAAAGTTAATATATAGGGGATAGTATTGTGAGATAGTGGGAGGAATTGGACAGTAGGTTTTTCTCTTTATGTAACATTCTAAACATTTCATCAATCGCACGCTAGATGAAGCATTGATAGCCAAACTTTAGTTGAAAAAAATTGTTGGTCTGTATAAGCTTACAATTGTATAAAAGATCATTTCAAGAATCAAACGTAAATTTACTTTTTATGCTTTCTGTATATTAATGATTTGTTATTCATAGGTGTAATAGTTTCATTATTTATGGAACATTATACTGTACATTATTAGTTATTTAAAACATGTCTAAAAGCAGCACTTTTGTTTATACAAGAAGTTTAACACAAAAAAAAAAAAAAAAAAAAAAAAAAAAAAAAAAAAAAAATGGGAGGAATGGGACATACCAGTAAAGGGAGAAATGGGGTATTCCTTTCTTTTTTTGTAATGAGATGAATGTAAATTGGTAACATGCAAATATATTTAGAGGGTAATATATTAATTATAACATTGATAGTATATTCATTTACTTCAAAATGTAAATAATTTGAATTGACGATTTTTTAATGTTATCTATGAGTAACAATATTGAATTTCCATTTACGTTATGAAAATCTTGGAATTTTATATTGTGCCACATACATTATATCAATCTACAATCTTTATTAGATTATATATCTAACCGACCCTTAATTATTTGTGCCTTATAGCTTTATTTTACTGCATTTCGATATATCTATAAATGGTGAGTTATGGGGCACATTTTAAAACCTACAATTTCTTTAATTATAAAATACCTTTTGAATGTTTTGTTTCTATATTGTTCAAGCACATTAAAAAGTGTTTCACCTTGCACTCTATAAATTGAAATTTTTGTTTTAAAGTTAAAGAAAGTTGATTTTCTAAATTTTGTAAAAAGTGTCGCACCCCACCGCAATAACAAAAATTATTAACAAAGTACCCAGATTCTTTAATAAATGGGCCTGTCAAATGATGGCTGTTTGCATATATTCGAAGATTAAGCTTTTATATTACAATGCATGCGTATTGGCATTATTTATTGGGTAAGAAGGCGTATTGAGTTTCAGCATTATTTATTTATATAGACTTGCCGTCAAAGGACAATGACAACATACAATGCTGATGATTTTTTTAAATCCACATCTTCAACATTATGGATGCCTTCAGGAAATCATTTTAAAAACAAATGAGCAATTTTATTGATACATATTTAGCATTTATAAAGCATATTAAAAAAATTTTGTGTGTTACAATTCCACCTATCAATGGATTTTTGTATTTTTATTTCATAAGTTAGAAGAATGTCAAGCCTTTATAAAAAAGACCTTTTCAATATGGTTTTGCGGGTTCATTTTAGATGAAATTAGTAATTAATAATGAGAGCAATTTACGATTTATTGATGCTATGTCAGTAAATGAAAACACCTCAGATGAGAAAATCCTATGACTGTATATGCGACTTTAACTTTGCCAAAATGCCGATCATCAGCTTGAATTTAAAATGCATGGCTTTCTTCATCTAGTTAATTTTTAAATACTTGTAACATTCAATTAGAGGTCTGCACGGGCCTGGCCCGTGGCCCGTACCCGGCCCGGCCCGCGGGCCGGACCGGGCCGGCTGAATCGTTTCGGATTTTCTAACGGGCCGGGCCGGGCCGGCAGATTTAGAATAGTTTTTTCAACGGGCCGGGCCGGGCCGGCAAAAAAATTGAACGGGCCAGACGGGCCGGGCCGGGCCGACAAAAAAAAATTTCGGGCCTGCCGGCCCGTTCTGAAGATTTAAGCACAAACGATAAAATATGAGCTATTTTCAACGAAAATGGTTTTAACGAGAATAAGTATAAATGTGGCCATACTAGTTTGACAGCGTCAGTATAAAAATGCACAGTGTATCGGCATCGGAGAATTACATTATGTGTAACCCGTTTTAATATTTTTTTAGCTGACTCATGCCGGTCCGAGATCACGCTTACATTATTTTTCTACAAATAGACTGGCCGAACCGGTGCTAGACTTAATTATTGGCAGAAAATATGATTTGTAAAATTATTAACAGCCATAAAGAACTTATGTTAGCTTAGTCTTCGGATATATACTTCTTGATGATTTTTAAATTAATTTCTCAATAATGCGAAAGTTTGACACATTTTCTGATTAATTTTAAATTGTAAAAGTATAAAAGTGACAAGCCTAACTATTGAAGGGATTTGGAATCGAATAGCGTTTTTCATTTTTGGTAAATAAAATACTTGTATAACCTTGTTGAGATATAATAGTTTCTCAAATGAATGCAGGTTTTTCTCCCTTCCCTTGCTATTGCTTCCGGAAATTCTATTCAAAACGCTAATTAAGACAGTATTTTATTTGTTTACAGTATTCTTAAATTGTTTGTATCAAAAATTGGATAACGCCATTCGATTATATAGTTTCTGAATAAAAATATCTGCTAATCTTATGCGTTTCTGAGGGAAAAAAAAATGAATTTAGAAATGTATCAGAAAGGAGCTTCTTTGAATTTAAGAGTGAATTTGGATTTGAAATCTATAATAAAATAATATAGAAATATATTTATAAATCTTCTTTAATTAAACAGCTTCAAACTTAACGATGTTTTTAGCTTTCTTTCTTTTTTCTTTTATTCTAAGCCATATTAATTTTTTAATGAATCTTTCTTTATTCGAATGTTGAAAGCCTAAGAATCTAAGTAATCATTAATGTTGTTAATGTGTATTTGCTGTAAAATATACTGTAAAATCATTCCATAGGTATGTATGCAGTATTCTTTAAAGAAATCTTTGTTATATGATAAAAATCTGAATTTTTTAGAAATCGTAGAAATTGTAACGGGCCAAAACGGGCCGGGCCGGGCCTGTTTTCGCTGATTTTTGTACGGGCCGGGCCGGGCCTAAAATACAAAAATTTAAACGGGCCGGGCCGGGCCCGGGCCGAACTTTTGAGTTTTACAACGGGCCGGGCCGGGCCGAAATAACTTTCCTACGGGCCGGGCCGGGCCTGAAAATTCCGGCCCGTGCAGACCTCTAGTACAGACATAAGATATACTCTATGTTTGAACCGGGGCGAATACCATCATTTTGGTACCATTACTTTTGAAATCGGTTTGGTAGTTTAAGAGATTAGCCGCGATACTCGCCAAAAGTGACGCCAACTTGGCAGTATTTCTGGTATTTTGTGAAATTCTCATAAACTCCCATTCTAATCCAATATTTATCTTCTAACCAACCATTAATGTTTAATTAATGGTGATTTCTGATTTTTTCCTATTTATAGATCCAATAACCTATCTCCACACCAAATTTCAACTTCCTAAGTCACGTGGAAATAGTCAAACATTTCTATGAGTGAGTCAGTGAGTCAGTGAGTCAGTGGTAAAAACAGTGATTTTCAGACGTCAATTTCTCGTGAACGGTAAAAGATTTAAAAAAAAATTCAAAGGATTCAGAAATTAGAAGATGGTCTTACACTACACAAAAAATTGCAAGTGTGTAGGTCAAATAGTATTTAAGTTATTGAGGGGTCAAAAGGGGTCCGAAATGGTTCGGGTAATATAACCCACGGCCGGTGTGTCGCCTTTTACTTTGTGAACTTGGCTGACACACTGCCGTGTGTCTAGATATGTGATTCTGTTACTACGTAAGCCACGTTTTGATCATCATAAAAAGGATGATTTTGAAAATTGTGATTGATTGATGAAAAGAATTGATGATATGATGTTTGATGAAAATTGAAAATTTTCAAAGTATCAAAACTAATGTATATATGCATGTATGTATGTACCTTTTGGTACCGAGTCACTTTAATTTAAATAACGCTGTTTTAAAATGATGCTCCAGTAGGCTATTTACCATCTCAAATTACTTCAATCTTTAAAATATTCCTTTCTAATTGAGCTAGGACTTACTTCTACCGAATGTTTCAGATGAGCATTTGATAAAAAATTGTCATCATTAAGGGCAAATAAATCGCCTCGCCCTTTGTGTATTAACTCATTCTTTTCCTACTCCTGCAAATCTACTTTCTTGGCAAATGTGCTATCGAAGTTGGAGAAACAACTTCTCACATTTGAAATAAAGCTGAGAATTTTGAGGCAACAACAGCAACTTAGGGGAATGAAAAAAAAAAACAAGTTTCTTTACTTTTTTATGGAGCTATACTTATATAACGTTATCAACATTTTACAAATTTTGGATTCCCCCCCCCTTTACGATATCATATGTTATCATTTATCGACCTCACCTTCTCCGTTATAAATGTCAATAAGTTATTTTTATTTTTACAAATATACACAAATGATTATACATTTACTAATCGCATAGTTTATGGGTTCAAGAAGTCAATAAAATATAAATACTTGAAACAAATTTATATCAAATTACATCTAAAAATGTTAGTTGCTATTTAAAAGTATTTAATGGTAGCTTATTGCTACATAATGCATTCAAAATTAATATTGTCATCTCGCAATCGTCCTCTACAAGGCAGAATTGATTTCTGGAGGTGGCCCGTGATGGGGACATCCAAGCTGTTATCAGATTCACGGACTTTAGGCGTGACAAACTTTTCAGCCGATTTTAACCCCAACATTTTCCCGTTCAAAGAGAGAAAAAGGTTACAATTGTCTTGAAAAAGTTTCAGGAAAAGCCGGAAAACCAGTCCTACTAGTACCAGCCGTTAATATTTATCGCCTATTCCTATCAATCGCTTATCTCTAATTCGTTGAAATGTTCGATGTTGGATGAAAAATCTAGGCTAGCCCAGACTTTTTTGGAACTGTGGAAAAAAGTTGGGGAGACATTGCAGTTTGCTATCACACTGGGTGTTGGGAGGATATTTCGCGAAAAGTTGGAGGAAATCAAGTGTTGGCTCAAAAGTCTTGCGAAATGTTGGTGAATCTTATAGCAGCTTTACACACATTGGAATTACGGATTGTTGTTTTCGTTGATAGTACTATATCCTTCGTACGACGCTTTACCTTTTTCGTAGGATAGGATAGCCGATAGCTTATAGATTTCACGTAGCAATTTCCATTCTGATATACACAATTATATAAAGTGGGTCGCGAAAAGTTTTTTACTTAGAGGTGGGTCGCGTACCAAAAAAGTTTGGGAACTAATGTATTAGATAATAGAATCTATTCCGAAGAGAAAATTTCAAACTCCAATGCTCGAACCCGAACCTGAAACCTGATAGTCGGAAAATGCGCTGCCACAAAAAATACTATGTTGTCATTCTGCCTCTTGATGTTTATATGTTAAAACCTAATTTCAAACGGGTGGTTCTAAAAGCCAGTGTTGAATTCAGGTGGGGAAGACACCTTTCCAGTCAACGCGGGTTTTAAACTAAATAAACTTTTTTTTTTTTTTTTTTTTTTTTTTTTTTTTTTAAGACATACTACCTTTTTTTTTTTTTTCTTTTCGAAGTTCATCCTACTATTACCTCTGTGTTTAGCCTGTACTTTAGAATTTGAGGTCGAGTCCTGCATCGGATCGGATATTATTTGCAACCGACTGGTTCAAGTTGGTACTTATTTCCTTCATTGACTCTAATTGCACAGGGTTCAGGTCGGTTTTAGGTTGGACTTTGATTTTTGTGGATTGGAATTAGAATTTTGCACAGTTCGGGGGAGGGGGGGGGGATTGTACTGAATCCAAATCCAAAAATTCTGCTTAATGTCAAGCCGGCATCCGGCCCGAAGACGACAAAAATAATCTCGCCAATCTCAAATCCGACCCAAAGCCGACATTCTTCAATCCGAATTCGAAGCTGAAGAAAATTATTTAATATTCCAATGCAACTATGAAAAATAGGCTACAATTATGCCTTTAAAGCTGTCCTCAATTGCTCTGCCCAACAAGCGTAAAATATTTTGACGCATTTACAAATTCATTTTTTAACGGAAAGATATAAAAGTCGGAGGGCCTGATTATGAAAGTGATTTGGAATCGAATGTGGGGTTAAATAACTCAAACATTATTGTTCAAAAAACTGGTAACAAAACAGCATAAAAGTTGGAAACTATGCAAACACCAGTACCGGGTCGCAGTAATATGATAATAATGGATATTTTTTTTTAAATGGCATGCAATGTTGCAGGGATGCAGAATATGTCCGATCCGGCGATCTAGGATCGGGGGAAATTTTAACCATCTGGGGAAATTTTGAAAAAATAAATACATACAATTGATTTTGGTTTTTACAATGAATTACATTATTCCCTGGTATAATTAATTTTCACTACAAATAAAATGATATGTAAGGCAAATTTCACAAAACCGTTCTCAGAATAATATATATGATATATACTCATCCATAAATTGAGAAATTTTCGAAAACAAAATATTTTATACCTACAGTAATACAGACTACATATTGTATACATGTTCTGCATACATTCATATAATACATACATATTCCTATAATACATCCATTCTGTATGTATTATAGGTTTACATACTGAATGTATGAATTTTAATATATCTTAAAATTTGGGGGAAATTTCAGAATGGATTGGGGGAAATGTTGGGAGTAAAAACATTTTCTGCACCCCTGCAATGTTGTAATTATAACTCCTTTTATATATTAAAGAATAAGTACGCCATTAAGCGATACGTTTATAAATATAAAAAATCATTTTCCTGGAAAATTATTAAAATTTATGTTTAAAAGCTTTGCTACACTTTAAAACAAGAAATGTCGACAAATTAATTAATGACAGATGTTGATTTCCTTAACCTTAGCATTAGCATATCGGAAATTATGCTGTGAAACACTAAACGTTGTGTAATATCAATTAGAAGGAAGGACGTTTTCTTGTAAAAACATTTTTAATTCCTCTACCTGCTATTCCTGTTGCAATAATTTTGCAATGTTTGGATACCGTTTAAATGACAAACGAGCAATTTATTTGAATCCTATGCTAGCCCGATTGCACAGGTGGGATGAAAAAATGTAGGTGTACAAGCATGAGTTAAAAGAACGGTGTTTAAATAATGATGTATAGTATATGCAAAGGTGAGATAAGAGAATATATTTATTCATATGTTTCAAAGTTGTATATATTAATGGCTAGATTTTTCTTGTATGAAGTATTATTGTTGTTCATTTTTTTGTTATTATGGAGGATATTTATGATAATCGAAAGTGCAAGTTGCACGCATGGGGGGAAGAGGGTGGGAGCTGATTGGGGTACAGCGTCCCATCATAAAAGTGTCGAAATTTTTAATGAAAAGGTAGTTTTTCCTTACATTTTTAGATAAATTTGTATTTTTTTTTCTGTCATACAGGGGAATAGTCATTGTCGTTAGCCCCATGTTAGTTCACATCATGGACATCACATCATAGGAACTAAACTTATATAACATTATCAACATTTTGCTAATTTTGACCACCCTCTCCACCCTTAGGATATCATGTGTTACCATTAGTCGAACCCTCTCCCCCCTTCCCGCTCGATGACATCGTTATCAATGTCTAAATATAATTTTATATTTACTTTATTTTTATTTCTTTTTATATATTTGCAGTGATGTGACACATATGATTATTCGTTTGTATCAATACTAGAAAACCCCGCGGCTTTGCTCGCATAATAGTTGAAATGTGCCAAATGATATATGTCTAAATTTTATTATAAGAAATTATACTTTTAGGAATAATACAAAAATTAACACAGTTTGACTATCATTGCACGCATTAGACAGAAAAGAGATTAAATAAATGAGAAGAACTAAAGTTAATTCTAAATAAATGATAATTTAGAAAATATTTTGAAACTTTTATGCTCAATCCATACGTTTATTTCAGAATTCATTTGAAGTTTTGAATTTTTTAAAAACCATGTTGTTTTTACGCATTTACATCTTAAAATAATCATCGAGACGAATTCCAAGGTTCTTTTCTAACGTAATACCATCTCTTTAGGGCTAGTGGCATCTGTATAAAATGCCTCCAAGAGCCGACCGCACAAAACCTTTAGTCATCGAGCACAAGAAAAATTCCTTTATTTTATGGAAAAGCAGTAATAGCGGAATCTATCCATCCATGTCTGCCGGAAGCGAAGTGCTGCATAAGCCAAAAATTAATACTACTAATGGTTGACTAGTAGGCTTAACATTGTGTTTGCAGTACAATTAAAAGTATGAAAACATGGAAAATTGGATGCAGGAAAACATAATGCCAAGTCTACGAGTCAACCACTAGTGTATCAACTTTTGGCTTATGCACCACTTCGCTTCCTGCAGACATGGATCATTAGATTCCTCTATTACTACTCTTCCATAAAATAAATTAATTTTTCTTGTGCTCGATGCAGGGCCGTAGCCAAGGGGGCGCTATGGGCGGCTCAGCCCCCCCCCCCAAAAAAAATTTTTTTTGAGCCCCCCCCCCCCCCTGGAAAAGATTCCTAGGTCACTCAATGAATTTCTCTCCCGAAAATTCAATGAAATTCTGTTCAAAAATCTAATTTAGTTTTGAGACTCTTTCACAGTTTTACAGAATTACTAAATTGTATCTAAAATAAGTGTTTCAACACTCCCTCATCTTATTTGTATGTAAGAAGCTAACATGATGTTTAATTTTGCACCAGTTATACTCGCAAAATTTTCATCATCATATACTGTTCTTAGCATAAAAAGAAGTTATTACAACAGTTTAATAAGAAACATAGTACCTACAATGTGAATATGCACTAATTTATCTTTCTGCGTCAGAGAGAGAAAAAAAATGAGCCCCCCTACATTCTCTTGAGCCCCTCCCCCCCATGTGGTTCACTTCTAGCTACGGCCCTGGCTCGATGACTTAGGGTTTTGGGCGGTCGGCTCTTGGACTACAGGAACTGCCACCATTAATTTTCCAACATTAATTTTTAAAACGATTAAATATTTCCTATTACAGTAAAACCCCGCTAATTCGGACGTCGTTAATATGGATCTCTGGATAATCAGGATTAGTTTGGTCGATTTTTTTTTTCCAAGTTTGAGAAGTGATCGGCAAATTTCCATAACATTAATTTATTTCATATTCGTATTCTGAATAAAAAAATCTTTTCTGAAGTCTTTTCGGAAGAATACCGAAAAGAATCTACGGAATGTCGTGGAAAAAATTATCATCTGCAAATTGTGATTTCTCGAATAAACTTGAAAAGAAGGTAGAATAAGCGAGAATATAAGAGAAATTACACCTGAAAATTTTGTGAACTTCTTAAAAAAAAAAAAAAAAAAATAAATAAATAAATAAATAAAAATAAAAATAAAAAAAACTGATGTTGGCTCAGATGTTGATATCAGCGACATTTGCAATTGGTTGGAAGCAGAAAATAATGAAAGGTATTAATGACACTGCTCATTTCTGGAGAACAGTTTTTAATCCTAGAAGACACGAGTTATATAAGTTCGTGTTTCTTTCTTTAAATAATATTCGATCCACTTGACATTTTTTTCTTTTATTTCACACCACACACACATATAGTTGAACAGACACTAACATATACTATTTACATAAAAAAAGATACATATTTTTTACGGGGAAGTAAAATATTCTTCCTCGCATCGAGAATTCGAACAACTTCTACCTTTTTTAAACAAAACATTGCGCCACAGGTGGCTTTTCCTTTGGCGACCGCACGGCGCCTTCGGGTTGATTCACACGTGATTTGCAACAGCTTGCCCCCCGCATGAACCTATGGGGTTCATCATAATACATGTTGCAATACGATACATTAAATCAAATACAAATTTCAAAATATAATAAGAATATACATACTTTAAACACTTTAAGAATTCTGGACATACACTTCAACTAGAATAATAAAAGAAAAGATTACAATGCAAATTTCACTAAAAACAGTCAATTTTCATTGAGTTCCAAATTATAGAGTAATTGCACCGGTCTTCTCAAAACAGATTTTTGAGTTTTTATTTTGCAGAAAATCGTTTGCAGACAACACATTTTTTGAGTAGATCCTTTATCGTTTTTCTAGCTTTTAGAAGCCAGAACCTTTCTCTGATTTCGACAAGCGTATGTGTCACTGAAGAATGATACACTTTCTCGTGTGCATTCCAAATAATTAACTCAGCTAATTTAGTTTTGGGCGGCATCCATGCACTGGGATCAGAATTTTCTTGTATTTCTGCCACCCTATTCGCAACAAAGGGCTTCCATTTGGCAGCAGAATTTTTGATCCAGTTTAATGTTATTGTGGAGTCCGTCCAGAATACTACTTTTTGAATATTATTGAAAACATTTTTTAGATGGCTAGCTATTCTGGCAGCTATTAATGCACCTAGAAGCTCTAATCTCGGCAAAGTGATTCTTTTTAAAGGGGCCACACGAGCTTTAGAAATTACAAAACAAGTTTTAGAAAAGCCTTCGGAAGTCTGGTATCTGAAGTAGCCCACTGCCCCGTAAGATTTTAACGAAGCATCAGAAAAAAGATGAAGTTGAACTTTATCATCTAAAATATTATCTGTGTTAAAATAATACCTGGGTATCTGAATCTTTTCTAACAGTTTTATTTCGCTATACCATTTTTCATATTTTTCTTTAAATTCTTTAGGAAGTGTGTCGTCCCATTCTAAACCGCGTTCCCATAACTCCTGAAGAAGTAATTTAATTCTAATTAAGAATGGCGATATGAATCCGATAGGATCGAATATTTTGGCAGCGCTGTGCAAAACATGTCTTTTGGTGTATTCCAAATTATCACCATCTGACATAAACGCCTTAAAATCTATAGACAGGACGTCCTTTACATTATCCCAATTAAGTCCCAGAATTTTTAATTTTGAATGACTTTCGTCTGTTTCTATAACTGGGTTACCATTCTTCCATAATTCCCTTAATTCTAAAGAATTTGTATTAAACTTTCTCAAGTTCATATTTGCATCCTTAAGTATTGAGACAGCAGAAGCTGATAAATTGAAAGCTTCTTGGACTGTCGGAGTCCCATATGCCAAATCGTCCACGTATAAAAAATTATCTAACATATTATAAGCAATGGGATTAATTTCTTTGTACTTTCTAATATGTTTCTTAATTGTCGAAGCCAACACGTACGGGGAGCTCGTGACTCCAAAACAATGTCGGTTAAAATGATATAAAGTCACAGGTTTATCTATGTCACAATCATCAAAGTATAAAAAACACAAATAATTCCTGTCCTCTTTAGACACTTCTATTTGCAAGAATGCTCTAGCAATATCGCCCAAAAAAGCAATTTTATGAGACCTGAAATTTAATATTATGTCAATTAAATTAGGATTTAAATTTTCTCCAACGAAAAGACAATCATTTAGACTTTTTTCATTATTTCTTTTACTGCTAGCATCATAAACAATTCTTGATTTCGTACTAGAAGAATCTGGTCTAAAAATAATTTGGTGTGGCATTACGTAACCAATAAAGCAATTAGTATCGCACTTTTGAATAATACCTTCACTTAATTGTTCTTTCATAATTTCGTTATATTTCTGAAATAAAGATTTATTACCCCTTAATCTCTTTTCCAGACCCACAAATCTCTGTTTCGCAACTTCGTAATTATTTGATAAACTTTGTTTGTTTATTTTAGAAGACCATAAAAGTGGCGCGATATACCTTTGATTCTCGAAAATTATTTCCCTCTGAAATTGCGTAACCACCTCATATTTTTCGTCGTTTTGAATATCAGTAGGAAAGGATAAAAAATTATCTACATCCCACAATTTTCTTAAATCATTGTCTGTTGATGTACAAATGACCTTAAAACAAGAAGCTCCGTTTACATTATTGCTATGCATTCGTCCAATTAAAGTTTTTCCAAATATTGTTGGTTGAATAAATAAATATTTATTGATTTTCTCTACCCCTCCCGTGATTGTCGCAAACATATAATCACATCCCAATAATATTTGTACAGTCTTTTCATTAATAAATCTGTCAGCAAACTCATTTTCATCTAAACGGAATTTATTTATGAGCTGTGAATCAATATGCGATTTTACTTGCGTCGCACTAATTATGTCTGACGCGAGTGCCTGAACTGTTATCCTTTTATACGGAGGATGGCGACTAATTATAGTAATATCCACTAAATCATACTCTTGTTCTATGGCGTTACGATTCGCGAAAGTATAAACTAGCAATTTCTCTCTTTTTACTGGTTTTAGTTTTAAAGCAGTTGCTAAATTCTTTGCAATAAATGTGCGCGAAGATGCAGAATCATATAATAACCTTGTACTTAATTTCTTGGAATCACCCATTACCTGTACGCACACCGTTTGCAAAATTGTCGAATATTTTTCTGGAAAATTTTGAGTTTTAATAACAGATGATACAACCGCTTGATTTTCTTGATTTTGTACAATTTCTGATTTTTTAGTATTCTCAACGGGACTAATTTCAGAGGATTTCTTAGCGGGGCAAAACAAATAATTATGTTGAAAACTCTTGCATAACTCACACGGTTGTATTTTTGCTTTACATAGAGATAATAGGTGGTTCTTATAAACCATCGGTAACATCTTCCTTCTTTTTTTAATTTATAACGCTTTTGTTCATCTGTCATTTCCTTACATTTTAAACTATTATGATTCGAATTACAGAATACACAAACATTTTTTACGACCGTGTTCAGCGCAACTGAAGTGGGAAAATTACCCTTTGTTCTGGTAGGAGCATTTTTTTCCCATCGAGATTTTTCTGGACTTTTTAAGGAATTTCCTGATATAACAGTTGCCGCTTCCCTTGAATCAATCTCAAATTTTATAAATTTCATTAATTCATTAACATCCCCCGGCTTTTCGTTATCCTTTTTCCTTTGAAATTCAATTACCAAATTATGAGGTAATTGCCTTAAAATGATAGGGATTAGTAAATACCCAAAATTGTCCGTAGCTACTCCTATCGCCTGCAAATTTCTAATGCTTATTTCGCATTCATCATACAAATCTCTCAACATTTTCGTATTCGAGCATGACCTGATCGGTTCGATTTCTAATAATTTATTTATAAAACCGCTAATTAAAATTTCCGTTTTACCATATCTTTTTTCTAATAAATCTAGCGAGTGATCGTAATTACTTTCTGTTAGGGCTAATCCAGATACCGCTTTATAGGCTTCACCAGACAAAAATGATTTCAAATATATTAATTTTTCTATTTTTGTCAAATTATCATTAACATCAATAGTATTTTTAAAACTATTGATAAATTCAAGAAATGTATTAGGATCGCCTTTAAAATTCGGAATATTTAATTTTGGTAAATTTACAGTAGGCAATCGTGTACTAACATAAGGAACCGTACTAGCGTTTGACAACGAACTAGCATTTCTCGATTCAACATCATTTTTAAATTTCTTCAAATTTGTTTTTATTTTAAATTTCGTTTCATTAATAGTATCATTATAATCGATACTATTTTGAACTTCCGTTTCTAAATTCGTATCATCCGTGATCAATTCTTCGATTTTCAAATTAATTTCCTTTAATTCTAATTGTTTTTCCTCCAAATTTATCAAAAATTCCGAAAGCTTATCAATATGATCTTTATTTTCAAAATCAATATCTTCAATAAACGACTCGACCTTTGTTATAAATTTAGTTACGGTCGTTTTCATAACTTTACGCTTAGCCTTTAATTTTTCAAGATTCATGCTTAGAAATAAAAATTACAGTACCTTTTTTCTGCCGAGATTTCGAGCTTCTTTTCGGTAATCTTGAAAACACACTTCTGGATCGGGAATCTATGTTTAATCCATATTAGCTTTGATATTAATGTTCCATTTGCCGGGTATCGGCGCCAGTAATGACACTGCTCATTTCTGGAGAACAGTTTTTAATCCTAGAAGACTCGAGTTATATAAGTTCGTGTTTCTTTCTTTAAATAATATTCGATCCACTTGACATTTTTTCTTTTATTTCACACCACACACACATATAGTTGAACAGACACTAACATATACTATTTACATAAAAAAGATACATATTTTTTACGGGGAAGTAAGAGAATTCGCATCGAGAATTCGAACAACTTCTACCTTTTTTAAACAAAACATTGCGCCACAGGTGGCTTTTACTTTGGCGACCGCACGGCGCCTTCGGGTTGATTCACACGTGATTTGCAACAGGTATAGTTCCTGATTACGAAATAATCGCTTTGTGCATAATTGAAGAAAATAAAGATGATATAGAATGAAAACACTATTATGGACGATGATCAGCCAAACATATTAGCCACTAGTGAAAAATGCTCCAAGGAGCAGTGCAAAAGCAGAATATGATTTTAATTGAGCATTAAAAAGTAATGGACAAGTGCTTCTGTTAATTACTGAGCATGAGGAAGGATAAGGGATCCCTTCTTGGCTACAACTCACTTCAATGCCAACTTTGAAAAAATCATATTTGCGCTGTTTCCATATAAAAGAAATTTGCGGTTCTTTAGTAGAATTTTCCACCGTGCTTTAGATGTTAACCAGGGGTGTAGTCATAAAAATAACATAAGATATATGCTCTAAGCAGAGGGATATTCTAGAATGTGTATACTATGAGCTTTCTTGAAAAACAGAGGGTATATGGTGTTCTATTAAAAAGTCCAGAAGGTGTACGGCGTATAGCCTGTACTACATCTCTGATGTTAACTGCACTGTTCACTCTGCACTATACTACAAATCAATTTTCTGTGCAATTATACACTTAGGGTATGCTTGGTGGCAGTGCATGAATGTGATACCTGCAGGAACTAGGTATCTGGCATTATGTCGCCTTCCTTTACATTTATGTCTAATTAAGCTGCATCTTTACTGGTTACGTCTTTACACTATATATTTTTATAGTAACTGCGACTGATTTGTTTTCACGGAAAAAGCACAAATATGATTTTTTCAAAGTTGGTATTGAAGTGAGTTGTAGCAGGGCTACACTAGATACCGGGCTTGCTCATTCCTTGTAACGACGTCACAAAAGGTGGCTGGCCGCTATCTGCGATTGGTTCAAACAAGACTCAAATAACAAACCCATCATTTTGTACCAATCGCTGGATGTCATTCAGCCACCTTTTGTGACGTCATGAAAGGAATGATCAAGCCCGGTATCTAGTGTTGCCTTGGTTGTAGCCAAGAAGGGATCCCTTATCCTTCCTCATGCTCAGTAATTAACAGAAGCACTTGTCCATTACTTTTTAATGCTCAATTAAAATCATATTCTGCTTTTGCACTGCTCCTTGGAGCATTTTTCACTAGTCCTTCTATTTTTCCATATTCCATAGGGATACTGCACAACTTATTTTGTATTTTATATATAGAAAACAAAATCTTATTTGTATTGAAATTAAAAAATGCTACATACTCTAATACTCTGGTGTTACAAATTAAAAAAAAATTTTAAACAGGTTTTTCTATACCAAGATTCTACGGTGGTTTTCAAAAAAAGAAAAAAAAAAATCAGTTTTTTACTAAAGTGAATAAAATAATAAATCCTTTCAAAGAATAGATTTTTCATTCAAATATCCATTATTTTTGCCAAAAACAGGAACTTTTTTTATGCAAGAGTAAAGTTTGATACAAAAACCATGCTTCTTTTTTTTCTTAATCCGTATTTATTACGGACTTATTAAAAACGTACTCCACCGCTTTTATAGGAAACGATTGCTTTACTGTGTTATGGAGCATTCTCATTGGCCATAAAGAGACATTCTATAAAAGCTGTGGAGTGACTCTGCAACAAATGGGTCAAATTTTTAACAGTGTACTGTTAAAAATCTGCTGCATTTTGCTGCAACGCCCTCTACCACTTGTATATAATATCTCTATTCCAACCAATGAGAAAGCGCCATTTCACGGCCAAGTAACCGTTTTCTATACAAGCAGGAGAGTGCGTTGCAGCAAAATGCAGCAGATTTTTAACAGTGTACATATCCTTGGCGCTATAGTTTACAGGAGTGGTACATTGTTCAAAATTTGAAACTTTTGCTGCATTGCCACTCCATCGCTTTGAAAGAATATCTCTATTTTCATCGATGAGAATCCTCGATAATGCATTTAAGTAATCGTTTTCTACTTATCAACTATATCGTTTCCGTATATTTATTTTTTCAATCAGCACCAAGGTGCGCACTTTATTAGAAGACGCGCTCGATTAGAGGGCGCATTCTATTAGAATAAATACGGTATATACTTATAATAAATACACTTTGTTAAAGTACAGGGCCCCAATATTTGACAGGTATGCCAGGCATTTTTGCCATTGATGCCATTGTGCTAAAAACAAAATATAAATAAATGAAAAAAATGGATAAAATATAAATTTGGCATGGTGCAAAAAATTGCCTAATTTAAAATTAAAAATCAAATTTGACAGCCACCAGGGCTAGACACCGTGCATAATTATTCAGTAAATGATTCATTAAAAAATGACAAAAATTTCAAAAAAATTCATAATTCGTTAAAAAATTAAGTTAAAAATAAGAGAAAAAAAAAGCATTCTGTATTTTTTTATGCTTAATCGAATGGTGTAACTGGTTTTTCTCTCCGATGATCACAAGTACCTTAGATTGATGACTGCTATTCTTTTATTTCATCTTGTAAAAAAACTGTTTAACGTAAAGCTATGAATTTTTGCAGGATTAATTAGCATCGCAAAATCTTTAAAATAAACTTTACCGCAACATTCTATCTGCAATAGAACGTTAGATATACCCATTTATGACCAAGTTTGGAAAATACGCAATTTCAGAAAAACCGCCCATCGAAATAACGTTTTCTCGATGACTACCTCGGGATAAAAAGATTGTCTTTTGTTAAAAAAAAAATTAAGTTTTTATCTTTAGTAGTTTTCGAGAAAAGTTTTGTCCGCGATTTTTGTCCGATTTTCAGAATACTCTACAGTACACCTACAGTATGCCATAAAAAAATAATTTTTGTGCTATGTTGTGCTTCTTGGTCAGACGAACATTTAAAAAAAAATCATCAAAATTGGATAAGTATTTAGTTAGTTATTGCAAAAAGAAAAATTGAAAAATCCGTGTGCATTATCGCTCAATCATATTATTGTTGCGCGCTGCCGCGCGCACAATGATAATGAAGCAACATCTCATTCAAAACATTTAATGGTTTATTTTGAAGGTCAGATAGAAACTTACCCTACGAACTACTTATACTCAAACGAATGCGTGACCGTGCGGCCCACAAGAGATAGACAAAAGTGGCATAGCAGAAGATTACAAATTTTGTAATTACATTTTTACTGTCTGTAAATATACAATGAGTTTAATATAAAGGTGATTTTCAGCAAGTATGTTTTATTTTATTTCATCTTTTCTCATTCTCCGGTTAATCTGGATTTTCGATAATCCGGACTGAGTCTGGTCCCAATTAATCCGAATTATAGGGGTTTTACTGTATTCCATAGAAGCATACCCCAGGTGGTAGTGGTGCCGGCATAAAATACAGCCTGTATTGGATCAGAGATTGTCACCACTGATTCGCAACCATTACTTTTATAATCGGTTTATTATATCCTAACATTGCATAGAAATCATAATTTAGCAGTTTTTTAGAACGGCTTTCGCTCTTTCCCATCACTTCACAACTTTTAGATTTTGAATTTACTTTTGACTGTTCTTAGAGGACAATTGTGCTTTATAAATATCGTGCCATATTTAAATCTTCTAGTCTCTTTAATATCACAGCAGTCGCAATTTAGTATGTTTTTTGCTCATGCAATCCTCTGGTGGTAGTGGAACGCACATAAAATATAACTTATGTTTAAACAGGTTTTATCATCAGCAACTTTTAACCGTTATTACTTTCTCCTATCTTCAATAGAAGAAAGTACTGTAATCGAAATTTTTTTCGATTTCCAGTTTTCGACGGATTTACACGCTTTAGGGGTCAAAGATTCAAAAAAACATGTTTTTACAAAATGTCTGTCTGTCCGTGCGTCTGTGTGGTGTCCGTATGTCGCCATTCTGCCACCAAAAAGTGTATGAAGCTATCAGGCCCGTAACCAGATAGGGGGCAGGTGGGGCTGAGCCCCCCCTAGCGTCCTCTAGAGCCCCCTCTAACGATTTCTTTACTTTCTACTTTTTTTTTTTAACAAAATCCATATTTTAACTTTTCTCAAAAAAAAAAAAAAAGTAAGAGAAATTTTTTAGATCTTTTAACTGCCTTGAATAAAATGGGAACACGCCAAGAATTTTGTATTCGGAACCTTATTAGATTAGTTGTTTTCTGTTATCTTGCAGTATAATGCATTTCTCGAAACACATTTTAAAGGAAAATTTCTTTCTCCTGAAAAAAATAAGTCCAGATGCACTAACTAGTCACCACATGTGTTAGTACATCGTTATATTTTCAAAGCAACGATCTTACGCAGAATGAATGGAAATGGACACATGGTGTTCAAGTTGACCGATAATTAGTCAAGCGATGTTCAAAATCTTGACTAAGACATAGTCATTAAAAACTCATGTTTCTAAATTTTAATGGTTTGCTTCTTGACAATACGTACTTACCAGTAGATGAAATATCACTTGGAAACTAGAAAGTTTGAAAATTAAAAAGATAAAAAATGTCAATTTATACACGTGGAATAAAAAAAGCCAGTAATTGTTTCATGTTATGGGTTACAAGGGTGTACATTATAAAAAAAAAAGTTTATTTTATTTTTAGTTATTTTTTTATTGTATTTTTGTTTGTGTGTTAAATGAAAACATTTTTTTTTCAATTTGTCATACTAGCAGGGGTGACCGAGCTCAGCTCGGTCAAAATTAACTTTGTGTTCAACTCGATATAGTATTGTTACTGTAAAACATGTTATTAATAATAGTATTATTTATAAAAACAATCAACTATGTTTGTATGCACATGTTCATAAATTTTACTTTATTTTAAAATTTACAAAGAAAGGACATCAATCCAAATCACTTTTATAGCTCGACTCTGATTAGTTTAACTATGCATTTCGAAGACTATTAAGAATGTATAAGAAATTTCTTCACATTCTGAAAGACAATATTTTTTGCCAGATATAACCAAATTTGGACACATTCTTTCATTTGGCGCCAAATATGTGTTTTGGTTTCGTAACCTTAATAGTCGATTTTTCGGCCAAATTTCGTCAGTATTTTGTCAAATATCGCCAACTTATTGGCTTTTGCCATAGTCTCGTGATCCTGACCCTTTTTTACCCAAATGATCCACTAATCACATATGATCAAACATGTGACTTAGCTCAATGGTCTTCAGGTAATCAAAAACAGTAGAGTATAAAATGAATCAAAATCGTTTAAGCCATTTCTTAAGTAAAATTAGCATGACAGCATTCAGCAATGAAGCGATATGACCCACTAATATAATTTTGTTTAATATGCAACTCAGCTCAATAGTCTTCTCGTGACAAAAGACGTTCCATTGCAAAATTTAGGTAAAATTGACTGAGTCGTTGTTATATATAATTAGAATGACCCGAACCCATTAAGACCTAAAACGACCCACTAACTGAATTGTTACGTGCATGTGTCCTATCTCAATGGTTTTCTTTTGCCCGAAAACGATATAATAGAAAATATACTGAAAATGGTGAGAACAATTTTCTAGATAAAATTAGCATGACCCACAAATGACCCTTATATCGAAATCTCTCGAAAATGTGACTTAGTTCAATAATTTTTGCGTGCCGAAAAACGTTAAATACAAAATTTAGATAAAATCGATTGAGCCAATTTTTAGGTATAAATAGTTTGACCTTGACCCATTATGACCCAAAATGACTCATTAATTGAGTTTTCTGAAACATCTGACCTAACCCAATGATTTTCTTGTGTCCGAAAACGATAGAATATAAAATTCAGTCAAATTTGCGCGAGACATTGTCTCGATAAAATTAGAATAACCCAAAAGTGACCCATCGATCGAAATTTCTCGAACATGTGACATAGCCCAATGATTTTCTCGTGCCAAAAATATGCTGTATACAAAATTTCGTTAAAATCGATTCACCCATTCTTTAGATATAGCTTGACCATGACCCATCATGACCCACAAATGACCCTTATAATCGAAATCTCTCGAACATGTGACTTAGCCCATTAGTTTTCTCGTGTATAAATATTGTTACACTCAAAATTTCGTTAAACTCGATCCTGCCGTTCTTTAAATATAAATAACTTGACCCAGACCCTTTATGACCCATTAATCGAAATTTCTCGATCATGTGACCTAGCCCAATGATTTTCTCGTGCCAAAAAATGTTGTATACAAAATTTCGTTAAAACTGATCCACGTGTTCTTTAGATATAGCTTGACATGACCCATTATGACCCATCATGACTCATAATATAATGACCCATAACCTCTTATAATCGAAATCTTTCAAACATGTGAGATAGCCCATTAATTTTCTCGTGTCAAAAAACTTACATAAAAAATTTCATTAAATTTGATACTGTCGTAGTTTACATATAAATAGCTTGACCCAGACCTTTTATGACCCAAAATGACCCAGTAATCGAAATTTCTCGAACTGAGACCTAGCCCAATAGTTTTCTCGTGCCAAAAAAATGTTGTATACAAAATTTCGTTAAAATCGATCCACCTGTTCTTTAGCTATAGCTTGACTATGACCCATTATGACCCATCATGACCCACAAATGACTCTTATAATCGAAATCTCTCGATCGTGTGAGCCCATTAGCTTTCTCGTGTCAAAAAACTATTACAGGCAAAATTTCGATGAAATTGATTCTGCGGTTCTTTAAATATAAATAGCTTGACCCAGACTCTTAATAACCCAATATGACCCATTAAAATTTTTTTTCGAGCATGTAACCTAGCCCAATGTTTTTCTCGTGCCCGAAAACCGTAGAATGCAATTTTTAGTCAAAATTGCGTGAGAAAATCTCTAGATAAAAATAGCATGACCCACAATGACCCACTAACCGAATTTTCTCGAACATGTAACCTAACCCAATGGTCTTCTGGTAATCCAAAACGATAAAATGTAAAATTTGGTCGAAATCTTTAGAGCCGTTTTTTAGATAAAAATGGCTTGACCCATAATGACCCAAAAATGACCCAATAATCGAAATTTTTCGAACATGTGACCCAGCCCAATAGTTTTCTCGTGCCAAAAAACGATTGGTTACAAAATTTCCTTAAAATCGATCCAGCCGTTCTCTAGATATAAATAGCTTGATCTTGACCCATTATGACCCAAAATGATCCAATAATCGAATTTTCTCGAACATGTGACCTAGCCCAATGGTCTTCTCGTGCCCGAAAATGGTAAAATCCAAATTTTTGCGAAAATCGTTAGAGCCGTTTTTGAGATAAAATTTACCCACACACACACACAATTTTTGCTCGCATTATAGTATAAGATAACAATAAAAAAATTAAGCAAAAAAAACTTGATTAAGGTTAAGTTTATTATAAGATTACGGCAAAAATATCTGTAATTATTTGATGTATGAAATATTAATAAATAATTATAGTATTAGAAAATAAAATATTAATAAAATTTAATAAATTACGATTTGCCGTTAGTTAAAGATATTAAAAGTAGGAAATTAAAATAAGAATAATAAATTAAGTTTCATTAAGTATGTAATTTCTACCATAACATATGCAAAAAAACCTGTTAATTTTTAACTAAAAAATTAACTTTTTTTTTATCAAAAAGAAAACAGATTTCAAAAACTATTGCAAAGTATTTTTTTCATAATACAGTCGAGTCTCTCTATAACGAAATTCCATACATCGAATTTATCTATATAACGAATTTTTAGTGGGAATGGTCCCCTTTTCGCATGATTACATTAAAAACAGTCTCTATATAGCGAAATATCTATCTCCATATAACGAATATTTTCATAAATTGGTCTTAATTTATTCAGTTTTAAAAAGCTTTGAAATCATATGGAATCAATTTTCCATCACTTATTTTTGATTTATCGTCAGTGCTGAGTTTTTTTATTTATTACTTCTCTCCTTCTTTAAATCCAACGAATTCATCCCACTTCTTACACACCTTTCCACATCCTTCTCAAACTAGAGCCAATTGGATTGATACACATGTAAGAGAGGAATCAATGAGAGACACATAAGAGATTCCTTCAAATGGAGGGAAATGTTAACTAAAATTTTTCATTCCTTGCTAAAATATCAGCATTTCTTTTTGAGAGTGTAACAACTTTAACATTAAAAACAACAAAAAATTACAGATTTCTTCGTCTGAAATTAATGCAAGTCTTCCTTATTTGATTTTCATTAAATTTTCAAATAAATGTCTATTCTCTTTTTTGAAACAGCTTAAATAATTAAGAAATAAAATGTTAGGTTAATATTTACTTTCAAACATTTCAAATTCTTAATTCAAAAGATCAAAAATAATATTTTTTCAAATTTCACACATTAAATACGATTTTTAACATCATTCTCTATATATCGAATTTCTCTATCTAACGAATTTTTTACTGGAACGGTGGATTTCGTTATATAGAGACTCGACTGTAATTAATAAGACATTAAATTAAGAGCATTGTATTTACCATGTGTATTATTAATATTTATGTACATTAATTTGATTTTTTGGAGTCGGCGCCAATCTAACCAAGATAAAAAATAATTGTCCTTTAAAAATTATAACAAAATTCAGCAAAAACATTGCGAAAATAAGTTTAATTTTAAATCAATCAACTCTAACTTAGAATCCCATATTTTAAAATCTGTGTGTTTGGTTGGTCCCCCCCCCCCCCATAATGGTCAGTACAAACGCATTATTTTATACTAACCATAGGTATAGTTGCTAATCTTACTTGAAAATATACATTTAAACACGTGAGATAAAATGTTACAAAAATGGTAAGATTAAAATTTTTAAACTAAATATTAAATCAGAAAAAATTTCATAGATAATTGGATATGTATCTATTGGACACTTATATTGAACATGGCTAAACTTGCATAGACACCAAAAAGTCAAATTAAAATACAAAAAAATAAATATAATAATACGCATGGTAAATACGTATTCTCTTAATTTAATTTCTTATTAAATATATTGTGTAAAAATAATATTTTAAACCTTGCAGTAGTTTTTCAAAATTTTTTTATTTTTGATTTAAAAAAAAAGTATTTATTTTCCGATGATCATGAAGTATTTTGCATTTATTAATTTCCTTATAGAAAAATTCCGTTATAGAGAGGTTTTTCATTCTATACACTATAGGCAGGTCCATTTTATCAATTTTTTCTATATTTAGTTTGCTTAAGATATGGATTGTTAAAAAATGTTAGCCCCCCCCCCCCCCAGAAAATTTTCAGAGCTCCCCCTGGCATGTCTCGCTGGTTACGGCCCTGAGCTATGCATAGAATTGAACCAAATTTTTTGTGAATGTTTTAAGCTGTGGCAAGCAGGTTCTCCTTTAGTTTTGAAATATTCCGCCGGAAAGGGCGCTGCAATCGCGATTTTTGTGCCATTTTCAATATTGTACTACCTAAAAGTGTATGAAGTTATGCATAGAATTGAACCAAATTTTTTCTGTAAGTAATTTGGCTATGGTTAGTTGGTCCTCCTTGAATTTGAAAAAAATCTGCCGGAAGGCGGCGCTTCAATAGCGATTTTTGTGCCATTTTCAATATTGTACCACCTGAAAGTGTATAAAGTAATGCATAGAATAAAACGAAATTTTTTGTGTATCTGTTTGGCTATAAATAGTAGATCCGCCGTAAATTAAAAAAAAAAAAAAAAGGCTGGAAGGGGCACTATAACCACGTTGTCTGTGCCATTTTCATTATTTTACTAATAAAGTGTATGGAGTTATGCGTAGAACTGGAACTGAACTAATATTCTTGTGTATGATTATTTTGGGGTATGGCAAGTAGGTCCTTCCTGAATCCTTCTAAAATAAAAAAAAAAAAAAAAACTAGCTTTAAACAAATCTCCAGGAATGACTCCTGGAATGATGCTGATGTGTAAGGTTTCCGGAAATAACGCGTCCGGGTGGACCACACCTTCCATGGGGCGAACAGACCAATCAGGAAAAGGCTCCATCTATGCTTCGCTCAATAAGGAGAGGGATGAATTCCAAAATTGAGTGTAATGGAAAATAAGGTATCGCGAAGCGATTCCAACCGGCATTGCAAAGCAATACCGAACGGAATAGCGAAGCGATTCCATGGGGTATTGGCGAGTGCAGAAAGCAGGGGTAGCCTACAATTTGGAATCGCGAAGCGATTACGCGGGGGCTTAGCAAGCGTAGCGAGCAGGGGGGCGGAGCTTCCCTAGTTTGAAAAAAAAAATCTGCCTATCATTCTATTGTCCATTGGCTCGTGCAGAGACGGAAACACGTTTTTACTCCGATTAATTGACTGAAGCAGGAATTTAAGATGAAAATCATAATTGGTGTAGCATTGAATGAAATTATTAAAGCATTAACATGCGTAACTATTTTTTTTTAATATTAAAATGTATGTACGAGATAGAAGAAAGTTTTGGGATTATCACATCCAACTAGTTTTTTTTTTTTTTTTTTTTTTTTTTTTTTTTTTTTTATCGGTTTGGTATTTCATTAGATGCATAAAAATCATAATTTAAAATGTTTTTTGAACGCTTTTTGCTCTTTTCATCCTTTTAATTTTTTTTTTTTTTTTACGGTTTTTAAGAAAGCATCTGCATTTTTTAAGTAATTATTATTCCAAATTTGTAAATGTTAGACACCTCATTACTACAAAAAACGCAATTTCGAAAATTTTTTACTTTTACAATCCCCAGGTGGTAGTGACAATAGCATAAAATATAGCTTATATTGAAGCAGGGATTGTCCCTTTCAATTTGGAACAATTACTTTCGAAATCGGTTTGATATTTCTTGAACATAAAAACCACATTATAGAACGCTTTTCACGCATTTCCCCCCCTTTAAATTTCGAATATATTTTTTTTTAATTGTTCTTTGAGAGCATTTATTTCTTATAATTACAATGCCAAATTTTAAATTACTTTCTGAGATTGCGCACAAATCGGCATTTATGATGTTTTAAGAACGCTTTTGACGTATTTTCTTTCTTTTTAAATTTTGATATTTTTTACAAAAGAAATCTGTCATATTATTTTATATATAATAAATATAATAACTACCGTACCAAATGTCATGTTACTAGGCGCTTCAGTAACAGAAAAATCGCATTTTTAGAATGCTTTCTTGTTCCAACATCCCTTTAAGGTAGTGGCAACTGATATAAAATGTAACCTATATTGTAGCAAAGGCTGTCATCATCATTTTCATACCATTATTTTTAAAATGGATTCGGTATTTCCTGAGATAGCGTAAAAATAACAATTTCAAACTTTTTTTTTTTTTTTTAGGATGCACCTGGGATTAACATAGATTTTAGCGCCCTCTCCTCCTCTACAAAATCTGTTTACAAAGAGAGTGTTACTAATTAATTTTCTAATAGTTGAATTATTTTAAAATTTTAAATCTGTAATAATAAAAAATCTAACACTGAACTACATAATATGCTTTGTCAAATATATATTCATTAAAATTTTGCAAACTCAATCAAAAAAAAAAAAAAAAAAAAAAAAATCAAAACAAATTTTGTTTTTACAGGATCTTTATGCCATATCATCTTTAGATTCTTCTATGTTTTGTTATTCCCCATACAGGACGATTTTAACATTACTGTACTAAACAAAGACATGAGAAAAATATTACTTATTTTGTTTTTCATATCTAAAAATTAACTTTCATTTTCACTCCTTTTTGACAACAGCTGTGTGACACTTGAAAAATAAGATGTTAATAACACCATTTTTGTATTTTGTGACAAAGGCTGTGTTTGCAGGTGAAAGTACTAAGAATTAAATTAATTTAACATCTTTTAAAATATTTTTTGTCATTTTTATAAGTAGTTTACATGCAGTGTAATTTTTAAGTTTATCTTTTTTAAAAGATAAATTTAGCATTCTATTTATTTATTTAAAAATCAACACACAAAATCTTCATTTGGCAGCCCTTTGTTCCAGTATCTGGAGCACATGCCTCCTCTAACCCTTCCCCCCGGTCCCCCAGTTTCTTTCTTGATTTCATAGTTGACAGATAAATTAAATATTGCTATTTAATTTGTAGGATAACATAAAATTCTTATCCAAACTGATGTTTATCCTAATAAAATCACAATGTAAAGTGAAACCAAGATATACTACAACCATGATATAACACAATCGATAGAGAATGGAATATTATTGAGACTAAGGAGGATTCATGGGTGGTGGTGGGGGACAAAGTCTCTCTGAAGAAATGTACTTTTATAACTCAGTACATTTTTTAGTACTGTACACTCAGCAAAAATGCATAATTATTAGGTGTTCTTAGGTAATTTAGGTGTTCTTATGGTTTATTTACATAATGTATGAGAGCCACTAAACACAGCGCTGCTATTTCTCGATTCTGCAACGCCTAGCACGCATATGCTCTTAAACAATAAGAAAACCATTCATCAGATTTCCCCCACCACGCTGGAAGAAGATTAGAGGAAGAAAGATTAATCGTTCTTTTAAATAGTACGTTTGCCTAGAGAGGATCTATTTAAGCAACCATTTTGATGCCTGGATGAAGTAAAAGTGGGTTTTTAAAAATTTTCAGCAAAGTTTAAAGTGTTTATGCTTTCGGTTTGTCTGACTGTCTGTCCGCGCTCTTTTTATAAAAATTTAAATGATTATTATTATTATTATTTTAAGTAGGGTACTTTAAAATTGAACTTTAAACAATATTTGTCGAATTTCAAAACTTTTTCATTTATTTAATGAAAAAATATAGTTTACAGGATTTTTTTAATATTAATTTTTAAAATATAAATTTTAAAAGGAAGTAACTTACTTAAAAAAAACATATTTTCAAATTAAATATTTTTTTTTAATTTCCCGAAACATAACTATTGTAAATTAGTCAAAAATACATGTTCTCAGATTGTGCTTTTTTTTTTTTTTTTTTTTTTTAACAATTTCTGACCTATAATAATTTAATGGTGAGAAATAGTTAATCCATATAATTTATACATATAAAAAGATTCTGCTTTGGTTCAACAAATTCCATTTGTATTCATATTAGTTTTTTATTTTTTCCTTCCATATTTAATGTGCTATAATTTATTAAATTCAATGGTTCATATATTGTAATAATATTAATGGCTATATATATATATAATATATAGGTATATAAATCTTTTAGAAGTTATAACTATAAAATACATTGCTTTTTGATGGCATAATTTATCTTTTGGAAGATTTACTTCGTAAAAATCAAGGACAGAGAAAAAAGAATTAAAAGCCAAGAAAACTAATCCAGATCATATAATCTTGAATGATGTCTATTCTATATATATAAAATTCTCCTGTCACAGTTGTGAAGACTGTGTGTGTATAATTAAAATTGAAGACACGGTGGCTTGCCTTTAGAATATTTATATCACAGAGAGGTACACACACAAACAGTCACAACAAGAAGAACACAAAATGAGAACACAGAAGTAGATGTAGTAGAACACAGATGCAATAAAGTTGCTTTTTGGGGTAATAAACCCGCTATTTAATGACATTCGTCAATTATATGGGGAGTAGTCCCGCTATTTAAAATATAGGAACATTTGGGGATAAATCCCGCTGTTCGCTTTAGAATGTTGGGGATTAGACCCGCTGAAATAAACACAACGTGCCACAATGACAGCTAGTGCAAAAACTAAACTCTCGGTCACATGACCGCAGAACTGCGGAGCTCGTTCGGCATGCGCACAAGGACCGAACATGCCGCCCCGCGTTGCAATGTGCGTAGCACATTCAAAATTTTAAAATACATTATGAATACAAACTACTAAAATAGCAATGACATAACAATATTACAAAACAAATACAAGTGATCAGTTGCAATAAAAAGTATAATATACAATACAATAATGAAAATTTAAAGTAAGATTTAGTTTTTAAAACAAACACTAGTTGAATCAAAATTATTTACAAACATTTTTAAATACACTTTTAAATCAATAAAATAAGAATATAAGTAAATATAAAATGCATTAGGATTCATCTATAGGTAAGACACATAATTTAGATATCGACCTAAGGAAAATGTTAGAGGCTGTCTTTACCTTGGCAACTCTCACATTGCCGTCCTTCCCTGGTATGACCTCCAGGATTCGTCCGAGCAACCATTTACAAGGAGGTAAGTTGTCCTCCTTTATCACCACCATTGCTCCCGGTTTCATATTATCACCCTTTACCTGCCATTTTGTACGATTTTGGAGGTGGCTTAAGTAGTTTAATCGCCAATTTTTCCAAATTAACTGAACAAATTTAGTAATTCTTTGCCATCGAGATAATCTCGATTCGCTAATATCAATTAACTGAGGTTCTGGAATAGCATCGATTGGCCGACCAATTAGGAAATGGCCTGGTGTCAATACGCTAAAATCATTTATGTCGGTCGATAAGGGGGTTAAAGGGCGTGAATTTAATACTGCTTCAATTTGAGTGGTAATGGTTTGGAATTCTTCCATTGTCAATCTAGCACCCTTCAATGTCCGTTTAAGATAATATTTGAAGGATTTAACCCCGGCTTCCCATAATCCGCCGAAGTTGGGGGATCTAGGGGGAATGAATTTCCATTCGATAGCTTCTGAGGTAAGATAATGAGCTAATTTTTCATCGGGGCAACGAACTAATTCATAAAGTTTCTGCAATTCTGATTTAGCACCCTTAAAATTCGTAGCATTGTCTGTTATAATAGAAGTGCATTTTCCTCGTCTTGAAACAAAACGTTTAAGTGCGGCGATAAACGCATCGGATGTTAGATCCGTTACTATTTCTAAATGAATAGCCTTTGTTACTAAGCAAATGAAGATCGCGACATAGATTTTATGAAAAATCCCTTTTCTTTGATTTTTATATTTAATCTCAAAAGGGCCGCAAAAATCAGCTCCTGTATGGCAAAAGGTAAAATTCGGTGTTATTCTTTCTGATGGGAGAACGCCCATGATTTGTTTGGCAGTAATTGGGTTGCTCCTGAAACAGACAACGCAGTCATGCACTACCTTACGCGCTAAATTTTCCCCACTTACTGGCCAAAATCTCATACGTACGTAATGTATCAAACTTTGGGGACCAATATGAAAATATTTTCTGTGAAAATACTCAAATATAAGTTTTGTAATCTTATGGCCTTTTGGCAAAATGATTTGATGCTTGTTATCAAAGTTTAAATCTGAATTCTCTAATCTCCCTCCAACTCGTAAGATATTATTTTGATCCAAAAAGGGGGCTAAACATTTAATTTTACTAGAAGGAGGAACCCTTGACTCCCGTTTTAAACTACTAATCTCTTCTTGAAACTCAGAATTTTGTATTAGCCTAATTAGAGAAGTTTCTGAGGCCTTTATTTCTGAGATGGTGAGGCTGCCTCTGCGTCTGTCTACAGCTGGAGATTTGCAATTGTGCAGGAATCTATACACATAAGCTAGAACGCGAAGAATATTGTAATAATTATTACTTATGCTCAAAATAGAATCTACTGCTTCAGGATTCCTGAAAAGAGAAAGAGAAATATTAGAATTACAATCATAAATATTGTTTTTAAATTTAGATTTAGTCTCTAAAACATAGTCCTTTTCTGGTACATCAATGGGTTCTTGCTTAGTCTCTAGGACATCAGCTGCGAGGAATTTTGGTCCCTTGAACCACATTGGGTCCTGTATAATGGAATAAACACTAGTACCTCGAGTTAAGAGGTCCGCAGGATTGTCCTTGCTGGAGCAGAGATACCAAGAGTTAGAATCAGTGAGAACATTGGTCTCCTTGACACGATTGGCGACAAACTGCTTCCATCGTTTTGTTGAGCCCTTGATCCAGTAAAGAGTAATGCTGGAGTCAGTCCAGTAGTACACTGTAGATTCTACTTTCTGATCTAGGATGGGTTTGATTTTATTAGTCAGTCTTGCACTCAGTAAGGCTCCAAGAAGTTCCAGCCTAGGTAGACTTATCTCCTTTATAGGGGCAACACGACTCTTTGAGGTTACGAGATTGACTTCCACTCCACTCTCCCTTTTTATTCTTAGATAAACAGCAGTGCCATATGCTATTTTGCTAGCATCAGAGAAGGCATGTATTTCTACTTCTATTACTTGATTCAGGCAACCAAGAATTTTTCTCGGAATTTTCAGTTTTACTAAATTTGGAAGTTCTTCGACCCACTTTAACCACTGTTCTTGCACATTAGTTGGCAACTGTTCATCCCATGATGTCTTCTTTAGCCATAGTTCTTGAAACAGACATTTAATTCTAATGGTGTATGGCGTGAGCATGCCTAAAGGATCGAAGATTTTACCAACCGCTTGCAATAGTAGGCGTTTTGAACCCTTTTGTGTTGACAAGAACTGCATTAGGCTTTTGACTTCAAATATCAGACAATCTTCCTCCGTTTCCCAGGACATTCCTAAAACTTTGCTTAGATTGCTTCCTAGACTTATAGTGGCATGTTCTGCTTGAATATCTAAACCTTCCTTCTTCCAACATCCCAATAATGCTTCATCATTGGTTATCCATTTTCGAAGAGTCATTCCGGCTTCAGACATTATTTTATTAGCACTCAAAGAAATCTCAAGAGCTTGTTCCAGAGTATCTTGACCAGAGATAAAATCGTCCACGTAAATATATTTATCGAGTAGGTAAACAGTTCTTGGGTGCATGTTCGTAAATCGCTTGATGTGTTCCTTAATGGTAGCTGATAGAAGAAACGGGGAGGCATTGACACCAAAAAGCACCCGTTTAAATCTGAAGACCTTGAAAGATGTTAAATCGTGATCGAACCAAAGAAATCGGACAGAGTCCCGGTCCCTTTCTGCGAGCGATATTTGAAGGAATGCCTTCTCGATATCAGAAGAAAAGGCGATTTCGTACAATCTGAAGTGGATTAAAATATCGAAGAGAAGTGGATTTAAGTTCGTCCCTGGCCATAAGCAATCATTCAGTGACAACTCATTATTATCATGAGAGCTGGCATCAAAAACTATCCGGACTTTAGTTGTAAGTTTATCTTCCTTACAGACCGCATGATGTGGTAAATAATAAACCGCCCTATCTAAAACAGGTTCATTTTCTTGCACCTGCTCTATAATTCCATGCTTCAAATAATCTGTTATTATTTCAGAATATTGGCGAAAAAGTTCAGGGTTTCGATACAATTTTCTTTTTAGACCTTCTAAACGCTGTTTTGCAACATTAAAGTTGTTATTTAATTCCTTCCAATCTCTTTTCCAGGGTAACTGGACTTCGTAACGATCGCCCACAAATTTGACTGTTTTGTCGAATATTTGTTGCGCCTGATCCCTTTCTGACATTTTTCGATCTTCATGCTTAATGCCTATAGATTCGAGTTCCCAAAACTGTTTCAAAGTATCATTGACTTCATCGAAATCTCTAAAAACATTACACATAGCAATATTTTCAGACCAATTTTTCTCGTCTAATGTACCAGTTGGAATCCATCCAAAAACAGTGTCTTGCAGGGAAAGTTTATCAGTAATCTTAACGGAATTATGTTTTAAAATTCTGTAAAATTTTTCAGCACCAATTAATATATGCACCTTTGCCGGCTTAAAAAATGTAGGATCTGCTAGTTTTATAGAGTTCGGTAATTTAATGTTAGAAACATTTAATTGCGTTGACGGAATTACATCCGTAATTTTAGGCACAATTAGGAAATCTATTTTTTCCGCAAAAGTTCCGTTTTCGTTGCTAATCACAGTAGAAATTTTATTTTTTACATTTTGAGTGTATCCGTTTAATCCAGTAATTGGAGCATTAATTAACCTTTTTCTTAAATTTAACATGTCTGCTGAATCCCTTGATATAAAACTACTGTTGCTGGCGGAATCTAAAACAGCTCTAAATTTTATTTTATTTCCGAAATTATCTTCGATAAAAACAAAACAAGTACTCAATAAAACCGATTTATTTTCATTGTTTACGTTATTCAAGGTTTTCAAAGAGTCATTATTTTCCAAATTGTTTGTTTCTTTTTCAGCGACACCTGCGTTAAATGCAGGGGGGTGTGAAGGGGGAATGGCGTCAGAGCGAAGTTCATTTTTTGATTTATTTTCTCTTTCTCGGTGAATGAGACTGGCATGTCGTAGTCCACAGTGAATGCAATTATACTTTGAAACGCAACAATTTACGAGATGTTTTGGACTCAAACAATTCAAACACAGTTTATTTCTCTTTACGAAATCATATCGTTCTGATACATTCATTTTTAGAAACTGAGAACATTTGTTCAAATTGTGAAAAGCGGATTTGCATAGAACACAAGTTTTCACATTCGATTTATTATTCGAATTTAGCATGAAATTTTTTGTTTTGTTTGAAGGGGGAATGTTTTTGTTAAAAGGTTTTGAAGCAGAATGTCTATTTACACTTTCTAGAGTAGAACTTCTGTTTTCCAAAAATGACATTAGTTCAGCAAATTGAGGATATTCTGATTTTTTGACTGAATATTCAAATAATTTCCTGGTTTCTTTATCTACCCTTTGTAATATAATATTTATAAGGATAGCATCAGACAGATTATTTTGTTCATATTGTAATACCTTTAAGGCCCTCAAATTTTTATTTACACAATCAATAAAATTTCTCAATTCTTTAGAGGACTCGTAATGTATTTTTTCATAATTAATTATGGCTGATAAATGAGTATCAATGAGCAAACGTTGATTTTCGAACCTTTCAGTAAGTGCTGCAAACAATGAGTCAAAGGAATCGTCAGCACTTTCTAGTTGTTTTGCTTCATTTTTAAGCGATGCTCGCAAATAGAAGAGCTTTTGTGCATCATTTAGCTGTTCATTATTGATAATTAAATTGGTAAATTGTACTTTAAAGATTGACCACTCGTCATATTTACCATTAAATGTTGGTAATGGGATTTCAGGCAATTTAACTCTAATATTATTGACATTTCTAGATTCAATATTATCAACATGAACATTTATTTCAGATTCTTTCAGAGTTTTAAGAAATATATTGAGACTTACCTCAAGTTTCTCGAGACGATCTTCAAGTTCGTCTAATTCTTGTTCTACTTCAGTTAGGTCTTTAATCTCGGGAATATCATAAAATTTATCCCGTATTTCAGATATCTTTGTTTGAAGCTCTGGTATTTTCCTGAGCTTTATTTCGAGCTCTGTACTTGAATAATTACTTTGTTCTTTATTGTCTCTAACGAAATTTTCTAGCTTTGTTATGGCGCCTTTTAAAGCACCTTTTGCTCTGTTAAGCTTTTCCATAGGTTTTCAGCTGACTCGTGAGATGACGGACCATCAAATGGATGTGAAGACTGTGTGTGTATAATTAAAATTGAAGACACGGTGGCTTGCCTTTAGAATATTTATATCACAGAGAGGTAGACACACAAACAGTCACAACAAGAAGAACACAAAATGAGAACACAGAAGTAGATGTAGTAGAACACAGATGCAATAAAGTTGCTTTTTGGGGTAATAAACCCGCTATTTAATGACATTCGTCAATTATATGGGGAGTAGTCCCGCTATTTAAAATATAGGAACATTTGGGGATAAATCCCGCTGTTCGCTTTAGAATGTTGGGGATTAGACCCGCTGAAATAAACACAACGTGCCACAATGACAGCTAGTGCAAAAACTAAACTCTCGGTCACATGACCGCAGAACTGCGGAGCTCGTTCGGCATGCGCACAAGGACCGAACAACAGTGTTAGTTGCCATACTCCTCCGAAACGGCTTAACCGATTTTGATGAAATTTTATATGTATACTCAGTAGGTCTGAGAATAAGTTGTTATCTATTTTTTATAACCCTAAGTGATAAGGGTGGTCCACCCCGTAAAAATTTCTTCGAAACGGCTTAAGCGATATTGATGAAATTTTCATGCTATGACGTCATAAGAATAAATGTCTCTGTCCATTCATTGTTTGAATGCTTTGCGAGCCGAACTCAATGGTTTTCAACAAATTCATAATTTGTCATTAAATTTATTTTTTTACTTTATAATTATAATTATAATTATTATTATTTTGAAGTTGTTGGCAACAATAGATCTTAGAATGATGTATTTTTTTTTATATTCCCATGTTTTAGGTAGTAAATTAAATTATTTAAAAAAAAAAAGAAGAAATTTTTAATGCCGATGTCTTCAGAATAAGGTAAATAATATTTTTTAATGAAACGTGAAAATGTTATAGCTTAAATTGAATATAGACATTTTTTATGTTTATTACTTTTGTAGTTTCCTCTCAATCTGATAAAGAATATACATACTAGAATACATATTAGTAATTTGACAATGGCCATTTGCCATATGTAAAAAGCGGAATGGTTAGACTGTTTTTATTTTTGACAATCATATGGCTTAGACATTTTATACTACTTGGTATTCTCTCGACCAAAAATCTACCGCCCAACTACAAGGTAGATGAATGATACGAATAATGGATGATCGTAAATGTCACATACACTTGACATTAACCACAATGTACATGTTTATTACATCGTCAAGTGATTTTTAATTCAACTTTTTATTTCTGCTTTTATCAATATTGTATTAATTTATTTGTTTCTTCGTTATTTAATCGAAAAATTAAGTTAATTTGTATAAATTGGCTAATACTTTGGCGATTTCTATCATTTGGCGAAATTTGTCGATGGGATAACCAAGTAGTACCCCTTTCATTAGAGATAAAATCAGTGTTGGAGTGGTTTATAAAAATCCGAGACCGTTTATAATCCGTTTTATAATCCGAGTGGTTTATAAAAAGTGAAGTGATCAGCCTAAAAATGCTGATGACAGTCATATGACTTATGCTTTTTTATATAGATGATTAATTTGTTTAGTACTACTTGGTTATCCTGCCGACCAATCTCTCCAAATTATACAAATCGCCAAACTAATAGCCAAAATTTTCCATATTGACATAGTTTTTGTTTCAAATAACGAAAAAACAAATAATTAGCAGAATATTTAATAAAAATACCAATAAAAAATCGAAATAAAACTTAATTACATTTTTAACACGTTTATCGTATTTTCACCGTCACCCATTATTGGCATTTAATCTTATAATTGGCCACGTTTTTTGGTCAACAGGAGAACCAAGTAGTATCATTTGGTTTATTATTAAACAATACTATAACAAAAATATTAGTCAGTGAGTGCAATATTTAGTGTGAATCATTCTAAAAGAAAAATATTGTGACAGCTAAATAAAAATAATAATAATAATAAATGATACACTAAATAACATTAAACATTGTAATATATATACTAGCAATCTTTGTCCACTACGCTGGTCGGTTTCTCTTAAGATATCTTGAATAAAACGAAGTTGATCTAGCAAAAATTTAAGAAGAAAAGGAAATATCGGTATTAATAGGTTATCCCGTCGAACAAAAAATTATCGCAAATCTATAAGATTAAATGCCAATAATGGATGATCGTGAATTTCACATTCAATTACATTAATTACGATTCACGTGCTTAAAATGTCATTAAGTGATTTTTATTTTGACTTTTTGTCTGTATTTTTATTAATTATTCGACTAATTATTTGTTTTTTCGTTATTTCAAATAAAAATTATATCAATATGTATAATTTGGCTATTAGTTTGGCGATTTGTATAACTTGGCGAAATTGGTCGACAGGATAACAGAGTAGTACCACAATATCTAATCAAACATTCATAATTGTTGTCTTATTCATGTAATCTTGCATTATTCTGTTCAACATCGATGTTGACGACATAATAGACAAAATAGCTCTAAAATGACTAAAATACCTATGTTTGACAGATTTTTTTAGATCTGTTATCTTGAAATCCCCGTTTCTACCTAAACCTGCTGCTGACAAGGAAGATCTCCATACTGGGCATACTCAGAAAATTTTGAAAAAAATACTAATTAAATTACTTATCTGAGTAATAAAAGATCAGTCAAATTTACCGGCGGAAATTCAGTGAAAATTTTGTAAAAAAAAAAAAAAAATCGAGTTTTTGGCGTAAAAAGGACAAAAACGTCACGCATTTGGCGAACAGTATAACTCATGTCTTCTGGATATAAAACCTTCCCCAATCTGAAATTTTCAAATATTATAACAAATATTTATCAGAGGCTCCTGTAAAAAATCCTATCTGTGATGATGAAACGGTACAATTTCAAAACATTTCAAAAACTGCCCCCCGGGGGGGAAGTTAAATTGTGGTAATGGAAGGAAATTTTATAATATGAAAGAGCAGACAGAGGCCTAACCAATGATATGTTACATGACAGGCCCAAAAAAAAGTTCGGAATTTTTTACCCCCAAATTAATCCCCTCGGGGTAAAAATCTTTAAATCGCTAAAACACATCTTTAATTACTTTTTTATATTTATTTTCTGCTGTTTCACGCTTTTACTTTAAACGACTGCTGAGAAGTGCAAAAAATTCTTAACTGTTCGACTCTTTCATTCAACCCCCTCAGGAGGAGGAAGGCAATTTCTAAAATCGTTGAAATGCCTGTTTAATTATATTTTAGTAGATTCATTTTCTGGAATTTCACGTGGATACCTTAAACGGCTGCTGAGATATACGAGAATGTTTCAGAATTTTCGACCCCTCCCCGTTTCCCCCGCCACCTTAGAGGGGTGATCTAATCTTAGTGCACGCTTACATCATAAGAAGTATATTTTTCCCAATTTTCATGTTACTATGTTTAGTAGTTTGGTCTGTGCGTTGATTATCAATCTGTTAGGGCAAACTATTTTATATAAGTATCGATAGATATATGTGTGTATTTACACGTATGTGTATACATGTACAATCAAAGAATAAAAAACATTGTTACTATATTGTTTTTCATCATTAAGTAATTCAATTTTTTCTATTCATTTGTGTTTCGTACAGTGAACAATGCCAACAAGACGCAAAGGGGCTTCCTTGGGCCGTCAAACAAGTGAAGCTGCTGGCATGCGAAATACAAAAGCCCAAAGAACAAAAGAAGAAATCCAGCAAGGTAATACTAATGCACGTGTGAGCATGGCGCAATTTCGTCAAGCAGAATCAGAAGATAAGCGAGCTGCACGAAATAAACAAAGAAGATTAGAACAAAGAAAAGCACGCCATTCCATAGTTGACAGACGCCGAGCAAATGATACACTACGCCAACATGTACATCGATCATTTACATCTGATTCATTCCTGCGTCTAGCATTCAAGTATGAGCCTGATATTCAATATTATGCTCATTCAAAAGTGGTAATTGGTGCTATGGATAAGGAATGCCTGCATTGTAATGCCCTTAAATTAAAAAATGAAGCAGCCGGAATGTGTTGCGAATCAGGAAAGGTGCAATTACCAGCAATTGGAATACCACCTGAACCATTGAACAGTCTTCTTATCGGAACGGATCCAAATTCTAACCTGTTTCTGAAGTCAATAAGAACATTCAATTTATGTTTCCAAATGACATCGTTCGGAGCAACAGAAATAGTTAAGAATAGCAATGTAAATGGTCAACAATTCAATTCAACATTCAAAATCAAAGGCCAAATTTATCACAAAGTGGGCTCATTGCTGCCAATGCCAGACGAACCACATAAATATTTACAAATTTACTTTATGGGCGGTGAGGATGCACGTGTGGATGCACGTTGTAGATACAGTCACCTCAATTCACTTTCTGCAAGGCGTATCATCAGTGAGCTGGACGCTCTATTGAATGAGCACAATGAATTGTTGAAAATATTCAAATCACACATGCACAAATTAGAAAGTGATGATCACGCTATTGTCATCAATCCTGACAAAACACCTGCTGGAGAGCACATTCGTAGATTCAATGCTCCTGCCGTTGAAGACGTTGCTGGAATTATAGTTGGCGATCATTCAGGTACACGAGAAATCGTGATTCGTAGAAGAAATAATAATCTACAGTTCATTGCTGATACACACCGTTCATATGACGCTCTCCAATATCCACTAATGTTCTGGAAGGGACAAGACGGATATTGCATAAACATTAAACAACGAAATCCCACTACAGGTACTATATTCATTATGAACTTCATTATTACTCATTAAACAAGCACTTAATTCAGGACCGTAGCTAGAAGTGAAGAATAGGTGGGGGCTCAAGAGAATGTAGGGGGGTGGGTGAGGTCTTACGTTTAGTTTCTATCTTTCTGACGCAAAAAGATAAATTAGTACATATTTACATTTTAGATAGTATGTTTCTTTCTAAACTGTTTTCATAATTTCATTTTATGCTAAGAAAAGAATTGGATGATGAAAAATTTGATTGTAAAACTTGCAAAAAATTAAATATCATGTTAGCTTCATATGCGCAAATAAGATGAGCGAATGTTGAAACGCTTATTTTAGATACAATTTAGAAATTCTACAAAACTGGGAAAGGGCCTCAAAACTAACTTAGATTTTGGAACAGAATTTCCTTTGAATTTTGGTACATAAATTCACTTAGTAACCTTGGTGTCTTTTCCAGGGGGCTCAAAATATTTTAGAAAGGGCGAGGGGGTCTGAGCAGCCCATAGCACTCCATTAGCTACGGCCCTGTGTTAATTTAATATTGATTAATTCATTAAGCTAAACTATTGTTAATATTTATTTATTAATGCATTATTACAGGAGCCGAAACAAACAAGAACGTTAGTTCGAAGGATTTTTATGCATATCGATTGATGGTAAGACGTGGTCAGGAGAACGTCATTCTACGATGTCGTGAGCTTTGTCAACAATTCATGGTCGACATGTACGTGAAGATAGAGAGCGAACGACTACGGTACTTGCGATTTAATCAACAAAAGTTGCGTGCGGAAGAATACATTCACTTGCGAGATGCTATTGTCAACAACGCTGACGCCGACGAAATTGGTAACTCTGTCATTCTACCATCATCGTACATAGGCAGTCCACGTCATATGCAAGAATATATACAGGATGCTATGATTTTTGTGCGCGAATATGGACGGCCATGCTTATTTATCACATTCACATGCAATCCAAAATGGCGGGAGATTACAACTTTGCTATTGCCTGGGCAAAATGCAATACATCGTCATGACATTACAGCACGTGTGTTCAGACAAAAATTAAAGTCTTTAATAAATTTCATCACAAAATTACATGTATTCGGCCCCACACGTTGCTGGATGTATACAGTTGAATGGCAAAAGCGTGGATTACCTCACGCACATATTTTGGTTTGGTTATTCGACAAAATCCGTCCTGAAGAAATTGATAGTATAATTTCTGCAGAAATTCCAGATCCATCTACTGATCCATTGCTGTTTGATATTGTTACTGCAAACATGATTCACGGCCCTTGCGCTAATCTGAATAGATCATCGCCTTGCATGTCAGATGGAAAATGTGCCAAAAGTTTCCCCAAAAGTTTCACTAATGATACGATAACAAATGTTGACGGATATCCAATATATCGTCGGAGAAGTCCCGATAATGGCGGACATTCATTTATTAAGAATATCAACCACACAGATATTGAAATTGACAACCGTTGGGTTGTGCCATACTCGCCTCTGCTGAGCAAAACATACGACGCTCATATCAACGTTGAGTTCTGCAGTTTAGTGAAGAGCATCAAATACATTTGCAAGTATGTGAATAAAGGCAGTGATATGGCTGTATTTCGAGTTGAAAATACCAACGAGAATGTTCCTCCAGTGAATAACAACGATGAAATAACTCTTTACCAAATTGGCTGGTATATTAGCTCCAATGAAGCTGTTTGGCGTATCTTTGGTTTCTCAATTCATGAACGGGATCCAGCAGTTATTCATTTAGCAGTCCATCTTGAAAATGGTCAGCGCGTATATTTCACGAAGGAGACAGCGATTGGTCGGGCTGTTAGTCTACCAAAAACTACACTCACCGAATTCTTTGAATTGTGTAATCGTGCGGATGCTTTTGGTGCCTTTGCACGGACATTACTTTATTCAGAAATTCCCCGCTATATCACTTGGACTCAAACAAAAAAATGGATGCCCCGCAAGCAAGGCACACCGATTGATGCATGTCCAGGTTTATTCAAATCAAACGTCTTGGGACGAGTATTTACTGTCAATCCAAGGCAGACTGAGTGCTTTTATCTTCGGCTGTTGTTGGTTAATGTCATCGGTCCATTGTCATTTCAAGATATACGTAAAGTAAATGGACAACAGTATCCAACGTATAAAGATGCATGTCTTGCTCTCGGCTTACTGGAATACGACAACCAGTGGGAATGTATGCTTGCTGAAGCATCATTGAATTGTACAGCAAAACAAATTCGTCTGTTATTTGCTATAGTGTTGACTACATGTTTCCCGGCCCGAGCAGAGACATTGTGGAGTAATCACAAAGATTCAATGAGTGATGACATTTTGCATCATTATCGTACACGGTGCAACGATCTAACGATTCCATTCAGCGACGCTATGTACAATGAAGTACTGATTGCTATAGAAGATCATTGCATTACCATGGTCAACTTATCACTTAGTCATTTCGGTATGCAATCGCCAAATCGAAGTACATCTAATTTAATGAACACTGAAATGAATCGTGAACTACAATACAATGCTGTAGAAATGGCAGAAATTGTTGCTCGCACTGTCCCACTAATGAATGAAGAACAAAGACTCATTTACGACCGCATTATGTTCGCAGTTTCAGCAGGGCAAGGCGGATTCTTTTTTTTTTTGGACGCATCAGGTGGAACTGGCAAAACATTCCTTATTTCGCTAATTCTTGCTAAAATACGATCGAATAATAGTATCGCATTGGCCGTTGCATCGTCTGGCATTGCAGCAACTTTATTGGATGGAGGTAGAACAGCTCATTCAGTATTTAAGCTGCCACTAAATATTCAAAAGAACCCAGATGCAGTGTGCAATATAAAAAAACAATCGTCCATGGCCACAGTGCTGAAAAAGTGTAAAATTATCATTTGGGATGAATGCACTATGGCACACAAGCATTCGCTTGAGGCGTTGAACAGGACATTGAAAGATCTTAAAAATAACGATAAGCTATTTGGCGGCACTCTATTACTCCTTTCAGGTGATTTTAGACAAACACTTCCCGTCATTCCATGTTCAACGTATGCTGATGAAATCAACGCCTGCTTAAAATCATCACTATTGTGGCGTAATGTTGAAAAATTGCAACTTAAAGTAAACATGTGTGGTGTATTTAACTGTAACCGCAACTTAAGTAAAAATGTAAATAGAATGTTTTATGTAAGCGGCAATTGTGTTCTATGCCGATTGTGTGTATCTGTGATCGTCTGCTGTAAATAATGTGTCCGTATTAAATAAGTTCTTTTAGTAAGATGAAAGTTTTATTCTTCCAAAGTATATATCTCTTGCTAATGATGTTAAATCGATATTTAGTTCACATATTAAAATAATATGTGATATCTGGCGACGATGTATGGGATGAAAAAGTATCGGATTCACGCACATTAGATGCCGAAGACTGCCAAGGTAAAAAATTCTTTTTGATTTATCTTTAAAGAAGATTTAAAATGGAGCAGTTGGTTCAAAGTTTAATAGAACAAAATAGAATTTTATTAGAGAAATTAACCACTTTTGCCGATCCGAAAATGCAAGAAGCTAAAGTTTCAGTTCAATTTGAAAAAATTGATGAAACAGATGAAGCTTTTGATTCTTTTTTAGAACGCTTCGAAGCTTTCATGGATATTCAAAATGTTCCGGATGGCAAACGTGGGAAAGTTTTTATTTCTAGTTTGTCAGCAAAATTATATAATTTGTTGAAAAACCTGCTAGCTCCTGACAATCCTTCCGATAAAGATTACCTTATTCTAAAAAATACATTAAAAGCTCATCTCACTCCGACGCCGCTTATAATTCCCAGTAGGCATGTGTTTCTAAATCGTAAGCAACGGGAGGGAGAAAGTGTCAGTGCTTTTATGGCTGAACTTCGCTCCTTGGCAATTCCTTGTCAGTATAAACAGGAAATGTTGAACACGATGTTACGGGATGTTTTCGTAAGCGGGCTAAGGGATAGAGCAATATTGGATAGACTTTTTGAGGAAGATGATATAGATATTGAGAATACCTTGAAAATTGCTTTAGCTATGGAGAAAGCTATGAAAGGGGCAAATGAGATAATGGGTAAATCTTTAGAAATTAAAGAATTAAGCGTGAGGAAAAATAATGAGCAGTCAAAATTTGTTTCGCAAAAGAAAAACTTTGGAAGACAAAATGTTTCGGGAAAGAAAGTAAAAACGAGCTGTACACGGTGTACAGCAACGGATCACGATAAACATTCCTGCAGATTTAAATTAGCTAAGTGTCATTTTTGTCAAAAAATCGGGCACATTCGAAAAGCTTGTTTTGCAGCGAAAAAAGGGTTAAAAGGGAACACGGTAAAACAAAAGCAGGTAGATACCCTGTATTCTAGTGAAAATGTTATCCCAATGTATTCCTTTGATTTGAACTCGCTGAAAGAGGAGGAGCAAAGAAAACCTCCAATTATGTTAACAGTAAATATTGAAAATAAACCTGTGAGTATGGAACTTGATACTGGAGGGGCCGTCTCGGTAATGAGCATAAAAAAATTTCGTGAGATTTCGAAAAAAAGAATTCAACCCACAAAAGTAGTTTTTAAAACATATAAAGGTGAAATAATTGTACCTTTGGGTTTTGTCACCGTTGATGTTGAATACAAAAATCAAAAATTTAAATTAAATTTGTATATTGTTAAGGAAAATTTGGATACAATTTTTGGCCGCGAATGGCTATATAGTATAAATTTGGACTGGAATTCTATAAAAGCAGTAAGAACATCTTATGACTATAATTTGAGTAAATTGTTAGAAGAGTATAAAGAGCTTTTTGACGATAAGTTAGGGGAAATTAATAATTATGAAGTAAAGTTGGAACTTAAATCTGATGCAGTGCCAAAATTTTGTAGAGCTAGACCTGTACCCTTTTCTTTAAAAGATAGGATTGAACAAGAAATTGATAGGCTTGAAAAGGAAGGCATCATAGAGAGAGTAGAGACCTCTGATTGGGCAACACCAGTTGTCCCGGTTGTAAAAACAGATGGGTCTATACGTCTATGTGCAGATTATTCTGTTACCGTAAACCAAAATATTATGGTACAACAACATCCTTTACCAAAATTAGAGGAAATTTTTTCAAGCTTAAATGGGGGTAAACATTTTTCAAAAATCGATTTTAAACATGCATATTTACAAATGAAAGTACATCCAGATAGTCAAAAGATCTTAACGATAAATACACATAAGGGATTGTATGTATGTAAAAGACTTATGTATGGTTTAAATTCTGCTCCAGCAATTTGGCAAAGATATATTGATGGGCTTTTCCAGGGGATGGAAGGAATCAAAGTTTTTATGGATGATGTTAGAGTGACTGGATCAGATGATAAATCACATTTAGAGGCCTTAAGAAATTTTTTTCAGAAATGTAAAGATCATGGGCTAAAATTAAATTTAGATAAGAGTAAATTTTTTCAAAAAGAAATTCAATTTTTAGGGCACAAAATCGATGCAAACGGTATACATAAGACTGATGAGAAAATTTCTGCGATTTCAAAAGCTCCTAGACCCACTAACGTACAGGAAGTACAAAGTTTTTTAGGGCTTGTTAACTTTTATGGAAAATTTTGTCCTAATTTGGCTACAATAGCGAATCCTTTGTATAAACTAACACAGAAAGGTGTGAAATGGGTTTGGTCAAAGGATTGTCAGGAAGCTTTTGAAAAAATTAAAAATGAAATTTGTTCTCCGCGTGTCCTAATGCATTATGATCCATCACTGCCATTGATATTGGCAACTGACGCGTCTCCTGTAGGAGTAGGGGCGGTTCTTTCCCACTCTTTACCTGATGGAACGGAAAGACCAATAGCTTTCGCCTCCAGAACCCTCACAAAAACTGAGCAAAAATACGCTCAGATTGATAAAGAAGCACTAGCAATTGTGTGGGGTGTCAAGAAATTTTATCTTTACCTTAAAGGGAGACGATTCACATTATTAACTGACCACCAACCTTTAGTAGCCATCTTCGGATCGAAGAAAGGTCTTCCAGTTCTGGCAGCGACAAGATTGTTACATTATTCTTTAGTATTACAATCTTTCCAGTTTGACATTAAGTATCGTAATACAAAACAACATGGTAACGCTGACTTTCTGTCTAGGCTGCCGTCCACTTCTGAACAGCTAGACGTTAAAGATGAAATTGATCTATTTCAGTTAGCACAAATCGAAACTCTTCCTGTCACAGCCAGAGACTTAGCCAAAGAAACTCTGTTGGATGCAGACCTCGCCCCATTGCTGAATATTTTACAGAATGGAGGAATTTTAAGAGGGAGAGAAGCAGAATATAGTCTACAAGATGGTTGTATCATGTTAGGCCAGCGTGTGTGCGTTCCCAAAAAATATCAGGCTCAGGTGCTTGAAGAGTTACATCATGGTCATCTGGGTGCTGTTAAGATGAAAGCTATCGCTAGATCGTATGTTTATTGGAAGAACATCGATAAGGATATAGAAAATTGCTCAAAGAATTGTGTAGACTGTGCTCGGTACAAAACCGACCCACAGAGAGTAAAGGTGCATTGCTGGGAGTATCCTAGTGCACCGTGGCAACGTATTCACATAGATTTTGCTGGGCCTATCTTTGAATATATGTTCCTGATTATAGTAGATGCTCATTCCAAATGGTTAGAAGCTTATCCAATGAAATCCACCACAGCAACCAAAACCATCGAATGCTTAAGAGATTGTTTCGCTCGATTTGGATTGCCACCCATGCTGGTAAGTGACAACGGTCCACAGTTTACATCATTTGAATTTGAGATGTTTATGCGTAATAACGGCATTAAACACAAGACCACTGCGCCATTTAAACCATCTAGCAATGGGCAGGCCGAAAGATACGTCTTTACAGTCAAACAATCTCTAAGAGCAATGCAAAATTATAGCGGCACAATACAACAAAAATTAAGTACGTTCCTTATGCAATACAGGAAAGCTCCGAACCTCACGACACTTCATAGTCCAGCCATGCTCATGTTGAAGAGAGAAATTCGGACAAGAATCGATCTGCTGCGTCCTGATCTTAAGAGCAGAGTGGAAGAAAAAGTTCGTAAAGGAACTTATGAATTCTCGGATAGAGGATTCCAAATTGGCGACAATGTCGCTGTACGAAATTACCGACATGGCGACAAGAGATGGAGGTTTGGTAAAGTCGTTAGAAAAGATGGACAGCTACATTACACTGTCGATGTAAATGGTCAATTGTGGCGTAGACATGTAGATCAAATACGGGATGGAGGTGACATAGAGGAAAAAGAAAGCGAGCTCCGACGATCATTTTCAAAACCTGCCATTCCTGTGCAAAATGATGATGTTACGACAACTAGTGCTGAGTTAGCACAATCACCCACTAGTGTGGAGGCGGAGACGACTGATGCAACGCCAGTCTCAGTTACTACATCAGAGCATGCTCCACTCAGTGTCCACGATTCAACTCCAACACCACAACCAGTTCGCCGATCTACTAGAATCCGGAGACCTCCTCAGCGATTGGACTTGTAGTGATAGTTTAGGAAAGGAGGAGATGTGGTGTATTTAACTGTAACCGCAACTTAAGTAAAAATGTAAATAGAATGTTTTATGTAAGCGGCAATTGTGTTCTATGCCGATTGTGTGTATCTGTGATCGTCTGCTGTAAATAATGTGTCCGTATTTGATAAGTTCTTTTAGTAAGATGAAAGTTTTATTCTTCCAAAGTATATATCTCTTGCTAATGATGTTAAATCGATATTTAGTTCACATATTAAAATAATATGTGATAACATGCGCATTCAAATGCTTCAAGATTCATCTGCTGAAACATTCTCTAAGCAACTGTTAGATATCGGCGATGGAAAATTTCCTGTCGATAAAACTGGATGTATAAAATTACCGACCGATTTCTGCACAATCATTCATTCGAAAGATGATCTCATTAACCAAATATTTCCCGATGTACACACAAACTACATCAACCATGAGTGGCTGGCAGAAAGAGCAATTTTAGCAGCAAAAAATGTGGACGTCAATGAATTGAATCTCAAGCTACAACAGTTGTTGCCAGGGGACTTGGTGACATACAAATCTATTGATTTAATTTGCGATGCCACAGAAGTTGTGAATTATCCAGCAGAGTTTTTAAACTCATTAGATTTACCAGGCATGCCACCGCATAATTTACGATTGAAAGTTGGATCTCCGGTTATTTTGCTTCGCAATTTAAACCCACCACAGCTGTGTAATGGCACGCGATTAGTTATTAAAAAATTAATGAATAATATTGTCGAAGCCATCATTTTAAACGGCAAATTCCGAGGTGAAAATATATTGATACCACGGATCCCTATTATACCCACAGACGTGCCAATTCAATTCAAACGTCTTCAATTTCCAATTAGATTGGCATATGCAATGACCATCAATAAATCTCAAGGCCAAACGATGTCTGTTTGTGGCTTAGATTTGAGCACACCATGTTTTTCACATGGGCAATTATACGTAGCATGCTCTCGAGTGGGCAAACCATCCAGTTTGTTTGTATTAGCTAAAGAAGGTATGACAAAAAATATTGTACATTCTACTGCATTAAGATAATGATATTGTTTTTTCTAAAATTATCATAGTTTGTGATGTATATAATTATATATATATATAAATATATAAATTTGAATGAATTAAATGTATAAATATTTGGTGTTTTGTTATTTTTTATATTCCGTCATCCACAGCGCTCCATGTCTCTTCCACTCATTATACCACATCCTCACACACAATAAGTTATAGTTATGTTTTTCTACTAAAATAATCCCTAGAAATAATTTATATGGCAAAACAACGTTTGCCGGGTCTACTAGTATATATATATATATATATATACACACACAATAATATCCTTTAAAGGAATCTCAACTTTATTTTAATTAAAGTCTGAATTTTTTGTCGAAATTGAGTCGGTCCAGATTGGGCCTCACCCGCACTGTTTTCATTGATATTTGTACAGGCCGTGAACTGAGAAAATATGAAGAGGCCGAGCCAGGCTCGGGCTGAACTTTTAATTTTGACACCGAGCCGAGTCGAAATAAGTTTCTTTCGGGAAGGGCTGGGATTTGAAATCGAATAGTGTTTTTCATTTTTGGTAAATAAAATGTAACCTTTTTGATATATAAGAAATTCATGTCAAATGGTTGCAGATATTTCTTCCTTGCGGTCACTTGCGGAAATCTATTCAAAACGCTAACTTTGACAGTATTTTCTTAAATTGCTTGCATCAAAAAATGGATGTCGCCATTTGATTACATGGTTTATGAATAAAAATACCTGATGCTGAAAAAAAAAAAAAAAAAAAGAAATGAATTCAGAAATGTATCAGAAACTAGCTATTACTTACCCATCATACGTAGAATAGGGTAAGTCTTGCAATTGTTTTGAAAATCGAAATTTTTTTTGACGGATTTACACGTTTTAGATAGTGGAGATTCCGAAAAACATATTTTTAGAAACAAATTTTTGCCGTCCGTCTGTCTGTCTGTCTGTTTGTCAGTCTGTCTGTCTGTAAACGCTCTATCTCCCGAACAAATTGAGATAGAGACTTGAAATTTTGTATGTACTTAGTATGTAAGAATGGGACGAACCCTATTTAATATCAGCAACCTCTATTATCCGGAACTATTTTTTTCGGACCCTCGAAAAATTCGTTCTGATGAAAGTTATATAAAAATTTTCGATTTTTTTTGTTCTAAGGAATGGACGTAAAAGGCAATAAAATAACACACATTTTGTATATAGAACGAAGTCGATCGGATTATTAGTTGCCGAGATATTTGTAATCCTGTTTTCCACATTCTTCGATTTTTCATGAGTCTGTATTTCATTCAAATTTCAATTCAGAGGTATATTTAAATTGGAAATGAGACGCTTAATCTGACGCAGTTGATTGTTAGTTAATAGAATTATTATTTTTGGAGTTATAAGGATGTTTCTTTTACGCAGTTCGGTACTACTTGAGTAGTTTGGAGTTTTATATAATTTGTCGAAATTGGTACATCAGCAGTTCTTTAATATAGCATTACTATGTATATTAACAATATTTAAATTTTGTTTATGAATTGCAATGCATTGTATAAATAGTTTCACATGTTTTATTTTCATATACATATCCATGATGGGTAAGTATTACGGTGGCCCCCAACGACTAGTTTTGGATTTGAGAATGAATTTGGATTTGAAAACTTTAATAAAATGATATAGAAATATTTTCTTAAATCTACTTTTATTATACAGCTTCAAAAGTTACGATGCTTTTAATTTTCTTTTATTCTAAACCTAATTAATTTTTTATTTGAATGTTAAAAATTTTAAAATTCTTTAAAGGAAGAGAAGAGGATTTAAGATTCTTTTAAAAAATCTTAATTATACGATAAAAAACTGAACGTTTTAGAAATAGTAGAAATTGTGATGGGGCAGAACTTTCCGGGCTGGTTTTCACTGATTTGTGTGCGGGCCGAGCCGAACTTTTGAGTTTTACAATGAGCTGGTCTGGGCCCGGGCCTGGAAACTCCGGCCCGTGCAGACCTTTAATTGTTTAATACAGCCTTTATTTTTTGAAAGAATAATTCCCCTCGATAAACAATGATGTGAGGGTATTAACTGCCCCATTTCCCACCTTTATACTTTATCATTGAACCCCCAAAACTAATCAGAGATACGCCTTATCAAAAAGGAAAAATTATCTGAAATTCGAAGCAAATCGGATAATTCTGCATAAAAACTCATTTATCTAATTTGAAGGGGTATTCCCCGATTTTCCTTGATGATTAATCGTTAAACTTCCAAAACTATTCTGGGATTTGCCTTATCAGAAAGAACCCTTATCCAAAATTTGAAGCAAATCGGATAACTCTGAATAAAAACACATTTATGTAATTTAAGGAAGAATGTGAATCGTCTGTTCACCTTTATACTTAACCAAAGAACTTCCAAAATTATCAATGTACAGCCTTATTAAAATGAATTCATATCCAAAATCTGAAGCTAATCGATTAATTCTGCTTGAAATGCATTTGCCTAAATTAGGAGGGAACCCCTTTGTTCTTCCCTTTATACTCAACCAATGAACCCTGAAATTAATTACGGAGGTGTCTTATCAGAATGACCCTATATCCAACAATTTATGTCACAGTACGAGATATCCGACTATTTATACAGTTTCCCAGTAAGTGTGCATTAGTTATGTGACAAAAATTGTCGGATATCTCGAAAACGCCTCATTTCCGATGGGTGATTACATTGAGTATTTTAATCCTCACAATTATATCTTTTCAGCGATACCACTGTCGTAAAAATAGAGACTAAAATTTTTTGAGGGTCACCTTTAAGTTGGCACTAGCTACTATAGCTACTATAAATTGTCGGATATTTCGAAAACGACTCATTTCCGAAGGGTAGTTCTATTAAGTTTTTTACTGCTCACGATCAGATGTTTCCAACGATACCTCTTTCGTCAAAATCGGTGACTTACACTTCTTGCAATTCCCTAGTTAGTAGCAGCAGTTTGCTAGTGTACATTTAAAATAAGCTTAATTTCTAATTTCTAGCTTCCCAAAGCCTAAATAATTTTATATACATTCAGAATTGAATCTTGGAAATCTAACTTGTGTAATTTTTATAGTTATAAATGTAATAAATTAACAAATACGAATGAAAATGTATAACAGATAACAGGTAAGTATGTTAATAAAATTTAAAACACAAAATTTGTTATTTATATGCAATTGAAGTTTTAAGAAAGAATACATTTTTAAAGTATATTTCAATGCAAGTCATAAAATAGCATATTTCTTTACATAAGAGCCTTCTTACTTTTGAGATTAATCTTCAACTATTGAGAAAGAAAGTAGTGAATTTAAGAAAACATATGCAAATATTCTTAGATGTCAATAATTACAGTGTAAAAAAAAAAAAAAAAAAAAAAAAAAAAAAAAAGATGATTTAGAGCAAAAAACAAGTACAGCATTACTGAAAGTAACATCACGGTAACTAAATTAGATAATATCTAAATAATTGAAATCTTGAGCAAAATTCTAGTTTTACAGTTAGTAAATTCGTTTTAATTTATTACAATCGTACCAATAGAATGTTTTTTTGCTCCCGGACTGAGCACAGTATGTCGGAAAGTGTTAAAATCATTAATATTTACATCAGAGCTATTTTGAAAATTTTTGAAAACTCATTAAAACCCACTGAGGGGCGGCAAGATATTTATATCCCATCTAATTTTAATCAAAATTTCCACCAGATACATTTAATGAATTTTTAATTTTATATCTTTGATGGAAAAAAAAAAAAAAAGAGTCGTAAAAAGCCTTCCGTAATTTTTAAACATATTTTTTTCTAAAATTCTGTTGCGAGTTCAATATTAGAGTAACACAATTATTTGCCCTCAAACAGTTAAAAATTAGAAACATAATTTGAAAATTTATATTTTCACGATTTATAATTATTGTTTATTAAGTGCAATTATGATGGTTAAATTCGGTAATTTTCGTAATAATTGAAATAGATATTAATAGTTAAGAAATAACAGAAAAATAAGAATTATCCATTTTCCCCAATATTTTGGCAATACATGTGCATAAAAGTTCAGCATTTTTAGGTGCGTTCGTGATTACGTAAATACGTAGCACCTATAGTTGTCGTTCAGTCCATCTGTCTGTCCGTTCGTCTGTCTGTCTGTCCGTCTGTCTATCCGTCCGCATATAACAACGTAAAAACGACCCAACCGAATCGTTTGAAATTTAAAATATATAACTATTACATAACTTTGTCGAGTCATTTCAAATTTTATGAAAATCGGATGAATAGATCAATTACAGGGACAGTCAAAAGGATTCCGTTACATTACGGTCAATGGGGGAAAAAGTTTCAAATGCATTTTAATCGTTTGAAATTTAAAATACATAATTATTACATAATTTTGTCGGGTTGTTTCAAATTTTATCAAAATCGGATGCATAGTTCAATTACAGGGACAATCAAAAGTATTCTGTTACATTACGGTCAATGGATACCTCGCTACCTTGGGGAGGGGAGTCAAAATTTAGCCGAGACCCCTCATGTGATACTGTTGGAAATGGCTGTGACCATTACTTATGTTATGCACCTTCCGCAGCCCTTCAACGCACCATGACCACCACGGGGGACACTTTTATAAATTTAGTCGAGGCCCCCTCAGGTGCCATATCATTGGAAAAGCCTGTTACCATTTTCTCATGTTATTCACCTCCCGTGGTCCCCCCCTCACTTTGCCCCTCCCGGGGAGCATATAAGCAACCTTTGCATGGATACGGACATGGAAAAAATCCTGCTCTGTGATTGGCTAATGTTATGGAGCAATGATTGTTATGGAGGATGATAATGTTATGGAGGAGTCATGAGCACGTTATTCGCCAATAGTGCAGGAGAGATAGCATAACAAATTAACATGGCTTTATGATGTCCAATACCATAGATTTCTAATCACAAAATTTTTACTTATACAAATGTAAAATTTCAAACAAAAAAAACGTCAAATTTTGGACGATTATTCATTTTTATTCATCGTAATATCGCCTACTCGAAATTGAATGATCTCCAGAAATCAAACGTTAGTTAGATGAACATTTAAAATTCACTATCTGTATTTTTATAATGTAGCTTGCAACAATGTGGAAATATTGTTTTACGAAACTAAGTTTATTCAATTTTATACTATCTAAAAAAAAAGACATTTGGGATGTAATTGAATGCTGCAAAGTGCAAAGTTCATTTCAGTTTCCAACTACAAGCTTGCTAGTTCAGTTATTACAATGTCTAATTTTAAACGAAAATAAACATTTTAATCATAAATACATTTATTCAGCTATCTTCAAGAAACATCAAGTTTACTTCTAAGGTAAAGTAATTTTAACTGTTCTTTATATATATATATATATATATATATGACTATAATATTTTGTGTTTCGTGTAACCATTGCTTATGTGTGCAAAAATATGCTTAATGAACATTTTTTAGACAGTTACATCTGTGAGTTGTAAACTTACGATAAAAAATGAAAATGTCTTTTGTTTCTAATTTTCGCATAAAATTGTTTCTGGCATGAAGTAATGCATTACTTAAACATTAGAATAATAAATACATTGTAAAATGCCTATGTAACTATGAAATTTTAAAATTTTAAATAAGAAGATATAAGAAATGTTGTTAAATTATTTCTACGACATAGTTTTAACCTATCACAGCGATCCGAAGAACAACATTTCTACAAGTATCAACAAACAAATGCCTTTTCATTTCCGGTTAAAAGGGAAAAAGACAACGCTCTTTAAATTCCCGTTAAAGAAACAACAAAACAGATCAGCCAATTACAGCACACAATTCTTTGCCATGTCCGTATCAATGTAAAGGTTGCTAGTATGCTCCCGGGGAGCATTCTTATAAATGTAACCGAGACCAGCCATGTGACATATTGTCGGAAAGGCCTGTGACCACTTTTCACGTTATGCATCTACATTGCCCCTCCCCCCATTTGCGCTATGGGGGAGGGCATTTATGTAAATTAAGTTCGATACCTCTCATGTGGCATATGGTTGAAAAAACATTTGACTGCTTATTGATGTTATACTCCTTCGGCGAACCTCACTCCACTTTGCCCTCTCAGGGGCACTTTTCTAAATCTTGCCTATATTCGTCATGTGATATATAGTTGGGACGCAATATGCCCACTTATTCATATTATGCAGCTTCTATGCCCCTTTCCCCACCTTTCACACCCCCAAGGATCCGGTCAGAGGTTCGTTCGGTTCGAGATTTTTTTTTGTTTACTAGATTTTGCTGTGCGTGCACACCGCGTTTGGTACATGATGCCGTATACAACAAGGACCCAGTTCGAAATTTCCTATTACAAGATTGTGCGTATAAGTTAGAGACACCAATGAAAGGAGGGGCTCACTAGCAAGTGAATCCTTCGTCTTTTTATTAACACCGGCTCATTCACTTGCAGACGACTCTTGATAAAATCGAATCCTGTATCGTATAAAAACAATTGCAAACTTGAGTCACCGAGAAAAATTTTACACAATCGAAAGTTATCGAAATGTTCATACAATCGAGAAAAACTTCTCGTTATCGCCCATCACTAGGCGCAATGACTTGGCATCGATTCAATGAACAGTTTAAAAATCGTCTGGGGTACGTTTTTCCACTCATCTTGAAATTTATGGGAAAATTCCGGCCATGGTAAATTGGACTTTTATTAATTTCAAACATGTTTCTAAAGTTCATTTCAAAGATTTTCTGTAGTATTCAGATTGGGTGCTTGGGCTGGCCATTTCAAAAGCAAAATATTTTTGTGCGAAAGCCATTGCTTGACAAGCTTTCATGTATGTTTTGGTTTAATATTATACTGAAATTAATAGTTGTGACCAAAATTTTGCCTCCAATAAGGCAGCAAATTATCTTTCAAAATATCCTTATATATTGCATCATTCATCTTGTTGTGGATTTTGACAGATGGACTGGCGTCTTTTCCATAAAATGTTCCTCATAATGTAACGTACCTTTCACCATGCTTAGTTGTAAGAATAACACATCTGGAATCATGTCTTTTGTTATTAAGTCATCGAGCATACTGCCTGCCATCACTCTCACTGAATCATGCCAAGGCCCGTTGAAGACTGATCAAGCAGTAGCTTAATATAGTAACTTTCATGTTCAGCAATTTTTTAATTTTTAAGAATTTTAATGAGATTTTTAAAATTTGCCTGTATTCTGTGGCAATTTTTTAACATTTAGATTCATGAAAGAATTTCAGTTACAACACTTTTTTATACCCATTATAATGCTTTTTTTACCTCCATTTTAATAAATTTATCTTCTTGTATTTTTAAGCTTTTAGTGATTTTCAGAGTTTTTTTTTTTTTTTTTTTTTTTTTTCGGCGATTTTTTCAGACACAGAAAAGAGGACTTGGGGGACCAAAATACAAAAAAGGGGACTAAAGGGGACCTTTTTCTAATAAGGGGACTTTTGGGGGGAAAAGGGGATCATTTGGGAGCCCTGTTCTTATAATTTATGAAATTTAAGCTGTAAGGATTATGTGCTTGGAGAGAAGGAAATAAAATTGTCAGTAAAAAAATTGTCAGGGGAATTGTTGAAGATGTAATAATCTATATCTGTATTATAAAGAGGTAAAGTTTGTTCATTTGTAGGGACTAATCTCTGAAAATACCGAACAGATTTCAAAAGTAATGGTACCAAAATGATGATATTCGCTCCGAATTAAACGTAGGTTCCCCGAATTAAACTTATGTCGATGCCACTAATTCAAAGGGGCTGCAGAAGCAAAAAAAATTCTAAAAATACGATTTTTCTGATTTTGTCATGTTAATTACTTATAAGATATAAATTATCGTTAAGAACATTTGCTAAAAAATACGAAATTTAAAAGTGGTGAAAATGCACGGAAAACGTTCTAAAAAGCAAATTTTAAACAATCTTGGGAAATAACGAATCGATTTAAAAAAAAATAATGATGTCAAAATGATGGAGACAGTCATTGCTCCACCATAGGCTATAACTTATCTTGATGTCACTACCCCATTCCCCATAGGGAATGCAGGAGCAAAAAACTTTCTAAAAATGCGACTTTTGTGTTATTAAAGGACTTAGAAACAAAAAATTTGGCATGTTAAATTATTTATGATCTTTTAGAGAGAAAGAGAGAAGAAACCTCCAAGAAACGTCGAATTCATGCTGAAGATTCTGACCAATGAGATTGCAAGATGCAGTTTGCATGGCAAAATCTAGTTGGGAAAAAAGAAATGCGTCATCATGAATATGACGCATTTCTTTTTTCTAAATCTTTGAAGCCTCGAACTCAAATTAAAAATTTATTTTAAGTGTTTTTCTATGAGATTAGAATAAAAATTACAACAAAATTTGCTTTTGTCTGTAAATAGAAGTTGCAAAATAGTTTTTCAAAAGAAAAAAAAAAAAAAAAAAAAAAAAAAAAAAAACGAAACAGAAAATAAAAAAAGCAGACACTTCTGAAATCTGCTGCGTCACGTGGAAACGATTATTATAAAATTGTTTGTCTTCCCGGCGGAAAAACCGGTACCACTTCTTTGAACGCTAATCTTGTGTGCTCTTTGGTGTATTGTCTTCTCTCTCTGCTTGGAATTTTGCAGTAAGTAAACCATAGTTTTGAGCAAAATTATTTATTGCAGACCTTTTAGTTTTGGTTAAACATAACTAAATAGAAACCTTTAGTTCATACTTTTTATAAGCTTTCCCATTTTAATTGTTTAGCGGTGTCTTGTTATAGCTTGCGCGCCATCCTTCTTTTTTTTTTTTTTTTTTTTTTTTTTTTTTTTTTTTTTCCCTTTCGTTTTGACGTTTTGTTTGTTACATGAAATATGTAATTTTGCTTCCTTCCTCCACAGATACCACCCAATTTTTCTTTTACGTTTAATTTGGTTCTTGTACATTGTTTGTCTTGAGGATTGTCGATTTTACTCGCTGCATTAACAATTAACATACACTACGCTCAACAATGTGATTTAAAACATTATTTATTAATCCATTTTATGCCGGTAATTTAATGACCGACAGATTCTATTCAGTAAATGAGGGGGAAGGGAGAGAATCCTCTTAAACCTTCAAGGTCAACTAGCTGTTTAAAAGTAAATGTCACTATGAATCGAAAGTAAATTTCCGCGAAATTAACACTTTCGTTTTTAGTTTATTCATGTAATGCAACCGATGTCATCCGTTGGTTTTATATTTCCCACTCGTATTCGCCGAATGGCAATTTCTTATCCCCTTTAAGAGAAGTAAGTCTTTATAAGAACAATTTTGAAATTACTGAAGCTTTGCACTTGCTGCATTCATAAGGTAAGTAACTCTTGTGAAAAAAAATTTCCCTTTTTTAAGCGTTCACGTATTGAATATACTTGTATATAAAACTAATATATTTCTGTTATCTCTACATTTTTAATCAACTGGTTCATTTTTCATATGCCTGAATACTCATTCTACTGTAGAAACATTTTACGTTAGATTCTCCAGTTTAGGGCACACTGGCTTGGTTTGTTTACTAGTATTTAGGTTATAAATTGTTTTCTAATTATATGCATTGTTACTCCTTAATCATTCGTATCATTTTCACTTCCATTTATTTTTTGATAAAATGAAACTTGCCAAAAAAAAAGTGAAACTATAGTGTGTATACTCTCACACATTAAGATTTTTGCTTATCTATTAAGTTCAGAATCTTTCACCATTAGGCACTTGTTGGACTTTATTTGTTTTGAATAGAGATGAGAATGCTTGGAAAAACCGACTTTTTTTTCCCGAAGGCTTATTTTTCAATTTTTCCGAACTGGAAAAATTGAAATTTCATTTATGAAGTAATATAGTGAAAATTTTGTAATAGCTACATTCTCATACTTTTTATTTTATTTTTGTGTTGAGTGTCTCGCATGAAAATGTTAATGTGGGTAATCTGATCTCTGAGCAGACATCTGTTTGAGAAGACTTGAAAGGATCCTTCACATTTTTTTCTTGTTTGAAACACAAGACCCTTTGCAAAATTTCTCTTGAAAACAGACATTTCAGAAAAAGTTTAATCAACAAATTGAATCTTTTGCAAGTGCAGTGATTAAAGAAAAAAAAATCTCATGCCATACAGCAGCTGAATCTTATTAAGTTGCATATATGTATGTAAATAACTTTATTAATGTCTAAATAGGAACCTAAATATAGTAATTTCTTATTAAAAAATTCTGAATATATTTTGTACAAGTATATACAAAAAGTTCACAATTTCACAAAAACTTGATTACATGAAAAAAATCTAGATATGTAATTAAATGCAACTTCTCTTTTTAAAAATTAATTCATTTGTAAAATTATTGCAATAATATGCCAATTAATAGAAACGATAAAATTAAAAATTCAACGTAAAATTTTGAAATATGCATTTATTACTTTAATCTAGCTTTTCAGGAAGTAAGTATTGAATTTGTGAAAAATTTGACTTCCAGATTTTGGTGTATTTAAACGTTTTTAGAAGGTCCTGAACACGTTTTGATGTTTTTTGGAAAATATCGGTCACTTTGTGAGTCTGTATGTGACAAATTTTATGGGCACTCTATCTCAAGAACTGATGCACATAATTTCACAAAACTTTAGATTCAGTTACACCTTGATATAAACTCAAGATGTTTAGTTATTAGTGTATATCGCCAAACCGATGGCGCTGCTATGCTGCATTATTCATAATTTCCACAATAGTTTTATCTCAAACTAATGTATGTATTTTTATAAAATTTCAGATTAAGTTAATTTTTGACGTAACTTCGTGCTCATTACTGTTTGGTATAAATTGCTCAACAGATGAAGCTGCTATGCTGCATTATTCATGATTATCGCAATAGCTTTACCTCAAGGACGTTTTTTAATTCAAACTACAGCTTCGGGCAGTTTCTGATATGTATTGTTTAGTTTTTGGTGTAAATTGCCCTATAGGTGGCACTAATATGCTGCATTTTTCAAGATTTTGTTATAGCTGATTAATTTAATGTTTTTTCAATGTGTTTAATCTAAAATTGACCTCCATTTTACGTCCATAATGTACAGTAATGTTGCAAAAACATGGGCAGTTTGCATTAGAAAAGTACAACTGCGATGAAAAAAAACTCCATATTTTATTAAAAGTAACTATGTTCAAAATTATACTTCCCTTCTTGATTAAACTTCGAATTTTTGTAGTTTTCTGAAGCACAGTAGAAGTTGTCACAGAAGAATCTCTGTATGTAACTGCTTTTGTTACTTCCTCAAATAGTGAGCATTTTCTATTTGTAGTGTTCTGTTTTCATAACTTTTGAGTTCCACTCTTAGAAATATAAAATTACCATGTGGAAACATTATTGATTTCTTACTCAAGAATAGAATAAGATTTCAGGGTGAAAAGAAAAAAAAATTCTTGTTTCAGTGAGTAAAAATCCAACAGTCAATAAATCCTACGCTATTTTTCAGTTGCAGACCTGAGTAAGCCAAAATAAAACTTAGTTTTATTTGAATTTAGATTATAAAACTAAATCAACTTTTTGAGTCGAGATTGGAAAGCCAGGGGTCTATCCAGACTATTCTCACAGGGTCCTGTTTTTGTGAAATTGTGAATTTTTTTCTTATTTGTGAAAATTCTAGTCAAAATTTAGTGAATTTTAAATTATCAATGTCTCCAGGTTCTACTTTTCATATATAAAAAGCTCTTTGGTGAGTTCAACTGCCTATTTACTAGCCAGATTTTATTATTAAATGATTAAATTTGTAAAAAGTTCAATTTAAAGGTGAAAACATTCTGTGAAAGGTCTATTTAACAGACAAATAATTTTGTGAAGGGTCCTGTTTTGGAATAAAAAGTTTTGTGAAGTGTCCTGTTTGGGGATAAAAAAATTTTGTGAAGGGTCTTGTTTTAAGATAAATTGTTTTGTGAAGGGTCCTTTAAAGGACCTAAAATTTTCCTAAACATATCCCTGAAAGCTATACCAAAACTAAACATATCTTATAAATAAAGGAAATGAAATTATAATTCTAAGGAAAAAAAAATTAATGTAAAAATACTTTTTAAACTAGGGATGCACAACCTGTGGCCCGCGGGCCAAAAGTGGCCCGCGATGGGTTAACGTGTGGCCCGTGAACTTCGTCAATTTACAACTAGAAAAAATTACAATTTTTGTGCAAAAGTCGTTAAAAAAATATCGTAAATTTCGTTAATTTACCGTGGAAAAATAAAAAATTTCGTCAGTCACTTAAGAATTATAAATTTCGTAGATTGGACACGGAAAAATTGTGAATTTCATTGATCAAATGTAGAAAAATCGCAGATTTCGTTTATTAGCCCATGAGGCTCGGGAAAAAAATAGCAAATTTAGCCGATCTGACAGGGAAAAATTGCAAATTTTGTCGATTAGGAACAGAAAAATTGCAAATTTTGTCGATTAGGAACGGAAAAATTGCAAATTTTGTCAGTCGGACGCGAAAAATTGCACATTTCGTTGATGGAGTAAGTAAAAATCATTTGTGGATGATACACGAAAAGTTGCAAACTCATCGGCTATGGGAAAATCGTATGTTTTCTCGGTTTATGACGTAAAAGAAACGCAAATTTCGTACATCGGGCACGAAAAAATCGTAAAGTTCATTGATAGGGCACGGGGAAAACCCGAATTTTGCAATGATGCGCGGAAAAATTGAAAATTTCGTTGATCGGCTGCGAAGAAATCGAGAGTTTTGTAAATTTATCAAGAGGAAAAAAATCGCAAATTTCATCTTGCCATGTAAAAAAATGCAGATTTCATCAAATTTATTTAAAAATCGCAAATTTTGTTTATTGAGCACGGGAAAAATGCAGATTTTGTCAGCTGGACGCAAAAATTTCAAATTTTGTTGATCGGACATGGGGATATCGTGAAATTTGTCGATTATACGCGGTAAAATTGCGAATTTCATCGATCTGGCTCAAATAAAATTACGAATTTCATCCATCCGATGAGCAAAAAAATGAAGAATATTGTAGATCAAGTGAAATAAAATTGCGAATTTCGTCGATCAGCTTTGCAAAAATACCAAATTTCGTCGATCAGGGGCAGAAAATCGCGAATTTTATCGATCGGCTTTGCAAAAATCGCAAAATTCGTCTTCAAGTTCGTAAAAACTGCGAATTCCGTCAATCGGCTTCATAAAAATCGCGAATTTCATTGATAAAGTTTGTAAAAATCGCAAAAATCGTCGATCTGACATGGAATAATACTGAATTTTATCAATCATGCGAAGAAAAATTGCAAATTTCGTCGATCAGCTTCGTAAAATTCGCGAATTTTGTTGATCAGGCTAAGAAAAAATCGCGAATTTTGTCGACACGGCTCGAAAAATTCGCGAATTTCGTCAATCAGCTTGCCAAAAATTGCAAATTTTGTCGATCATGAGAAGAAAAATTGCAAATTTTGTCGATCGACTTCGTAAAAATCACGAATTTCATGCTTCGGTTTCGTAAAAATCAATTTTCGTCGATCAGCCGCGGAAAAATCGCAAATATTATCAATCATGTGAGAAAAAAGCGCAAATTTTGTTAATCGCTAAATAAAAATCGCGAATTTCGTCGATCGGCTTAGTAAAAATCGCTAATTTTGTTGGATGAAGCACGAAAAAATTACGAATTTTATTAATCAGGCGCGGAAAAATTGTGAATTTTCTCGATCGGCTTTGTAAAAATCATGAATTTCGCCTGTCGGCTCTGTAAAAATCATGAATTTCGCCTGTCGGCTCTGTAAAAATCATGAATTTCGCCTGTCGGCTCTGTAAAAATCATGAATTTCGCCTGTCGGCTCTGTAAAAATCATGAATTTCGCCTGTCGGCTCTGTAAAAATCATGAATTTCGCCTGTCGGCTCTGTAAAAATCATGAATTTCGCCTGTCGGCTCTGTAAAAATCATGAATTTCGCCTGTCGGCTCTGTAAAAATCATGAATTTCGCCTGTCGGCTCTGTAAAAATCATGAATTTCGCCTGTCGGCTCTGTAAAAATCATGAATTTCGCCTGTCGGCTCTGTAAAAATCATGAATTTCGCCTGTCGGCTCTGTAAAAATCATGAATTTCGCCTGTCGGCTCTGTAAAAATCATGAATTTCGCCTGTCGGCTCTGTAAAAATCATGATTTCCTCGATCAACCGCAAAAAAATCGCGAATTTTATCGATCTTGTGAAGAAAAATTGCGAATTTTAGCAATTGGTTTCGTAAAAATCCATAATTTAGTCGATAAGCAGCAGAAAAATTGCGAAATTTGTCGATTATGGGGGAAAAAATAGCGAATTTCGCCGTTCAGCTTTGTAAAAATCTTAACTTTCGTTGATCGGCTTTGTAAAATTTGTGAATTTTTGTCAATTGGTTTCATAAAAATCTCGAATTTTCTCGATCGGTTTCATAAGAATCGCAAATTTTGTTGATCACGCACGGAAGGATAGAATTTTCTCGTTCATTTTCGTAAAAATTGCTAATTTTGTCAATCACTTTTGTAAAAAGCCAAAATTTGGTTGATCAGACATAAAAAAAAAAAAAAACTGTAAATTTTGTTGATCGGGAGTTGAAAAATTGGGAACTTGAGTGATGAGGAGCAGAAAAATCTTGTTAATAGACTTCTTCCCTTTCCTTCGTTCACAAAGTTCATATCTTTTTCCAGCACCAGCCACTTATCTTTGTCTTTTTAACACTTTTAATGAAACAAAATTTACTTTCCTGAATAAAGCCAAGGAATATTATTACATCTTGAGAATAAACCTTGCTATATCTGTTATATATACAAACGCAAAAGCTGCTGATATATCCTTACCAAGTGGATTGAATATTTTACTAGTTGCCCTTCTCTTGAAAAGGTTGTGCACCCCTATTTTAAACAATGGAATTTTTGAATACTGATATTCATAATGATGACAAAACTGCAAGAATTTCTTTAAACTAGTATCATTTACTTAAAAACTGTACTTATGTAAATGGATGCATAATTTATTTCATTCCAAACTGCAGACATATTGGCTTTTTTACATTAGGTCAATTGGTAGTAAAACATGCAACTGAAAAATCATTTCAACAGAGATATAACAAACAATAGTTTAATTCTTGGGTTGTAGCAAAAAAAAAAAAAAAAACTTTTAAAAGCTGGCTTTGCTACTTTTTATTTTGTAATATAAAGTGAAAATTTTCATTTAATACATAGAAATGGGAAAAAATGTTTTTATATAATATTCTCTAAGAAAATAGAATTTATTTGGGAGACAGTCATGAAAAATAAATTTTTCTGTTTTTTCCGATAAAAACCAGTTTTTTCCGCCACTTATATTTTTCCGGAAAATTTACATCTCTAGTTCTGAAACAAATTACTATTAAGTTTTATGAGATAAGCATTCTCTTTATAATTTCACATTTAAATTATTTTAAGTTTAAAGGAGGGTGGCCAAGACTGGTGCTTTTAAATTTGCTGTATGTACCAGTTATGTCCATGGAGTGGCCAAAAAAGGTTGCAACACTGTTCCTTTTTTGGGCACAAGATTAATTTATAGTGGAAATTCTAGCAATATACATTGAAAGACTTTGACTCATAAGTTTAAAAGTTCAATTTAATTGCAGCATCATTAAATTATTTCTTGTATTTTTCCGAAAAAAATGAAGTTACATAATTTTTGAGATTTCTGGCACATGGATTTTGAAATGCCAAACATTGTGAAAATCTGTACTACAAACAGGATTTATTTTACCAAATTTAACCCTCCAAGTGTCTTGCAAAAAAGTAAAATTGTAATGTTTTCTCAACATTTTGTTTTAAATGTTAAGAAAATGATTCAACATTATAAAAAAAAAGGAATGAATGTGTAATCCTTCAGGGTATTAATCATTCTTCGATGTATTGAAAATTCATTAAATCTATAGAATTATAAAATTTTAAATTGCTTATATTGCAGTGAAAACTGGAGCTCGGTATATGGAATATTATATTCCATATGCTTAGAGGGTTAAAGAAGACAATTATGAGTTTTAAAAAATGGGTTAGATTGTAATGGCCCGCAGTTTGTTTTTTTTTTTGTTTTGTTTTTTTTGGGGGGGGGGGGGGGAGAATGAGTTAGATGAGTTAATTTTTTGGTTTTAATTCACAATAACTTTTATATATCTTTTAAAAACTGTTATCGGTTTTTGAATATCCAAAGTCTGTCTTTAAAAGGTATTTAATTAAAAATTTAAACAAAAAATATACTCGTTTGCACACAGACTTGTTACTCTTAAGTTTGCTTCAAGTGTGCATCGTGCATCGCTAGTTCTTTATACACAAATACTCGGCTGAAATGCTATTTTTTCATTTCTATATAAAGTGAAATAAAACTATACAGTAAGTAATGTTTCACAACTTTTTATTGCATTACCTTTTTTATTACGCACTCTCAATTTAAAGTGCAACTGCATAATTAGTATTTTTTAAACTATTCACCTAAAATTAAAATATCAATCCTATGATAATTGCGATAGTGATATCAGAAATATTTAAGGTACTTGCGTATTAACACCACCGTAGCAGAAATTGTGGTATGCGACAATAAAGGGCAATCTTGTTGTTCGCACATCAGGGTTCGTTGCTTTAAATCGGCTTGATTTAAATCACGATTTAAATCAACTGGTTTTTTTTTAAAAATCATTGATTTAAATCAGTTTTTCTTTTAAGTTATTTTTTTATAAATTTCAGATGAAACAAACATAATAATGTGTTTTAATATAATTTAGTTTTATATACATCATATAATCAAACAACTTTCAGAAAGATAAAGTTAAGCTTAGTAAAAAAGTAAAATATAAAGTTTAGAGGAAAAAAAATGCTTTCAAATTTCATTTGAATCAAATTGTAAAGTAATCTTGCAACGGTAAAGAAATCTAAGCAGAAATCTATTAAATATTTCAATATTTACTCATTAGTATTTAGAAAAACTTTTGCAAGTTGATGTAAAATAAAATTGTATGACTTTATGTGCTGTATTTTGGTGAAGCCTGCTATATAAAAATTTGAGCAAAATCTGAATCAGCAATTGATTTATTTATTTAATTTAATATAATTGATCTCAGCCCTTTAGTATGGTGGAAGATATTTTTGTTACAGTTATCAAAAAAGCTCATACTAAAAATAGAATTAATGATCAACTAGCTTTTTACTGCAATAGATTTATCTGCTTCAATCGAACAAATTTTTTTTTTTGCCTTCGGTTTGATACTTTCAGAAATTAGAAATCAACAGATAAAACTGTTAAACCGCTGCCATCGAAATGCTCAAGGCCAGAGGACACAAATTGTGAGGTATTCACTAATTGATTTACTTCTCACTTATGTTGGAATTCACACTAGAAAATTTTAAATAACAATTTACTTTTATTTTATTTGTAGAATATCAATCATCGTATAAAACACTGAACATACTGATTAACTTATGATTAATTACTTCTTAAACATACAGATGAGAATTTGGAATCCCCCAGTAAAAAAATATCCAGATGCGACAACACTGTAGCATTCCTTCTCTGGCTGAATTTTTATTTAGGGATTCAAAGTTCTTAGTGAGTTTAAATAGTTATTGTTTTATAAGATGATAAATATTCCACAAGTAAAATAAAATTGCTATTCAAAGTTTTCCTGTATAAATTCCAACACTACTGAGAAGTCAGTCGATTAGTGGTGACATCTCAATTTGTGTCCTCTGGCCTTAAGTATTTTGATGGCAGCAATTGAACTCATTTTTCTCAGTCAACACTTAAAAAAAAAAAAAAAGTTAAACTTAGTTAACTTCCAATTTTGTTTAAATTTTTTATGTGTTGCAGATGTTTATTTTAATTAAAATATTGAAAGTTGAATTAATTTTTGACATCTGATTTGTAGTTTTTCATGCATTTTGTGTAATCAAGATTTTTTCATAGCCTAAAATTTTACCTTGAAATAGTATGAATCTTTTATGTAAATTGTGTAATATTAGTAATAGATAATACTTATAATATGCATGTCTATGTATGTAAACTTTATATTATTTAAATTAATCAAAAAATCATAATATTAATGTGTAGCAATTTTTAAAAAAATCAAATCTGATTTAAATCAAAAAAATCAGATTTAAATCAAAAAAAATCAGATTGTTTTGATTTTATTAAAAAAATCAAAAATCACTAACCCTGTCGCACATGCACAAAAAAGGCTTCAAAAATGAGCAAAAAAAGCACTAAAGCTCTAAAAAATGTCAAATGAGCAAAAAAAAGAAAGCATGAACAAGATTGTTCTTTATTGGCACATTACCGCAACTTATGCTGTGGTGCCGTTAATACACAAGTACCATTATTGGTATCATAATTGTTAAAATTTATTTGAAAATAACTATTTTGTTTAAATAGTATGTTCATTACATTCTGGTTCTAAATATTCATTTTTTTTTTTTTTTTTTTTTTTTTGGGGGGGGGGGGGGTGACCATTATTGAACTTTTTGATATTTCTGTTATTTAAAGTTTGATTCATATTGGACAATGAGGTATATGATTAAATATTGATACATTTATCATTTAATACAATATTTAAAAAATTAACTGCAGTATAATTTATAACTGAAAAGTCCATTGGCACATCTACCTTATTTAACTGATATTTGAAAATTTTGTCAAATTGGCATGCAATAAAAATCATTGTCAATATGGTGCATATGACATTGCTGAAAAAATTTCTTTTTTGTAACATGGTGAACCCCCTATATTCGATGCGACAATCCTGTAAACCTTCAAAACTCTCGTAAGATTAAATGCCAATAATTAATCATAAGTGTGACATTAACTTGATACGATTTTTGCTAGACCAAATAATTTTTATAAATTTTAGTTTAATATTTAAAATAAAAAATATATAAATTTGTATAACTTGGTAAATTAAGTTTCTTTAAAATTGTTCTGTTACATGAGATTTGATGTTGGAGATCTTTTTAGATATGGTTCCTGAAATTGCCAAGCCTGCTCCTGATTTTGAAGGCATTGCTGTTGTTAATGGTGCTTTCAAGAATATTAAACTTAGTGATTACAAGGGAAAATATGTGGTTCTTTTCTTCTATCCCTTGGACTTGTAAGTAGTTTTTCTTTAGTTTAGTTTTATGTACAAGCAAAAACTCAACACCTAATTTTATATTGTTCTTTTACAGTACCTTTGTTTGTCCAACTGAAATAATTGCCTTCTCTGAAAGGGTAGAGGAATTCAGGAAGATAAACTGTGAAGTAATAGGAGCTTCTACTGATAGTCACTTCTCTCACTTAGCATGGTATGATAACTGCAATTTATAAAATTCTTGTTAAAATGTCATTTTGTGCCTTTTTGGTTCCTTATTTATATTGTCTTTTCGGAGCTGATTTTTTTTTTTTAAACATGTTAAAACATTTGGAAACAATCTTAAAATCCAATCGGTTAGCTCATGCTTTGAAAATTTAATATTAAAATTTTCAATTTATTTCAAAACTACTGTAAAAAATTATGTAATAGATTAGCATAGTTTTAATTGTGATGTGTTGAATATTGTTTTACTGAATTTGGGGTTTTTTTTTAAATTTATTGCCTGGTAGGAAGCACAAGCAAATAATTTATATGCTTAATTTTTTTTATAAATAAAACAGAAAATGAAATGCCTTAATTTCTTGACAAACTATAGATTAATGTTATAATATTAATTGGCAAGTCCTTTTTTTTTTTTTTTTTTTTTTTTTTCCTGAATGTTAACCCTTTAAATTTTTTCTAATTTTACAATGTTTTATATTTCAGAATTGATGGCCATCTTGAAATTATCACTACCTTGTAATGTATTTAAAAATGTTTCCTAAATAAAAAGCAAAAAAATTTTTAGAGTTGCTAACATTTAGATTATATTGTACTACAAAACCTCTCTGTACGACCTCCTTAAACAATTTTTACATGAACAATATTCTCATAAGCTTAATGTTAATTTATCTCTATTTAGAGACACTATATTAGAGACAGACTATTAAGTATTTAAACCCTTTTGGCTCTTTAGACAATGAAATTAACACTGAATTAATAATGGTTAAAATGAACAGTCCTGCCTTAAGGCTCCTGTCCTCGCTCGAGGAAACGTTCACGAGCTAATGCTATTCCTATGGGGAAGCATTTTTCTAAACTCTTTTGCATTTTGTCATTTTTGAATAATTTTTTTGCATTGGATAGCTGAGGTGCATGCCGTAAACGCACCTTTTTTACTTTTTAGATTTTGGTTGCAGATGTTTTTTAAGTTTCTCTTTCAAAACCGGTTTTGAAACAATTTTTTTAAAAATGTATCTGCAACCAAAATCAAAAAAGTAAAGGTGCGCTTACGGCATGCACCTCAGCTATCCAATGCAAAAAAATTATTCAAAAAATGACAAAATGCGAAAGAGTTTAGAAAAATGTTTTTCCATAGGAATAGCACGAGCGAGCGAGGACAGGGGCCTTAAAAAATAAAATAATGAAATTGTTTCTATCCAAAAAGACCTTTAGAAAAAGTTAAAAAGATAGTCATAAAATCAAAGTAAACATAAATGTGTTCATTTTTTAAATAATGCAGTAATAACTTGTATAAATAACTTTTGGCTGTTAAAGTTTTTATATTCTTAATGTGAAAATTTACTAATCAACATTTATTGTTGCCTGTTTTCAACAATGAAAATCGTATCTAAACATGACTTCCATTAAAAGACAATCTCCAAGAGCCATTAATTTGAATGGAATTTAAATCAAAAAAATATATATAAACTGATATTTTGAAGTTTTTAATTTAAGGATATTTTCTATAGCTTTTATAAATGTCTTTTTAAAGGTTTAGTTATAATGTGTTAGCTTTCAGATTTTTATCTAAATTTCTAGAATTATTAAAGAGTAATTGTTACACACATATCTTGCTGGGTCTTTAATCTGCAACATAGTTTTTTAAAACTAAAGCTCTTTTCTTTACATTTTCAAATCTGCATCTTAATAGGTGAATATTTTTTGCACTTAAAACAAATGGCTGCATCTAAGCTAGATTTTTCAAATGTTACTTTCATCTGTTCGAAAAATGTCTAAGAAATTTTCATAAGTATCTAACTTGAATCTCTTTGACTAAATTTTTTTTGATTTGTAGAATTAAGTTTGATATCGGATTAATTACTAAGAGTTCTACTAAGATTACTAAGAAACATTTCATGCAAATAAAACTTTAGAAATTGATGCAATGTTTTTATGTAAAAACTTGATAGCTAACAAATTTTTAATATATTCTTTCAGGATAAACACTCCTCGTAAAGAAGGGGGTCTTGGAAAAATGAACATTCCACTTCTAGCTGATAAGAATTGTAAAATTTCTAAAGATTATGGTGTTTATAAAGAAGATGCAGGATTGACTTTCAGGTAACATAAAAATTTTGACAGTGCTGCATATAATTTGTCTTGTCAGTAAACTTATTATAAAGATTTAATTTGCTGTTATAAAGATTCAATTTGCTCTGTTTAAGATAAGAATTAGGAGACCAAGGACATTTAATCTTATCTGGATTTTGTAAATTCTTTAATAATAATGCATATAGACATTTTAGCCATTTTTATAACAATTTTAGATATTCTAGAAAACTTGGGTTTAAGTATAGTTTTATTTTGTATTGCAATTTTATTGAATATCTGTTTGTACAGTAAAAAAATACTTTATGGTACTCTTTGCCAATTTTTCTCTTTTGGACAAAACAAATTTTGTAAATCTTTAGAAAACAATAATTAAAATACATTGCATACTTAACAGAAGAAAATAAATTTTCATAATGACATTCTAAATAATATATGCAAATCACAATTATTAAATATATTATAAACTTTAAAGTATGCGATGGTTTGACAGTGGTTTACTTTGGTTTGGTGCAGTATAGGTCAAGATTTTATGAAGTTTTCTGCCTTGTTGATGTGGTAGAAAAAATTTAAAGTTGAAGGACCCGCATCCATCAAAGATGAATTGAGGTCAAAATAAGCTAAACAAACTCATTACAGATGTGAATGTTATAACTGGTACATCTGCATAAACATCTGAAAGCCTAGGTTCATTGGAATTTTTTATGTCCATGATTATATCTGCGATAGAATAAACACTTCACTAGTCCCAACTGGGAAGAGAAATAGATTTAGTACATAAATGTTAATATTATAAGACTTTTTAGAATGGAGTGAAACTCCAGTTATACATTTAAACTGATAAAATAAACTGGCAATTTCTGATCATTTGCAATTTAAAATTAGCTTGGTTGTACATTTTCAGTATAAAAATTTAATTTTTAAATTTTTGGACAAAATTTTATCTTGCTTGTACATGTTAGATTTTAAAATTATTGCTGACAACTGCTTTACGATTTCTACAACCTATAATTAGCCACATGGGGAAGAAGGGACAGTGTGTATGGAAGTAAAGAGGAGGGGCATAGACTTTAGCCATAGCAGCAGGAACTTCTATTTTTTCATTCTCGTTTCTTCCTTACCACCAGTCATGTGATCATCCAATTTCAGCTAGAACTGCTATAATAGAGGCTGACTAATCTCTATCAATATAAACTGGAAACCATAAAACCAAGCTCTATTTGATACATTAATGCAGAGTCTTGTCCATATTTGGTTATTTTTGTAAATATGGAATTGTACCTGTATTCTGTATTGTAGATCACTTTCATTTCAGCATGCAACTTAGAAATAAGCAGGGTTGGAAAAAAACCAGTTTTTTTTTTTTTTTTCTTCAAAAACTTTTTTGTTTTTGTTTAAACCAGGTTTTTTAACATCTTTTCTTATGACACATATATGCATATTTACTGATAAAAACCAGGGTTGCAAGAAAGCCGGCTAAAATTAAAAAGCCCGGCCAGTTGGCTTTTATTGGTTTTAGCCGTTTTTTTTTTTTTTTTTTTTTTTTTTTTTTTTTTTTTTTGGCCATAATTGGCTTTTATTCAGTGAAGCATTTTAATTTTAAGCTACACATTCTTAAGTGTCTTTTAACTAATTTTAATGATGTTTACTTTGAGTTAAATAACTATTTATTAAAATAAAAATTGGGATTTTAATTATGATTTATTAAGAGAAATTGGGTTATAACCCATTTTTTCAATAATGAAGACATTAATGCTAGAATAACACATTGATGGGGTGCTAGTGGTTTATAGCCAAAATTGCGAATATGTCAACTAAATTATAAAATGGCCATGCCAAGTGCTGTTTCTGATTTACATTGACCTTTAATCCTACCCTTGTTTTAATTTTTTAGTTTTATAAAATTAAAGAGGACTATGGTTACTTAGTTACATGTTTTATTACTTAACTAATTTCGAGTTATATTAAAATGTCGTGTTTTTATTCCCTATAAACCTTTTAAAATCATGCATATAAAAAAAATTTCTCGCTATTGAAAATAGCATTTTGAATTATGCCTATTTTATAATATATATTTCCCAATTTATTTTCAGTATTCTCAATTAACATATGCATGAATATATTCATTCATGCAAGTGGGCATATATGCCCTTTTTAAATAACGAAGAGCTATTCAAAATTTTAATTCAAAAAATTTTTATTAGAACATATTGTTGTTTAATATTATATAATTATGTATCAACATGTTCGCTGCTGCTTACGTGAAGATAGTTAATTCCGCGCTGTTTAAATGGGTTTTTCCCAGAAGCCGATTTACTTTTCCTAATAAAGAATCGGTGAGATTTTCCTGTGCCAGCGCGGGACTGGCTCTTGAGACATCACATGCTGGTGTGTGAGAGGCTCCTTAACGTTGGCACATGATCAGCAGCGAATGTGTTAAATTCTCTTCAAATACTGAATCCTTCCTAATTTATTTTTCAACATTGTTCATTTTATGACTTCACATATTGACCTGCGAGAATGTTTCCAGGAATGCTTTGATGTATTATATTTTGTTATAATTCAATTAAATATAATTCTTAAGAATGTATAATATAAGTAGAACTTAATAGAAGTTGTTGTTTAAAACACATTTTTGTGTATATTTTCTTTTTTCAAAGATTTATATTTTTGAGACATAATGCCTTCACAATTGACTTCTATTGGTTAGACTTATTTATCTGAAAAATTAAATAGAAATTTACAACTTTTTTAGTAGTAAATAATTAAATGTATTAGATCCCAATTTAATATGGATTCGATACAAATTAACTCTTTAAAAATAAAAGCCGGCTTTTTATAAGTGGATAAAACCGAAAAAAAGCCGGCCGGCTTTTTTTGGCCTGGCTAAAAGCCGGCAACCCTAATAAAAACAGACATTATTGGTTTATATTGGTATAATTTCATTTAAAATAATTAAAATTTAATAATTATAGTGAATTTATGCTGAAAACTGAAATCATTTTTCAATTTAAACAGTTTTGGCAAACAGTCTTATGTTGAAAGTTTTAACTGTTCTACACAGTGAACCATTGATGCTCTGTAAATATTAAAGTAATCTTTTGATTACTAATAATAAACGTTTGGATGTAGTTTGATAAATATTCTTTTCCACAATTATTCAAATATTAAATTACAAATACTACTCGGGATTTTTTTTTTCTGAGTGACAATTTGAAGTTAACATTTTTAGTCGTTAGATTCAGCAGATAGCAGAGGGGAGAAAAAATTAATGCTATAACTAGCAACCAGTTTTTGCTTTTAATTCTTAATCTCCCAAAAGAAAAATTTCTTTTACAGTTTGTGCGAAATCTTAAAAGGTCATTGTGTTACATTAATTGCATTAAATATTCTGCATTATTAAAAAAATTTAAAATTTTATACTAAATATTGAATCTATTTTATCTTTTGATCAATTCACATGTTTGAAGTTTTTTCTTTAGAGCAAGATATGTTCACCAATGTGTACCGATTTGAATTCTGTGCATAAAAAAGACATAAACCCAATATACCTAATGCTTACTGCTGAAATAATCAAACTCATAAATTATAAAGAATGAAAATGTCATTAGATTTCTTCTAAAAAAAAACAAATTGCTTTTTTTTTTTTTAATATAGAAAAAACAAATTGGTTTAATCCTATGCATAAAAGACCTAAACCCATTATATATAATACTTATTACTGAAATAAAGTGTTAAAAGTAGAAATTATTTATGTCAAATAATCTGAAACACGTAAATTATAAAGAAAAAAAAAGTCAGATTTCTTTAACTTTTTTTTTTTTTTTTTAAGGAAAAAAAACATTTGGTTTAAACCATGGTTAAAACCAATTGGTTTAAACCGTGCCAACCCTGGAAATAAGTCTGAAATAAATCTGTCTGTACAAAAAAGCTCTATTTAGACAGTGGAAGCCAACCCTGATGAAAGCATTTGTGTCAATTTATTAAAATGCCATATTCTAGCCTCTTAAGTTAGCATAAAATGAAAGAATTAGTTTAAACAGTGCCTGCAGAGTGAATATGCACTAATTTCTTTCTATAATATTTTGATCATATTGCTGCGTCTGGGGATGTTTGTGCATGCATGCATCAGAGCAAAAAAAGAGCCCCAACTTATATTTTGAGTTCCACCTTCTCCCTGTTATTACTTCTAATTGCAGCACTCTGTAAAATTATGCATTGCATTTTTTAATAAAGCTTGGAAAATTCATTAAAGATATTTCATTCCAAACTGTTTTTATTTTCGAATTTTTAAATTTATGCAAACGGGCAAATTATCTTATTTAGAAACTATATAAAGTGTGCTGTGCTTATTGGTTTTTTTAAATACAGAAAATATTGCAAAAAAGTTGTCAATGTTGGTGTTCTGAACTAAATTTTCCTAAGCAGATCTAAGAACACAAAGGTCAGATTGAGAAAATTGTTTATAAATTGAATTCTAATGAACTGAGCAATAAAATGAAATCGCAAGGCATTTAATAAATCTCTTCAAAAATAATCTCAGCAAATTTCATGTTTTATTTCATGTAGTGCATTTCAGGGGTGCAGAAAATGTTTCTACTCCCAACATTTCCCCCAATCCACATGAAAATTTCCCTAACTTTCTACGGTATGTTATAAGGTAAATGCGTTATTACCATAGGTATAGAAAATTTATTTATCTCATACGTATTAACTTAAACGTGAGTATACATGGCAGGGGTGATTCTGAATGGGGAAAAAAATTTAAATTTATGATTTTTAGGGAATTTTTTGGTGAAATTAGTGATTATTTCGCGATCTTTTGTCGAATTTTGTGGTTGTTTTGCCCACTTTTGACAAAATTCGCGGTTATGACGAAACATGCTTTGACGAAATTAGTTGTTTTTCCTAGAACTCCTATTATAGAAGCCTTAGTTTTTCCCTCATATAATGAACATCGCGGCTCTTTTTGATGCGATTTTCAGTTATTTCATCCCTTTTGACAAAATAAGTTGTTTTTCGATAATTTGAGAAATTTGCGGTTGTTTACTGATATTTTGGACAAATTTGGGGTTTTTGTGTTAATTCGATGACATCCACGATTATTTCTCCATGTTTTAATGAAAATCATGGTTATTTCGTCCCTTTTGACGAAATTCACGGTTGTTACGCGATTTTTAGATGAAATTTATAGTTGTTTTGTGATCATTTGGTGAAATTTGTAATTCTTTCGCGAACTTTTGACGAAATTTGAGATTCAGTCGCAATCTTTTTGTGACGAAATTCGCATTTTTCCCAGTAATTCTTGGTCAATTTTCGCGGCATTTTTGTGTCCGAATAATTCTTTTTATATTTTTGGAACTTATTGCCTTAAATTTTCGAAAAATTCAGAATAGAATCCATGATATACAGTATATATCATTCTGAGATGGATTTTGTGAGGATCACCATCGGAATCTTTTTTTTAGTGAATTTTTTCTATCTCAGAAAATTATAGAATTCGTCATTCAAATCGAAATTAAATGCATATTTCCAGAAAAATTTCCCCAGGTGGTTAAAATTTCCCCCGATCCTAGATCGCCGGATCGGACATATTCTGCACCCCTGGTGCATTTGATGACTGCAAATACCAGATTTTTGAGCAGTAACTAATACTTTCTAATGGATAAGAAGCTCTAACTTAATGATATCATATATGGTTATTTTTACAGCACTGAGTAGTCTCCTTAGAAAGGTATAATTGTATTAATAAATTTCCTCTTATTTATACAGTTTGCAAAATGTAAGGGGGTGGAGGACTTATGATGAAACTTATTTTCAGTATTTCATGGTAAACTTGGTCTGCCAAGCAAATCATTAGTTCTATCAAATGACACAATTAAATTATATAAAACTAAAGGTTTTTGATTAAGATAATTATGGATTTTAATCGTCTGTAGAATGTTCTTATTAAACTGTAAAACTTGCATAAATTTTGTCAAATTATTCTAAACTAATTTTAAACCAGATTATAACAATTTCGATTGTTTTAGGGGCCTGTTCATCATTGATGGTGATGGTACTTTGCGTCAAATTACAATAAATGACTTGCCTGTTGGTCGATCTGTAGATGAAACATTACGCCTTGTTCAAGCATTCCAGTATACTGATAAATATGGAGAAGGTAATTTTTAAAACTGTAGCCTAGATGTTTATTTGTTCTCTCTAGAATTTTTTGTTTCAGAGAATTTCTGTAAAGTCTTAATTGTCAAATTTTTAAATTTAAAGTTTTCCAGCATTGAAGAAAACTTAGTTGTTCATGGTTTTTTCTTGATAAGAAAGCTAATTTTGAAAACTTGATTACAGTGGAACCTGCCTAAGGCGACTATCCTCGGAACCAGCCAAAATGGTCACTTTATAAAATGTCTTTGAAAACAGTGCATTAATTTCATATGGTTTCAAAAAATAAAATATATGGAAAAACACACTACATTAAATAATGAATTGATAAATTAAACATTTAAAATAACTGAATTACTCATTTAAAATATACTACAAAAAAGATAATGAAGTCGCATTATTTTTAAAATTCAGTTGAACTTCCGAAGTGATTGCTTTAAATAACTCAAATGCAAAATACTTATTTAAAATCCAGTTTTATTTTGATTGTAATTGCATAATGATAGAATTTCTAACTAGCAGTAACAAGCTGTTCATTAAAAATAAATTTTATAAAATTTCATGTACAACGAAAGTCAATTTTTTGTTGCTTAAAATGATTTTTTTCAATAATTGTATTTCTGTCATGCCTCAGACTTTCCTGAATAAATCCAGCATTGGTAGACAGTTATTTACTTTTTAGTTTTTTATTTTTTGCAAATCTATTTCTGCGTCAGAAGTATTGCAATTTTCTTCGAATTTAAGCTTTTTCTTTTCTATTTTATTAGTAAACCAGGCTTGCCACGCCACCTGGAAAACCGGGAAAACACAGGGAATTTTAATTCTCCTCCCAAAACAGGGAAAATCCAGGGAATTTCTTAAAAAATCTGGAAAACACAGGGAATTTGGTAATGGCAAATTATAACATTTCTAATTAGTCTTCATACATGCATATATTTCTTCGCACTCAACATGGAATAAATGCATTGCAGTACAGGGAAAATACAGGGAATTTTTTTTAAAGAATAGAGTGGCGACCCTGTAAACATATTGCAAATTCCTTGCTTCAAACTTACATGCTCAGTGGAAGAATTACATGTTGAAATATCATAATCTAAATTCATAAATTCAGTATTCACTTTTCTTTTTTCAAAGGCAACTGATGTATAAGATTTTAAATATTTGAAAGACTGTCATAAAATCCAGATTGTGAATTGCAGATATCTTCAAAAATTTGTTACAAAAAGCCAAGTTTTTTTAAAAGCATTTTTAGATTTTTCTGACTCATTTTCTTCAAATCTTTGCAAGTATTCAAATATTGTTTTGTTTACATAAATTTTACAGATTAAAAAAATTTTGGCTGCTGCTCTTGGACTAATTTTTATAAAATTTTCTTTTTAAAAAAACTTTACTGTTTGGATTTTTAAATTTTCAATTCTTTATTCCTATAAGAACATCTATTCTATAAGAATAACTGCTTTTAAAAAAAACTTGAAAAAGCTAGTTCATACAACTAAAAATTTTTAATGTTAAATTTTACAAATATTCCAAGCAGAACAATGAAAGAACATGTGCAGGTATATTACAAGAATTACTGTGAGCGTATGACAAAGGATATCTTTTTAAAAACAAATCTGAAGAATCACAACTCGCTTCTTAGATAAACATAGTATTAATTTAAGCGCAAGCATTCCTGACCTATTATGTCATACTTTCGAGAAACATTACTCATTTCTGAAAGGAGTTCACCTTGGACAGTTGCAAGTATATCATAGACAATAAAATATAAACTGGTTATTTTGTACATTAAACAGGTGGTCGCTGTTTGAGATAAATTTAAATACGTTTTATGAATGAAAATAAAAATTTCGGAAAATAGTCAATTTAATCTTAATTTAAAAATTTTCCACATGCAAAAATCTGGTCACTTTATATTATAGACAGGAGTCTCATTACCGAACAATTCTCATTTACATGAGCAAAAATAAAATTTTGCTAAAGTGGTCACTTTAGCCAGATGGCCACTTTACTAAGGTGGTCACTTAAACAGGTTCCACTGTACTTGCATTTTCCTTTTTTAATTATTTTATATGCAATCTTACTCTTGTTTATGGATAAATCTGTCAAAACTAGAATATTTTTAAGTTTCAAAAAGCAATTGTGCTTTTACAATCATTACAATTTTGACAAAGTCAAACTTAAAATTAGATTACTGAGGTTGATAGATTGATATAGGTTTCATTAAGGTTATTCATACTTTTTGTTATTGTAAATAAGTCTTCAAAGAATTGAATGACTTTCTTTTTACAAAATTTTTTAATTTTACTGAACTCTTCATTCTTAAAGTTTACATTGTTTTCTTGTTTACTTCTATATAGTAAATGTCAAAGTAAACCTTGTTTTTAATTTTTATAAAATAATTTGCTTAATCAAAGATTTGTTTATCAAAGGCTAAAAAAATTTTTAGCTTTATTCCAGGGGTGAATTCTGTTTTTCTAAAAATCTGAATTTATTTTTAAAAAAATAGTTTGCAGAAAAAAATGTGGTTTCATCAGATTACAGAAAATTGCAAATTCATCAAAAGGTCATTTGGGGAAGAGGTTGCCTTTTTGAATTCTGTCAAAGAATTGTAGGGGATTATGTATAATAAATGTAAAGTAGGTTCTCTTTTCCCTACCTTCCTTTCCGCTTATGCTGTAATCTTTCAGAAAATTTGCTGTTAATTTCAGAATGTTATTAATTCAAAATAGTTTAATTCTAAGAAACTCGGCTTTGTTTTGAACTTTTTTTAAATTTTCCTTAAGAATTATGCAAACAAGCACATTTGGTTGAAAATAGCAACAGTTTATATAAAACTGTTTTTTTTTCCCCCCTCGCATACTTTACTGTGCTTCTGAAAAGCTTTTTCAATATAAAATCATTGAAAATTAAACTTGGGAGGAAAGGACATCTTTAAGTATAAAGATAATTTTAACTTCCTAATCTCCTATAAAATAGATTCACTAGTTTGCCTTCTCTTCCTGGCTCAAACTTTTAATTTAAATTCTTTGTTCTATGTTATTACAACAATTAATATTTCTTTCCAGAAATGGCTCTGAAATTTTCTTTCTTCACAAAATATGCTTAACCATTTCATCATTTGTCCAGAGATAAGCCTGAAGTAAAAGCATGGTTTCCCCATATGTCACCAGTTAAGGGGTTAACTTTTTTCTGAAACTTTAGTGTTCATAGCAAAGAAGGTATTTTGGCTGCATGAAAATTTTTATCCATAAATTGTTACTTTGTTAGAGGAACTGTAGAATAATTCTTACTGTTATTTCAAAGAGTTCTTAAAATTCATAAAAATAGATTTGTAAAATAAATATGTGATATATTATGTGCTTAAAATTTACAATAAGATTATGCATGAGATAGCCTAAAAATTTTACTGGCACATGCTTTTCGCGAATTTCCCATGGTTTTTGTATATAAATATAGCTGAATAACAATACAGCGCTTAATTTCTTCTTTCAAGGTTTGGATGATGTAAAGCTTGTTGTATAATCTTTAGACTACCCCCTCCCTTTAAGGAAAACTTAAATTTTGTCTGAGGTGGCTAATTCAATTCTCCAAAAACTGGAAATGATTAAGTTATTTGTTTGGCTATGTGACAATGTTTAAATCTTTTTGTCCAGTTTTTAAATTTTATGCTTAAAATGCAAAATTTGAATTTTGTTGCACCAGCAAAGCTACAGAGAACATAATCAGATCTATATTTCCATTGATTATTTGCATGAATTTTAAGGACACTCCTTAACATTTTTGAAAATGATTGTGACAATTAGAATTCATAATCTTATATGGCTTATTTTACATACCCTGTATTGAATTATGTATTTAGGATTAAGACACTTCTTAATGCATGTATGGAATATATAAACATTTGCCTGAACTTTTGTTAATTTCTTTCTGTTCATTTTTTCTTGCATAAAGTTCTGAAAGAAACTTATGACTTTTTAAAAAGGCAACTTTTGCAATCATCTAAACTTCCAAAACTGCATTTGTTTTGTGCCAACTGACACAGGGTTCGCACGGACCTTAAAAGTCCTTATAAACTCCTTATATTTCGATCCTTAATAAGGATCCTTAAAGTCCTTATTTTTAACGTGAGCTTAATATTAACGCGATCGGTAAAATGTTTAAAAAAAAATCGCCGAACATTCCAGGGGTGATTTTCGTCAGAAATTTCTGAAAATTTAAGACATCCTCTTCCGAAAATTTTAAATTGGGTTGTCAGGTTCCGCATAGTTGCCAACTTGTACGATTTAGCGCGCGGAAAAAACAATCGCGGAGGAATGCAAATTTCGTGAAATGTTCGCCGAAAAAGCACACGTTTCGTCAATATTTCGTGGGGAAAACGACAATTTCGTCGATGTTTTTATCAACAAACTTTGTCAAAAGATCGCTAGAAAATGCAAATTTCTTGTGCAGGTCACGGAAAAAACGGCAATTTCACCAAATATCGCAGATAAAGCGCTGATTTCGTCTGTAGACCACGTTAAAACGTCGATTTCGTCTAAAGATTACGGATATATAATGCCGATTTCGATAAAAGATCGCTCAAAAATATTTTGTCAAAAGATCATTGAAAAAAAAACGCCGATTTCATCAAAAGGTCGCGGAAAAAACGGCGATTTCGTCAAAAGGTCGCGGGGATAAAACGCCGTTTTTGAGAAAAGATCGCTTAAAAATGTAAATTTTGCCTAAAGATCGTCGAAAAAAACGCCGATTTCATTAAAAAAAAAAACAGGAGAACGTCGAGTTTGTCAAAGACCGCAGAAAAACCGCCGATTTCGACAAAAGATCGCAATAAATTGCCGATTTTGCTAAATATCGTAGATAAATCGCCGATTTCGTCTGAAGATCGCCGATAAACTCCTCCTCCAAGACGGGGGGGGGGGGTTAACTTGTGGAATCCCCAAGCCCCCTATTTCCGAAAATGCGATGTGAATTTCCGAAAAAAAAATCACGTTTCTTTGTTATAATTCTTATTTTTGATTGGGCATTAAAGCTGCCCTCTTTCGTTTCCCGATTGCAACATAGAAACCTCATATCCACAAACACCAATTGTAATCAGTATTCACCATCTAAAATTTCCTTTTCTTTGAAATGGAGAAATGAATAACAAAGAAAAGATATTTCGCCAAATAATTGCGCCAATCTGTTCTATAATCCGCTGATTTGTGTTTGATCGTAGTCTTATTCAGGGATGGGATTTTTCTGCTTTTTTGTTTACAGAGATGCCGCGGACGCGCGTAAAATACACAAAAAATCGGCGACGGGACGCAAAAAAATGGAGCTTATGCGTCCCGCAGGACGCGTAATTTTCGTCAAAAAAATCGCAAAAAGAAAAGTTTCGTTACAAAATCGCAAAATAACGAGTAATTTCCGGCAAATTCCGTCAAAAAATTCGCGAAAAAATGGCTAATTTTGTTACAAAATCCCGAAAAAATTGCAGATTTCCTCAAAAAATCGCAAAAAAAGACAAAAATCGTGATAAAACGGCAAATTAAAAAAAAATTCCCGAAAAACGCAAATTTCATCAAAAAATTATGATAAAACTAAATTTCGTCAAAAGATCGCGAAAGTTCGGCACATTTCGTCAAAAAATCGCAAAAAACGGCTAATTTTGTTACAAAATCCGAAAAAAAGTAAATTTCCTCAGAAAATCGCGAAAAAAAACGACAAATTTCATCCAAAAATCGCGATTAAACGGCGCATTTTGACGAAAGGTTATCGAAAGACGGCAATTTTCATCAAAAAAACCTTAATAAAACGGTAACTTTTGCCAAAAGATCGCGAAAAACCGTCACATTTCGCCGAAAGATCGCGAAAAAACGGCAGATTTCGTCAAAAAATCTCTTTAAAACTCTTCGTCAAAGGGGCACGAAAAAAAGTTAATGCCAGGATAGAATTTTTCTGTTTAAAAAACTTTCTCGCTTCCAAATTATTATTTGGCTGCTCTAAAAACAGATTTTCCTGCTTCACAATCTGTTTTTCATTGTTCCAAATCTTTCTGAGTGAATGTAACTTCTGAAAACACCCATTCATTAAACAAAAAGTACCCTTTTACTCAAGAAAAGCATTTTTTTTTTTTTTTTTTTTTTCAAGAAAAATGTCTTTTTCAATATTTCAGTTTTGCCCCTTTTTAAAAGAAATGCCAACAATAGTGATACTTGTTATCTTCTACACTCAAATAAGCGTTATTTTATAATTTAATTTGTATCTTGCTCATTTATTTTTTAAAGTAAAGAAAATTTCTCTTAATAGTTTAAAAAAAATAATATTGGCTTTAATTATTTATGCATTATTACTTAAACAATAATTATTGCATTTAATTTTTCTTTTGCAAATGAAGTTCAATTTTTGCATCTAAAAAGAGAGTTGGAGAGGGCAGCGATTATGGTATTGGGAATAGATATTGACGGCCATTTAAAATGGGCCGAGCAGAGTATTTGCAGTGGTTTTGTGGAAGGCTTAATTGATAACAACAGTTTTACATGACCAAAACTTTTATTATTAACTGAGATGAACTATTTACAGATGTAAACAACATTACGACATCACTTTGCCGTAAACTTAAAAGAACTAAAAGTAAGGATGATTTAAATTACATGATTGTGTGCTTAAGCAACATTCGAAAAGAAAAATTGAGATAGAGCGAGAAGCCATAGCAATACAAACTATTTATACAAGATTCTGATGAACTTGTTTTGCATATATCTGTTGCCATTGTAGTTACAAATTCTCTTCAGAAATACATCAAGATTTATCTGCAACACATATCCGAGATGCTATTGGCCGCGCGGTATGACGTCAAAAACCACTGCCGTTCACGGCAAGTGACTCGATCGCTAAAATCACTGTTACTCGGATGTTACGCAGTAACATTACTCAGTAAAAGCAGATCGGAAAAGCCAGCTCTCGGATATTGTAAACAAACGTGCTCGGGAGATGACGAAAAACCATACATGCATCTAACTAAGTAAATACGTTTTATTTCTATTTTAAAACTCGTTTCTTTTAAACTTTTAATGCTTATTTAAACTTAAGAAACGTATAGATGCGTAACAAACGGCCTCCTTTTTCGTCATCTCCAGAGTATTACAAAAATTCTGGAAAAAAGTTATAAAAATGCAAAAATTACAAATATCAAAAATTTCAAAACTTCAAAAATTCAGAACTTCAAAAGTTCAGCAAAATTAAATTACATTTTAATATTCAAAAACAACAGTCTGGTCAATGTCAGGTCATATAAGACTTTATTGGCAAGGCATTGACCAGAGTGATTACATTGTAAGAAAAAATTATAACCCCCCCTTAAAACTTTAAATATCAAAAATCCTTTTACAAAACTTCAACAACTGCTCTCTAATCTGGGGTTTTGTAAAACTGTCAGCCAAGTTAAATTTACTAGCAATATATTTAAGTTTAAAGACCTGATCATATACTAAATTTCTAAGGAAATGATATTTTATATGGATATGTTTAGTTTTTTGATTTTCAAAAGGAGAATTCGAAAAGGCTATTGCTGCTTGGTTATCACAGAATAGTGTGCAATCTTTCAAGTTTAAATTTAGAATCTCATTTTGTAAAACATTTTTGACCCAGATTAATTCTTTAGCAGCTTCAGTTAAACTGACGTATTCGGCCTCCATAGTTGAAAGACTTATACATTTCTGTTTAAAAGTCTTCCACGAAATGGGCGTTTCATCTAGAAACAAAATATAGCCACCTATGGAAACTCGATCGTCTCTGTTTGCAGCAAAATCTGAGTCTGAATAGCATGAAAGATTTAACTCACTAATTCTGGATAACTCAAGTTTATAATGTTTAGTATATTTAAGATAACCTAACAATTTTAATAAACTATTCCAATGAGAAATTCCAGGGTTTGATTGAAATTGGGATAACAAATTAACTGCATACATGATATCTGGTCTAGTCCTTCCAGCTATGAAAGATAAGCAGCCTATAAGATTTCTATAAGGAAACTTTGACATCATTTCAATATCTTCCCTAGTGGAAGGTGCATCTTGCTTCGACAAAACTAAACCCTTGGGCATAGGTAAGGTACTAACAGGAAATTTAAATTCTGAAAACATTTCACAAACTTTTTCAATGTATGAAGTTTGGTGTATAAAAAGACGATTTCCTATTTCTTCAAACTCTATACCCAATAGTTTTTTAGTTGACCCCAAAATTTTTAAGTTAAAGTGTTTTTGCAGTAATTCTATCCCAAAATCTAAATCATCTTTAGTTTTACCAAAAAGAACTATGTCGTCAACATAAAGCAAAAGAACTAATCTGGTCTGAAACATGTATACACAATTGCACCAATCTAGTTTTTGAAAATAAAGTTTGGATAAAACATCATCCATCTCGAAAAACCATTGTCTTCCACTCTGGTGGAGACCATAAATGGCTTTATTTAACTTACAAATTTTATCTTTATCTTTAACAAAACCTTCAGGTTGGTGCATGTATACAGTCTCATCCAGATTAGCATAAAGGTAAGCATTGTTGACATCTACCTGGACATTTCTCCATTTAAACAGACATGAAAATATGGCAAAGAACAACCTAATTATTGTAAAACTGACAACCGGGCTAAAAACTTCTTCGTAATTTTCCCCCTTTATTTGATTAAACCCCTTCGCTACTAATCTCGCCTTGTACCTTACAATTTCATTTTTCTCGTTTCTTTTAGCGGTAAATACCCAGCGGTTTCCCAAAACTTTAGCATCCTTTGGTGGTGTCACAAGATCCCATACTTTTCGTTCGTACATGACGTTGATTTCATGGTTCATTGCGTCCCTCCAATTTGATGCTTCTGGGCTTTTAATGGCTTGATTGTAGCTTTGAGGAATTTTGATTTCAGTTAAATTTGCTTCATTTACATTTAAATTTAAAACTTTACCGGATTCTTTATTTTTAGAACTAAAATCAAATAAATTTTTATCACATTCTATTTTATTTTCTTTACAATATTTAATTAATTCATTAAAAGATCTAATTCTTGTGTTGGTTCCTTCTATGCCATAGTAAATGTCTGTTTGATTTCCGGTTTTTCGGGGTACTGCTTTACGGGTCCATGGAATTGATGCACAAGGTTTTAAAATTTCCTGCTCCGAAACTACTGGATCTTTTTCTTTAACAGTCTCACTCCCCAATTGAGATGTATTCTCAGGTTCATAAAAAATATCTCCGTCTTCTGGAAGATCAAAAAGTGAAAAGTTAAATTTTTGTTCATTAAATTTTGAAACTACATCAACCCCCCTTTTTGTTTCATCAAATCTTAAATTAATGGTTTCTACAATTTTATTTTCATCAATTAACCAAATTCTATAGCCCTTCGTTGATTGAGCATACCCGCACATGATCCCCAGTTTAGCTCGCATATCAAGCTTCCTTCTAATCTGTTTGGGCACTCCAACGTACGCTAAACATCCAAATTTCTTTAAATGTGAAACCGAGGGTTTTTTACCAGAATACATCTCAAAAGGGGTGATTTCTGACTGTTTGTGACATACCCTATTCCATACGTAAGAAAAACACATTAAGGCTTCCGCCCAAAATTTTTGTGATAAGCCGCTAGCATTGAGAAGAGTCTTAACACCATCCAAAGCAGTTAAATTAAAACGCTCCGCAACCCCGTTCATTTCAGGACTGTACGGATTCGTCTTTTCATGAAAAATACCCTGCTTTTCTAAAAAAGAATCAAATTCTCTGTTACAAAATTCTAAACCCCCATCCGTTCTGATTGAAATTATTTTCTTGTTTAGATACCTTTCGGCCCTACTTTGAAATTTTAAAAAAATTTGAAAAACATCAGACTTATTCTTGATGGGGTATACTGTAACAAAACGAGAAAAATCATCAATGATGGTGAAAAAATAACGACTCCCCCCATGCGACGTTACTTGTAAAGGGCCACAGAGATCCATATGTAAAAGTTCGAGAGCAGTTTTGGATTTAATCTTACCTATAGCCTTAAATGATGTTCTTTTAGACTTAGCGAGTTTACAGGAGATACAATCCTCGGCCAACTTTGACAATAAAGGCAAACCTACAACACTTTCATTTTTAGAAGTGTTAATTAAATATTCATTGTTTACATGACAAAATCTTTCATGCCAAAGTTCATTTAAATTTAATTTTTCAACTTGATTTGCAGAAATGTTAGCCGAGTTGCTTTCTCCTTTACATTTGTAGCTAAAAGGTTTTAAAAAATACAAGTCATTTCTTCTAACAGCATAAAACAAAAAATTCCATTCCTTGTCATAAACAATTACCCTGCCCTTACTGCCCACAAAGTTTACACCCAATTTTTCAAGCTTGCTGCCCGACAATAGATTTCTACGTAAATTAGGATTATACAAAACATTTTTAAGGATAATTTGATTGAAGCCACCATCTTTACACTTTACAAAAAAATTTACTGTACCCCTTCCCTGAACAGGGCTTTCTTTTTCTCCTACAGCAAGTGACATCTGCATATTTGATACTGGCTCAAAATCTAAAAATAAATTTTTGTCATTACAAAAATGAGCAGTCGCTGCAGTATCAAAGACCCAGCTGTTACTTTTACAAAAATCAGATGTATTTGCTTCAAAAACATTTGGAGAAATTTCAATTAAACTTGCTTCATGTTCAGAGAAGGTGCATTTTACATTATTATACTTTAATTCAACATTACTAGATTCTGAAAATTTACTTTTATTTTGAGAATTTTTAGATTTAAGTTTACAGTTCGAAATTAAATGACCATAAGATTTACAAAAATAACAAGGACCTATTGATTTATTCTGTTTAAAATTTTTAGTTTTAGAAAATTTACTTGAATTTACATTATCAGAATTAAAAGATTTACTTGGATTACTTAAATTTACATTACTATTGTCAGACTTTAAACATTTACTTTGATTTACATTACAATTAGCAAACTTTGAAAATTTACCTGATTTACATTTCACTTCTCCAGAAAAAGCAGCATTTTGAAAGTCTCTAGTGGCTAGCTTCAATCTATTCTCCTCCAGCAGCAGCTCAGCTTCAATCTTATCAGGTACAAAATCTTTATCAGGCCACCTGTAGATTGCTTGCACTGTTGACTGAAATTCTTCTGGAAGACTTCTTATCATTTGATAACCAATATATAGTGGTTGCAGATCATGACCAACTTCGTGAAGCCGCTCGGTTGCTTGTTTCACTTTACACAAAAATAGTCCAAGATTTTCACCTTGCACATATCTCAGGCTAAAAAAATCGTCTAACAGCTGAATAACTCGAGCTCGGGTGGTTGGTTCAAAATGATCTTTTAGAATCTTCCATGCAACTGCTCCATTAGTAGTACCGGCAATAAGGGGCTTGAACTCTGGGCTCAGGGTCTGATAAATTATTGTGTATGCACGGGCTTTGCGCAGACTCAGATCATTTCTTTCCCTCCAAGTTAGTGGTTCAGTCACAGGAACTGTTGTCGCCGCATCCTCCTTTCCCGGAACTTTGCTTTCCTTTGATGGCTCTACACTTTCACCAGCCTCTGCATCCGGACCTTCTATAAATTGCCACGCTCCATAGTGGAGCAAAAGGACTTTCACTTCTATTTTCCAACTTTCCCAATTTGAAGAGGTCAAAAGGGTGACATTTGTCATCTCCATATCTAAAACTCGGCCTCCTTCACAGCAATCGGGGAAACTTTCAAAAAATCGGAAAAGTCCAAAAATACCACAAAGTCCAAAAAGAGAAAACAGTCCTTGCAGATTTATCACCGGTGAAGTAGACTCAAAAGATCACATCAAAACAGGTAAACAGCAAAACTTGAAAACTCCATCGAAAATTTCCAGGAACGGAAAAACATCGGCACGACGTCACTTGTCAACAAACATCGTTGAACAAAACATCGACGCAAAAATCTTCACTTCCACAAGGGCTCTGGGCCCATAACCCTGACAGCCATTTAAAATGGGCCGAGCAGAGTATTTGCAGTGGTTTTGTGGAAGGCTTAATTGATAACAACAGTTTTACATGACCAAAACTTTTATTATTAACTGAGATGAACTATTTACAGATGTAAACAACATTACGACATCACTTTGCCGTAAACTTAAAAGAACTAAAAGTAAGGATGATTTAAATTACATGATTGTGTGCTTAAGCAACATTCGAAAAGAAAAATTGAGATAGAGCGAGAAGCCATAGCAATACAAACTATTTATACAAGATTCTGATGAACTTGTTTTGCATATATCTGTTGCCATTGTAGTTACAAATTCTCTTCAGAAATACATCAAGATTTATCTGCAACACATATCCGAGATGCTATTGGCCGCGCGGTATGACGTCAAAAACCACTGCCGTTCACGGCAAGTGACTCGATCGCTAAAATCACTGTTACTCGGATGTTACGCAGTAACATTACTCAGTAAAAGCAGATCGGAAAAGCCAGCTCTCGGATATTGTAAACAAACGTGCTCGGGAGATGACGAAAAACCATACATGCATCTAACTAAGTAAATACGTTTTATTTCTACTTTAAAACTCGTTTCTTTTAAACTTTTAATGCTTATTTAAACTTAAGAAACGTATAGATGCGTAACAGATATAAAATTTTTGTGATAAGGGGGGGGGGGAAGGAGAATTTGTAATTTACTCCTGTAATGTAATATACAGAGTGGTGTGCTTGTCTTGATTTCCAAGCAAATGAAGACTGCTTTTGTTACTTGATATATTACTTGATGATTACGTGAATATAACTTCTTTCACAAACAAAATGTTGTGCAATTTTTCATTCACATGTGTGATCAAAATGTGGTGCAATTTTTCATTCACGCATGTGAATACAGTATGGTTCAATTTCACGCGTGTTTTCAGTCTTTTTGCTTTTTTGCAGTTCCCATCCCTGCTTATTATTTCACCAGATATGTGTAGCATGGTTAAAAGCAAGTCTTACTCTGCAGGAAATAAAAGGAAATTAATTGAAGATGACTTAGGTTTTATAAAGAAAAAAATATGTGGCTTCTTGAAAAAGAAGTATCGGAGTTAGAAAATAAGGCCAATGAATTAGTTGATAAAGCTGAATCAACTAAAGATATTCAATTATTTATAAAATCGAACAACTGTAGAAAATCTGCAAAAGAAAAAAAAAAATTCCTCCCTGGCCAAAGAAATAGATGCTAAAAAACAGTTGTTAGCCAACTAATGTTATATATTTTGTTATATAATTATGTTTTGTGTAAAATTTCAATCTATCGCGATTAAAATTTAATGTAAGTAATTATATGTACTGTTCTTTTTTAACTTTAGAAAGTCCTTATTTTTCTTTTAACGAAGCCCTTACAAAGTCCTTACAGAGTCCTTATTTTTCATTTAGCAAACTCTGTATGAACCCTGTGACAAGAACAAGGTTCAATTTCTGAATCTTATCTGTTTAAGGTTGTTCTCAACTGCTCCGCACAAGTGCAAAAGTTTTGACACATTTACGAATTCATTTTTTAACAGAAAGATATAAAATTGAAATGCCTGACTATGGAAGCTATTTTGAATCTAACTTATGTAATTTATTGTTCAAAAAATGGAAAACTATTGAGTTCTAAGCCATTGTGATCACCCATTTTTCTCATGATTTTCGACCAGTTTTTCTGCTTTCGTCGGGAAATGTGCTCAAAAATGACAACTTGAAGGCTTGTTATGAAATATCTATTGTTTTTTAAACAAAATTGAGTACAACTAAACTGTTTCCAAATAACACCTGCTAGTTTCATGCATTTCCAAACAAAAATAAACTTATGTCGTAAAGTTGTCCTTTGGTTTAAGAACAGCCTTAACTTATAAGAGCCTGCTAATTCCGATCCCGATAATCCAGATTGATGTGGTCTTTCTTTGAAAGCAATGTAAAATAGTCCTTCTAAAGACCCTTTGTCTAAGAATCTCTTTCCAATCTTTGTCGGCCCATAGATCTGTTTCCTTGTTATTGTGGCTAATTTTAAGAAAATCTTGAAATTAAAAATTTTTTATTTTTCTTTAATTTCAGTGTGTCCTGCTGGTTGGAAACCTGGTGATGATACCATGAAGCCCGATCCTGATGGTAGCAAAGAGTATTTCAAAAAACATTAAGATGTTTGTTTTGGAAAGATGGCATTTAACTGATCTTCAATTTGTTTCTGTGTAAAGCATTTCATTCTAACTGAAATCAGGATATAAATTGGCTTTTTAATAAACTTTTGTTTTATATTCTATTTGCTTGAATCTTTATTGTTCACTATTGAAAATACAAACCTATTATTGTAGTTAAAAATGTAATAAGGCTGGATTTTTTCTTTTTATTATTGATATTTTTATCACAACACTATCATAGTTCTGACTTTAGGAATGACTATAATTCTAAATGAATATGTATTGTTTTGGAAAATGGTTTACTAAATCACAATTAACATTTTCATCCAGCCAATTAGGGATTCACCGAATAGATTTTGCCAGATACCGGATATCCGGTATCTGATTTGCCTGCCGGTTTGGATATCTGGTACTAAATGTTTTTAGTTATGGTGAATGTATGTTTATTTCTTTATATAATGGGAGCCATCTCATATAATAAATTGCAAACATGTTTCACACATCATTATAACATTTTAAACATATTGAAATAATTTTTACAGAAACTATAAATCTTTGACTATCAGGGCTTGAAGTTCAGGTTTTCCCAAGGAGGAGTTTCCCTCATAACACTTGTAAATGCAGGAGAGTTAAACTATGAGAGGGGGAAAAATATTTTTTAAACCCTATTTTTTACATGCCACTTAAATATTTACAATTCATACCGACAAGATAAAATTCCACTGAAATAATTTAAATCAACAACTCAAGATAATTATCTAAAATGTTTATTTTAATTATCTTGAAGATTTAAGGAATGAAACTACGGAAAAGAATCAAGCCTTTTATATATCATATCCATTTTTAATTTTCATTCAATGTTATGGGCAATTAATAAGAGATGCTAAATGAATTTTTTTTTTAGATTTTATTAGATTTTGCATGGTTTAGCATCTTTTATAGGTTACACTTTTGACAAACAAAACAGAACTTTTCTAACACATTCAATTGTAGAAATACTTGGTTATGCTTTTTCATCTTATTTTTTTTCTTAATTTTGTAAAATCTGATATGCATTCAATTTTAATTTGCTTTCAAGAATAATGCATGTAGGTGATTGTATTATCAATATCCTTCGGTGATTATATATCACTTAGTGGAATTATCGTCAAAATTGTAATCCCTGACATTTTAGCCAATTGAATTATGTTCTATGCATTGGAATTTTTAAACCCATATGAAATTTTAAAAAGGACATAGTCAATAGGTTTCTTCTATTACATGAGAAATGGTTTAAGTCATGTCCTAATTTCTGTGAACTATGCACATAAACTATTTGTTTCTAAATGTGTTTCCTTGAAGTTCATAAATTTTTTTAAATCATTGGGAAAACGGTTATCGGTCTAGAATGGAACTTGTGGTATCTGCATTTTGTTTGATTCGTCCAGGAATATTAATGTTTAATTCATGACATACGTAATAGATTCTTATTACATAAATGTTTTGATCATCATAAAAATGTTTTTACTAATTTTCAATAACTTAATGGGAAGCATTTAAACATCTTGCTTTGAGCAATGGATGTCCGCATTTTATTTTACGAAAATCTTTAAATTTAGAATTTTTATTTGAATAGGAAATCAAAATGTCAATAGAGTAGAAAAGTTGCAAAATGGGCAGGTACAAATTATCAGAAATGGGGGAAAAAATCCAAAACAGAAACATCGTATGAAAGATCTTTTTTTAAATAAAAAGTAAGATTATTGAGCTCATTGATGACGAAATATGCAAGGATTTTGAAAATTGAAAAATCTATTGTTGAACCAATAATTGTAAAAAACAAGTTTTTTATTCTTTTTTTTTTCTAATGTGCAACACAGGATTTAATCTCATTTTGTTTAGTGCTAATTCCAGACTCATGTGATAGAGCTCATACTCTAGTGACCATTAGGGTGGAGCGAAATTTTTTTTTTTTTAATCAAAAATGGGTAGGTGCCAAAAGTTGCCTTTATACTAGTACATCAACTGCGTGAAATTTTACCGCTGAAAGGAAATGGCTTGAGTTTGTGCTTTTGCTCCAAAAATCTAAATTTTGGGTAAAATTTGTCATTTTTGACTTTTTTTTTTTCAAAAAAATAATTCTAGAGCTGGTCCGTATTTAAGTGTTGCTTAGACCTTTATGTTTATCTGCTTAACATATTTAAACTATAAAACAATATGTTTATTCCCTATAGATGGGCAAAACAAACAACTTTTAGTAAGAAAACAGCATTACCACTCTATTGGGTCATATAACAAATTGTTTTAAATACAGCTCTTGTTTTCAAAACTACCTTGGACATGCGTCGTGGAGGTGGCTATATTTGCTATACCATCCGGCCCAACTATTCAATCATCTTAGTACAGTGTTTTATTTATACATTAATGTGTGATTTTCTTTAAAAATTTGGAATGTTTTCGATGCTTCCACCTTGTTCATCAGTTCTTTGCATCCACATGCTGCTGTAACTATCTTCATGTATATTTTTACAGTTTATACAAAAGAAAAAAAAAAAAAAAGACAAGCAGAGAAATGCACGGGAATATTATTAAAGGATCTATTCGGCCATCTATTATATTTATAAACCGCTGTTGTAAACAACTTTTTTTTTTTCATTAGTTTTATGCCATTTTCTATGTGTTTTCGCATCCAGTTAATTTCCTATTAACTTTTAGATCCCCTTTTTATGAGTGGACAACATTTGATGGTGAAATGTCCTGGGCATAAATTATAATGCATTGTACTTTATGAGGGAATGGACAGATATCGACTATAAGTGCTCATTTAAAATTAGAATTTTATTTGTCACTGTGAACCATTTTGCATGGGGTAAGCTTGGAATAGTCTATGATATTGAATCATTCGCTACTTCAACTCCAGTGAATTTCCTCTGCGTCAATTATTAGAGAAGTCGATATAAAACGTTCTAAGCTACATGGATTCACTGGATCAATAAGGTAAATCTTTGTCTACGTAATATTCACTTCTTATTGCAATTTTTTTTTTATATATAAAATAGAGAAATTATTTTCTCAAATTGAGAAAAAGATACTCGGAACAGACTAGAAATTTCTGTTGGAGATTGCAAAGCTAATTCATAAGGAGAGCTATTTCTCAGAAAGAATGGGGAATAGAAATTTAGAAAACATCTCACAGAAAAGACAGCTCATAAAGTTAAAATTTTCTGCTTTATATAAGTACAGATTGGCAATCAGCGTCTATATGTTCACTCGCCAAATGTATAATCCAAGTTTATACCGCGGGATGTTTTATACCAAATGTACTACACACATAAATAATAGATCTAAAATCGTATTAGAAATTACTAGACTACGGAACAACACAGGAAACGACATAAAGCATACTAAAACTTCTTTAGAAATATTGTTTTACACGCAAATTTTGTTTGCAATCCTGTGTGACGATCGTCATAATATTAAACAGCTAACCTCTCGGCATATATTCAATGTAATAGGTTCAATAAATGATGGCATACTAGAAACTGAATTCATACAATCAATTTTTAGGCAAATCATTGCATATAAAATGTAATTGATTGAAAGAATGCTGTGATAACAGAACTTCCAATCATAATGTACTAATTGCATGAAATTTTAATGAAGATAAGACTGCTGATTAGGTTCAATTACGAACATACCCAATACATTACTCAGCTTCTCTTCTGTTATACATGGTATAAAAATATACGTGCAGCAGGTCACACCAGCATGATCTAAATCATCCAAAGTCTGTGAATACAAAGAATAGATAAATTACTTTGATATATGGAAAACTTATACTCGTCTTCGGGAAAAAAAATAACAATTCAATACATAAATAAAACACTGGGCCTAAATGATTGGGTGGTTGAGACGGGTGGGATAATGCAACCACCTCTATGAGTTATATACACAGTAGTTTTGAAAGCAGCTAGGTAAGAAATGCACCCAAAAGAACATTTCGTTGTATGCTCCAATAGAGAGGTTAACGCCATGGGTGCAAGTTTTCCGTCCACAGGACGGATTTCTGTCTCTTAAAAATTCCCGAGGACTGAAAAATCTCCGACGATTGAAAATGACGCGTTTTTTGCCAAAATATCGCTAAAAAAAAGACTATTTTTCGTCAAAACATTATGAATATAACGTGATTTTTGTCAAATGATCGCGAAAAAGGGCGCTATTTCTATCGAAAGATCGCAGATAAAAGCGCTATTTCATTCAAAAGGACGCGTTTTTTGTAAAAAAAAAAAAATTGCGGAATAAACGTGATTACTGTTGACGGATCTCAAGAAAAACGTTATTTCCGTCAAGGAATCTCAAAAAAGACGCGATTTTCCTTAAATGATCCTGGTAAAAACGCTATTTCTGTCACAATTGCAGAGAAACTGCGATTTTTGTCAAAAGATCGAGGAAAATCTGTTTTTCGTCGAAAAGATCGTGAAAAAAGACACGATTTTTTTCAAAAGATTGCTGACAATACGTGATTTTTGCCAGAAGATCGCGGAAAAAAAGCACTTTTTCTGACAAAATATCGCAAAAATGACGCGCTTTTTGTCAAAGAATAGCAAAAAAAAAAAAGATTCCTGTCGAAGGATCGCGGTAATGACGCAGTCTCTCAAAGAATCGCGAAAAAGATGCGATTTTCGTCAAATGATAGCAGAAAAAACGCTATTTTTTCAGAATTGCGGAAAAACATGATTTTTTGTCAAAGGATCGCAAAAAAGTCGCGATTTTTTGTCAAAGAATCGTGAATTTTCTTCAAAAGATTGCGAAAAAGTCGCGAATTTTTGTCAAAGTATCTTGGAAAAAGTCGCGAGTTTTTATCAAAGGATAGCAAAAAACGCAATTTTTGGTCAAAGGATCGCGATAGAAACGCGATTTCTGTCAAAAGATCGTGGGAAAAAGCGAATGTCGTCAAACAGTCATGAAAAAAAAACGTAAATCATGCACGTGTATATTTGTTCACTTGATGGGTGGGGGAGTGATTCAAAATATTTTCAGTCCTGGCAAAATTTCAAACTTGCACCCATGGTTAACGCTGATTTTTCACAAAAAGTTGTCAGATTTGCTCCAATTATACAGACTACAGATATTGTTTTATAGTTTAAATATGTTAAGCAGATAAATATAAAGGTCTAAGCAACACTTTTAAATACTAACCAGCTCTGTAGGAATTTTTTTTGAAAACATTTCAAAAAATGACAAATTTTACCCAAAATTTCGATTTTTGGAGCAAAAGCGCAGACTCAAGCTATTTTTTTTCAGCGGTAAAATTTCATGCAGTTGATGTACTAGTATAAAGGCAACTATTGGCACCTACCCGTTTTTAATTTTCAAAAAAAATTTTGTTTCGCTCCACCCTAGTGACCATTACGGCCTTTTTAGTTATTTCTTGCTTCAGCAGGCACAGGAAAAAAATTCACAATATATAAATCGGTCATAGAAAAAATATCGCAGATTTCGTCCATGGCAAAAATAATTTTTTAATTGTCGACCAGTCTGAAAAAATTTGGAGAACTTGGACAGTGAGAAAATATAGCAAAATTTGTCAATCAATTACAGTAAAATATCATAAAATTTGTTAATCTGTCACAAGGAAATATGAAATTCATCAGCCAATAACAAAGACAAAACGCATTTCTCAGCTGGACACTGGAAAATAATTGTTAATTTCATCAGAATGTCGCAAAAACAAAGGTAAATTTGCCAATCAGTCGCAGAATAAAGTAGCTAAATTTGTCAATTGGTTGAGATAAATTTGTGAAATTTGCCAGATGGTCTCCAGGAAAAAAAAAATTCTAAGAGGAGCAAGCAGGAAAATTTTGTGAGAAAAATTTAACTTTTCAGTCAAATGCAGAAAAACAATCATGAATTTTGTATAATTGTCGTAAGAGCAAACTGAGATTTGTCAATCGATAGAGGTCAATAGTCAGTCTGTCCTGAGACTTGATCGTCACTTCACAAAGAAAATTTCAAAGTTTTTTTTTTGGGGGGGGGGGGGGAACAAATGACACAAGATTCTTTAGTGCATGAATCCTGCCATCCCGTCCCGAAATTCAAACTCTGTATGTGTATAATAATATTGAATAAAAAATGCAATTCTAACATTTAAATACTCTGCTCATTAGTCAATGAACCGCTGAAAATTGCTAATATTTATAATGAAATGCTGATAATTTTTAGAACAAATTTTACACGTTTATTAATATGTCTATAATTGTAAAGCATTTCTACAAAGAAATACATAACATCCTTTTAAATAATGGAAACATAACCCTTCAACCATTAGTATATTAGTAAGACTTATCTCCAAACATTGGTTTAATTGATGAGTTATTTCATGTTTTATTATTCAATACTGTTTTACCTTTAAGCTACATTTATTTTTAGTTAAATCACTTTGAAATTTATAAAAAAAAAATTACTTTTAATTTTAAATATTTATACTGAAGTCGCGAAAATAACTAGTTGGATGCATCAATCCCAATACTCTCTTCTATTTCATAGACCTCAATGTTTCAAAATATTTACAAATATTAATACTACATCAATATTGTTAGTTCAATATCATACCAATTTTGATTTTATTTAGAATTTTTACTGTAGTCAATTAGATTAAGAATGAGTTAATCTCGATCATGATATTTATTAAAATTGTTTTTTTTTTATTTATTTATTTTTTATTCCGCTATACATCAGCTGTTTGTGAATAGCCAGTTTCAGCAAGATACGAAATTCCCATTGCTGCATGAACTGCCAATTCAAAAACGTTCGAAAAACAAGTTAAGGGGGGAAATAGCCCCCCCCCCCTTCCATTTCTCCTTTTTATACTTAATCATTGAATCCCCTAAACTAATCAAGGATATGCTTTATCACATAAAGCCTATATCCAAAATTCATAGCAAATCTAATAATTCTTCATAAAAAAACCCATTTATATAATTTAAGAGGAGTTATCTTCCTTCTTTATACTTAACCAATAAATTTACAAAACTACTGAGATTTAGAACTACTCAGCCTTATCAAAAAGAATGTACATCCAAACTTTAAAGGAAATCGGATAATTCTGCATAAAAATTCATTTATCAAATTTAAGGGGGTTTGAGGTAATTACCCATATCCCTTTTAGGCTTAAGAAAAGAGCCCCACAGCTAAAGGGAAGCATTTTATCGTTATGAACTTGTATCCAAATATTAAAGCAAATCTGTCAATTCTGCAAAAAAAAAAAAAAAAAAATCATTTACCTAAATTAAAAGGGGTAGTCTCACCAATCCCCCATTTATACTTATCAAATGAACTCCCAAAACAAATCAGGGAAATGCTTTATGAGAATGAACCTATATCCAAATTTTGAAGTAAATTGGTAAATTTTGTGTAAAAAAAACATTAAACTAAGTTAAAGGGGGGGGGAGAATTAACTCCCATTTCCCTCCTCTTAGACTTATCCAATGAACTCTCAAAACTGATCATGGAGGTGTCTTTGTCAGAATGATCCTATGTCTAAAACTTGAATGAAATCTAATAATTTTGCATGAAAAATCCATTTACCTAAATTAAAGGCGGGGATTAGCCCCCCGTTCCTCCTCTTTATACATATCCAATGAACTCCCAAAACTAATCATGGCGGTTTCCTCATCAGAATGATCAGATGGCTAAAATTTGAATGAAATCTCATAAATCTGCATGAAAAACCCAGGGGTGATTCTCGTCCGAAATTACCGAAAATTTGAAATTGGGTTATCAGTTCCGCATAGTTGCCAACTTGTACGGTTTTGCGCGCGGAAAAAACAATTGCGTAGAAATGCAAAATTCGTGAAAGGATCGCCGAAATAGCATACATTTCGTCAATATTTCGTGGAAAAACGACAATTTCGTCAATATTTTTGTATAACGAACTTTGTCAAAAGATCGATGCAAAACGCGAATTTCCTGTGCGGATCGCGGAAAAAACGGCAATTTCTCCAAATATCGCAGATAAAACGTTGATTTCTTCAGAAGACCGCGGGAAAACGCAGATTCCGTTTAAAGATTGCGGATATAACGCCGATTTTGTTAAAAGATCGCGGGGAAAAACGCCGTTTTCGATAAAAGATCGTTAAAAAATATTTTGTCAAAAGAATATTTGAAAAAATATGCCGATTTCATCAAAAGATCACGGGAAAAAACGCCGATTTTGTCAAAAGATCGCGGGAATAAAATCCCGTTTTCGAGAAAAAATCGCGTAAAAGTGCAACTTTTGTCTAAAGTTCGTTGAAAAAACGCCGATTTCAATTTTAAAAAAAATCGGAAAACGCCGATTTCGTTAATAGATCGCGGAAATACCGCCGATTTCGTCAAAAGATCGCGGAAATACCGCCGCTTTCGGCAAAAGATAGCAATAAATCGCCGATTTTGCTGATTTCGTCTGAAGATAGCGGGAAAACGCCGATTTTCTCCGAAAATCGCTGGAGAAGGGGAGGGGACTCACGCCCCCTCCCCTTCTCCAAGAATTATAAGAAGCAATACATACCCAGAAAAATAAGAAGCAGCCTTTTATTAGCAATTATTAATTTTTTTCATATTGTTATAGAAATTATTTCAGAACAGGTGGGATCCTGATCAAACATAAAAACAAATTTTTATTTTATAATATACGCCTACAGATAAAATGAATCAAACTTTGCAATGACTGAAAAAATAAACGAAATGTATGCTAAATTAAGAATTGAGTATATTTAAATAAACAGTACTTTTTCTTAGATGAATATATTAAAAGCTGTCTTTCAGTTATGTTTGAAGTACACATATTTAGAAAGAAAAAGCAATATTTAAATTTTCCATGCTTTATATTATATAAAATTTATTTTTTTAAGAAATATTTATAAAATTCAAAGCTCTTAATATTGATAAACAAACATGAAATATCGCATGCAAAATATTGAATATTAGTGTGGTTGGTCACAGACCTAGAAGTTTATGGGTTTATCGGGAAAATTCAACTGAACCTGGAAATTTATTGAAACAAATGTTAATTTCCATTATTGCAGTAATTTGGAAAGAAATATATCAAAGTTCTTGGACTCTGTCCATGCATGAAACTAGCTCGTACTTGTTATTTTTATAGCAGCTTCCGGGCTCAGGCTGATGGTAAAAATTTTATCTGTACAAAAATTCAAAAACAAATATTTCACCGATAAACAAGAATATATAGCCTAACTTTCTTAGATTTTTACTGGGTTTTTTTTTTTAATCTTTTTAAAAATTGTCAATTGAATTTTATAGGTCATCAGAAAATGAAATACAATAACCAGGGTGCGTAGTCTGGAAGCACCTTGTAAGGACCTTTTACCAGAATTTTTATAATGTAATATTTGTTTTATTTAACGAAAAAGAAATACTTTTTCAGATGTAACAACCAGCACTTTAAAGAATTTCTGATACTAAAAGAATTAAAATCCTCTGAGTTTCTTGATGACTACGCACCCTGAATAACACCAGTTTAACTTTCTAAAGTTAGATTTTCAAAGTTTTTAAGAAAACTAATGCTTAAAAATTCACAAGTAATCTAACGTTATTAACAGCAAATTTCAAGGTGCCATATTATGAGAAGAAATATGGAAATTGTTTTTAATAAATTAGCATGGAGTCTTCTGCTCTGAAGACTTAGTAGTTAATAATGTACATGTGGAATTTCAAATTGAATAAAAATGATTTTTTTAAGATTGCATTATAATAAAGTTAATATAGGGTCTTCTGCTCTGAAGACTTAGTAGTTAATAATGTACATGTGGAATTTCAAATTGAATAAAAATGATTTTTTTTAAGATTGCATTATAATAAAGTTAACCCTTAAGCGGTAACCATGGGTCACTAGTGCCTCGGTCAAATTTTCTTTCCTTGCTAGCTTAGAGGAGAGAGTGGGGAGCGGCACTAAACTCCATGAAAAAAATTGTACACTAGTAGGCTATTAGCTCCCGAAACGCCGATGTTTTAGTGCGTTCACAGCCGACGTAAGAGGCAGTCAAAATTTCGAAAAGGCACGAGTGACCCAGGGTTACCATTTACGTTGACGATAAGTGTAAGGTAAGAAAAAATTTGTTTGGTTAGGAATTGATGTTTTTTTCATAAAAAATTCATAAATGTGCATTTTGTGACACAAAGAAGGACAAAAAAAACCTTTATTTGCTGCATCAAGTGTCATAGACCTGTGTGCGAGGAACACAGACATCAAATCTGTTTCGATTGTTTATAAATGATGATATCAGTGTTGCTGTAATTTTTCATTAATATATTTTTTGTTTAATTAAATAAAGTTTGATAATTAACATCATTTTCATAAATAAAATTGATTAAAAACTAATAAAATGTCTATTTCATTGTAAATTATATCTATTTATAAGTTAAAAAAACGTTATTTTTATGCTCAAAACTTAAGCATTGTTTTAATTTATACCGGCTATTTTTATTTTTTTTGTGAAAGTACCATTTTTGTTCTTCAATTTCCCGTTTGACACAGCAAAAAATGTCAATTCTATCCAAAGTTATGATTTTTTAAAGAAAATGTGCATTTTTCACATTTTTATTTGTTTATTTAAACATATTGTTTAAACAAATTAATAAATCAGCAATATTGTGACTGATTCTTGTTCAATGGTAGTTGATGTAATATCATGAATTTTTTTAGAATTTTTAAAGCACTTTAAACCACTTTTTACAGCGCTAAGCACGAGTGACCCATGATTACCGTTTAAAGGTGCCGAAAAACACGTTACCGTTTAAGGGTTAATATAAGCAGCAAGAAACTGTTTGCACATTTAACTTTTATTGAAATGTTAAAGATAATATCATAAACACAACATTTAAACCTTAAAATTTTAAAGTCCAAATTTGCATTAATTCCGGAGGATAAAAATAGTCATTCAAAATCTTTTCTGTGAATTTGATGCCATATAAACAGAGTTGAATGTTAATTAATCTAAGTGCTGATGTTCTGTTTGGCAATATTTATTTCCTAATTAGCTGAGCTTTAAAGGTGTTCAATGATTTACATGTGTGCACCAGTATCTGGATCAACAAAATTGTCTCCAGTCCTGCATCATTTGGTAAGTTTTATGTTTGCTCTGCCATGAATCTCAAATGATAGTAATCATCTCCTTTTATTTCATCCATCAGTTTTATTGTGAACTTTTAGTATGAGCCATTCATTATTCTAGATAACTTTTCAATTTATGATTTTTTAGAGAAAAAAAAATTCAATGTAAAAATCCATTACAAATCAGTTTTGGTAATAAAATTCTGAATTTATACTTAATAAAAGATTAATAAAGATTTTAAAAAAATATATATTTTTTGTAAAAATAATACAATTTATTAAAAAATCTTACAGCAGTTCACTTGCTTAAATATTTTAATAAAGAAAATTAATGATTTTCATGTAAAAAGTAACAAGAACAACAAAGAAACACACTATTTAAATTAATTCTAATAATCATCTAACTGTTTATTTATCAAAATTTTTATGCCTTTGGGAGAGGGGAGGGAAAAAACCATATTTGAATTTTAAAATAATGTATATATATTTTAAATACACTTAAAAAATAATATATAAATTTTACAATTTTATTATTCATATAGTACTATTTATCAGGCAGT